>OX451739.1:935745664-936945664 GCA_948472305.1 Vicia faba | reverse complement strand
TTCTGCTCCATTGTGTGGACAAAGTTGAAGCTGAGTAGATCATGGTTGAACTGCATAATGGTACCTTTGGCACCCATTCTAGCGGACATACGATGGCTAAGAGGATTCTAAGGGTATGCTACTACTGGTCTACCATGGAAGCTGATTGTCATCAACATTCCAGAACTTGTCACAAATGTCAAATCTATGCAGACAAGGTACATATTCCTCCAGTTCCTCTCAATGTCCTAACAGCTCCTTGGCCATTCGCTATGTGGGGAATTGACATGATTGGAGAGATCAAGCCTACAGCATCCAATGGACACCGCTTCATTCTGGTGGCCATTGATTACTTTACCAAGTGGGTCGAAGCAGCTTCCTTCGCATCCGTCACAAAGAATGTGGTTGCCCGCTTCATCAGGCAGAACCTTATTTGCCGGTATGGTATCCCCGACAGGATCATCACTAACAACAGTACAAACCTGAACAATACTATGATCACCGCCTTGTGCAAGCAGTTCCAGATTCAACATCATAATTCATCTCCCTATCGGCTAAAGATGAATGGTGTTGTCGAAGCTGCGAACAAAAATATCAAGAAGATCATACAAAAGATGATAGTCACCTACAAGGACTGGCATGAGATGTTACCATTTTCTCTTCACGGGTACCGTACCACGGCGCGAACATCAACTGGGGCAACACCTTATTCTTTGGTATACGGCATGGAAGTTGTTCTACCTATCGAGGTTCAGATTCCCTCCTTGAGAATCATGAAGGATGCTGGTTTGAGTGAAGACGATTGGATTCAGACCCGGCTTGATCAACTTAACTTGATTGACGAAAAGCGACTTACTGCTGTTTTCCATGGTTAGACGTATCAAAAACGGATGATCAAGGCTTTCAACAAGAAAGTCAGATGCCAGGTATATCAAGTCGGAGATCTTGTAATCAAGCGAATCATCTTGCCGCAAAGTGATCCCAGGGGCAAATAGACTCCTACTTACGAAGGACCATTTGTGATCAAAAACATCTTTTCTGGTGGGGCAATGATATTAACCACCATGGACGGCGATGACCTGCCGCACCCTGCGAACGTAGACATAGTCAAAAGATACTACGCATAAATGACCCGGCAAGTTGAAAACCCGAAAGGGCGACTTGGGCAAAAAACGGCATCCCGGTGAATCGAAAACCCGAGAGGGCGGTTCAGGCAAAAGTTAGGGATAAACAAAAAATTTGTACACCCGGAAAGTTGAAAACCCGAAAGGGCAACTTGGGAAAAAAAGGGTTTCCCGGTGGATCGAAAACCCGAAAGGGAGGTCCAGGCAAAAGTTAGGGAATTAAAGCGTATGACTATGTCTCGTCGGATCACTTTAAGGACAATCTCTTCACAGACAAGCTCATGGCTTCTGATCAACTCAATCATCTTCGAACGAAGCAGCGAAGGGACAAGATATCCAGAATTACGAAGGCTATAGCAGAATGGGAACCCCATGGAATTGTTACACATAGCCATCTTTCTTTGTATAAATTTTTCTCAATTTTTATGACAACATTCTCTTACTAGGATGTCTGTCTCCTTTGTACAAAATACTTACACAAAGTTAATACAAAGATATTTCAAAGTGCAGAAAACTATTTGTATTTTCCTTTTTACACGTGTGTTTTATTCGAAAACGTCCAATGATTTATTAAATGGGCATATGCATTTGAATATAATCACATGAACGAAACGGGAAAGAATAATTACTAATAGGTTGAAAGTATAGGAAGACGTCTTTAGGCTATTCCAGGAGAAATCCTCTGCAGTATATCATCTAGATCCCCAGCGGAGCTAAAACCTTGAAATACATACCCCCAACGGAGTTACAATTTCAAATCCAAAATCCCATCAGAGTTAAAACTTCAAACTCCCAATCCCAGCAGAGCCAAAACTTTGAGCTGCAGATTCTCAGCAAAAATGAAACCTTCTTCCCCAACGGAGTTAAATTTCCAACCATCAATCTACAGCGGAAACCATTTAGTTTTCCCCAGATTCCCCAGAGAGTTGTCTTAAAACCAGATAATTCCCCTGCAAGTTATCTTGGAACCTAATAATTTCCCAGCAAGTTGCTTTGAAGACTGACAGCTAACCAGATGACAGCTTCGGATAAATTCCCTAGTAGATTGGCATACAACCCAAACTCTTGAACTCTCTCCATAACAGGAATGAGCTGTTCCCCAGAGTCTCCTAAAACTCTCCAGCAGTATAGCTATTCCCCACAGAGTTTTTACTACTCTCCAACAGAATAAACTTTCTCCCCGCAGAGTTATTCTTATTTCCCAACAGATTGAAGATTCTCAATCCCCAGCCACAGTCATCAAGGTTCTCGGGACTCCCCAAGCAGGTTTCTCAAACAGCACTTGGCATTTTTCTCACAACAGATTTTGTCAGTACTCCAACTTCAAGACTTGAAGGATCCCTATATCCCCAGGAAAGTTGTGAAGGATTCTCACATCCCCACAGAAGTTGTCAAAGGTTTTGAATCTTCAACAGCGGTCAAGGATTCTTTTTTCCTGGCAGCAGTCAAAGATTTTATTATCTCCGACTATCAAGGATTTATTTTCCTCATCAAGATAGCTAATCAGCTTACATGCACATACATTACATTCATATATCATAAACATTGATAAAATACATTTATTGCATCATACATTTCATGCAACATAACTTTGTGTTTCAGCTAACACTTTACCCTTTTCGGGATAAAATTAACAGATATTTGTAACAAATATTCAAATCTCAAATAGAGCTTAGAGATGCTCCAGACACGGATGTTATTATATTGCTTATTCAAATCAATGCTCAGATTCCTGTTCCAGTTTAATTTATGAAGCCCGGATTCGACCAGATAATATCTTGATTTTTTCTCCATCATACTATGAAGCCTGGAGATCGACCGGAAAAATAGTTGAATCCCCGGCAAGTTATTGTGAAACCTGGAATCGACCAGATAGCAGTATAAAGCACCATGAAGCCTGGAATCGACAAGATTGTGGTACACCTTAAATTCAAGCTATGAAGCTCGGGTTCGACCGGATAGTATCTTGATCTCTACAAAATACTGTGAAGCCTGGATTTTGACCAGATAATAGTGAGGTACACTGTGAAACTTGGATTTCGACCAAAAAGTAGTTTACTCGGCCAATTACTTTGAAGCCCGGATTCAACCGGATATTAGTAGCCTTAAAATCAAAGGGAAGCCTGGATTTCGACCAGATAACCGTTTGATTTTCTTCTGAAGCCTGGATTTTGACCAGATAGGAAGTAAGGTATCGTGAAGCCTGGATTTCGACCAGATAACCGTTTGATTTTCTTCTGAAGCCTGGATTTTGACCAGATAGGAAGTAAGGTATCGTGAAGCCTGGATTTCGACCAGATAACCATTTGATTTTCTTCTGAAGCCTGGATTTTGACCAGATAGGAAGTAAGAAATTGTGAAGCCTGGAGAACGACCAGATAGCAAGCTTAATCTCATCCCCCTAGTAAGTCACTGTAAAGCCTGGAGCACGACCAGATAACAGTTCATTTTGACCTCTTCAACCAAGAGATGATTCCCCAGTAGAATAGCGGACGACTGAAACTCCGAAAATTCTATTTCTACCACGACAGAGACCAGCATTCCCCGGTGTAGTCCTCCTCAACAACAGGTATACGGGCTCTCGCAAAGGAATCTCTTATGTGATTAACTTCCTTGGATGGCATCTTTAAGCCCATCTCTAAAAAGATTCTATCAACCTCTCCAAATGGCATCTTTAAGCCCATTTCCTCAATTACATTTTGACGAGTGCAAATTTACGGTCACTCTAGTGTCCAATCATCTTTTACCTTCGAGTCACGAACGGCAAACTCAGCAATCTAACTCTTTGGGTTCAAGAAGATTGAACAGGGGCAGCTGTTGTACCCCAAAATTCGCCCTCTCATTTTATCAAGATTTCCCCTCACAAGACTCTTTGGACTCAAGACCAGATTAGGGTTTGCTCTGCTCAAGACATCTCCTTGCACTGTTGACCTGAAATTAGGGTTTGAATTTGCACAAGGATTTTTGGAATTCCAATGCTCAATATGACTTTCATACTTCATGTTGGACTCCTAAGATTGCTCATGCCAAGTTTCAAAGCTTTGAATCAAATTTTTTCCCAGTCAATTGGACTGTTGACCTAAAAATCAATTGTATTAGGAAATAAGTCAATTGTGGCCAATTTACAGTCAAACCTCATAATTTTTTATACACAACAACATTATAGACTCATACGAACCATTTGATCATGTTTGGACCACAACTCCTCAAGAAATTTGATCAGATCATCAAAAGGGTAAAATGGTCATTTTTAGGGTTTTGACTGTATAAGGGCAATTTCTGATTTTTTACCTAGTCAATGGCAAATTGAGTTCAAGCATGGTTTCAAGGACTCAATGGCATCATCTTGACCTAATCACAAGGTTCAAAAGATCTCAAAAGCATTGGATTAACAGATGAATTTTCCAGTCAACTGATCAAAAATCAACTGTACACTGAAAAGTCAAACTTTGACTTTTTGGTCAAAATCAAGGGCCAATGGTCATTTTTCATCAAGATGTGTCAAAACATGAAACTTGTTCACCAAGAAACCTAATTTTGAAAATTAGGGTTTAAAATGGAAAATTTTCATAACTTAGAAATTTTCTAAGTTATGAAAATTTCTTATTTTTTCCCAACTTTTCCCAACTTGTTCAACATGATGAAATTGGATTCAAAGAAAATATCCAACATGAAAGTTGTATTCCTCCACAAAATCTAAAACTTTTATTCAAAAAGTTTTCCAGAAATATGCTTGGATCTCAAGTTATGATTTTGTGAACAAGGGTCCATGAAACTTTTAACTTAGTGAAATTTTGCCCTAGTTTAGGCAGGATTTTGACCTATCTTCATGGAAATTTTTCACATAGTTCCAAGTGTAATCTCAAAATGAATTTCAAAGATGGATTGTAGAGCCTGTTACAAGATTTCCAAAATGTCCAAGAACTATCCAAGATCATTTGTGGTTAAGGAAAATTGAAGGATTGAAAATGGGAAATCATCACTTTTGTCCAAGGCATTTTACACCATGCTACAAGTTGCAAAATCTGTCCAAACCTTGCTTGTACTTGTTTTACAGGTCTTAAACCCTTCCACACTCAAAAATTGAATGCAAACACATTGGATTAAGGCTTTGTTCTGAGCTTTAGAAGATTACACATTGAATTAATCCATTTTTGGCAAAAAGGCAACAATACTATTTCCATAAAGCACAACTTTTGCAATTTTGTTTATCTTGAGCATTGGACCAAGCCTTTTGATGTAAACAAAGTTCCGTAACATCAGGAAAATCTCACCAACTATGTGCAGCTAGAATACAGGCCTGTACAGGCCTTGGCATTGTCAACTTTAAATTTGGCTTCAAAAACAAGTCATTATGCAAAAAGTCCATAACTTGGTAATCTGAAATAACCAAGTCTTATGCATATTTCAAACAAGTTTTATACATTGCCTAAAGTCATAAACACGAGCAAGCAAGTTCTCAAACACCCAAATACACCAAAACTTCATTTCTGCCCAAAACAGGGCAAGTTCTGCAAATCACAAGTCAAAACAAAATCTACTCGTGCGTTTTGCTTGAAACCAGTTCCAACACACTCTATACAACATACCTAAACTATCCCAACCATTCTCAAGCCACTGTAACTCCATTTTCACACTTCACCATTTTTGCTTTGAAGCTTTGCAGGTTGAGTTCTATAGAGACATTCAGGCCACTTCAAAGCAAACTAAGCATTGGGGAAGGTTAAAGGAACATCAAGCAAGCTCAAAAGAACCTCGGGCCTCACTGAAATTTGCTGCATTGCCATACTCGAGCTTGACTGAAACAGGTAAATTTCAAACTTCTATCTCCTTAGTTAGGAATCTTTAGGCTTAGGTTTGTGAAGCAAAAATGTAGTCCTCATTGCCCTTGAGTTGTACATATGCATAGAATTCATTTATGTTAACTGAGCTAGGAGTATTTGGATGTTGAAGTTTCTGAAAAAACTAGGTCACAAATTAGGGGCACTGAAATTCTCCTTGGTTTCTTAGAGTTAGATCAAGTTTTTATATGGTTAGAATCGTGGTTTAATGCTCTATAACTTACATGTTGCAAGTTTTTGTTTTTAAGCACGTATGCAGGATTTACCAGTTTGAACAAGAAACGCGCGTTTTGCTTCTGTCTCAAGGACTGGATGAAGGGACTTTGGGCTGGGCTTGGTCCTTTTGGCTTTTTACACCCCCTAGCTTGCTTTCTGCATCCCCTTGGCCCATTTGATTATTTTTGTATATTTTTTTTATTTCTTTTACATTTCTGACTTTTTATTTATTTTTCTAAATATTAAAAATTACCAAAAATATTCTCTTAATTTTTCACATTTTATTTTATTATTTTTATTATTTTTTGGACATAGAAATAGTTTATTAAATAATATATAATTTTATTTTCTTAAAATAAATTCATAAATAATACAAAGATTATATATTTTTATTTTTATTATTTATATACTTAAATAATATTTTTTCACACATTTTAATTTTTTAGCACTTTTGTATATATTTTTATCTATTTAAATAAATAATATGATATATATATATATTTTCTTAAAACAAAATTAGGGTTTCCACCCTTTCCAAAAATAATCATTAATATTTTTCTTATTTTTGAGACATAAATAACTTATTTTTACATACATAAAAATAATATCAAAAACATTTTGTGCATATTTATATTTTTGCATATTTAAATATTTGTCAATTTATTATTTGTACAATGAATTCAATTTGGTTGTAATAGTTGAATTAGGGCTTTATTTTTGTGCAAAATACCCCCTATTCAAACTTGTATCCCCCTCCCCATATCAATGTTGTAATAGTTGTAGATTTACTTTTACGCATTTATTGCTTTCAAATATGCATGATAGTAAGATTAGGGTTTGTATGACAACAAAAATCAAACAAATAGTTTGACCTAATGCAAGATAAAAATGCATGTAAAATGATAACACAATGCACACAAGCATCCCTAGGGTTTCATCCACTTGTTGCCTTAAAAATGTCCATGGTATGCATGCTAAGTATCTTGGCAAAATAAAACAAAAAAAAAACAAAAGATCATAGTCCCTCGATGACGCTATCTTGGTTGCCTATACAAAAATGATCTAGTCCCTCAAAAACTTGCTAAGATACTTGGCAATATTGTTATCATGGCCATACGATGACCCACGCCCATCCCGTTTAACATCCAAACACAAGGTTGTTTACCAAATACAATGGTAAAACAACAATGTCAAAGGGTTAAAAATGTGTAGGAAAGATCTTTGAGTAGGGTAGACAACTCCTAGTTACTTGATCTCTTGCAAACCATCCTTGCTAATTTCAAAACACACAATTTCAAAACATTTTTCCCAAAATAAACTTTCAAACATTGAAACATTTTTTCAAAAGACAAACACCTTTGTATATATTCAAACAAGAATCAGTACAAAGGTTGCCTAAACAAATGCCTCTTTTCTAAATATTTTCAAAACCACATACAAAAGCACCATTTCAAACAATTGAAAAGCAAAAGCAAGTGATCTAAACAAGTAACTAAGAGCCCATGGAAAACCATGGATGAAAAGGGTGCTAGCACCTTCCCTTTTCATAATCTACCCCCCGAACCCAAGAAAACATCTCAAAGGTCTTTCCTGTGCTTTTTGACCTTTCCTTTGGATAAAATAAAAAGTCGATGGCGACTCTTGCTAAACCGAAACATTTGCAAACACAAACGCAAAACCTCAAGTCAGTTCTCCCACAGTATCACATCAATTAACTAAATTTAATAATAAAAAAACAACAAGTGTTCATCCCCTCGAGTGTTACGTATCAGAGCAATGACACAGACTCGAACTACTGAAGGTAAACTGCCTTCACTCTAGATTACATGCACGTTACCAACATCGGGGTAACATTCAAACAGAAGGGGTGAGATATCGAACAATATAATTAGATGTATAATAATATTACATTAGAATTAGTTTATTCCAAATCACCACTTCACAATTTTAAACAACGTCAATCACAACGAAAACATCAACGAAACATAATAAATAATTTAATAACACAACAACTCAATATGCAACGTGAAATGCAACTTATTACTATGCACATGCATGTGGTACCAGCGGAGCAGAACTCTCAACTTAAAAATGGAGCAGAACTCCCAACTTAGAAATAGAGCATAACTCCCAACTTAGAAATTGCCAATTCATAGAGGCATCAATAAGGCATAAGCCTTCAACTTCAACTTTTTGCCAATCCAGGCCAACTTGTTATGTTATGCATGCGACAACAACAACTACAACATCAACGATTCAACAACAACACAACAACAATTTAACTACAACTTAACAACAATTCAACAACAACACAACAACAACAATTCAACTACAACTTAACAACAATTCAATAACAACTTAATAATAATTCACACTGGCCATAGGCCTACAACTTAATAATTCAACATTGGCCATAAGCCTACAACTTAATAATTCAACTTAATTCAACATTGGTCATAAGCCTAAAACTTAATAATTCAACTTAATTCAACATTGACCATAAGCCTACAACTTAATATTTTGCCCATAACTAGAGGCAATAATATCAGCTGCTAATTTACATTTTTCAACAAAGAACACAATACAACGAGTCAACCAAAATTTACTACAAATAAGCCGCGTAATTATCCAGACTATTTCGACTATTTCTGGTTAATTAATTATTTAAATGCTTATTTATAATTAAAAAACTTCTATAAATTATTATATTATAATACTACATCATCATTATTATTAATACATCATGCAAAATCCTTCGTACATCGTTTATACAACACTGATACATTCAATCGCAACATTTTGCATTATAGCACATACAACATACGCACACATCAGAATTCTTCCAATTAAATATTAGTCTACTGCCATCAAAATTATTACCACATTGTAGAAAATATTTTTAGCTTTCTATATTGTTGTACCCCAAAATTTTCCCTCCCATAATCTTCAAAGTTTTGCCAAGCATCACCTCAAATGGCTCAAGTCTACTCAAAGGCTACACAGTCAACCATCCTCCTAAGCCAGTCAAACTAGGGTTTTTGGTTCTTGCAAGGAAGTTGAAGTTTTCAAGGGCTCAATCAAGTCTCCTATGCTCATAAACATTGTCAAGCACCTACATGTCAAGTTTCAAGGCTCACAAGGTCAAGTTGCACAGTCAAAAACCCTAATTGCTCAACAGTCAACTGTAGGGGCAAAATGGTCATTTGGCGGTCAAAAGTCAAAATTTTTGGTCAACATCTTATTTTGAAGCCACAAACATCATTTGATCAATGCTTGATCATGATTCTCAAAAGTATGGCTCAAAAAGTCTCAAGATGCAAAAGTTTCTATTTTTGGACAGCTGAAAAGTCAACTGTAACTTGACCAAGGCATAACTTTTTCATGGTTCATCAGAAAAATCCCATCCAATGCTCATCTTGAAGGGGAGGACATTTCCTACAACTCATCTTCACATTCCAAGTCCAAGAAATTCTCTCACAAAAAGTTATCAATTTCAACATTATAGGTCATTTTCAAAAGTCAACAAAAAGAGGCTTTAAGTCAAAGACCATAACTTGATATTGGTAAATCAAAATAACATGGGACCAAAGACATTGGTTAAATGACTTCAATACCTTTCCAAAATGTCCAAGAACATGATCAAAGCTTAAAAATTGAGCAAGATATGCATTGGAGAAGTTGGGAAATTTTTGTGAAATGGCCAAAATCATTTATTCTTGAAACTTCATTTTTGACAAAAGGGGCCCACTTTTTCCATTTGAATCAGCTTGGCCATGCTTCCCACGTGTCCCACATTTTATTTCAAAATTTAAAATTAATTTTTTTCATTTTTTATTTGATTTTATTGGATTTAATTCATTTTAAATCCTTTAAAATCAAATAAAAATCCAAAAGGTTAATTAAGGGACATATTTGGTTTTGATTAGCCTTGAATCATCATTATACAACATCCCAAATTCGTACCAAGGCCTAATCAAGCAAGAATTCAAATTTTGGTACAAAGATGGAAGGTGTTTTAATGGAGGTTTATGGCAAAATCTTATGTATGAATGCAAGGCTTCAAGGCCCTTAATTCCAATTGAAACACATTACATAATGCATAGGCAAGCCAACACAAGAGAGAACACGACCTAAGCTGCGCCCAAACTCAGAAACAACTTTGCATTTTTTCTAAAAAACTTGAAAACTGTTGTCATTGATACAAGGTGTTTCAAGGCCAAATAACATTTCCAATACATTCCTGACACTACCAGGAAGCTATCCCAATCAAAATCAACCCTCCACGCGCAAGGAATTGGTATATTGAAGTCACACTTTTCTCAAACTTTTTCATAATCGCATCTCAATATATATGCATGTTTCATACATTTTAAAGGTTGATTCATGTTAATATGAACCTTCTGAAACTCATGATACCATTCAATTGTCCTAACCATGCCTGTAGCGAAATATGCCATTGAAATTTTCTAGGGTTGCAGGAGCTGTGAATTGGGGTTTCTTTCATCTGAAATAATTGGACCACGAGACCACTACCATTGAAATCAGGACCTTCTAATGAGTAGGAATTGACCATCGCGCCCTTTTTCTTTTTTACTATATGCTATTCGCTATTTTCTGCAGATGGTGTTTTGGGGGGGTTTAAAACCCCCGCTATCTCATTTTATTACAGGCACAAATGGAGACGAAGGCTAGCGTGGCTGATGGTCATTGGATGATTCATAATTCTGGCGCGTTTTTTTGTTTGTACACCACTAATTCTTGTTTTACGTTATATTGTTTATTTTCCATTTCATATCCAAAACGCGCTGATAGCTCACTTGGTAAAGGCATTCGCTGGTAAACACTGGGACCTGGGTTCGAATCCCAGGTCCCCTCAAATAATTTCTATTGTTTTGTTTCATATACTTCCATGAAGTATAAGTCCCCAGGGCTCATCATACACCCTCAAGCACTCGTTGGCCACGTAATCTGACTGATCAATCCAATGGTCACAAAAGCAGACAATCATGCACGCTCAGTCAACCACAAGCTCATCATACACCCTCAAGCACTCGTTGGCCACGTAATCTGACTGATCAATCCAATGGTCACAAAAGCAGACAATCATGCACGCTCAGTCAACCACAAGCATATGATTCAAAAAGTCAACAAAAGGCCTCCTCCTGTTGGGCCAAAATTCCTCAAACCACCTCCTCAATTTGGATCCATCACCCCCTATGTTTGCATTTCTTTCTCTCTTTTCTTTTCTTTTATTTATTCTTTTTAATTAATTGTTTTCCTTTAATTCATCAAATAATTTTTATCATACAAAAAATACAAATAAATCAGAAATCATAAAATAAAAATATGTTTTATTTAATATTATTTTGTAAATAAATTTTAATAATCAAATTAGTTTAATTTAGGTTTTCAATTTTAATATTTTCTTAATAACTAAAAAATATAGAAATTAGGGTTTTAGTATTTTTTTTCTTTTTCTTTTTTATTCTTATCATGATTAATTATTAATTATTTTTTGTAAATACTCTTGTAATTAAACAATTAGTAAATTAGGTTTAAACTTAAATATTTTCTTTAATAATTAAAAACAATTTAGAACTAGGTTTTTTTTATTTTATTTAATTTCAAAATCCAATTAATTTTCTTTATGACCATTAAATACAAAAACAACAAAAAAAATAACTTCTTTTCTTATTAAGTCAATTAATTAATTTGTAATTTAATCTTTAAAGGGTCCAACGCCCTCGCATTTTCGCTTCTACTTTCTTTTCGCGCGTTTATTCACATTTTTCTTTTAAATATTATGTAATTGCCCCAAGGCCTTGTAATAATAATTAGAGACTTATTTACTTTCCGTACTTTTATTCAAATCGGGTCTTGGTTTAATTTGGCGATGTAGACCCGCGCCTTGTAATAGCGTAGGACCTTTATTTTCCGCATTTTAATTCCCGCACCTTTTAACTGTTAATAATCACATGAAAGAATGAATACCCAAATAAAATCAAAGCGTAGCTCACCAAATGCATGACAAGACAAATAATAACTGAAAATGACACACAATTCACACATCACTCTTAGGATACGCCTTACTGTTGCCTTGCCCCTCGAAACGTGGTCGTCGAGTATAGGACGTCTTAGTAAGTCCTTATGTCCATGAACATGGCATAAGGGTAGCTTCTAAGGTGTCCTACCGTTGCTCTGGTGATCACACGGTTGCCTTGCCCCTCGAAATGTGGTCGTCGAGTATGGGACGTCTTAGTGAGTCCTTATGTTCCATTGATCTAGTTGCCTCGAAACAGTTGCCTCGAAACAAGTTGCCTCGAAACGGTTGCCTCGGAATAAAAAGATCAATGGCATAAGGGTAGCTTCTAAGGTATCTTACTATTGCCCGGTGACCACACTGTCCCTAACCCTCGAATTGACCCGAACACCTCCAACGGTGGTGCTACCTACCTCTCAATGGTAGGATGGCACTACTTTAAGGACATTTACACAGACTAATTCCTTAGGGTAGGTAGATGACTCGTAGATACTTGCTCTAATTCAAAACAAATCAAAAACTTCTTTTCACACCTACACTTTTCAAAAAGCTTTCAAAAACAACTTTTCAAACACTCTTGAGGACTGATACAAGAGTCGATCTGAAATCTTCAAACGAAACTTTTTCAAACTCACTCACGATTGAAAAGCAAACACTTTTGAAAACACAATGAGCAAGTATCTAAGATCCCATGGATAACCATGGATAGAAAGGGTGCTAACACCTTCCCTTTCTATAAATCTACCTCCCGAACCGAGAACTAATTTCAATAAGGAATTTTTCTGTGCTTTTGTCCTTTCCATATTGGAGAAAATAAAAGACGGTGGCGACTCTTGCTTCCGCGACATTTCACGAAACCAGCGTTAAACAGTTAGTTCCAGATCCACCGATCACATATATGTTCGAATGGCGAGTCAAACGGACACCCGAGTCAAAAGTTATGGAGTTTTCAAGTTTTAAAAAATGTTGCTAAACAGTCTTACGAATTCTGTAAAGTGCAGTACGAAAACCCTTTTTTCTCAATTCCAAAAACGCAAACTTCATGAAATAATACGCAATCAAACATCCAATTATCATTGCTATCAACATACATTAATTACCACACAATTCAAAATATAAATTCATCGATTATAGTCAATTTCAACAGATTAAATCAACAATCTACACCAATTCATCATCATCAATCATCACACATACAAACCCCATACACATCAAATTCACACAAAGAGATTATAGAATTACATAACCTAACTCTATCATAATCCACTGTTGTACCCCAAAATTTTCCCTCTCATTTATCAAGATTTTTCTCACATGATCTCTTTGACTCAAGACTGAATTAGGGTTTGACCAACTCAAGGCATCTCATCATGCACTGAAAATCCAAAATTAGGGTTTGGGATTGCACCAGGATTTTTGGACTATCAATGCTTCATATGAATTTCAAGGATCATTATGGACCCCCAAGATTGCTCATGTCAAGTTTCAAGCCTTGGATCACACTTTTGATCAGTCAATTGGACAGTTGACCTAAAAATCAACTGTATTTGGGGAAAAGTCAACTCTGGCCAATTTACAGTCAAACTTCATAATTTTTTATCCATATCAACATTTTAGACTCACATATATCATTTTATCAAGTTTGGACCATAATTCCTCAAGAAATTTGATCAAATCATCAAAAGGGCAAAATGGTCAAATTAGGGTTTTGACTGGGAAAGGGAAATTTCTGATTTTTGACCTAGCAAATGGTAAATTGGTTTAAGGCATGGTCTCAAGAGTCCAATTGCATCATTTTTACCTAATGACATGGTTCAAAACATTGCAAGTCCATTGGATTGACAGATAAATTTTGCAGTCAACTAATCAAAAGTCAACTGTATACTGAAAAGTTAAAATTCACCTTTTTGGTCAAAATCAAATGCCAAGGACCACAATTCATCAAAACATGTCAAAATGTGAAACTTGTTCATCAAGAAATCAAAGATTGAAGATTTTGTTTTGAAATTTGAAATTTTCTTAACTTAGAAATTTTTCTAAGTATAGAAAAATTCTTATTTTTCTCAACTTTAAGCCACATTTTCACCATGATACAAGATGATTTAAAGAAAGTTCCCAACATGAAAGTTGTAGATATCCATGAAATATACAACTTTTATTCACACAATTTCTCCTAAAGATGCATAGATCTCAAGATATATCTTTGTGAATACATGCTCATGAACTAAAATAACAGTAAAATTTTGCCCTAATTTAGGCAGGTTTTTGACCTAACTTCATGGCAACTTTTCACCTAGTTCCAAGAGGAATAAGCAATTCAAATATGATTTATAGATCACATTGAAATCTTTCCAAAATGTCAAAGAACTCCTTGAGATCATTCTTGAGTAGGGAGAATCGAAGAGATGAAGTTGGCAATTTCTCACTTTGATTTCAAGCCATATCATGATGAACCAAAATTCAAATCCAAACCTAGGCTGCATAATCCTTGCTTTACAGGTCTCAAACTTGTTTCTCACTCCATAACTTAATGCTTACACAGTTGATAAAGCCTTAATCCAATCATAAGAGCCTTTGTCCAAGCTTTAATTCCATAAATGGCACAAAGTTGACATTTCCATTTTAGAAAAGCACAACTTTTGCATTTGTCAACTCCTTGAGCTTTGCACCTGTTCTCTCTGCACACACAAGCCCTATAAACCAAAAGCAAAGTGCCTAAGACTTGTACCAACTCAGATAAGGTTTGTACAAGCATGTAGAGAGTTGTCTCCTCACTTTTCTTAAAAGGCAAGCAATAGAGCAAAAAGTCTAGAATTGAGAAACCTGGTGTGGAATTAATTTGAAACCTTTTCTATACTTATACACAAACATATTACAACCTAACACACGATTGCAAAAGGATGAGAAACTCTCCCAAACTCTCTATCACCAAAAACCTGCCATAACTTGCAGTTTTTGCATCAAGCATAGCAATCCAAAAATCTACTCGTGCATTTCAAGTTCTAATCACCTAAACACTTAACCTATATCATATCTAAGTGTTCCAGACCATCATCCCTTCACTGTAACTCCTCCTTCTCCATCTGCCATTTTTGCATTTCAAGCTTGCAGGTTGACTTGGATAGGGAGATTCAGGCACTTTCAAGGCAAGGTAAGGATTGAAACACACTCAGGGAGGTCCAGGCAAGCTAAAGGGATCCTCAGGCCTTCTCAAAACTCACTCAAATTCCATTCACGATCTCAGCTGAAAGAGGTAAGAACTCTAACTTCTATCTCTTCATACAGGCATCCTTTGGTCTCGATTTGTGAAGATAAAATGTAGATATCCTTGTGCTAAAACCAACCATGTTCATAGATTTCATTTATATTCATTGCGTATAGAGAATTTTAGATTTCAAATTTCTGTAAAAATTATGTTTGAAATTAGGGCCATTGAAATTAGCTTTGATCTTTGACTGTTAGTTTACATGGGTTACATGGTTGAAATCGTGGGAAAGAGTACTACCATTTTCATGTTTGAAGTTTCCATTTTCATGGAAAAATGAGAGAGATATAGGGGGTCCGGCTGGCTAGAGGAAGAAGACGAAGTACAGGGCAAGGAAGCACTTTGTGTTATCTATTTTTAGTTTCATTTAAACTAACGGATATACAGCCACCCTAGTGGCAAGGCAGCGCGCGTAAATACCATAGGTCATGGGTTCGCACCTTGGCGCTGTCTTTTGCATTTTTCATATTTTTCAACTTCATTTTTGTCATTTTTTACAGCGTGGGCTTAGCACAGCTGGGCCTCATATTTTTTCTAACATATTACCTCCTGATTACTCAGGACACCCCTGGCCCAATTTATTTTCATTTATTTATTTCATTTTTGTTTACTTCATTAAATAATTTTCTTAAATATTATAAAATCATAAAAAATATAAAAATGTTAAATATTTCATTTTTGTTTATTTTATCTTATTTTCTCATAAAAAAATATTTTTATTTAGTTATATATTAATTATTTTCCTTAATAAACTTATAAAATAAAATAGAATTAGGTTAATATTTATTTCTTTTCTCTCACACTTATAAATATTTATTTTGACATATAAAAAGACTAAATATTTCATAAATACTATTTATTATTTTAAGACAAAAATACACAAAAATAATACTTAAAGAACTTTATTTTCTTTTAACAAATTAGAAATTAGGGTTAACCAATTTCTAAAAATAATTTCCTTTTTCTTAAACTATTAGGTTTAGTTCAAAATTCTTTTTCATATAAAAAACAAAACAAAAAATCTTTTTCTTGCATACACATACCATTGCATATTTATTTTATATTGTGTGTTATTTATTCAAATATTCGTACAAATTCGATTTTGTTGTAATAGATTAATTAGGTTTATATTATTGCAAACCCCCATTCATAATTTGTATACCCCCTCCCATAAAATGTTGTAATAGCGTAGTAATCTTTAAATTATGCAATTTATCGCTTTTCACATAACATGCTAGTAATTAGGGTTTGTATGGCAAGATAAAAACAATCAAATAGAAAACCCTAATCCAAGACAAAATCAAGCATGAAAATAACACACTTGCACACAAGTACCCTTAGGGTTACTCCACTTGGTTGCCTTATACTAAAATGGCCATATTAAGCATGTGAAGTATTTTAGTAAAACAAACAAATATAAGATCATAAGTACCTCGATGACGCTATTCAAAGTTGCCTTACAAAATGATCTTGGTCCCTAAAAATGCTAAGATACTTTGCAACATTGCTAATCATGGTTATACGATGACCCGCGCCTGTCCCGTTTACATCCAAATATAGGGTTGCTTACCAAATCAATGGTAAGACAACAATATCAAAGGGAAAGAAAATGAACAAGAAAGACATTTGAGTAGGTAGATTAATTCTAGTTACTTCCTCAATTTCAAAACAATTTTCCTTGCTATTTTCAAAAACAAACACACACATTTTCAAAACATCTTACAAAACATTGAAAATATTTTCAAAAAGACAAACATCTTTGTATACATTCTTAAGAACGAGAATCATTACCAAGATTGCCTAAAAATGGCCTCTTTTACAAAATACTTTCAAAACCACACTGTGATACAGTGGGAGAACTGACTTGAGGTTTTGTGTTTTATCGCAAATGTTGTGGTTAGCAAGAGTCGCCACCGACTTTTCTTTTATCCAAAAGGAAAGGTGAAAAAGCACAGGAAAGACCTTTGAGATGTTTTCTTGAGTTCGGGGGGTATATTATGAAAATGGAAGGTATTAGCACCCTTTTCCTTCAGGGTTTTCCATGGGCTCTTAGTTACTTGTTAGATCACTTGTTTTTCTTTGAAATTGTGCTTTGTGTGGTTTTTTAAAGTATTTTGTAAAAGAGGCCATCGTTTAGGCAATCTTTTTAATGATTCTCGTTCGTAAGAATGTATACAAAGATGTTTGTCTTTTTGAAAATGTTTTCAATGTTTGTAAGAGGTTTGTAAATGTTTGTGTTTGTTTTGAAAATAGCAAGGATATTTGTTTGAAATGGAGAAAGTAACTAGAAGTAATCTGCCTACTCAAATGTCTATCTTTTTCATTTTCTATTCCTTTGACATTGTTGTCTTACCATTGATTTGGTAGGCAACCATATCTTTGGATGTAAACGGGACGAGCATGGGTCATCGTATAACCATGATTAGTGTTGTACCCCAAAATTTTCCCTCCCATGTTTCTCAAGACATGTCAAGAATAATCTTCAAGTTGCTCAAGTTGGCTCAAGGGTTGGACAGTCAAATCACCTTCTAAGGCAGTCAAGTCAAAATTAGGGTTTTGTGTTGCATTAAGGTCCTCACATCCAAATAACCTCAAGTGCTCCACAATGTCCAAATATGTTCTCAAGTTCATCCATGACAAATTGCAAGCCTGGCAGAGGAAGTTTGGTCAGTCAATTGCTCAAGAGGCCCAAAAATCGACTATGCTAGGGCAAAAGTCAACTGTGTCCTAAATACAGTCAAACCTCAAGATTTTTTGTCAAAATTCTCATTTTAAAGGATAATTAATCATTTTATCAAGGGTTGATCATGATTCATCAAGGATTGCTCAAGATTCATCAAGATTCAAAAGTTGCTAAATTAGGGTTTTGTAGGAAAAGTCAACTCAACTTTGACCAAGCATAACTTTCTCATACTTTATGAGAAATGACCCATCGAAAGCTCATTTTGAAGAGGATTCAATTTCCTACAATCCAACTTCACAACCCAAGATCAATAAATGCTCTCACAAAAAGTTACAAATTTGGACATTATAGGTCATTTTTGAAAGTCAACAAAAACACCTTTTTTCCAAAGCTTATAACTTGAGCATGGAACATCAAAATGATATGAGACCAAAAGGGTTGATCATAGGACATCTCAAGGTTTCTAAAAAGTCCAAGAACACCTCCAAAAGTTAAAAATTGAAGAAGTTATGCATTGTTGAAGTTGGGCATTTTTCCAAATTTGCCAAAAGTCAACTATCCCCAAAACTCCAATTTTTGACAAAAGGGACCACTTTTTTCCACTTGATATAATCTTGTCATTCCACACACGTGTCCCATATTTGATTTCATGTCCATTCATTTATTTTTCTATTTTATTTAATTTTTATTGATTTAATTCATCTTAAATCAATATTAAATCAAATAAAATCTAAAAATTGATGTAAGGGGATTCTTGTGATCATTATAGCTTGCATATATCATGTAATACTCAATCAAACTCGTGCCAAGTCAAAACAAGCACAAAATCTCAGATTTGATGCAAATATGGCAACTTGATTATGGTGATCAAAAGCAAATCTTGATTCTTCAATGCATATGGTTTAATGCCCAAGTTTTGACCTAAACACATTCTATTATATGCACACAAGAGAGGCAGACCAAAAACAGGCACAAAGCACTGCTAAAACGGCCAGAAGAAGTTTGAGAAAAAGCTTGAAAAAGTGATAATCGAAATCAACATTGGAGGCCAATTCAATCCAAAATCACAACGTGGTGTTCTTGCTTGCAATCTCCTGAAGCTATAGCAACCAAAGCCAAGGCCTGAAGCTATCTGAAAAGCTCTGTAAGTGTTCTTGAAAACGGCTCTGAACATGAAATCGAAACCATTCATTCTTGTATCCTTTTGATAAACTATTGACATAATCTTGACCCTTGTCAAATTTCTAACAAGTCTGCATCATTTAATTTCGTTTTCATGGCCTATAATCATGTACCTGAACCTAGGGTTTTATTGTGTTGTTTTTAGGCATTTGAATTACAGGGAAAATTGGGCCAAATAAAGGTTACAGGGATGACCAGGAGGAAGAGACGAGTGCATTGGTACTCTTGGGTTTCGTTTACATGGCCTGGAGAAGGTTTTTAAGATGCCCTACGAATCTTCCTGCGGATAAAAATCCACAGGTAAATAACCAGGGTATTTGAGGAAGACGATTACGTGGCTTAGCATCATTGGCCTGTTTGAATTGTTAGCGCGTTTTTTTATTTTTCAGGGGATAATTAATTGTTTTGAATATAATGTTTGTTGTACATTCCACTAACAAAGAAACAGCGCAGTAGAGTTGGCAAGGCAGACGTGTCATTAAAAACTAGGACCTGGGTTCGAATCCCAGGTCCCCCAAAACTTTATTCAATTTTTTCTTCAGGAAATTGTGTGCAACACCCAAGATGCAGTTCACCATATGTCTCATGGATCCAGGCGCCAGATGGCCTCTAGGCCAAATCCAAGGGTCCACATTGCAAGCTCATCATACTCCTTAGTCAATGCATGCGCGTGAGATCCTGGAAAGTCAACAAGGCTGGTTTGGATTGGGCTTCAGAATTGCTGTCTCCACACTCAGATCAGGCCCAAACCCCCCATTTTGGTTTATTTCTATTTTTTCTCTCTTTATATTTCTTTTAGTTGATTATTATTTAATTATTTCATTAACAAATTATTTATTTTCCTAATAACAAAAAATCAAAAACAACAAAAATAATATTTTTATTAATTCCATTAATATTATTATTTATTTTTGTAAATAACAATTAATTAATTTATTTAGTTTAAATAGGTTTAACATTAATATCTTTTTGCAATAAATTAAAATTAATTTAGAATTAGGTTTTTTTTTATAATATTTTTAACCATTCTTATTTTATTTCCTTAATTAAAATAAAACCCAAAAATATTTTCATTTAATTAATTAATTCAATTATTAACTTAGACTAATTTTTAATTCAAAAAATAACCAAAAAATATGCTTTATTTAATAAAAAGGGTCAAAACCCTAAAAAGCACTTCGATTTAATTTTCTCGCGCGCGAATTATTTTTTATCCTTATTTCAATATTGTAACTGCTTCGGGAATGTAATAGTTTTTAACTTAGGATTTTATTTATTTATTTATCGCTTTTATTTACTTTTCGCAATTTAATTTTAAAGGGTTTGTCTTTGGCGATGTAAATACCCGACGCCTTGTAATAGCTTAGATTTAATTTCCGCAACCATTAACTGTTAGATGTTTGATAAATAGGCAATGCATGACAAGATTAATCTTTAATTTAAAATCAACAGTAGCTCACCATTAACATGTACAAAGATAAATAACTGAAAAAACAATACACTCGCACATGCCACTCTTAGGGTACACCTCACTTGGTTGCCTCGAACATGGTCATTGAGTATAGGAAGTTTTAGAGGTCGCCCTCTTGTCCAAAGATCAAAGTTGCCTCGAAACGGTTGCCTCGGATAAAATGATCTAAGACATTAGGGTTACCGCTAAGGCATCCTAACATTGCTTTAGTGACCACACGTCCCTTAATTGAATTGACCCGAAAACTCCAACGACGATGCTACCTACTCCTCAATAGTGGGATAGCGTTGTCTAAAGGAAATTTGCACAGTTTAATTCCCTTTTCGAGTAGGTAGATGGTTCTTAAGTACTTGCTCCTTTTAAAAACAAAACAAAACTTTTCGCACTTACACTCCTTTCAAACAAAGACTTTTTTCAAACCCACAAACACAAAGAAAAGCAAATTTTTGAAAACATAATGAGCAAGTACCTAAGAGCCTGTGGATAACCACGGATAGAAAGGGTGCTAACACCTTCCCTTTCTATAATCTACCTCCCGAACCCGAGAAATATCTCAAAAAGGAATTTTTCTGTGCTTTTGTCCTTTCCTTGTTGGATAAAATAAAAAACAGTGGCGACTCTTGCTTACCGCGACATTTTGCAAACACAAACGCAAAATGCAAACCAGCATTCCAAAACAGTCAGTTCTCTTTCCCACCGATCACAGAACTGGCGACTCTGCTGGGGATTCTTATAAGTGAGGTGTACCTTAGGATTAGATCACTATGTTTTCAATTGTATGCTTTGTATGCTTTAATTTTATGGGTTTGTATCGGAGTTCTATAGATCCTAACCCGGATCTGGGGATACCCTTTAGGTAAGTAGCAATAAACTGTGAGGGATCTGTACAGCGTAGACCGATACGGATGAAGCAGTAGCTACGTTGGTGTGGCACCTTGGTCTGTACCGATATCCCTTGTGTTGGAACGAGGAGAATATGGGTCTTCTAAGGAGTCATTAAGCATAAACTGACCTTAGAACCTTAAATTGACCAACTTGGCCATAGAACAGTAGCAGTATGCTACACTCATTGAGACTAAACTCTCGCGATGATTCCGGTCGCAAGAAAAGGTTGCTAAACTGGAATTATGACCGATTGAGGGTAGTCAGTGATATTGAGATCCTCTAGAACCCGGTTACTATTGTTAGGACAGGTTTAAACCGACTAAACTAAAAGAGGGTAGTACCTAAGCTCCATGCCAGCCTGAAATCTAAGGGCTCTTCAGTGTGACTTGTGTGCCTTTACCATGTTTTCTTTTTGTGGATACTTGTGGTGTGCCTTTATCATGACATCATGACATCATAACATTGCATACATCTTGCATAAGGACTAACCTATTTCAAGGATAATAGGGTTTCATCTTTGCTCTGTTTTGTAGGTCATCATGATGCCCATGCGTAGGAATACTATCCGGATCAACTTTGTCCAAGTCCCTACCTTGCTTAAAGAGTTGGTTGTCAGGATTCCAGACACTACTTCCTTCATCACGAGGCATGGTTCTCTCCTCAGTTTGGTCACCTCAAAATTGGACAAACAAATTATGAGTGTCCTGGTCCAGTTTTATGATCCGCTATACCATTGCTTCACCTTTCAAGACTTCCAGCTGGTTCCTACCCTGGAAGAGTTCTCTGAGCTGCTTGGTATCTCTATTTTGGAGAAGACTCCATTTACTGGTTGGGAGAAGACCCTCAGGCCTGAAGAGATTGCTGCAACCCTTCACTTGACCAAGGAGGAGGTAATGGCTAACTGGGAGACTAGAAGTGGAGCTAAAGGTTTTCTGACTAAGTTTTTGGTTGACAAAGCTAATTACTTCTGGGACAGCTTAGACTTCAAGGCGTACGAGGATATTCTGGCTCTCTTGATTTATGGTCTGGTATTGTTTCTGAATCCTTACACTTTTGTTGATATTAATGCCATAAAGATCTTCATCTCTCAGAATCCGGTACCCACTCTCTTGGGTGATATCCTTCATCAGCTCTATGCTCGTACTGCCCGAAAGCGGGGAACTTTGATATGTTGTGCTCCTTTATTGTCGAGGTGGTTTATTTCGCACCTCCCGAAGTCAGTGCTGAAAAACAAAGAAGGAATGGGTTGGGCTTATAGGGTGATGTCTCTTTCTAATAATGACAGTATCTGGACTCTCAAAGGTATGGATGAGGTGACTGTCATTGATCGTTGTGGAGAGTATCCTAATGTTCCATTGATCGGAACCCATGGAGGGATTTCTTACAACCTATGTTTAGCTCTCCGTCAGTTTGGAAGGGCCAGAAGAGAAGGGCCTCATGAGATGTTAATGCCTCATATCATCTTTGATTTTCATGGAGATAGCGACGAGCTGCGTCGTAGATTCATAAGGGCTTGGGACAGAGTTCACCAATCTGACCCGCATGAGTTGGGACCAAAGACTTCTCTGCCAATGGAGCCATATCTCATATGGGTCCGCATCCGTGCCCAGAAGCTAGGTATGCCATATGAAGCTTCCAGGCCTGTTACTCTTGAAGTTGCTAACGAGGAGGGGGTTCTTCCAACTATTCTCCACCCATACATGCCCACTGATATTGGGACACTGAAGAGGTCTTGGATGCAACTGCGGGAAGAACAGGATTCTTATCGGGAGAAGTTCAATGAACAAGAGCAAAAGATCCAGAAGCTGACTAGGCAACTGGAGAACGAGCGGATCCTGAATGATTATGTCCGCACTGAGAAGAAGAGACCATGGGAGCATTTATGGACCTTTGTTGATTTCTTTTACAGTTTTTATTTACTTTTTAGTATTTCCATTCTTGTAACGCCTAAGGGCAATTTGTTGAACAATTTAAATTTTGAAGTTTAAATATAATAAAGTGTGTTTCCTTTCTTGTTTACAAATTTGAATCTCGATTGTCTTTGAAATCATAATCATACGCATTTCATCCCATGCACTTCATAAATAGGTACCCTTTTTACAGGTCTCTTATCTTCTTCGTTGTTTATTTCAGCAATCATCATGTCTGCTGAACCTTCAACTGAGCAAGCTATCAAGGCCCTCCAGGCCCAGAATGCCCAGTTTCAAGAGCTATTCATGAATCTGGCTAAGGGTCAGCAGGACCTGAAGACTTTGATTCTGAAAGAGAAGAAGAAGAAGAAGAAGAGGACCATCCTGTTCAATATTGGATGCGGGTTTGGAAACGGGCTGCAGAATGAAGTTGATCTGACCACCTCATCTGGAGGGAAGGATAGTCCACAAGAAAGGAGGGCTTCTAGCCCTATGGTCTCCGACAACGAGACGGACTACGATGAAGAATAGTATCCTCCTGCTGAGGATAAGTACAAACAGCTGGAAGACCGTTTAAGCGCTATGGAAATTCAGAAGGTGCCTGGTCTGGACTTCGGAGATCTAGGTCTATCCTCTTGGGTGGTGATTCCCCATAAATTCAAGGCACCTGCCTTTGCCAAGTATGACGGAGTTTCTTGTCCAAAGTTGCACCTCCGGTCATATGTGAGGAAGATCCAGCCTTACACTGCTGATAAGAACTTGTGGATCCATTTCTTTCAAGACAGTCTCTCAGGGACTCAGCTTGAGTGATTCTATCAGTTGGACGGAGCCAATATCTGCAGCTGGGAGGATTTGTCTACTTCATTTTACAGGCAGTATCAGTACAACTCCGACCTCTCTCCTACGCGTACCCAACTTCAGGGTATCTCAATAGGAACGGGTGAAGGATTTAAAGAGTATGCTCAAAAATGGAGAGACCTTGTCGGAAGGGTGCAACCACCTTTGGCTGATCGTGAACTTGTTGACATGTTTTTGGGGACCCTGTCTGGCCCATTCTTTAACCATCTAATTGGAAGCTCTTCAGCTGGGTTTACAGATCTTATTTTGACTGGTGAGAGGATTGAAGCTGGTATTAAGGCTGGGAAGATACAGAAGGGTGCCTCATCGAGCACCGAGAAAAAGCCGTTTAAGAAAGAGTCTAGTGCTGTCTACAGTTCGAGGAGACATAATAGACCTGAACATCGCCAAGATGTCAATGCGGTTGTTATTTCAAAACCTGTTGGTGCTCCTCAGCATCACAATCAACAAAAGTACGAGAGACCTTGAAGGCAATTCACTCGTCTCAGTATGACTTTGTCTCAGATTCTACCACAATTGCTGAAGACCAATCTGGTGACTCTAAAAGAAGCTCCGACTAATGCCCTCTGCGCTTTTCACTCTGATAGCCCGGGGCATAATACAGATGATTGTTGGGTTTTGAGGAACAAGGTGCAAGACCTAATTGATGCAAAGGAGATTGAGTTTGAGGCGCCCGAGAGGCCTAACGTTGTGACTGCTCCCATGCCCAAACATGGAGTAAATGATGTAGAGGAAGACTTGTTTATAGTTTCCGTGGATGATATTGTTACCCCTCTGATGACTGTCAAGAAGAACCTGTTGCTAGCCGGTTTATTTCCGGGCTGTGGCGAAGGTTGCCATACGTGTTCTGTTTTACCTACTGGTTGCCCATTTCTGAAGTCAGGTATCCAAAACCTGATGGATAATAAGGAGATCTTGTTTGAGAAGATTGTTGTTCCTTCCATTCCTACTGAATAAGTGGCCATCATTACTATTTTCAACAATTCTTCCAAGGCTCCCTCGAGGAAGCCTGTTAGAATTACATCTACTCCGAAGATCGCACCCGTAATCATCACTGTTCCGGGGCCCATCCCCTACACCTCTGACAAAGCTGTCCCTTGGCACTATGGGGCAGATGTTTATGTTCTTGGAGTTAAGCAAGAATTGGATGCTGATACTGGCGTCAGCAACATTACTGGTCCTGCTAAAGTCACCCGGAGTGGTAGACTTTTCTCACCTAATATTGCTCCACCGACTGTCCGAAGACCTGTTGTCATTACACCTACAAGTGTACCTATCACGATTCCTGATCAAGTTCCTATCCTTACCCCTATCACCGAGTCATCTAACGCTCGGGGAAAAGGGATCACCACTGATGTGTCTGCCCAGACGGAGGCACCGAAGACTATTATTGTTGAAGCTTCCAAACAGGAGATGGAAGAGATTTTGAAGATTATTAAGAAGAGTGATTATAACGTAGTTGAGCGGCTGGGGCAAACCCCATCCAAGATCTCTATGTTGTCACTATTATTGTGCTCAGAGGCCCATGCCAAGGCTCTGATTACCTTCCTGAAGACTGCCCACGTGCCACAAGAGACATCAGCTGATCAGTTTACTGATTGTGTGGCCAATTTAACTGCTGATAATAGTTTGGGTTTCTCCGACACCGATTTGACTATTAAAGGGAAGAACCACAACGACGCCCTGCATGTCTCCATTGAATGCAGGGGCACTACTCTTGCACATGTATTGGTTGACACTGGTTCCTCATTGAACGTCTTGCCCAAGAAAGCTCTAGACCGGTTGGATTGCGAAGGGTTGGAGCTAAAGCCAAGTAACATCATTTTCAGGGCCTTTGACGGGTCTAAAAGGATGGTGCATGGTGAGGTTGATATTCCAATTAAAGTTGGTTCTCAGGTATTCAATTCTACATTCTACGTAATGGACATTCGGCCATCCTATTCTTGTTTGCTGGGTCGTCCATGGATCCACAAAGCTGGAGTTGTGACCTCAACGCTCCACCAGAAGCTGAAGTACCCAGTTAGAGGGAAGATTGTGACAGTTCAAGGGGAGGAAGAGTATATGGTCAGCCACCTCAACTCATTCCGATACGTAGAGATGGATGGGGAGTTCATTGAAACCCCATTTCAGCACTTTGAAGAGGTTCCTCAGACACTGGCATCAGCTGAGAATGTGGTTGAAGATTCTCCTATGAAGATGGCTTCCTTAAAGGATGCCCGGGCTGTTATTGAGAAGGGTGAGTGTGCAAATTGGGGCCAACTTCCTGATTTCACTCAGAAGACTAACAAGTTTGGTTTGGGTTTCACTGCAGAAGCTCAAAGGGTTGTTCGAAGTGCAAGGATTGGAAGACCTCCTGTGTTCATCAGCAACTCGGGAGTAAATGCTATTGAAGATGATGTGGAGGAGTCTGAATTCGACAGCTGGATCTATCCTACGACCAACCGTGGACCAAGCAACTGAACAGCAAAGGACTTCATCCCTATTACTTTTGTTAACCAGTAATGAACTCTTTGTTTTTGTAACAGACAATGTTGTGAAACTTTATGGCCCGGTGTCTTACCCGGGGCACCGTGGCTTCATTTGTGAAGGCTTTTGTGTGTCATTTTCATATATCATTAATAAAAGCATTGGACGTCTTTTGCATTTCAAATTTTGCGCTCCTTGTTTTTCTTTATTATATGTTGCAAAACAGCTATTTACACACACTCACATATACAGGTCTCAATCCACTCTGGATCTCACTGGTAACGACTCTGCTACTTCCAGTTATGACTTCGAAAATCCGATCAACTTAGCCGAAGACGAAGTTGAAGATGATTGTGAAGTGCCTGGTGAACTTGCAAGACTGCTACTCCAGGAAGAGAGGGCCATTCATCCACATGAAGAGCCGGTGGAAACGTTGAATCTGGGTACTGAAACAGACAAGAAGGAAGTCAAGATCGGTGCAAATCTGGAGCTTAGTGTGAAGCAGCGGTTGATTCAGATGCTGCATAACTAAGTTGAGATCTTTGTCTGGTCTTACGAAGATATTCCTGGGTTGGATACTGACATTATGGTTCATCGCCTGCCTACCAAGGAAGACTGCCCTCCCATAAAATAGAAGGTTCGCCGTATGCGCCCAGAGATGTCTGAGAAAATTAAGGTTGAGGTTATGAAACAGTTTGACGCCGGTTTTCTAGCAGTGACTTCTTACCCTCAGTGGGTGGCCAATGTGGTTCCAGTACCAAAGAAGGATGGTAAGGTCCGAATGTGTGTTGACTACAGGGATTTGAACAGGGCAAGCCCCAAGGATGACTTCCCTCTACCTCACATCGACGTACTGGTTGATAATACTGCTCAGCACAAGGTATTCTCCTTTATGGATGGTTTCTCCGGTTATAATCAGATAAAGATGGCTCCCGAAGACATGGAGAAGACGACCTTTGTTACTCAGTGGGGCACCTTTTGTTACAAGGCCATGCCTTTCGGGTTGAAGAATGCTGGGGTAACATATCAGCGTGCCATGGTTGCTTTGTTTCATGACATGATCCATCATGAGATTGAAGTATACGTTGTCGACATGATTGCAAGGTCCCAGACTAAGGAAGAACACCTTGGCCATCTACAGAAGCTATTTGACAGATTGAAGTTGTACAAACTGAGATTGAACCCGAACAAGTGCACCTTCGGGGTGAGGTCTGGTAAGCTACTGGGTTTCGTCGTGAGCGACAAAGGTATTTAAGTAGACCCTGCCAAGGTGAAAGCCTTACAAGAGATGCCAGCTCCCAAGACAGAGAAAGAGGTCAGAGGCTTCCTGGGACGACTAAACTACATTGCCCGATTCATCTCGCACCTAACTGCTACTTGTGAGCCAATCTTCAAGTTGCTGAAGAAAGATCAAGTGGTACGCTGGAATGATGAATGTCAGGCCACTTTCGAAAGAATCAAAGTGTATCTCCAGGAGCCACCCATCCTAATGCCACCGGTGGAAGGGGGACCTCTGATCCTATACTTGACAGTACTTGACAACTCAATGGGCTGCGTGTTGGGGCAGCATGACGAGTCTGGCCGAAAAGAGCATGCTATTTATTACCTTAGCAAAAAGTTTACCGACTGTGAGACCCGATACTCACTTCTTGAGAAAACTTGTCGCGCTTTGGCATGGGCTGCTCGCCGGCTGAGACAGTATATGCTGACTCACACTACTTTGTTGATATCAAAGATGGATCCAATCAAGTATATCTTCGAAAAGCCTGCCTTGTCCAGAAGAATAGCAAGATGGCAGATGATTTTGACTGAGTATGACATCCAGTACACGACTCAAAAAGCAATCAAGGGAAGTGTATTGGCATACCATTTGGCACATCAGGCAGTGGATGATTACCAGTCTATGAACTTTGAATTTCCGGACGAGAATATCATGGTAGTGAATGATTGTGAGACACCTGGACCGGATGAAGGACCTGAGGAAGGATCCCGATGGTCTATGTATTTTGATGGAGCTTCGAATGCTTTGGGTAATGGCATTTGCGCCGTTATCATATCTCCTAAAGGCTCCCATACTCCGTTCACCGTCCGATTATGTTTCAACTGCACCAACAATATAGCGGAGTATGAAGCATGCATTATGGGTCTTCGAGCTGCAATTGACCTAAGGATTAAGTTTCTAAGTGTCTTCGGAGATTCCGCTCTCGTGATCAGTCAGATCAAAGGCGAGTGGGATACGAAACACCCAAATCTTATTCCTTACAAGGAGTATGTATTGACGTTGCTTCCCCATTTCGAGGAGGTAACCTTTGAACACTTTCCTAGAGAGGAGAATCAGTTAGCGGACGCGCTAGCTACGATGTATTCTATGTTCAAAGTCAATTGGGACAACGAGGCTCCCCGGATTATCATTGAAAGATTGGACGAACCTGCGCATTGTTGTGATCTTGAGACTAAAGAAGTAACAGAAAAGCCCTGGTATCATGAGATGAAGAGGTATCTCGAAGCTCAGGAGTATCCCGAGGGTGCATCTGTTAATGATAAGAAGTTTCTGAGGAGGTTCGCGGCAAAGTTCTTCATCAGCAATGGCATTCTTTACAAACGTAACCATGATTCAACCTTACTGCATTGTGTGGATAAGATTGAAGCAGAAAGGATCATGGCAGATCTACATCAAGGTACTTTCGGAACTCATTCCAGTGGACATACCATGGCAAAGAAAATCCTTCGGGCAGGATATTATTGGTCCACAATGGAAGCTGACTGTTATCAGCATTCTCGGACATGTCACAAATACCAGGTCTATGCTGATAAAGTGCACATTCCTCCTGTCCCTCTGAATGTCTTGACAGCACCTTGGCCTTTTCCAATGTGGGGCATTGACATGATCGGCGAGATCAGACCTACAGCATCCAACGGGCATCGTTTCATCCTGGTAGCGATTGATTACTTTACAAAGTGGGTTGAAGCAGCTTCCTTTGCTACTGTAACCAAGAACACCGTGGCACGGTTCATTCGGCACAATCTAATCTGTCGATACGGTGTACCAGAGAGGATCATTACGGACAATGGTACCAATCTTAATAACAAAATGATCAATGAGCTCTGCAAGCAATTCAAGATACAGCATCATAACTCTTCTCCCTACCGGCCGAAGATGAATGGGGCTGTCGAAGCGGAAAATAAGAACATTAAGAAGATTGTGCAGAAGATGACAGTGACATACAAAGACTGGCACGAGATGTTACCATTTGCTCTTCACGGGTACCGTACCTCAGCACGGACGTCAACAGGGGCAACACCCTATTCCTTGGTTTATGGCATGGAGGCAGTCTTGCCCATCGAAGTTCAGATACCCTCTCTCAGGATCATGAAGGATGCAGGTTTGAGCGAATATGACTGGATCCAGACCCGACTTGATCAACTGAATCTAATCGATGAAAAAAGACTTACTTCTGTTTGTCATGGTCAGACGTACCAAAAACGGATGATCAAGGCATTTAACAAGAAAGTCATACGACAAGAGTATCAAGTTGGGGACCTGGTAATCAAGTGCATTATTCTACCTCAAGGTGATCCCAGGGGCAAATGGACCCCTACTTACGAAGGGCCATTTGTGGTTAAGAACATTTTCTCAGGAGGAGCTATGATTCTAACCACCATGGATGGTGACGACCTTCCTCACCCCGTCAATGCAGACATAATAAAAAGATACTACGCATAATCAAAGACCCGCTAGGTTGACTGGCCTAGGCAAAAATAAGGGCTTCCCGGCGAACCAAAAGGGTTCGGGCAAAAATAAGGGACGAAAATGAGAAAAAAAATTTGTACACCCGGCAAGTCGAAAACCTGAAAAGGCGGCTTGGGGCAAAAATGGGTATCCCGGTGGACTGAAAACCCGAAAGGGCGGTCCAGGCAAAAGTTAGGGATCAAAGCGTAACACTATGTCTCATTGGATCATCTCGCATCCAGACTTCGGTATCAACTATCAAGCTCGAACGGCACCAATCAAACAGATTCATCTTCAACTAAGCAGCAAAGTGATGAGATGCTTGAAGATATAAAGGCAATAGCAGAGTTGGAACCCAGTGGGATTATTCACATAGCTGTTTTGTTTTCTTTTCACATATTGTATTGATTCTATTTATTCGGCGGCGTTCTCTTGCTAGGACGTCAGCCTCTTGTACAAAAACGCCTATTTTCAGGCCAAAACTTCAAAATCAATACAAATTCATTTTCAGACAAATTTCAAACTGTTTTTCCTTTATCTGTTTTGTTTTGCAAAGAACGTCCAATGTTCATTTTTGATATATGCATTTGACATTAATTGATGCTCATAAATATTTACATGCGAAACAAAGGACGAATTACTGGTAATATCAGAAACAGGGGCAATAAGAATTGTCCGAGCAGTGTAGTTGCTCTGTCCACCAAGGTACCAAGGTAGGTTCAGCTGAAGAATATGACCAAGATATCGTCACTCCCCGCAGAGTAAAACAGTAAGGATAGATTTCTCAGCTGAGACTTGCAGCTATGTACAAATCAGTAACACTCTCCCCAAGAAGAGTTAATCTACCATCAGCCCTGAAAAGGTTTGGTATCCCCAGAAGGTCTTAATATTCCCCAATGGAGTATAAGAATATTCTCCAGCAAGCATAAGAGTATCCCCGGCGGTCTTAAAATTCCTCCATGGAGTATAAGAATGTTCTTCGGCGGAATACAAGATACCCCAGTGGAGTCATTTCCCCAGCGCAGTCTAAAAAAGGCTTCCCCGCCAGAGTTGAATCATCTTACCCAGTAGATTCTGGAAGCTTATCCCCTGCAGAGCACAAATAAATCTCCCCAGCCAAATTCAGAAGGTTATCCTCACAAGAGTCAACCTGGTTTATCCTCAGTAAGTTGCGACTGAAAGATCGTCCCCAACGAAGTTCTTTCTATCCCCAGCGGAGTTCATCATTAAAATCCCCAACAGAGCTTATCGACAGAATCCCCAGCGGAGTTATCGTTAAAATCTTCAGCATAACGTCTCTCTCCCACAGAGTAATTCCCCTCGGAGTAATCTCTTCATCAGTTTATTCCCCCGACGGAGTTTTTCTCTCCTACAGGTTTATCATCTTCGTTCATCATCCCCAGCGGAAACGAAGAACTCAACTCTATTCTCCAGCAGCTCCGAGATTTATTTTCCCCAGCTAAAACATTATATCCCCATTCATCATGATACATGCATATACGCATCATACGAATACAATCTCATTATTTTGAGAACATCATTGCCTGATCCATATCATGCATTGCATATGACTGACCTTTACCTTTCAGGAAAGATACAGTTAAAGTTCTCAATTATGTCGAAGACCTGACCGGTTCTTAAATCTCAATTGAATTATCCTCGGTTGAATTTCAGATAAGGTTCTCAATCTCGACAGTTTCCCTACGTCATAGTATGGACGAGTACTATAACCTCAACGGTATACTCCATTGAGCACGAGTCAGTTCCTAGATCTTGATGTTTTCCTCCGTCATAGTGTGGACAAGTTCTATAACCTCAACGGTATACTCCATTGAGCACGAGACAGTTCCTAGATCTTGATGAAGATGTTTCCCTACGTCATAGTATGGACAAGTACTATAACCTCAACGGTATACTCCATTGAGCACGAGTCAGTTCCTAGATCTTGATGTTTTCCTCCGTCATAGTGTGGACAAGTACTATAACCTCAACGGTATACTCCATTGAGCACGAGTCAGTTCCTAGATCTTGATGTTTTCCTCCGTCATAGTGTGGACGAGCACTATAACCTCAGCGGTATACTACGTTGAGCACGAGACAGTTCCTAGATCTTGATGAAGATGTTTCCCTACGTCATAGTATGGACGAGTACTATAACCTCAACGGTATACTCCATTGAGCACGAGTCAGTTCCTAGATCTTGATGTTTTCCTTTGTCATAGTGTGGATAAGTTCTATAACCTCAGCGGTATACTACAATGAGCACGAGACAGTTCCTAGATCTTGATGAAGATGTTTCCCCCCAGTTGAATTATGGACAGGTTCTTAAGACTCAGCCGAGGCGTTCTCTCAGTTGAAGTTTAAGCAAGTTCCTAAATCTCAACAAAGGTTAGACTTCCCCAGTGGAATCTTTTACAACAACAGGTATACAAGTTCTCGCTAAGGAATCTCTTATGTGATCGACACTCCTGCAGATGGCATCTGTAAGCCCATCCTCCTACCAGCAATCTCCAAATGGCATCTGTAAGCCCATTCCCGACATCACAATGTTGATACTACACCATGCGAGTACAAATTTCTGGGCACTCTAGTGTTCAATTATCTTCCACCTTCGGATCACGAAAGACTCAAAAGCCAATCTATATCCTCAGGTTTAAGAAAATTGAACAGGGGAAACTGTTGTACCCCAAAATTTGCCCTCCCATGTTTCTCAAGACATGTCAAGAATAATCTTCAAGTTGCTCAAGTTGGCTCAAGGGTTGGACAGTCAAATCACCTCCTAAGGCAGTCAAGTCAAAATTAGGGTTTTGTGTTGCATTAAGGTCCTCACATCCAAATGACCTCAAGTTCTCCCCAATGTCCTAATATGTTCTCAAGTTCATCCATGACAAATTGCAAGCCTGGCAGAGGAAGTTTGGTCAATCAATTGCTCAAGAGGCCCAAAAATCGACTGTGCTAGGGCAAAAGTCAAATGTGTCCTAAATACAGTCAAACCTCAATATTTTTTGTCAACATTCTCATTTTAAAGGATAATTCATCATTTTATCAAGGGTTGATCATGATTCATCAAGGATTGCTCAAGATTCATCAAGATTCAAAAGTTGCTAAATTAGGGTTTTGCAGGAAAAGTCAACTCAACTTTGACCAAGCATAACTTTCTCATACTTTATGAGAAATGACCCATCCAAAGCTCATTTTGAAGGGGATTCAATTTCCTACAATCCAACTTCACAACCCAAGATCAATAAATGCTCTCACAAAAAGTTACAAATTTGGACATTATAGGTCATTTTTGAAAGTCAACAAAAACACCTTTTTTCCAAAGCTTATAACTTTAGCATGGAACATCAAAATGATATGAGACTAAACGGGTTGATTAGAGGACATCTCAAGGTTTCTAAAAAGTCCAAGAACACCTCCAAAAGTTGAAAATTGAAGAAGTTATGCATTGTTGAAGTTGGGCATTTTTCCAAATTTGTTAAAAGTCAACTATCCCCAAAACTCCAATTTTTGACAAAAGGGCCCACTTTTTTCCACTTGATATAGTCTTGTCATGCCACACACGTGTCCCATATTTGATTTCATGGCCATTCATTTATTTTTCTATTTTATTTAATTTTTATTGATTTAATTCATCTTAAATCAATATTAAATCAAATAAAATCTAAAAATTGATGTAAGGGGATTCTTGTGATCATTACAGCTTGCAAATATCATGTAATACTCAATCAAACTCATGCCAAGTCAAAACAAGCACAAAATCTCAGATTTGATGCAAATATGGCAACTTGATTATGGTGATCAAAAGCAAATCTTGATTCTTCAATGCATATGGTTTAATGCCCAAGTTTTGACCTAAACACATTCTATTATATGCACACAAGAGAGGCAGACCAAAAACAGACACAAAGCACTGCTAAAACGGCCAGAAGAAGTTTGAGAAAAAGCTTGAGAAAGTGAAGATCGAAATCAACATTGGAGGCCAATTCAATCCAAAATCACAACGTGGTGTTCTTGCTTGCAATCTCCTGAAGCTATAGCAACCAAAGCCAAGGCCTGAAGCTATCTGAAAAGCTCTGTAAGTGTTCTTGAAAACGGCTCTGAACATGAAATCGAAACCATTCATTCTTGCATCCTTTTGATAAACTATTGACATAATCTTGACCCTTATCAAATTTCTAACAAGTCTGCATCATTTAATTTCGTTTTCATGGCCTATAATCATGTACCCGAACCTAGGGTTTTATTGTGTTGTTTGTAGGCATTTGAATTACAGGGAAAATTGGGCCAAATAAAGGTTACAGGGATGACCAGGAGGAAGAGACGAGTGCATTGGTACTCTTGGGTTTCGTTTACATGGCCTGGAGAAGGTTTTTGAGATGCCCTACGAATCTTCCTGCGGATAAAAATCCGCAGGTAAATAACCAGGGTATTTGAGGAAGACGATTATGTGGCTTAGCATCATTGGCCTGTTTGAATTGTTAGCGCGTTTTTTTATTTTTTAGGGGATAATTAATTATTTTGAATATAATGTTTGTTGTACATTCCACTAACAAAGAAACAGCGCAGTAGAGTTGGCAAGGTAGGCGTGTCATTGAGCACTGGGACCTGGGTTCGAATCCCAGGTCCCCCAAAACTTTATTCAATTTTTTCTTCAAGAAATTGTGTGCAACGCCCAAGATGCAGTTCACCGTATGTCTCATGGATCCAGGCGCCAGATGGCCTCTAGGCCAAATCCAAGGGTCCAGATTGCAAGCTCATCATACTCCTTAGTCAATGCATGCGCGTGAGATCCTGGAAAGTCAACAAGGCTCATTTGGATTGGGCTTCAGAATTGTTGTCTCCACACTCAGATCAGGCCCAAACCCCCCATTTTGGTTTATTTCTATTTTTTCTCTCTTTATATTTCTTTTAGTTGATTATTATTTATTTATTTCATTAACAAATTATTTATTTTCCTAATAACAAAAAATCAGAAACAACAAAAATAATATTTTATTAATTCCATTAATATTATTATTTATTTTTGTAAATAACAATTAATTTATTTATTTAGTTTAAATAGGTTTAACATTAATATCTTTTTGTAATAAATTAAAATTAATTTAGAATTAGGTTTTTTTTTAAATATTTTTAACCATTCTTATTTTATTTCCTTAATTAAAATAAAACCCAAAAATATTTTCATTTAATTAATTAATCAATTATTAACTTAGACTAATTTTTAATTCAAAAAATAACCAAAAAATATGCTTTATTTAATAAAAAGGGTCAAAACCCTAAAAAGCACTTTGATTTAATTTTCTCGCGCGCGAATTATTTTTGATCCATATTTCAATATTGTAACTGCTTCGGGAATGTAATAGTTTTTAACTTAGGTTTTTATTTATTTATTTATCGCTTTTATTTACTTTTCGCAATTTAATTTTAAAGGGTTTGTCTTTGGCGATGTAAATACCCGACGCCTTGTAATAGCTTAGATTTATTTTCCGCAATTTAATTTCCACAACCATTAACTGTTAGATGTTTGGTAAATAGGCAATGCATGACAAGATTAATCTTTAATTTAAAATCAACAGTAGCTCACCATTAACATGTACAAAGATAAATAACTGAAAAAACAATACACTCGCACATGCCACTCTTAGGGTACACCTCACTTGGTTGCCTCGAACGTGGTCATTGAGTATAGGAAGTTTTAGAGGTCGCCCTCTTGTCCAAAGATCAAAGTTGCCTCGAAACGGTTGCCTCGGATAAAATGATCTAAGACATTAGGGTTACCGCTAAGGCATCCTAACATTGCTTTAGTGACCACACGTCCCTTAATCGAATTGACCCGAAATCTCCAACGACGATGCTACCTACTCCTCAATAGTGGGATAGCGTTGTCTAAAGGACATTTGCACAGTTTAATTCCCTTTTCGAGTAGGTAGATGGTTCTTAAGTACTTGCTCTTTTTAAAAACAAAACAAAACTTTTCGCATATACACTCCTTTCAAACAAAGACTTTTTTCAAACCCACAAACACAAAGAAAAGCAAATTTTTGAAAACATAATGAGCAAGTACCTAAGAGCCCGTGGATAACCACAGATAGAAAGGGTCTTAACACCTTCCATTTCTATAATCTACCTCCCGAACCCGAGAAATATCTCAAAAAGGAATTTTTCTGTGCTTTTGTTCTTTCCTTGTTGGATAAAATAAAAGACGGTGGTGACTCTTGCTTACCGCGACATTTTGCAAACACAAACGCAAAACGCGAACCAGCATTCCAAAACAGTCAGTTCTCTTTCCCACCGATCACAATTAGCAATATTGCAAAGTATCTTAGCATTTTTGAGGTACCAATATCATTTTGTAAGGCAACTTTGAATAGCGTCATCGAGGGACTATGATCTTATATTTGTTTATTTTTCCAAGATACTTCGCATGCGTAATATGGCCATTTTTGTATAAGGCAACCAAGTGGAGAAACCCTAAGGGTGCTTGTGTGCAAGTGTGTTGTTTTCATGCTTTGATTTTGTCTTGGATTTAGGGTTTTCTATTTGATTTGTTTTTATCTTGTCATACAAACCCTAATTACTAGCATGGTATATAAAAGCAGTAAATTGCATAATTTAAAGATTACTACGCTATTACAACATTTTTATGAGAAGGGGGAATACAAATTATGAATGGGGATTTGCAATAATGTAAATCTAATTAAGCTATTACAACCAAATCAAATTTGTACAAGTAATGGAATAAATAATGTACAAGACAATTTAAATATGCAAGGATACATAAAATGCAAGAAAAGGATTTTTGTTTTTTTTATGTGAAAAGGGTTTTGACTTAAATCTAATAAACTTAAGAAAAATAAATTAATTCTTGAAAATAATAGTTAACCCTAATTTCTAATTTAAAAGAAAATAAAGTTATATAGGTATTATTTTTATGTATTTTTTTGTATTAAAAATAACAAATAATATCTTATGAAAATATTTCGTTTTTATATATCAAAAATAAATATTTTACAAGTATGAATAAAAAAAGGAATAAAATAGTTAACCTAATTCTATTATATTATATTTACAAGTTTATTTAAGAAAAATAATTAATATATAGTTTAATAAAAAAATTTATGTGAAAATAAAAATAAAATAAATCAAAATGCAATATTTATCATATTTATATTTTTCATGATTTTTATGTATTAAAGAAAATATTTAATAAAACAAAAATGAAAATAAAACGAATCAATAAAATATATGGGCCAGGGGGTATCTTGAGTAAATAGCATGTAAGCATCAGGAAAAAAAATAAAGCCCAATGAGACAAAGGCCCATCGTTGCATAGTGAGAAAAATGGCAAAAAAATGTGAGAAAATAGGCAAAAGGCAGGCACCAAGGCTCGAACCCATGACCTTAGCAATTTCAGTGCGCTGCCTTGTCACTGGGGTGGTTGTACATCTGTTAGTCTGAATGAAATAAAATATACATAACACAAAACCGTTCATAGCCCTGTACTTCATCTTTTTCCTCAAGCTAGCCGGACCTCCTGTAACTCTTTCATCTATCAACAAAAATGGAAATTGATAACATGAATGTTATAGCATTTTGTCTCACGATTCTAACCATGTGCATAACTAAAACTATAAGTCCAAGATTAAAGAGAATTTTAATTGCCCTAATTCTTAACCTAATTTTTCCAGGAACTTCAAGTTCAAAATTCTCTCAACTCAGGCCAAATAAATGCAAGTTATGGATATGTACAGCTTTGTAGCAATGATATCTACATTTTTCTTTCACAAATCGTGGCCAATGGATGCCTATGTGAGGAGATAAAAGTTGGATTTATTACCTCTTTCAGCTGAGATCGTGAATGGAGTTTGAGTGAGATTTATGAAGGCCTGATGATTGCTTGAGCTTGCTTGAACCTCCCTGAGTGTGTTCCAATCCTTGCCTTGCTTTGGAAGTGCCGGGAACTCTCTATCCAAGTCAACCTGCAAGCTTGGAAAACAAAAATGGAATATGAAGAAGGAGGAGTTACAGTGCAGGGATGATGGTCTGGATCACTTAGATATGAAGTAGGTAAAGTGTTTGGATGATTAAAACTTGAAATGCACAAGTCAATTTGTGGATTGTTGTGCTTATGCTCAAACTGCAAGTTTTTGACAGGTTTTTGGTGAGAGGGAGTGTTTGAGTGTTTCAGGCCTTTTTCAATCGTGTTCTAAGTTATAATGGGTTTGTGTATTAGTATAGAGAAAGTTTCAAGACAACTCCACAAGATATTTTTGGGTTGTAGGCTTTTTGCACACTTTCTTGCTTTTGAAGCAAAGTGAAGGGACAAGTCTCCACATGCTTGTACTGGCCTACTTGGAGTTGGTATAAGCTCTATACAAATTGCTTTAGGTCTGTAGGACTTGTGTGTGCAAAGAAGACAGGTCCAATGCTCAATAATTGAAAAGTTGTAAAAGTTAAGCTTTTCCAAAATGGCAATGGCAACTTTGTGCCATTTATGGAATTAAAGCTTGGACAAAGACCTTTGGGCTTAGATTAAGGCTTTGTCAAAAGAATAAGCATTAAATTATGAATTGAGAAACAAGTTTGAGACCTGTAAAGCAAGAATTAGGCAACATAGGTTCAAAATTGAATTTTGTTCTTCATGAAATGGCTTGAATTCAAAGTGAGAAATTGCCAATTTCATCTCTTCGATTCTCCCTACTCAAAAATGATCTCAAGGAGTTCTTGGACATTTTGGAAAGCTTGCAATGTACTCTGTAACTCATATTTGAAATGCATTTCAAGATTCATCTTGGAACTAGGTGAAAATTTTCCATGAAGTTGGGTCCAAAACCTGCCTAAATTAGGGCAAAATTTTACTGTTATTTTAGTTCATGGGCATGTATTCACAAAATTATATCTTGAGATCCAAGCATATTTAGGGAAAAATGTGTGAAGCAAAGTTGTAGATTTCATTGAGGTCTACAACTTTCATGTTGGGAACTTTCTTTGAATCATCTTGCATCATGGTGGAAATTTGGCTTAAAGTTGAGGAAAAAAAAGAAATTTTCTATACTTAGAAAAATTTCTAAGTTAAGAAAATTTCAAATTTTAAAACCAAATCTTCAATCTTTGATTTCTTGATGAACAAGTTTCATAATTTTACATGTTTTGATGAATTATGATCCTTGGCACTTGAATTTGACCAAAAAGTCAAAGTTTGACTTTTTAGTATACAGTTGACTTTTGATCAGTTGACTGCAAATTTCATATGTGAATGCAATGTTTTGGACCATGTCATTAGGTCAAGATGACACAAATGAACCCTTGAAATCATGCTTCAAACCAAATGGTCATTTTCTAGGTCAAAAAGCAAAAATTTCCCTTTCTCAGTCAAAACCCTAATTTTGACCATTTTGCCCTTTTGATGATTTGATCAAATTTCTTGAGGAAATGTGGTCCAAACTTGATCAAATGATACATATGAGTCTAAAATGTTGATGTGGATCAAAAATTAGGAATTTTGACTATAAATTGGCCATGGTTGACTTTTTCCCTAATACAGTTGATTTTTAGGTCAACTGTCCAATTGACTGATCAAAAATGTGATTCAAGGCTTGAAACTTGACATGAGTAAACTTAAGGGACCATGATGATACTTTAAAGTCATATGAAGCATTGATAGTCCAAAAATCCTTGTGCAAACTCAAACCCTAATTTTGGGTCATTAGTGCAAGATGAGATATCTTGAGTTGATCAAACCCTAATCCAGCCTTGAGTCAAAGAGATCTTGTGAGAAAATCTTGATAAATGAGAGGGAAACCATGGATGAAAAGGGTGTTAATACCTTCCCTTTTCATAATCTACCCCCCGAACTCAAGAAACAATCTCAAAGGTCTTTCCTGTGCTTTTTCACCTTTCCTTTTGGATAAAAGAAAAGTCATTGGCGACTCTTGCTAAACCTCAACATTTGCAATAAAACGCAAAACCCTCAAGTCAGTTCTCCCACCGTATCACAAAACTGGCGACTCTGTTGGGGAATTATCTTAAAAGTGGGGTTACCTTAGGGCTAGATCACATTTATTTACTTACATTATTTGACTTGTATGCTTTACATTATGGTTCTTTGTTTGGGTTTGAAATCCTCTACCCGGATTTGGGATACATTATAGGTAAATAGCAATACATTGTGGAAATTGTGCGGGGTATACCGACATGGTCTAAGCAATAGCTATGTTAGTGTGACATATTTGTGGGTATCGGTAGCCTTTGAGTTAATCAAAGAGAATACGGGGCCGCTGAGTGATGTCATAAAGCACTAACGAACTTCTAGAACCCTTTACTTGACAAACTTGGCCTTTAGGATGTAGTGAGATGACCAGATCTGGTGCAGTCTGAAGTTGGTAGATACTCGATACTACACTCATTGAGGTTTGGTTTCTTGGGATATTTTGGTCGCCATTAAAGAGGTTTGAGCTAAAACAATGAACAAGGAAATAATCCAGTTATATTGAGCTCCTTAGAACCCAGTTACTTTTGCTAGGACAGGTTTAAGCCAACTAAACTTCAAGAGGGTACTTACCTATAAAACCCCATGCAAGCCTAAACTAAGAACTTGATTGTTTTACTTGTACATAACATCATGGACATCATGAACATCACATACATCCACTAACCATTTCAAGTATTTTTTAGATTCATCTTTGTTCTTGTTTTGTAGGATATGGATTCACTTCGCTGGAAAACTATCCAAGTCAACCTTGTAAGAATTCCTCCACAACTTAAGGAGCTAGCTTCAAGGATCCCTGAGAACTCTCCATTCACCGAGAGACATGGTCGTCTACTCAACTTGGTCACCTCCAACACAGATAAGGATATGATGAAGGTGCTCTTTCAGTTCTTTGATCCTTTGCACCATTGCTTCACCTTTCCTGACTATCAACTTATGCCTACTTTGGAATAATTCTCTTAACTCTTGAGGATTCCCATTCTCAATCAACTACCTTTCAACGGTACGGAAAGAGACCCAAATCCAGAAGATATTGCTCAAGCTCTGCACTTGCATTCATCTGATGTCACAACTCATTGGGAAACTAGAAGTGGTGTCAAAGGCTTCTTAGCAAAGTTCCTGTTTGAGAAAGCCCAAAGCTGTTGGAATTCCTTAGACTTGCAAGCCTTTGAGGAAATTGTGGCTCTTCTTATCTATGGGATGGTCTTGTTTCCCAATCCTGACCAACTCATAGATGTGAGCACCGTCAAAATCTTCATGTCACGCAACCCGGTGTCTATATTTCTAGGGGATATCCTACACTCTTTTCACACTCGCACAATGAGGAAAAGAGGTGTCCTTATGTGTTGCACTCCTCTCCTGGCAAGATGGTTTATTTCTCATCTTACCTAATCAGTCTTAAAGAATGAGCAAAGTTCAAGGTGGTCACAAAGGTTAATGACGCTCAAACATTCAGACATTCATTGGTGCTTCCGATCCAAAGAGAATGTTATCATTGTTGACCGTTATGGGGAATTCCCTAATGTCCCTCTACTTGGAATTAGGGGAGGAATCACCTACAACCCATGCTTAGATTTAAGACAGTTTGGTTATGCCCGAAGGGATGGCCCGCACTAGATGTTGATTCAAGGTTTGGTATTCGACTACGACAACGACGATCAAGATCTTCGCCAGAGATTCATCCGAGCTTGGAGGATGCTAAACAAGGTGGATAGCAAGACTTTGGGGCACAAGAATTCCATCCCTCTTGAGCCTTACCTCAAATTGGTATGAACCCGTGCTCAAAGTCTTATGATTCCTTATCCTTCCATCCTTCTGATGATCATTGAGCCTATTAAGGAGGGAGAAGTTCCATACACTATCCTACATCCTGACATGCCCACATCTCTTGAAGACCTACAAAGGGATTGGATACAACTCAAAGGAGAGTGAGATACTTTCAAAGCCCAATTCTACGCAAGCGAGAAGAAGGTTTTGGAACTCACTAGGCTACTTCATGAGGAGCGGACTCTAAATGCCTACATTGCACCAAAGAGGATGCGCACTACTTTTTATCTTAGAGTTTTATATTATTTTGCCCAAGGGGCATTGATGTACTCAAACTTTATCTTATTAATATAACGTGTGTTTCTTTTTGTATAAAACGAACTTGAAACTTTGAAATCCTTGAAAACATTGCATATGCACATATCATTTATCATAACATAAACAGGTCTTTTGCAAAAAGTTTCCTCATCTCTCTGCTGTTTATTTCAGTAAGATGGATCCCGAACAAACACTAAAAGATCTCCAAGCTCAGAACACGCAGTTTCAACAGTTGCTCATGACCCTGGCCAAGGGGTAAGAAGAATTGAAGACTCTACTAGCTGAAGAGAAGAAAAAGAAAACAAAGAAGGTAAGTGGAGTCTTGAACATGGGGAGAAGATTTCATGAGCAGACGAGAAGGACTTTGAATTTTGCAACAACACCTAGTGAAGGAGAGGGGAAAGGCAAGGAAACAGCAGTCCCGTCAGAATCTGAAGAGGAGGAAGAAGAGGAAGACTACTCTGAGGAACAGTATCCTCCATTTGATGATAAGTACAGATATCTCGAAGAGCGATTGAGCGCGATGGAAATACAAAAGGTACCAGGCTTGGATTTTGAGGATTTGGGACTAATGTCGGGGATTGTGATTCCTCCGAAATTCAAAGCTCCCTTGTTTGCAAAATATGATGGAGTGTCATGCCCTAAGATGCATCTCTGATCGTATGTGAGAAATAACCAACCACACTCCACTGATAAAGACTTGTGGGTGCATTTTTTCTAAGATAGTCTATCTGGAACACAACTTGACTGGTTTTACCAACTAGAAAGAGCCAACGTCCATAATTGGGAAGATATTGTCGCAGCTTTCTACAAGCAATATCAATATAATGCTGATTTGGCACCTACTCGTACTCAACTTCAAAGTATGGCTATGGCTTCCAATGAGGGCTTCAAGGATTACACACATAAATGGAGAGATCTGGCTGGAAGAGTTCAACCCCCTCTGTCTGAAAGGGAATTAAGCTCATCTGCAGGATTTACTGAGCTAATACTGACCGGAGAGAGGGTGGAAGCTGGCATAAAAAGTGGAAAAATTCAGAAGGATTCATCTTCTTCTACAGCTGTGAGGAAGCCTTTTATTGGGAAGAAAGAGGTAGTTGTTGTTTATCCACAAAGAAACCAAGAGAGAGTCGAACGCCGACCAATGGTGGGGGCTGTTATGATTCTAAAGCCTACGTCTGCTCAACAAAGAAGTAATCAACTAAGGGTGGAAAGACCAGTCTGGAAATTCACCAGAATCAACATGACTCTGTCTCAAGTATTACCGCATCTTCTGAGATCCAATTTGGTAACCTTAAAAGAAGCTCCGAAAAACCCCAACACAATATCCCCTCATTATCACCCCAATGCCCGTTGCGCATATCACTCTGAAAGTCCTGGTCACGATACTAATAACTGTTGGCCATTAAAGAACAAAATACAAGACCTCATTGAAGAAAAAGAAATTGAGTTTGACGCGCCCGAGAAGCCAAATGTCATTTCTGCTCCCATGCCTAGACATGGTCACAACACTAATGCTATTGAAGAAGATTTGTTTGTTACCACAATTGATGAACTCGTGACTCCACTTCCAACCATTAAGATAAACTTGTTGAAAGTCGGTGTGTTCCCGGGTTGTAATAAAGACTGCCACCTCTGCTTATCCTCACCAACTGATTGCCCTTTGTTGAAAATAGACATTCAACGCTTGATAGACAACAAAGAGATTCTGTTTGAAAGTACTCCTGTTTCACCTGTTCCTGTTGAAGATGTTTCAATCATTACCATCTCCACCAATTCTTCCAGGGTCTCCAAAAGACCCATTAGAATTACATCAGTTCCGAAAGAAACTCCTCTAATAATCATAATGCCTGGGCCAGTCCCATATGAATTAGATAAAACCGTGTCGTGGAATTACGGTGGGGACATTTACTACCATGGCATCAAACAAGATGGGTCGGCCGCCGAAGAGATAAACTCCGAAGAAGAAGATTCCGACATCAGCAATATTGCTGGAATTAGTAAAATTACCCGAAGCGGTAGGATCTTTTCTCCAAAAATTACCCCTCCAAAGGCTATTTCTGGACCCGTGGTTGTTCCAAAGGTTACTCCCGTACCCATAATCATCTCTGCAAGTGCTCCTATTGACGAAGCCATTACAACCCCTGTTATCATTCCTACTAACACTCCTGCTGCTGAAATTCAAGGAAAAAATATTCAAGTGGAGCTTGTCCGGACGAAGGCTCAATCACTGACTATCCCCGATACCTCCAAGAAAGAAATGGAGGAGATCCTAAAAATTATAAAGAGGAGCGACTACGACGTAGTCGAACAGTTGGGGAAAACTCCCTCCAAAATCTCCATTCTAGCATTACTATTGTGTTCCAAGGCACATGCGAAAGCCTTGGTAAAGTTCCTAAAAACAGCCCATGTGCCTCAAGAGACGTTTGCTGATCAATTTCAAGACTGTATGGCCAGCTTGACAGCAGATAACGGCCTAGGCTTCTCGGATGCTGATCTGACACCAAGGGGAAGAAAGCACAACGAGGCATTACATGTCTCTGTGGAATGTAGAGGCACAACTCTGGCCCATGTCTTGGTGGACACTGGCTCATCTTTGAATGTTGAAAAAAGCTCTTGACAGACTTGACTGTGAAGGACTGATGTTAAAGCCAAGTAACATAGTCGTAAGGGCATTTGATGGCTCGAAGAGGATGGTACCCGGGGAGGTGGATATCCCCATAAAGGTTGGGACTCAAACTTTCAATTCAACCTTTTATGTAATGGACATCCGCCCCTCTTACTCATGTCTGCTAGGACGGCCATGGATCCATAATGTTGGCGCTGTCACCTCTACATTGCACCGGATGCTGAAGTATTTGGTTCAAGGAAAGATTATCATTGTCCACGGAGAGGAAGAATACATTATTAGCCATCTCAATTCCTTCAAGCATGTGGAATTGGACGGCGAGTTCATTGAAACTCCTTTTCAACACTTCGAAGAGGTCCCCCAAGAGGTAGCAGTGACCAAGACAGTGTCCCAGATTCCCAATATTACAAGACCTCCACTCCAGATGTCATCTCTGAAGGACGCCAAAGCATTGGTAGAGGAAGGTGGATGCACCATCTGGGGGCAACTTCTGGATATCCCGTACAAGTCTGACAAGTTTGGCTTAGGTTTCACTTCAAATGCTTAAAAGGTTGTACGACGTGCCCGTGGTGGAGGGCCACCCTTGAAGATTAGAAACCGAGAGGTCAACGCGGTAGAAGATGGTGAAGAGGATTTCAAATTGGAGGATTTGATCTTTCCGACTGTCAATGGAGGACTCAGCAATTGGGAGGCCAGAGACTTTGTCCCAATAACTTTCATCCCTCAGTAATTTATCCTTACATTTTGTTGGATCTGTAATATTCAAAAACAATTCGCACTCTTAAAACCTTGTGTCTTGCCCGAGGCACAATGGTCCATTTTTAAGGGTTATTATTTTATCTTCATATGACATTCAATGAATCATGGACGTTTTTCGCATATAAACTTTTGTGCTCATTGTTTTTCTTTTACATTTTATTTTCTTTTAAAGATAGTTATACCCTTACACACATCCACACTCACAAATGCAGGTACCCATCCATTCTGGATCTCATGGGTAATGATACTGCTATGGCCTTTTGTGACTCTGAGAATCTAATCTACCAAGCCGAAGACGAAGGTGAGGAAGATTGTGAAGTACCAGGGGAACTTTCTAGACTGCTACAACAAGAGGAAAGAACCATTCAGCCTCACGAAGAACCTATGGATACGATCAACCTGGGTACCGAGGAGGATAAAAAAGAGGTCAATGTGGGTGCCAATCTGGAACCCAGTGTCAAGGAACGTCTGGTTTAGTTGTTACATGACTATGTTAATATCTTTGCTTGGTCATATGAAGACATGCCAGGACTTGATATAGACATCGTGGTACATCGTCTGCCTACAAGAGAAGATTATCCTCCAATAAAGCAAAAGGTTCGCTGCATGAGACCTGATATGTCAAAAAAAATTAAAGCGGAGGTCATGAATCAATTCAATGTTGGATTCTTGGTTGTCACTTCCTACCCTCAATGGGTTGCCAACATTGTTCCCGTACCTAAAAAGGATGGCAAAGTACGAATGTGTTTGGATTATAGAGATTTGAATAGGGCGAGCCCTAAAGATGATTTTCCACTCCCCCACATTGATTTCCTGGTTGACAATACGGCACAACACAAAGTGTTTTCCTTCATGGACGGATTCTCAGGTTATAACCAAATAAAAATGGCACCCGAGGACATAGATAAAACAACACTTGTCACACAGTGGGGCACATTCTGCTACAAGGTAATGCCATTCGGATTGAAGAATGCTGGGGCAACCTATCAACGCGCCATGGTAGCTTTATTTCACGACATGATACATCATGAAATAGAGGTCTACGTAGACGATATGATAGCCAGATCACAAACAGAAGAAGAGCATATTGATCACTTATAAAAGTTGTTTGAGAGACTGAAGAAGTACAAGTTGAGGTTGAATCCAAACAAGTGCACATTTGGAGTACGGTCCGGTAAACTCCTGGGCTTTTTCGTCAGTAACAAAGGTATTGAGGTCAATCCTTCCAAAGTTAAAGCAATACAAGAGATGCCTGCTCCTCGTACTGAGAAGGAAGTCAGAGGATTCTTGGGACGCTTGAACTATATTTCCAGATTCATTTCTCACCCAACAGCTGCTTATGAGCCAATCTTCAAACTATTGAAGAAAGATCAAGTAGTCAAATGGAATGATGAATGCCGAGTTGCTTTTGACAAAATCAAAGAATACTTACAAGAGCCTCATGTGTTGATGCCACCAGTTGAGGGAAGACCGTTGATCATGTATCTGACTGTTTTAGAAAACTCAATAGGGTGTGTATTGGGGCAGTATGACAAGTCTGGCCGAAAAGAGCACGCTATTTATTACCTAAGCAAAAAGTTTACTGACTGTGAAACCAGATATTCACTGCTCGAGAAAACTTGATGCGCTCTGGCATGGGTTTCTCGCCGGCTAAGACAGTATATGCTGACTCATACTACCTTATTGATATCTAAGATGGATCCGATAAAATACATCTTCGAGAAGCCTGCTCTTTCTGGGAGAATAGCTAGATGACAGATGATCCTGACCGAGTATGACATACAGTATACTACCCAAAAATCTATAAAAGGCAGTGTACTAGCTGATCATCTTGCTCATCAAGCCGTAGAAGACTATCAGTCCATGAAATTTGAATTCCCGGATGAAGACATCATGATATTCGACAACTATGAAGAATTCAGGCCATATGACGGGCCTAAACAAGGATCCTGATGGACCTTATTCTTTGATGGAGCATCCAATGCACTCGGTAATGGTATCGGTGTTGTACTTATATCTCCAGAAGGGTGTCATACTCCCTTTACCGCCAGACTTTGCTTCAACTGTACAAACAACATGGTGGAATATGAAGCGTGCATCTTTGGTCTCAAAGCTGCCATAGACTTAGGTATCAAATCATTGGATGTATTTAGAGATTTAGCTTTGGTCATCAGTCAGATCAAAGGGGAATGGGACACCAAACACCCAAACCTTATCCCTTACAAAGAACATGTTTTGACATTACTACCACATTTTGAGAAGATTACCTTCGAGCATTTTCCCGCGAGAAGAAAATCAACTAGCAGACGCTCTAGCCACAATGTTATCTATGTTTAAACTTAATTGGGATAACGAGGCTCCCCAGATCACCATCAAACGAATGGATGAACCAGCGCACTGTCACGAGATTAATATTGAAGAGGTAGTGGACCAGCCTTGGTTTCATGAAGTCAAGAGGTATCTCGAGGCTCAAGAATATCTAGAAGGAGCTTCAATCAATGATAAGAAGTTCTTAAGGAGATTCTCTGCTAAATTCTTCCTCAGTAATGGCATCCTGTACAAACGCAATCATGACTCCATTTTGCTTCGGTGCATGGATAAGGTTGAAGCTGAAAAGATCATGGCTGAATTACATGAAGGTACTTTTCGCACCCACTCTAGTGGTCATACGATGGTGAAGAAAATCCTACGGGTAGGCTATTATTTGTATACCATGGAAGCAGATTGCTATCAACACTCTCGAACCTGTCATAAGTGTCAAATTTATGCTGAGAAGGTGCACGTACATCTGGTTCCTCTAAATGTCTTGACGGCTCCTTGGCCCTTTGCTATGGGGGAATTGATATGATTGGAGAAATCAAGCCTACAACCTCCAATGGACATCGCTTCATCCTAGTGGCCATTGACTATTTTACAAAGTGGGTTGAATCAGCTTCCTTAGCCTCTGTTACCAAGAATGTTGTTGCCTGCTTCATCAAGTAAAACCTTATTTGCCGGTACGGTATCCCGGAAAGGATCATCACGGACAATGGTACAAATCTCAATAACACTATGATCACCACATTATGCGAGCAATTCAAGATCCAGCATCACAATTCTTCTCCTTATCGGCCAAAGATGAATGGTGTTGTCGAAGCTGCAAATAAAAACATTAAGAAGATCATACAGAAGATGACAGTCACATATAAAGATTGGCATGAGATGTTACCATTCGCTCTCCACGGTTATCGTACCAAGGCTCACACATCAACCGGGGCAACACCCTATTCTTTGGTTTACAGCATGGAGGATGTTTTGCCTATTGAGGTTCAGATCCCCTCTCTGAGGATTATGAAAGATGCAGGCTTGAACGAAGACGATTGGATCCAGACTCAACTTGATCAACTAAATTTGATTGATGAAAAGAGACTTACTGTTGTTTTCCATGGTCAAATATATCAAAAACTGATGATCAAGGCTTTCAACAAGAAAGTCATGCGCCAAGTATATCAAGTTGGGGATCTAGTGATCAAACGTATCATCTTGCCATAAAGTGATCCCATGGGCAAATGGACTCCTACCTATGAAGGACCATTTTTAATCAAAAACATATTCTCCGGTGGGGCAATGATCTTGACCACCATGGATGGCGACGACCTGCCACACCCTATGAAAGCGGACATAGTCAAAAGATACTACGCATAAGAGACCCGCTAGGTTGACACACCTAGGCAAAACAAGGGCATCCTGGCCAACTAAAAGGCTCGGGCAAAAATTAGGGATAAAGTGGGGGGAAAATTGTACACCCGGCAAGTTGAAAACTCGAAAGGGCGGCTTGGGAAAAAAAGGGTTTCTTGGTGGACTGAAAACCCAAAAGGGCGGTCCAGGCAAAAGTTAGGGAATTAGAGCGTATGACTATGTCCCGTCGGATCACTTTACGGACAACCTTTGACTTTCACTGACAAACATAGAGTTTCTGATCAATTCAATGATCTTCGGACGAGGCTAATAGACAAGATACTCAGAGATACGAGGGCTATAGCATAATGGGAACCCCATGGGATTATTACACATAGCTATCTTTCTTTGTATCAAATTTTTCTTGTTTTACGACAATGTTCTCTTACTAGAATGTTTGTCCCCTTTGTACAAAATATTTATTCAAAGTCAATACAAAGATATCCCTTTGAAAGTGCAAAAAATATTTGTCCTTTTCTTTACGCTTGTGTTTTGTTTACAAAAATGTCCAATGATTCGTTGATGAACATATGCATTTGAACATGATTACTGTTTACAAATAAACAAAATGAGAAAGATAATTATAAATAGGTTGAAAGAATAGAAAAATGTCTCTAGGCTATTCCATAAATAATCCCCTACAATACGTCATTTAAGTCCCCAGCGGAACGAAGCTCCCAGTTTACCAATCCCTAGTAGAAATCATCCAATTTCTCCAGATTCCCCAACCAGATCTTACAAGCAGCATATGGCATTACCCTCACAACAGATTTTACTTCTCTCAACAAAAGTTCATCAATACTTCAACTTCAAAACATGAAAGTTCACATATCCTCAGCGACATTCAGGGATTTATTTTCCTCAATCAAATAGCAATGCAACAAATCAGCTCACATACACATACATTGCGTCCATATATCATAAACATTGATAAAGCTAATACATTGTGTGATCGGTGGAAATAGAACTGACTGTTTTGAAATGCTGGTTCGCAAAATGTCGCGGTAAGCAAGAGTCGCCACCGTATTTTATGTTCTCCAACAAGGAAAGGACAAAAGCACAGCAAAATTCCTTTTCGAGATGTTTCTCGGTTCGGGAGGTAGATTATAGAAAGGGAAGGTGTTAGCATCCTTTCTATCCATGGTTATCCACGGGCTCTTAGGTACTTGCTCACTATGTTTTCAAAAGAGTTTGCTTTTCTTGTGTATGTTGGTTTTGAAAAAAGAGTTCGTTTGAAAACTTCTAGGTAACTCTTGTATCAGTCCTCAAGAGTGTATGAAGTATTTGTTTGAAAACTTTTGTTTGAAAGTGTGAGTGCGAAAAGTTGTTTTTATTTTTGAAAGAGCAAGTACCCAGGAGAAATCTACCTACTCTAAGGAATCAGACTGTGTAAATGTCCTTTGGACAGTACTATCCCACTATTGAGAAGTAGGTAGCACCGTCGTTGGAGTTTTCGGGTTAATTCGATTAAGGGACAAGTGGTCACTAAAGCAATAGTAGGACGCCTTAGCGGTAACCCTAATGTCCTAGATCCTTTTTTATCCGAGGCAACTGGATCTTTAGACAGGAGGGCGACCTCTAAAACACCCTATACTTGATGACCATGTCGAAGCAACCAAGTGAGGCGTACCCTAGGAGTGGCATGTGCATGTGTGTCAGGATTCAGTTTAAGATTATCTTGTACATGTATCATGGTGAGCTACGAGTTGATTTTATTTTTCAGACAAGTCTTGCATGCATAATTAGCAGTTAATAGTTGTGCGGAAAATAAATTGCGGAAAGTAAATCGACGCTATTACAAGGCGTCGGGTATTTACATCGCCAAAAACATAACCCTTGAAAAATAAATGCGAGAAAATAAAGAAAGCGATAAAAGTCCTAATTATCTATTACATCCTCGGAGCAGATACATAAATATGATCAAAATAATAATAATGCACGAAAGAAATTGAATCGGGACGTCCTTAGGGTTTTGACCCTTTTTGAGAAAAGAATGGAATTTTGGCCTTTTTGCAATTAATTAATATTAAACCTAATTTACTAATCAATTAAATAATTACAAGAAAAAAAGTATTTTTGTGTTTTTTATGTTTTAATGAAAATAAAAATAAAATAAAATAAAGTCAAAAGTTAGTAAAACCTAATTCTAATTTATTTATTTATTATGAAAAAAAAATCAAAGTTAAACCTAATTAATACTAAATTAATTTGTTAGATTTTATTTACAAAATAATAATTAATAGTGAAATTAATAAATAATAAAAATAAATAATATTTTAGGTTTCTGAATTTGTTATGAAAAATTAATTAAGTTAATTAAATAATAAAAATAATAGTAATCAATAATAATAATTAATAAAAGAAAATAAAAAGAAAATTATGAAAGAACCAGGGGTTGTTGGTCCCTTAGGAGGTTAATTAGCAATTCTGGCCCATTAAGCTACCAAGCCACGTTTGACTTTCTGGATCAGATGCACGTTCATTGACTGGGAGTACCATGAACACTCACGCTTGGCCTTCAGATCTGCTTTGCCAGCCACTTGGCTTTTGGATGAATGGAGGCATATGGTGAACCTGCCTTTAGAACCTGCACATGATTAGGTGAAGAAAAATAACAAATAATGGTTTTGGGTGGACTTGGGAATCGAACCTAGGTCCCAATGATACACAGCCAGCACACCATCCACTGAGCCATCTTGCACGCTTTGTTATTATGATAAGCAACAAATATAATATTTAAAAACAATTCATATGCTGGAAAGAGAAAAAATAACGCGCGCGTTTTGAATAAACCAATGGTATGTCACCACCTAGTCATCTTCCTCGTTGAACCTGCATAAAACATGTTAGATAGCGGGGGTTTTTAACCCCCATAACCTGCAACCACGAATAATAGCGATTAGGCGTATGATTAACATAAATGTTTCGCGAGGATTGCATTGTGTTCGTCTGGCCTTCAGGATTACAACCATATGCCTCATGAATCCTAATTTTACTTGGTTTACAAAGCCCCAATTCCAGAACTCGAAAACCCTAGAATTCGTTCATGGTATCTTTGGATTTAGGACGTTTTAATCCAATTAACCTATGCCAAAAGCTTCGTATGGTCCCTAGAAACACAAAATGATCACAAAAAGATGTTAAATATGCATGAATCAATGATTACGATTTTGGAAAAATGCTTCAAACCGTGTGACTGTTCTTGAGTATTCTTTGAGCCTTAGCACTTGGTTTTGATTGCAATATATTCCTCACACCTCTAGCAACGTGTTTGAATCCTCAAATTGCTTTGAATTGGCCTGGAACCTGGAAAACAGTTTTCAAGTTTTCTTGATTTTTTTCAAAGTTGCTATGGCTTTTCTGCAGCAATTTTCACGTCCATGGCATTAGGTTTAGGTTGTGTACTTATAGTAGAATGGAATTAGGTTAAATCTTGGCCAAGAAATCCATGGAATTGATGTTTGTATATTTGATTGAAAATCAAATATTTTTCAATCTTTTTGATTGAAAAAACTTGCCAAACTTGGAGATTCTTGTCTCTTTGATTGATGCACGAAATTTCCAGCATATATTGAGCTTGTTTGCTTCACAAAAAGATTGAGAAAACCATATCTTTGAATTTCCTACATTTTAAATTAATTAAATGAATTAAAATCAATTAAAAATCCAATTAATTAATAAAAAATAAGAAAATAAATTCAAATAATCTCAATGGGTCGTGCATAAGCTTTGGATAAAGTTTCAAGAAGCAATTTGAGTCCCATTAGCAAAAACAAGGTGTTTTGGGCAAAGTTGACTTTTGCAAATTCATAAAAATTTCCCAACTTCTCCAATGCATATCTTGCTCAATTTTGATCATATGAACATGTTCTTGGACATTTTGGAAAGTTCTTGAAGTCCTCTAACCAATGCCTTTGGTCTCATGTCATTTGGATTTACCAATATCAAGTTATGGTCTTTGACTTAAAGTGTATTTTTGTTGACTTTTGAAATTGACCTATAATGTAAAAATTGATAACTTTTTGTGAGAGCATTTCTTGGACTTGGAATGTGAAGATGAGTTGTAGGAAATTTCATCCCCTTCAAAATGAGCATTGGATGGGATTTTTCTGATGAACCATGAAAAAGTTATGCCTTGGTCAATATACAGTTGACTTTTCTGCTGTCCAAAAATAGTAACTTTTGCATCTTTGAGGATTTTTGAGCCATTCTTGTGGAATCATGATCAAGACTTGATCAAATGATGATTGTGAGCTAAAAATAAGATGTTGACCAAAAATTCTGACTTTTGACTGCAAAATGACCATTTTACCCCTACAATTGATTGTGGTTCAAATGAGGCTTTTGACTGTGCAAACTGGCATTGTGAGTCTTGAGACTTGACATGTAGATGCTTGACAATGTACGTAGGCCTATGGGACTTGATTGAGCCATTGAAAACCTCCAATTCTTTGAAAGAATCAAAACCCAAATTTCAGCTGGCTTAGGAGGCATTTGGACTGTGTAACCCTTGAGAAATCTTGAACCATTTGAAGATGATTCTTGACAACCCTTGAAGAATATGGGAGGGAAAATTTTGGGGTACAACAGTTTCCCCTGTTCAATCTTCTTAAATCGGAGGATAGAGATTGGCTTGCGTGCCTTTCGTGATCCGAAGGTAGAAGATGATTGAACACTAAAGTGCCCAGAAATTTGCACTCGCATAGTGTGGTATCAGCAATGTGATGGCGGGAATGGGCTTACAGATGCCATTTGGAGCGATGATGGATAGGAGGATGGGCTTATAGATGCAATCTGGAGATGTGTGTCGATCGCGTAAGAGATTCCTTAGCGAGAACTTGCGTACCTGAGAAAGAAAGATAATTTCCTGGCCTGTTACAGGTGTTGATCTTCAAACTCTTCATGTAGATAACTTTCCTGGCTAGATACAGGTATCGAATCTACAATCAATCGCTCACAGATATGCCCTGGCTAGATACAGGTATCGAATCTGGAACTTCAAAAGGTTGGTAGAGATAGCTTTCCTGGCTGGATACAGGTGTAGACCCCTGACTTGAGAATGAAAGATAATTTCCTGGCCTATTACAGGTGTTGATCTTCAAACTCTTCATGCAGATACTTTCCTGGCTAGATACAGGTGTAGATCTACAATCAATCGCTCACATATATGCCTTGGCTAGATACAGGTGTTGATCTGGAACTTAAAAAGGTTGATGGGTTGTCTTTACTGACAGGTTATCTCAGAAAAATCTTTAGGAATCAATTTAACTGAACCAGGGGAGGTTTTGTCTTCTTTGACTAGTTGTCTCTTTGGGCGGGTTATCTTTAATGACGGGTTGTCTTTATTGACGGGCTGTCTTTATTGACAGGTTGTCTTCATTGACAGGTTGTCTTCATTGACGGGTTGTCTTTAATGACGGGTTGTCTTCAATGATGGGTTGTCTTCAATGACGGGTTGTCTTCAATAACGGGTTGTCTTCAATGACGGGTTGTCTTCAACGATGGGTTGTCTTCAACGACGGGTTGTCTTCAACGACGAGTTGTCTTCAACGACGAGTTGTCTTCAATGACGGGTTGTCTTCAATGACGGGTTGTCTTCAATGACAGGTTGTCTTCAATGACAGGTTGTCTTCAATGACGGGTTGTCTTCAATGACGGGTTGTCTTCAATGACGGGTTGTCTTCAATGACGGGTTGTCTTCAACGACAGGTTGTCTTTATTGACGGGTTTGCGTTAGAAATATCTTTAGGAATCGATTTAACTGGATTTGTCTTCTTTGACTGGATTTAGAGTTTAACTGCATCTTTCCTGAAAGGTAAAGTTCAGTCATATGCAATGCATGATATGGATCAAGCAATGATGTTCTCAACATAAATAAGATTGTATGATATGATGCGTATATGCATGTATCATGATGTATGACAATGTGATGTTTATGAATGTATCTTCGTCTGAGAAAATAAATCCTTGACGAATGCCGGGAAGTTCGTTGAATCCTGGGCTGATGTTGAAGAGTAGAGTCCTTCGTTCCCGATGGGGATAATGACAGAAGATGATTGCAAGAATAAACCGGTAGGAGAAGATGACTCCGTTGGGGAATAAACCTAGTGAAGAGATTACTCTGCGGGGAATTACTCTGTGGGGAAGAGATACTTCACTGAGAATTTAACGATGACTCCGTTGGGGACTCCGTTGATAAGCTCTGTTGGGGAATTTGATGAACTTCGCTGGGGATAGGAAGAACTTTGCTGGGGACGATCTTTCCGTTGCAATTTGCTGAGGATAACCCAGTTAGACTCTGGTGGGGAATAACCTTCTGAATATGGCTGGGGAGAGATATTGGTACTCTGCGGGAGACAAGCTTCCAGAATCTACTGGGGAGATTGATTCAACTCTCCTGGGGAAACTTTGGACTGTACTGGGGAAGTGGCTCCACTGGGTGTCTGGTATTCCGTCGAGGAACAATCTTATATTAAGACTGCCGGGGATGCTTGCTGAGGAATATCTGTACTCCGCTGGGGAATGTTGAGATCTTCTGGGGATATCCAACTTCCTTAGGGCTGACAGTAGCCTAACTCTGCTTGGGGAGAGTGTTGCTGACTTGCTAGGGATACTGTGCCTTTTTAGGGCCAACTCTGCTTGGGGAGAGTATTGCTGAATCTTGTCTTACTCTGCGGGGAGTGAAGGTATCTTGGTCATATTCTTCAGCTGAATCTACCTTGTACCTGGTGGACAGGGCAACTTGTACAGTTCGGATAATTCTTATTGCCCCAGCTTCTGTGGGAGAAGGTACCTGTGGAGGTGTTTGATAATTGCTGATTGACAAATATTCTTCTGGTAGGCAAGTGACGGGATGCCGGGACATAGTCGTACACTGTGATCCCTAACTTTTTCCTGGACCGCCCTTTCGGGTTTTCAGTCCACCGGGATACCCATTTTTGCCCAAGCCGCCTTTTCAGGTTTTTGACTTGCCGGGTGTATAAATTTTTTCATTTTCATCCCTTATTTTTGCCCGAACCCTTTTGGTTCGCCGGGAAGCCCTTATTTTTGCCTAGGCCAGTCGACCTAGCGGGTCTTTGATTATGTGTAGTATTTTTTTCGACTATGTCCATGCTCTCAGGATGTAGGGAGTTGTCGCTGTCAGCAGTGTTGTGTTGCCATGCTACCAGAAGATCTTCGTTTGATCATGCAAGATTCGTTGCTGGAACTCCTGCCCAATGCCCCAAGTGATTCAGACGGAGATCTGCCCCTGGCTATTTGGCATTTTGAGAGATTCTCTGAATCTTGACTTGACTGCCCCAGATGATGGACGATGATCATGCCATGCCCCTTGATTGGAAGTGCTTTTGTTCACTAGATATTCTTCGTGCGAAATTCTATGCTGTTTGAAAAAATAGTCATATGCAAACAATGTTATTTTAAGAATGCAAAGCTTATGTCTGTCTTGAAGTTTTTTGAAAATGCAGTTTTCAGTAAAACAAGTGATTTTTTGTAAAATATGATGTCAACTCAGGATTTACAGCAAGCCCTACAAGAGTCAGGATACCTTTGTAACAGTATGCTTTCGGACTAACCCATGCTTCAGCTAGGACTTTTTAATGGTTATAATGTGGCCTGGTTCACGGTTTTAAGAAACAAAGGATAAAGGCTCAAATTTTATTTGTACCCACCCGTTCTTCGTGATGTTCTTCAATCCTAAACTCAGCTAATCGTGCATTAGATCTTATTTGAATCCTTGCTCTGATATTCCGGTGATGGTTCGGATACTGACAATTTATTTTGAATAGGCAGTCATTTCTTTTTTTGTGGAGGGTTTGTAGGACCTCTTTCTTTTCGATTTTATTATCCCTGTTTTTTGCCTGTACTATTTATTTTGTGATTACAGTCAGCGGGATGCCCCAGTTTTTTGCAAGTCTCCTTCATAGGTTTTGACTTATTGGGCTTTTATTTTGAGAGATAATGATTGCATGTCCTTACGATTATAGGGAACCATCACTGTCTTTTTGTCTCGGAAGGACTTCTTTGATGCCATTCATTGTGCACCGGGATCAACGGAGAGAACTACCCTACCCCAGGTTATAATTAAGGGTTTTAATTTGTGAAAAGAAAAAACTCCAACTTCTTTGGCTCAAAGGGGTTGACGAGGGATTATCTTCCTTATAACTCCAGTGTTTAGGATTTGAAACAATGCCTGTACCTCATCAGCAGGGTCTGTTCAAAAGCATACTGTAAAGATCGTGGTATCGTTTTCGTCATCCTCCCTCAAAAGGCTTAGAATTTTTTTAATCGAGAGTTGAACATCACAAAAAATGAAAGCAGTTTGAATATAGTGAATACGAATATATTGATTCAGAACAGACATATGCGATGCATTAATGAAATAAAAGAGTTTGACATGATAATTGTTGGAATAAGCAAAGAAAAATACAATATCATAATTCAAATAAACAAAAGTCTCTCAATCCTAGCCATGTTTGGGCAAGGGAGCAGTGATCACATTGGGAGTCTCGGGCGCCTCGAACTCGACCTCCTTTGCATCGATTAGGTCCTGAACCTTGTTCCTCAAAGTCCAACAATCATCTGTAGCATGCCCCGGGCTGTCAGAGTGATAAGCGCAGCGGGCGTTGGGGTTATACCTTGCAGGTGTTTTGTTCGGATTCTTAGGAGGGTCCCTTAGAGTTACCAAATTGGTCTTCAGCAACTGTGGCAATATCTGGGACAAGGTCATGATGAGGGGGGTGAATTTCCTTCTAGGTCTCTCTTCTCTTTGTTGGTTATATTGCCAAGGAGCAGCAGCGGGCTTTGAAATTACCACCGCCCTGACAGCTTGGCGGCGTTCCGGTTTATTCTGTCTCCTTGAACCATAAACAGCACTAGATTCCTTCTTGAAGGGCTTCTTTTTAGCGCTCGAGGAGGCACCCTTCTGTATCTTCCCAGACTTGATACCAGCTTCTATCCTCTCACCAGTTAAGATCAGATCTGCAAACCCAGCAGAAGAATTACCAATCAGATGGTTGAAGAACGGACCAAACAGGGTCCCCAAGAACATATCAACGAGCTCACGGTCAGTCAAAGGTGGCTGCACCCTGCCAGCCAGGTCTCTCCACTTTTAAGTGTACTCCTTAAATACTTCACCCGTCCCTAGTGACATACCCTGGAGTTGGGTACGCGTAGGAGCGAGGTCGGAATTATACTGATACTGCTTGTAGAACGCAGTAGCCAAGTCCTCCCAGTTACGAATACTGGCTCCATCCAGCTGATAGAACCATTCGAGTTGAGTCCCTGAAAGACTATCCTGAAAGAAATGGATCCACAAATTCTTGTCAGCTGTATACGGTTGGATCTTCCTTACATACGATCGGAGGTGCATCTTAGGACAGGAAGCTCCGTCGTACTTTGCAAAGGCAGGTGCCTTGAACTTAAATGGGATCACCACCCCAGAGGATAAGCCTAGGTCTCCAAAATCTAACCCGGGCACATGTTGAATCTCCATAGCACTTAAACGGTCCTCCAGCTGTTTGTACCTGTCCTCAGCAAGAGGGTACTGTTCATCATTATAATCAGTCTCGTTGTCGGAGACCACGGGACTAGGAACCCTTCTCTCTTGGGGGCTGTCTTTGCCCACGGATGAGGTAGTCAGCTCAACCTCATTATGTGATCCATTCCCAGATCTGCGTCTAGTGTTGAACAAAACAGTCCTCTTCTTCTTCTTCCTCTCTTTCAGAATCAGAGTTTTCAAGTCTTGTTGACCCTGGGCTAGGCTCATAACCAACTCCTGGAACTGGGCATTCTGGGCCTGGAGGGCCTTGATAGCTTGTTCAGCAGAAGGTTCAGTAGACATAACGATTGCTGAAATAAACAGCGAAGAAGATAAGTGACCTGTAAAAGGGTACCTGTAATGCAATGATATGTATGTATATGTATGCAATGTTTTCAAGGACCTCGCGGGGTAAACAAGAAAATTGTTAGAATTTGAATTTGGTAGCTTGATTGAAGGAACTTCATGTTGCTGAGAGTCCTTCTTCAAGAGTCAAGGCTCACCATATCGAGTGGGTCATAGCCCCTGACTCAAGTTATCGTATTTTGATCTCCAAACAACCTTGGCTAAAGGAAGATAAATCCCCTTTTCCCCTTGCTAGACATTTTGATTCATCATGACCTACATCACAGACCCTTGAGATCCTTGAAACGGTTAAGGAAATGCTATGGTATGATGTTATGATGCGTATGATGTTATGGACGTGGATGCAAAGGTGTGAGGTGTAAGTAAGCCCTGTAATAAGTCCAGATTAAGGACTGAAAACAAAACCTGCAAGGAACTCATGTTGTCAGATAACAAGAATATGCAAGTAGTTCAGATTTGAAGGCACACAAGTCACACCAGACAGCCCTTAAAGTTTAGGCCAGCATGAAGTTTAGGTACTACCCTCTTGAAGTTGGTTGGCTCAAACCTGTCCTATCAGAAGTAACCGGGTTCTAAGGAGCTCAATATCATTGGGTTGTTTTCTATGTTCATTGTTTTGATTTAGCCACTTAACTGGCGACCAAAATATTCCAAGAAAACAACCCTCAATGAGTGTAGTATCGAGTATCTACCAACTTCGGACTGCACCAAAGTCGGTCATCTCACTACCCCTAAAGAGGCCAGGATGGTCAAGTAAGGTTCCTAAGGTCAGTTGATGCTTCACGACACCATGCGGTGGCCCCGTACTCTCCTTGACTTGACTCAAGGGTTACCGGTACTCACCAAAGTGCCACATCAACGTAGAAACTGCTTCAACCATGTCGGTATACCCCGCACAGTTCCCTCACAGTTTGTTGCTACTTCTAAAAGGGTATCCCCCGGATCCGGGTTAGGATCTATGAAACTCCGATACAAGCCCATAATATTAAAGCAAACAAGGCATACAATTGAAAACATAGAATTATCTAATCCTAAGGTACACCTCACTTTTATAAATATCCCCAGCAGAGTCGCCAGTTCTGTGATCGGTGGAAATAGAACTGACTGTTTTGAAATGCTGGTTCGCGAAATGTCGCGGTAAGCAAAAGTCGCCAGCGTCTTTTATGTTCTCCAATAAGGAAAGGACAAAAGCACAACAAAATTCCTTTTCGAGATGTTTCTCGGTTCGGGAGGTAGATTATAGAAAGGGAAGGTGTTAGCACCTTTTCTATCCGTGGTTATCCACGGGCTCTTAGGTACTTGCTCACTATGTTTTCAAAAGAGTTTGCTTTTCTTGTGTATGTTGGTTTTGAAAAAAGAGTTCGTTTGAAAACTTCTAGGTAACTCTTGTATCAGTCCTCAAGAGTGTATGAAGTATTTGTTTGAAAACTTTTGTTTGAAAGTGTGAGTGCGAAAAGTTGTTTTTGTTTTTGAAAGAGCAAGTACCCATGAGAAATCTACCTACTCTAAGGAATCAGGCTGTGTAAATGTCCTTTGGACAGTACTATCCCACTATTGAGAAGTAGGTAGCACCGTCGTTGGAGTTTTCGGGTTAATTCGATTAAGGGACATGTGGTCACTAAAGCAATAGTAGGACGCCTTAGCGGTAACCCTAATGTCCTAGATCCTTTTTTATCCGAGGCAACCGTTTCGAGGCAACTGGATCTTTAGACAAGAGGGCGACCTCTAAAACACCCTATACTTGATGACCACGTCGAGGCAACCAAGTGAGGCGTACCCTAGGAGTGGCATGTGCATGTGTGTCAGGATTCAGTTTAAGATTATCTTGTACATGTATTATGGTGAGCTACGAGTTGATTTTATTTTTCAGACAAGTCTTGCATGCATAATTAGCAGTTAATAGTTGTGCGGAAAATAAATTGCCGAAAGTAAATCTACGCTATTACAAGGCGTCGGGTATTTACATCGCCAAAAACATAACCCTTGAAAAATAAATGCGAGAAAATAAAGAAAGCGATAAAAGTCCTAATTATTTATTACATCCTCGGAGCAGATACATAAATATGATCAAAATAATAATAATGCACGAAAGAAATTGAATCGGGACGTCCTTAGGGTTTTGACCCTTTTTGAGAAAAGAATGGAATTTTGGCCTTTTTGCAATTAATTAATATTAAACCTAATTTACTAATCAATTAAATAATTACAAGAAAAAAAGTATTTTTGTGTTTTTTATGTTTTAATGAAAATAAAAATAAAATAAAATAAAGTCAAAAGTTAGTAAAACCTAATTCTAATTTATTTATTTATTATGAAAAAAAAATCAAAGTTAAACCTAATTAATACTAAATTAATTTGTTAGATTTTATTTACAAAATAATAATTAATAGTGAAATTAATAAATAATAAAAATAAATAATATTTTAGGTTTCTGAATTTGTTATGAAAAATTAATTAAGTTAATTAAATAATAATAATAGTAATTAATAATAATAATTAATAAAAGAAAATAAAAAGAAAATTATGAAAGAACCACAGGGGTGTTGGGCCCTTAGGAGGTTAATTAGCAATTATGGCCCATTAAGCTACCAAGCCACATTTGACTTTCTAGATCAGATGCACGTTCATTGACTGGGAGTACCATGAACACTCACGCTTGGCCTTCAAATCTGCTTTGCCAACCACTTGGCTTTTGGATGAATGGAGGCATATGGTGAACCTGCCTTTGGAACCTGCACATGCTTAGGTGAAGAAAAATAACAAATAATGGTTTTGGGTGGACCTGGGAATCGAACCCAGGTCCCAATGATACACTTCCAGCACACCATCCACTGAGCCATCTTGCACACTTTGTTATTATGATAAGCAACAAATATAATATTTAAAAACAATTCATATGCTGGAAAGAGAAAAAATAACACGCGCGTTTTGAATAAACCAATGGTATGTCACCACCTAGTCATCTTCCTCGTTGAACCTGCATAAAACATGTTAGATAACGGGGGTTTTCAACCCCCACAACCTGCAACCATGAATAATAGCGATTAGGCGTATGATTAACATAAATGTTTCGCGAGGATTGCATTGTGTTCGTCTGGCCTTCAGGATTACAACCATATGCCTCATGAATCCTAATTTTACTTGGTTTACAAAGCCCCAATTCCAGAACTCGAAAACCCTAGAATTCGTTCATGGTATCTTTGGATTTAGGACGTTTTAATCCAATTAACCTATGCCAAAAGCTTCGTATGGTCCCTAGAAACACAAAATGATCAAAAAAAGATGTTAAATATGCATGAATCAATGATTACGATTTTGGAAAAATGCTTCAAACCGTGTGACTGTTCTTGAGTATTCTTTGAGCCTTAGCACTTGGTTTTGATTGCAATATATTCCTCACACCTCTAGCAACGTGTTTGAATCCTTAAATTGCTTTGAATTGTCCTGGAACCTGGAAAACAGTTTTCAAGTTTTCTTGATTTTTTTCAAAGTTGCTATGGCTTTTCTGCAGCAATTTTCACGTCCATGGCATTAGGTTTAGGTTGTGTACTTATAGTAGAATGGAATTAGGTTAAATCTTGGCCAAGAAATCCATGGAATTGATGTTTGTATATTTGATTGAAAATCAAATATTTTTCAATCTTTTTGATTGAAAAAACTTGCCAAACTTGGAGATTCTTGTCTCTTTGATTGATGCACGAAATTGCCAGCATATATTGAGCTTGTTTGCTTCACAAAAAGATTGAGAAACCCATATCTTTGAATTTCCTACATTTTAAATTAATTAAATGAATTAAAATCAATTAAAAATCCAATTAATTAATAAAAAATAAGAAAATAAATTCAAATAATCTCAATGGGTCGTGCATAAGCTTTGGATAAAGTTTCAAGAAGCAATTTGAGGCCCATTAGCAAAAACAAGGTGTTTTGGGCAAAGTTGACTTTTGCAAATTCATAAAAATTTCCCAACTTCTCCAATGCATATCTTGCTCAATTTTGATCATATGAACATGTTCTTGGACATTTTGGAAAGGTATTGAAGTCCTCTAACCAATGCCTTTGGTCTCATGTCATTTGGATTTACCAATCTCAAGTTATGTTCTTTGACTTAAAGTGTATTTTTGTTGACTTTTGAAATTGACCTATAATGTAAAAATTGATAACTTTTTGTAGAGCATTTCTTGGACTTGGAATGTGAAGATGAGTTGTAGGAAATGTCATCCCCTTCAAAATGAGAATTGGATGGGATTTTTCTGATGAACCATGAAAAAGTTATGCCTTGGTCAATATACAGTTGACTTTTCTACTGTCCAAAAATAGTAACTTTTGCATCTTTGAGGATTTTTGAGCCATTCTTGTGGAATCATGATCAAGACTTGATCAAATGATGATTGTGAGCTCAAAATAAGATGTTGACCAAAAATTCTGACTTTTAACTACAAAATGACCATTTTACCTTTGCAGTTGACTGTGGTTCAAATGAGGCTTTTGACTGTGCAAACTGGCATTGTGAGTCTTGAGACTTGACATGTAGATGCTTGACAATGTATGTAGGCCTATGGGACTTGATTGAGCCATTGAAAACCTCCAATTCTTTGAAAGAATCAAAACCCTAATTTCAGCTGGCTTAGGAGGCATTTGGACTGTGCAACCCTTGAGAAATCTTGAACCATTTGAAGATGATTCTTGACAAGCCTTGAAGAATATGGGAGGGCAAATTTTGGGGTACAACACATTGCATCATACATTTCATGCAACATAACTTTGTATTTTAGCTAATATTTTACTCTTTTCAGAATGAGATTAACAGTTACCATTGACAAATATGCAATCATGACATAGTTCAGGTACGCTCCAGACACGGATGCCATTCTGATACTCATTCAGATTCAACTTTCAGATACAGTTCAGATACGCTCCCCACGGATGCCATTCTGATACTCATTCAGATTCAACTTTCAGATACAGTTCAGATACGCTCTAGACACGAACGTCATTCTGATACTCACCCAGATTCAACTTTCGGATACAGTTCAGATACGCTCCAGACACAGATGCCATTCTGATGCTCATTCAGATGCAACTTTCAGATACAATTCAGATACACTCCAGACACGGATGCCATCATGATACTTAGTCAAAATCATCTCCCAGATACAGTTAAGATATGCTTCAGACACGGACGCCGTTCTGATACTCATTCCTTCAACTTACAAATTACAATTCAACAAGCTTTCTTGGATGGTATCTACAAGCCCATCTCCAACAAGATTCTATCACCTATCCAAATGGCATCTTTAAGCTCATTCCCTCAACCACACATCATCAAGTGCAAATTTATAGGCACTCTAGTGTCCAATCATCTTCCACCTTCGAGTCACGAATGGCAAAACTCGCCAATCTAACTCTTCAGGTATAAGAAGATTGAACAGGGGCAGCTGTTGTACCCCAAAATTTTCCCTCTCATTTATCAAGATTTTTCTCACATGATCTCTTTGACTCAAGACTAAATTAGGGTTTGACCAACTCAAGGCATCTCATCATGCACTGAATCCAAAATTAGGGTTTGGGATTGCACCAGGATTTTGGACTATCAATGCTTCATATGACTTTCAAAGATCATTATGGACCCCCAAGATTGCTCATGTCAACTTTCAAGCCTTGGATCACACTTTTGATCAGTCAATTGGACAGTTGACCTAAAAATCAATTGTATTGGGGAAAAAGTCTACCCTGGCCAATTTACAGTCAAACTTCATAATTTTTTTATCCATATCAACATTTTAGACTCACATATATCATTTGATCAAGTTTGGACCACAATTCCTTAAGAAATTTGATCAAATCATCAAAAGGGAAAAATGGTCAAAATTAGGGTTTTGACTGGGAAAGGGCAATTTCTGATTTTTGACCTAGCAAATGGTCAATTGGTTTAAGGCATGATCTCAAGAGTCCAATTTCATCATTTTTACCTAATGACATGGTTCAAAACATTGCAAGTCCATTGGATTGACAAATAAATTTTGCAGTCAACTGATCAAAAGTCAACTGTATACTGAAAAGTCAAACTTTGACTTTTTGGTCAAAATCAAATGCCAAGGACCATAATTCATCAAAACATGTCAAAATGTGAAACTTGTTCATCAAGAAATCAAATATTGAAGATTTTGTTTTGAAATTTAAAATTTTCTTAACTTAGAAATTTTTCTAAGTATAGAAAATTTCTTATTTTTTCTCAACTTTAAGCCACATTTTCACCATGATACAAGATGACTCAAAGAAAGTTCCCAACATCAAAGTTGTAGATCTCCATGAAATCTATAACTTTGCTTCACACAATTTCTCCTAAATATGCTTGGATCTCAAGATATAATTTTGTGAATACATGTTCATGAACTAAAATAACTTAGTGAAATGTTGCCCTAATTTAGGCAGGTTTTTGACCTAACTTCATGGCAACTTTTCACATAGTTCCAAAAGGAATATTGAAAATCAATTCAAATATGAGTTATATATCACATTGCAAGCTTTCCAAAATATCCAAGAACTCCTTGAGATCATTATTGAGTAGGGAGAATCGAAGAGATGAAGTTGGCAATTTCTCACTTTGATTTCAAGCCATATCATGATGAACCAAAATTCAAATCATAACCTAGGTTGCATAATCCTTGCTTTACAGGTCTCAAACTTGTTTCTCACTCCATAATTGAATGCTTACACAGTTGATAAAGCCTTAATCCAAGCATAAGAGCCTCTGTCCAAGCTTTAATTCCATAAATGGCACAAAGTTGCCATTTCCATTTTAGAAAAGCACAACTTTTGCATTTGTCAACTCCTTGAGCTTTGCACCTGTTTTCTCTGCACACACAAGCCCTATAAACCAAAAGCAAAGTGCCTAAGACTTGTACCAACTCAGATAAGGTTTGTACAAGCATGTAGAGAGTTGTCTCCTCACTTTTCTTAAAAGGAAAGCAATAGAGCAAAAAGTTTAAAACTGAGAAACCTGGTGTGGAATTAATTTGAATCCTTTTCTATACTTATACACAAACATATTACAACCTAACACACGATTGCAAAAGGCTGAGAAACTCTCCCAAACTCTCTATCACCAAAAACCTACCATAACTTGCAGTTTTGCATCAAGCATAGCAATCCAAAAATCTACTCGTGCGTTTCAAGTTCTAATCACCTAAACACTTAACCTACATCATATTTAAGTGTTCCAGACCATCATCCCTTCACTGTAACTCCTCCTTCTCCATCTGCCATTTTGCATTTCAAGCTTGCAGGTTGACTTGGATAGGGAGATTCAGGCACTTTCAAGGCAAGGTAAGGATTGGAACACACTCAGGGAGGTCCAGGCAAGCTAAAGGGATCCTCAGGCCTTCTCAAAACTCACTCAAATTCCATTCACGATCTCAGCTGAAAGAGGTAAGAACTCTAACTTCTATCTCTTTATACAGGCATCCTTTGGTCTCGGTTTGTGAAGATAAAATGTAGATATCCTTGTGCTAAAACCAACCATGTTCATAGATTTCATTTATATTCATTGTGTATAGAGAATTTTAGATTTCAAATTTCTGTAAAAATTAGGTTTGAAATTAAGGCCATTGAAATTAGCTTTGATCTTTGATTGTTAGTTTACATGGATTACATGGTTGAAATCGTGGGAAAGAGTACTACTATTTTCATGTTTGAAGTTTCCATTTTCATGGAGAAATCAAAGAGATACAGGGTGTCCGGCTGGCTAGAGGAAGAAGATGAAGTACAGGGCAAGGAAGCACTTTGTGTTATCTATTTTTAGTTTCATTTAAACTAACGGATGTATAGCCACCCCAGTGGCAAGGCAACGCGCGTAAATACCATAGGTCATGGGTTCGAACCTTGGCGTTGTCTTTTGCATTTTTCATATTTTTCAGCTTCATTTTTGTCATTTTTGCAGCGTGGGCTCTGCACAATTGGGCCTCATATTTTTTCTAACATATTACCTCTTGATTACTCAGGACACCCCTGGCCCAATTTATTTTCATTTATTTATTTCATTTTTGTTTACTTCATTAAATAATTTTCTTAAATATTATAAAATCATAAAAAATATAAAAATGTTAAATATTTCATTTTTGTTTATTTTATCTTATTTTCTCATAAAAAATATTTTTATTTAGTTATATATTAATTATTTTCCTTAATAAACTTATAAAATAAAATAGAATTAGGTTAATATTTATTTCTTTTCTCTCACACTTATAAATATTTATTTTGACATATAAAAAGACTAAATATTTCATAAATACTATTTATTATTTTAAGACAAAAATACACAAAAATAATACTTAAAGAACTTTATTTTCTTTTAACAAATTAGAAATTAGGGTTAACCAATTTCTAAAAATAATTTCCTTTTTCTTAAACTATTAGGTTTAGTTCAAAATTCTTTTTCATATAAAAAACAAAACAAAAAATCTTTTTCTTGCATACACATACCATTGCATATTTATTTTATATTATGTGTTATTTATTCAAATATTCGTACAAATTCGATTTTGTTGTAATAGATTAATTAGGTTTATATTATTGCAAATCCCCATTCATAATTTGTATATCCCCCTCCCATAAAATGTTGTAATAGCATAGTAATCTTTAAATTACGCAATTTATCATTTTTCATATAACATGCTAGTAATTAGGGTTTGTATGGAAAGATAAAAACAATCAAATAGAAAACCTTAATCCAAGACAAAATCAAGCATGAAAATAACACACTTGCACACAAGCACCCTTAGGGTTACTCCACTTGGTTGCCTTATACAAAAATGGCCATATTATGCATGTGAAGTATCTTAGCAAAACAAACAAATATAAGATCATAAGTCCCTCGATGACGCTATTCAAAGTTGCCTTACAAAATGATCTTGGTCCCTCAAAATGCTAAGATACTTTGCAACATTGCTAATCATGGTTATACGATGACCCGCGCCTGTCCTGTTTACATCCAAAGATAGGGTTGCTTACCAAATAAATGGTAATACAATAATATCAAAGGAAAAGAAAATGAACAAGAAAGACATTTGAGTAGGTAGATCACTTCTAGTTACTTGCTCCATTTCAAAACAACTATCCTTGCTATTTTAAAAAACAAACACACACATTTTCAAAACATCTTACAAAACATTGAAAATATTTTCAAAAAGACAAACATCTTTGTATACATTCTTACGAACGAGAATCATTACCAAGATTGCCTAAACAATGGCCTATTTTACAAAATACTTTCAAAACCACACAAAGCACAATTTCAAAACAAAAGTAAGTGATATAGCAAGTAACTAAGATCCCATGGAAAACCATGGATGAAAAGGGTGCTAATACATTCCCTTTTCATAATCTACCCCCCGAACTCAAGAAACAATCTCAAAGGTCTTTCATGTGCTTTTTCAACTTTCCTTTTGGATAAAAGAAAAGTCGGTGGCGACTCTTGCTAAACTGCAACATCTATGATAAAACGCAAAACCCTCAAGTCAGTTCTCCCACCGTATCACACCCACCATCATACATCCTCTTATAGAGTTAGAACCCCGCCCTTACCTTGGATTTAAGGTTGCTCTATAATTTTCCGATTGAATCCCGCTTTGCCTCTTTTCCTCTTCTTTGTAACTTCTACGTTCTTTTTCTCTTTTCCAACCCTTATTCTTCTTCTCCTTGACAAAACCTATTTTTTATAACTGTCAATCTAATTCTATTATTATAACTAAACTTAATAATAAGAGTATTGCTATTGGGCCTAATTCTCACACACCCTTAATACTACATACCACCAAAGTAAGCCCAACGACTAATACTAATAATTCCAACGTTATTATTATTATTAATCAACTACGTAATTAATTAATAATAACCTGACAACTTATACCAACCATTATCAATATTTCATAACTTTAACAAATAATCCAAAAATAATTAATTAAATTAACAGGCATTACAGTAACCACTCTCATTATGACCGTTGAGAACAAACAACTGAATTTTTTATTACCTTTCTACCCTTTCAACGAATCTCTTTTACAATCTATAAAGACTTGGAAGCTAAAGAAAAGTAAGAATCAACATTACACAAAATATATTAGATTAAATCAAGCTCAAGCAAAACTATACCAAAGCATTGTGCAACTCTTTAGAGAAAATCTTCTGTGTATAATTTTGTAAATATGCAAGGAGTTGTTACCCGTATCTTGATGTAAAACACTTAGGTGTTTTTCTTTCTACTGAAACATCTGTGTAATCTGCTGAGAATAAGCAATCTGTAATACACTGAAAGTATTCAACTATTGTTGATTGATTCTTTGAGAGACTGAATGAAGGTCTGATCTCAATAAGACTCTTGTTGCGGCTTGAGTGAATTTGCAATAAGGATCAACTAACTTATTAGGGGTGCCAATAAGGTTGATTTGACTCATTGTAGGTTATATGTAATCAATTTGGTTATAATGGATTAAGTCCTTGTTGAAGGCAAATCACCTTGAGTTGTGGACTAGAGAAGCTTAGTTAACAGTGAACCAGGATAAAAATATTTGTGTTAATTTATTTTTATGTTCTAGGTTAACTTGGTCTTTCATCATTGCAAAAGATTCTAAATTATTTTGGTGAAACCCAATTCAAGCCTCCTTTCTCGTGTTTCTCACACCTTCAGCCTACAGTCAAATACTTTCACATATTTGGAAGTAAATGTTATGTCTTAACTAACAAAGATCAAAAGAATAAGATGGATCTCATAAGTGATGAAGGAATATTTATGGGTTACTCTTCAAATAGTAGGTCTTATAAAAAATTTAACTACAAAATTGGAGCTACTATAGAATCCACTAGTGTGGTGATTGATGATTCAATCATTGAAAAAGAGATAGATTTCAAAGACAATGTTGGAACATCTTCTGCATGGGTGTTGGCTCCTGAATTCGACACCTACTATATATTGGTCTTTTAGACCAAAAATGGAATAAATAAAACCAAGCTGGAGAATGTTTCGACGTGTGAAATAACTTAGAGAAAATATCTAAGTTACATATTAGTCTTCGACCAGGACACACTATCAAGATTTCGACTGAGAAGGTCTTATGACCTTCGACTAGAAGAAAATACCTTCGCGTTGACACCAAAGGCGAGGGACATTTGAATTTGAATTATTGGAGGGAAAGACGGTTTCGCCAGTAGTTAAAGGAAAGCAACGTGGCTGGAAGCTAGAGGTCGAGGGAAATGCAGAAGACACTTGTCCTCATCTTAGAGCAGAACCACCCCTCGACGGTTACATAGTTTTTAGTATAAAATAGGAAATCTATGTAGTTTTTCCGGGTGTTTAACCTATTGTGCTAGTTACTCAAATATTGTCCAAGTACCCGCTGTGTGAGAAAGGATAAACTGAGAAATGCACGTTGGAAACATCACTTTTAATTAATAAAGTCTTTTTACATTGCTTTGATCTTATTTTGCAAAGTTACTTTTCCTGCATCTTTACCTGCATTTCTATTAACTTTCTTACTTTCCAAAACCACAAGTATCTTGTCTTTGGTTGAACGTGCGTTCTTCCTGGATTTCTTTTTTATTTTACATCAACCCAGTATAAAAGTTAGCATATGTTCTGGGATCAATCTGATCGATCCCGCGAGTAACCAAAAGGACTTTCCTTTTTAGAGGATCAGCGATTGTTTACCAAAAACCACGGTAAACAAATTGGCACACCTGGTGGGACGTTGCTAATTTTTATTAAATATCTTGTTCATGTTATTGCTTTTATTTTTGTACATTTATAACGTTGCATGTTATTAAGAAGTGGTAGAATAACCAACGAGTGTACTGTTAGGAAGAAAAATAGCGAGAGTAGCATGGCTAACGAGCCAAATCATGGAGAAATACCTCCGCCAAATACTACTGGAACAACGGTTATTACCACCGTCGGAGAAAATATCTCAACTTCCGTTAGCTCAATACCAACGCTAACCACAAATCAAACAGGACCCTTACTTTCGTATGTGGGTCCAAGAGGTCCATTAGGAACGCCCCCACCAAGGGCAAATCCAGGATCTCGATCGTTCGTGCCCCTAGGATTTTTGACAGCCTGGATGGGTCGAGAACAGCCATATGGAATGCCAGCCACTGAAATGGCTAGCCTTATGAACGTTGCTTCTACTTTTTCAGAACCTTTGGTGAGTGCATCATTGCCATTACAGGGATCTGGAGCCAGTATGGAAAATTTGGGTAGAAACCAATTTTTGGGAGGGCCATCTCATACAATACCAAGCCTCACAAATGCTTCTACAGTAATTTTGAGGCAACAGATGGACGAAAGTAATCATGATATGGTGCAAATGTTGGCACAAACTCTAAGTACAGTGCTAAACCCCCTCATTCAAAATACTGCCCAGTCGGACCAACAAATGACAGCGCAAATGACGCGCATGGCTGAATTCTTTGGGGTGCCCCAAACTATTCGACAACCCTAAAGAATACCAATAAGAGTAAACCAAGGGGTAATCATGGAAGAGGATTTGACTGTTAATCAAAAGACTCAGATCCCTAAAGTAAAAATGGAACAACCTAGGGTCAAAATACCTTGAAATCCCCCACCAATCCCTAGAGAAATCGATCAAGGAGTGATTATGGTAAATAGAAACCAAAATGCTGATGAATTGATACAGCAAGTTCGACACCAAAATCATGGAACAGACAATAATTTGACTGCCATGATCGAAAGGATTATGATTCAGAATGGGATGAACGTTGGTTTTCACAGACCAAACTTCACATCCCCATTGTCAGAATATATTCTGCAAACATACTTACCCCCTAGGGGAAAGGTTCCCAAGTTTACCAAATTTTCAGGGGATACGACAGAATCTATTGTCAAACATGTGGCTAGATATTTGATAGAGGCTGGGGAAATAGCGAACAACGAAAACCTTAGGATCAAATATTTCCCAAGTTCCCTAACAAATAATGCTTTCACTTGGTTAACTACCCTCCCAGCCAATTCGATCCACAATTGGAATCAATTAGAAAGATTGTTCCATGAACAATTTTACATGGGACAGACCAAAAGAAGTCTAAAAGAATTGGCTAGTGTGAGGAGAAGATTCACTGAGCCAATCGATGAGTATCTAAATAGGTTTCAATTACTTAAATTCAGATGCTTTACCCAAGTGCCTGAGCATGAATTGGTCAAAATGGCAGTAGGGGGCCTGGATTATTCAATTAGGAAAAAGTTAGATACCCAATACCTGAGAGACATGGCCCAGCTGGCCGATAGAGTTCGACAGGTAGAACGCCTTAAAGCTGAGAAAGCTAAAGCTACCAAAACTCATCGAAGAGAAAGGGTAGCCTATGTCGAAATGGATGATGACGATCTAGAGACATCTAGTGATCCTATAGATGTCGAAGAAGGCGATATAGATTTAGCACAATTAAAACAAGGATCGCCATATTCTTGTAAATTACTAGTACCATCAAATGGGAAAAATCCTTTAGAGTCTGAGAAAAACAGCGACAAATTCCCTAAGAAAACTTATAGTTTCGACATATTCAAATGTGATGAAATATTTGATTTATTAGTTAAAGATGGCCAGATGATAGTGCCCCAAGGGGCAAAGTTGCCTCCTTTAGAACAAAGAAAGAAAAGAGGTTTTTGTAAATACCATAATTTTTTGGGCCATAAAACCTCACAATGTTTCCTTTTCAGGGATCTTGTTCAACAAGCGCTTAAAGAAGGAAGGCTAAAATTCGCTGATAAGCCAGCGATGAAAATTGACACAAACTTGCTGCAGATGGAGGCGCATTATGCTGAGCCAGTCGGTATTCACATGGTGGAAGTTTCCGAAGACTTTATTACTAAGCCCATCTTTGGAAGTTTTACTGGAAACATATCCAGGAAAACTATCGAAGGAGTGAGAAAGGCCACTTAAGGCCTAGATCTGAACAAAGGAGTTGCCAAGGCTCAAATAAAAAGGCCACTGAAGGCCTGAAACTGAATAAAAGGGTTACTGAAGACCCACACAAAAACAAAGGAGTTGTTGAGAGCTCCAACAAAAGAACCACCACATGTTCTTACTTGGCTGCTGTGAAAGGTTCGACAAAGAACTTAGAGGCCAAAATGCAGAAAATGAATCTCGTTGCCAAGAGCAACATGGAGGTCAACATGGTCGAAGACTCTGACGCCAAGGCTTCAGAAGAAGCTATTCGATAGAAGGAAGTGAATAAAACGACATTTCCAAAGGAGAACAAAGATCTGGCAGACTTTTTACACAGATGTCAGAAGAAAAAATCAGAAGTGATGTTATGCCCTAGATGCAGCTCTATTTTCGACAAGAAATCCGCAGAACACATACAAGGTATGAGAATTGTGAAAGAGAAACAGGGCACTAATGCCCAACCAAAAATGGGTCCAAAAGTCAGATTTGATCCCAGAAGGGGACATCAAAAAGGATTCATGAGTCAGGTAAAGAGGCCACCAACTTTTGAGCCTCCAACTAATGTACCTATAGATACTTGGCTTAACACCATGGGCAGAAAGAGGCCCAATGAAGAGAGATGGCAGGCGTTCGACGTGCCAAGAGGTTCCTCTTTAGACTACAGAAAAGAGTACCATGCCTCTACATCAAATAAAATGGCTCATATATCGAGCAATTACAAAGGCAAATACCCTATGTCCCGTTCGTAATGGAGAAGATTCCAAAGACGACGAAAAGCCGAAAAAGAGGCAGCAGAGCCTCACACTTAGAGGTTAGCACCAATATGCGAAGAAAACAAAGGAAACCTCTAGAGAGGAAACCTCTGGCGTGGCGGGAAGAATCTGGGTCGAATGATGAGGGTGACTCCAACTATGACGACACTTTAGACATCATGGTGAATGTCATATCGGTGTTGCCTAGAGAATACAACTGTCAGGTCGAAGTTGAGGAAATTGACTTGATGGTCGAGCAAGAGATGGCCAGACACAAGCCAATGTGTTACTATGTAATGAATAATGGCTGCGTGGAAGAACATAACGCTTTCTTTGAGCCACCAACGGAGGCGATGAAAAATCACCTCAAGCCCCTGTTCATTAGAGCGAAGATAGGGGAAGTGACTATAAACAAAATCTTGGTCGATTGTGGGGCGGCCATAAACATAATTCCACAATTCATGCTGGGAAAACTAGGAAAGGGAGATGATGACATCAAACCCCATAACATGGTCCTATCCAATTATGAAGGAGGCATTGGAACCACAATGGGCGTCATACAACTAGATCTCAAAGTGGGATCAATCCTTCGACCGACCATGTTCATGGTGATCTCAGCAAAACCAAACTATAATCTGCTCTTGGGTCGAGAGTGGATACATGGCATCGATGCAGTGCCATCCTCGATGCATCAGAGGGTCACAATATGGCGTCCCGATGGTATCGTGGAAAACATTGAGACAGATTAAAGCTATTACTTAGGCGAAATCAACAGCGTCGGAAAGAATAGTTTCAACAGAAATTTGGCTCATATAGGGCCATGTAACCCCCCTGAGTTCGATCTGACTCCAGCACCTAACGCCTTATGCTCTCTGTATCTACACTCTGACTACGGTTTTCAATGAGATAGAGAAGACTTGTCAAACATCAACTATGGAAGAGTTGATGATATACGGCTAACAGGCTGGGGAAGTGAGTTTGGTGACGATGACTGAGTCACAAACTTTGCAAAAGATTTTGGCATATGTAGCCGAAACTAGAATGATAGCAGCCTTGGAGGCTGAGGTTAAGTATATGGCTCTTGAAGCCAATGAACAGGTCTCTTCTCAAAAAGGCCTGGAAAAGATTTCGACCCAGAACCTCCCGACTTGGAAGTAAAAGACTTTCGAGATCAGAGGTTAGACGACATCTATGATGATGAACCTCTAGGTTTCAAAAAGGACCCATTGGAGAACAATGTTAAAATGTTAGCACAAGACCCTTTGGAGGAGGTAAACCTAGGCGAAGGTCCTGTAAAAAAGCCAACGTACATCAGCGCAAAGATAGATCCAGGACTCGGGGTCAAAATGATCCAATTGCTAAAAGAGTTTAAGGATTGCTTTGCATGGGATTATGACAAAATGCCTGGTCTTGACAGAAGTTTGGTGGAACTGCAGTTGCCAATAAAGCCTAGAAAGAAGCCCGTCAAGCAAACTCCAAGGCGCTTTGCACCAGAGATTCTGTCGAAAATCAAAACGAAAGTCGAAAGACTACTGAGATGCAAGTTCATCCGAACGACCAGGTATGTCGAATGGATTGCAAATATAGTGCCTGTTATAAAGAAAAATGGTACCTTAAGGGTGTGCATTGATTTCAGAGATATGAATGCTGCAACACCTAAAGATGAATATCCAATGCCGGTGGCGGAAATGCTTGTCGATTCTGCCGCTGGTTTCGAGTACATGAGTATGCTTGACGGGTACTCTGGATATAATCAAATTTTTATTGCTGAAGAGGATGTGTCGAAAACAGCATTCTGCTGCCCTGGGGCCTTAGGCACTTACGAATGGGTAGTGATGCCCTTTGGCCTAAAAAATGCAGGGGCAACATATCAAAGGGCCATGAATTTGATCTTCCATGGTTTTATTGAAACTTTTATGCAGATTTATATTGATGATATTATTGTCAAATCTGTTTCAGGGAAGACTCACATGGACCATCTTCGACAATCCTTCGAGAGGATGAGACGCTATGGTCTGAAGATGAATCCTCTAAAGTGCGCTTTTGGTGTCAAAGCAGGAGACTTCTTAGGCTTTGTGGTCCATAAAAAGGGAATCAAGATAAACCAGGACAAGACCAAAGCTATTTTGAAAGCCAAAGCTCAAACCAACAAGAAGGAATTGCAGTCTCTACTTGGGAAGATAAATTTCTTAAGGAGATTTATATCCAACCTCAGTGGGAAAATGCAAGCCTTCTCACCACTACTTTGACTCAGCAAAGGAGGATTTGAATGGGGGCAAGAACAATAAGAGGCCTTCGACAAAATCAAAGAGTACCTCACCAAGCCACCTATTCTGGTACCTCCTTGTAGAAGTAGAAGTATGAGATTGTACATAGCTGCATCTGATAAAACTTTAGGGAGCATGTTGGCTCAAGAGGATGAGAATAGTGTCGAAAGGCCCATCTATTACCTCAGTAGAGTTTTAAATGATGCAGAAACTAGATATAACAAGGTTGAGAAACTATGCTTATGTCTTTATTTCTCATGTATAAAACTCAAGCAATATATAAAACCAGTTGATGTTTATGTTTCGTCTCATTCTAATGTTTTCAAATATATATTGTCGAAACCTATTTTGCACAGTAGAATTGGCAAATGGGCACTTATATTAACTGAGTATTCATTAACCTTTATGCCTCTCAAGGTCGTGAAAGGTCAAGTGGTAGCAGACTTTATAGTCGACCACTCTATAAAAGAGGAATCACTGAATTATTTGGAGATTGAACCTTGGAAGTTATACTTTGATGGTTCTAGTTATAAAGATGGAACTGGAGTCGGGGTTCTCATTATTTCTCCAAACAAAATTCCAACAACATTTAAGTACAAGATAGAAGTAGATTGTTTAAATAATGGGGCTGAATACGAAGCTTTAATCATAGGCCTTGAAATATTGTTGTAATTGGGGGCAACTCAAGTCGAAATAATTGGAGACTTAGAGTTAGTCCTAAAACAAGTTATGAAAAAATACAAATGCATAAAGGAAAATCCTATCATGTATTTCGTAATAGCCAGGCGGTTGTTGAAGAACTTCAAAGAAGTTAACATTCGACATATACCCAGATTGGAAAATCAAGTGGCTAATGATTCAGCGTAGATCGCTTCCGGGTATAAAGTTTTGAAAGACAAACTACAACAAGCGATCGAAGTTAGAGAAAGAGTTGTATCCATTAAGTTGTCTCCAATGGATTTGAAGACCACAACATTGGGATACACTGATCACGAAAATTTTGAAATTCCGTTCATAGACAATCTAATAGAACAAGATTGGAGAAAGCCTGTAGTAGATTATTTACAGAATCCAATGGCTTCGACATAAAGAAAAATACAGAAATACATATTGGTGGGCATTGATTATTTTACTAAGTGGATTGAAGCAATCCCTTTAGTCAATGTAGACCAAGAGAGTGTCATTGAATTTATTCGAAAGTACATTATATGTAGATTTGGAATCCCTGAAACAATAACAACAGATCAAGGATCAGTCTTTACTGGTCGAAAGATGCAAGACTTTGCTACAAAAATAGGGTTCAAACTGTTAAAGTCTACACCTTACTATGCGCGAGCTAATGGCCAAGTCGAAGCAGCAAACAAAGTAGTAATCAGTTTAATAAAGAAACACGTGGGAAAGAAACCTAGAAACTGACACAAGACGCTGGATCAAGTTTTATGGGCTTGTCAAACCTGTCCTAAAGAGGCTACGGGAACAACACCATTTCGCCTAACTTATGGTCATGATGCAGTGTTGCCAGTGGAAATCTGCCTACAGTCAACGAGGATTCAGAAACATCAGGATATCCCTTCTGAAATCTATTGGGATATGATGTTAGACGAACTAGTTGACCTAGACGAAGAAAGGTTGAAAGCTTTGGATCTTTTGAGACTACAGAAGAAATGGGTTGAGAAATCCTATAATCAAAAAGTAAAACCTAAGACATTTCTACCTGAGGATCTAGTATGGAAGGTAATTCTTCCAATGGATCGAAAAGATAGAAATTTGGGAAAATGGTCCCCTAAGTGGGAAGGACCTTTCAGGATTATCCAAACTTTCTCTAGTGGAGCCTATGAGATTGAGGAGTTAAATGAAGATCAAAGACTTCTGAGAGTGAATGGTAAATACTTGAAAAAATATAGACCTATGCTTCAAGAGGTCAAAATAACTAATGTATAGTCACAGTCAAATAAAGAAAATGCCAAAATGGAAATTTAAATTTCATTAAAAATAGCCAAAATGGCTTTGAATCCATTACAATGAGTGATTAGATAGATAAAAGAAACAAGATTTAAAAAGGGAGATTAGCCTTGATCTGAAGGTATTTAATTCTTTGTAATTCCAGGCGCCGGTCACACAAAGCCTTCGACTGATGAAGGGTTTCAAGCTTAGCATCGAGTGATTGGGCCCGATCAGCGTGTTCTAACCCTTCAGCCAGTTCCTCTTGGCTTTCTGACTCAGTGTTAACAGTGAGGAGCTCCTCTTTCTTTTTATCATTGGAAGCAATTTTAGCCTCCAACTCTTTGATCTGCGCCCTTATTTTAGTAGTGTCTTGATCAATCTCCTCAGCCTCTTTCTGCCTAGCCTCTTGGGCCTTCGACGTCTCTTTTACTTTAGAGGCTGATTCAGTAGCAGCGTGCCAGGCAGCAGCTACATGACCGTTGGTCTCTTCAATTTCACGATTAAGAGTCCTTCGACAATTATAGTCCGCTGACACTTGGTCAACAATGGAGATTAAATCCAAGATAACATTGGCCACATCTGGAGAAGCAATGAGGAGATCGACAGCCATCAGAGTAGTCTTCAGAAAAGAAGGAGCAGTGGGTTCTCCCTCCAGGGTTAGCATTAAATCTCTTTTGAAGATTTGTTCCTTGACCTTCTGAAGTGCCTCATTAAGAGGAGAGGTCGAAGTAGACTTTCCGGACGCAGTTGAGACACTATGGTCAAAAGAACTCTCTCGCCCTTCTAGAATGGCAGTCAAATATCCTAGAGGATTTTGCTGTTTCAGCAAGGCTAAGTCCTCTTTGGTTCGAGACCCTGTCGAAGGGACACCTTCATTGACAGCAGCAACCACGTTGGCTACCTGTGCTGGAATATGGGCAGCTTCAGTGTTTGTAGGATTTTGGGTCCCTTCAGTAAAGCCTTCCCTACCATCAGCTTCTGGAATCCTTTCATCTTAATTCTCCACCTCCAGTACACTTTCCCTCTCTATCACAGCTTCAGCATCGATGGCCTCCTCCTCTTCGACTTCCTGTATGTCAACCAACGGAGCCCTAATTTCTTCATGATCTCCTATAGGGCATTCTTCATTGACTTCCTTTATGGTCTCATACTGAGGTTCGGAAGTTTGATTCACTTCATTAGCTGAACTCACGAAGGAGCCTTTTGTTGAAGAAGGCCTATAAGTAGGCTCTCCCTTACTATTTAATAGAGTGGCAGATCCTTAGACAGGAGTAGGGACTTGGTTAGAGGTGCCAGCAGTATCCTGAAGATTAAAAGAAGTTTGTTTTTCAGAATTCTCATAGAGAAAAGGATCAGTTCAAGAAGTAAATGATTGTCTGTCGAAGCAAATACCTGAATTGGAACTTCAGCACCGGGGCTGGAATTGTCGCTCTCACTGGGATTGTTTAGCCTGGCAGCTACTTCTTGCTCAGTAGGCTCTCTGATAACTACAGGAGGAGGCCTCGTAGCTGTAATCTTAATTATTTTTTTTGGGACGAGGCTCAAGCGCAGGGGCTGGTTTCTTTAACCTTTGTCTCTTCAGAGGAACAAGAGGAGACTCCTCTTCTTCGTCACTAGAGATCTCGATCTCCTGGACCTTCCGTTTCTTTGGGGTAGTTTTCTGAATACCCAGAAAGATAAGTCGAAGAAATCAGTATCCATATCAGATGATCGTAAAGAATAAAGGTATAGAAGAAAGTAAATACCTTGGGCGAAGGGTTAACAGAAGGGTCTCCCCCTTTAGTGCTTTCAGTAGCCTTCTTTGTAGTGGTCCTCTTGACAGCTATACAAAAAATGAAGATAAGTCGAGCGTCGAATAACTAAATCTGAGACAAAGAGAAAAATAAAAAAAGTAATACCTTTCTTGATCCTGTCAAGGACCAGTTTAAACGCCTCACGAGGTTGGTGGGCGAAGTCCTTCTCATCGAAGAACTCCTCATCATAATACTGCCTTCACCACCCTTCAAAATTGCTAGAACACAAAAAATTGAGATTGAAGTCAAACATGGTTAGTATGGTTCGACCAACGTACCTACCAATATGCTTGGTAACAGCATCCTCTAAGTAGTTTGCGTTGTAAAATAATAGCAGTTTCTCTCGAGAATAAATGGGTGATGGGAGTGACTGGACAATGCCGAATTGTCGAGAAACAAGATTTGGTTGGTAAGCAATCAAACTTAATTGATTCTTTGAGCTCTTGAATCTCAGTGGCATGATTCTGGGTCGAAGAAACGACTCCCACATGCCCACGTATTCGTCATCCAAGTCTTCCTCCCCAGTCAAAGGAAATGGTCTAGTAAACCGTTATGGGCTGACTTTTCGACTGGCAAAAGGAGCCATGGTCGAAACAAAACGTTTGCGCTCCACAAACATCATCACGAAGCTTGTGAAGGCCTTTTAAAACTGTTGACCCTTGTCAATGGGAGTCAGCAAAGCAAGTCTGGTACCTTCGACCCTCCTGTTCAGGATTTTTGGGGCTGCTTCATTGATCTTATTCTTCTGGGGAAGAAAAGATTCGAAGGTGGCATTGACCCAAAGTTGAAGAAGCCAGAAAGGGCCAGAAAGAAGCAAGCTTGCCGTATCTCCTATGACCTTGAGTTGAGCCACACCATTGCTGATGGACTCATATAGATTGGCCAAAATCAATTCATCCAGACAGAGGGGGTAGCCATGATGAAGCTGCGTTGCGAGCGTGAGCATTTTCTTAGTCACCTGAAGCGACTTGGTGCGGAAGACGAAACGGGATAACCATATAGCCAGAAAAGCTATATGTTCCACCTCCGACACAGTACTGGAGGATTTATCATGGAAGTGGTTGATGAAGGTAATGTAGGTAGGTTTTGTAGCTAAAACCCAATAACATCTTCAGATAGGTCCTCTGGGTCGAAATAATGGCCAGTCGGTCGAAGACCGGTGATCGCTACTATGTCGAAGAGGGTTGGGGTCACCATCCCATAGGGGAGATGAAATGTGAAATGGGCGTTATCCCAGAAATATAGCAAAGACACCAACATAAGAGGACAATAAGACAATTATGTCTTCGACAACATCACCAAATCGTAAATCCCCATTTCTTTCCAGACAGAGGTTTGTGCCTTCTCCACCTTATTTAACCAATCTGAATACTCTGAAGAGAGATTAGGGCGCGATCGAAAGATCCTGGTCCCTTTGTTCATGAATTAAAGGTTAATGTCTTCCATGGTCTGAGCATGTTACTGGTTGGCTGGAGTCGCATCCTCAGGATCGTCCTTGGGCTTCTTCGCACAGCCTATAGGTTTGAGTCTTGGGTGAGTGGGGAAGAAGGCACGGTTCTTCATAGGATTCTTGATGCATGTGGACTGAGGACCAGACATAGCGTATATGTATTTAGAGTACCTAATAGGAATGAGAAGTTAGGAATCATACACCTCTCGCCTTTCACTAGTCGTGGGTTCAGAAACGAACCGTGGCTCATCAGTCGAAGCAGGAGAAGGGCTGGTAGGAAAGATCTTTGGTTGGCGTTGGATATCAGCAACATTCTTAGGCTTGGGGTTGTTGGGTGCATTAGAAAGGAAATCCATTTTTGAAGATTAGAAAGAAGCGAAGATGACAATGCAAGGTGTTTTATGCAGAAGACTTGGAAATACTTAGTGTTGTGAAAGTTCCAAATGAAGAGGCTCAAGAGTATTTATAGTCTTCAGAGAGGAATGTGTCTCGTCAAAGACATTTAATGTTATGAATGTAGTGGGGCACGTGGAAGACCATGAAGTGTTTTGCTGTACCCCTAAATTTGCCCTCCCACATTTCTCAATACATTTCAAGTGAGGTCCTCAAATTGCTCAAGGAAGTCCAATGGTTGACCAGACAAACTCTCTCCTAAGGCAGTCTACCTCAAATTAGGGTTTCAGTTTGCACCAAGGTACTTGAGTCCAAAGGATCCAAAATTCTCACAATTGTCCTAATATGTTCTCAAGATCATCCATGTCAAGTTTCAAGCCTTGCAGAGGAAGTTTGCTCAGTCAATTACTTAAAGGGATGAAAATCGACTGTGTTAGGGCAAAAGTCAATTGTGGCCAACATACAATCAAACTTCAAGATTTTTTGTCAACATACTCATTTTGAAGTATTATTCATCATTTGATTAAGGGTTGATCATGATTCCTCAAGGATTGCTCACAATTCATCAAAACCCAAAAGTTGTTAAATTAGGGTTTTACACGAAAAGTCAACTCAACTTTGACCAAGCATAAATTTCTCAAACTTTATCAAAAATGACCCATCCAAATCTCATTTTGAATAGGATGCAATTTCATACAATTCATCTTCATCTCCCAAGTTCAAAATATGCACTCACAAGAAGATATAAATTTGGACATTATAGGTCATTTTGGAAAGTCAACAAAAACACCTTTTTTGTCAAAGCTTCATACATAAACATGGAAGACTCAATTGAGATGATACCAAAAGGGTTGCTTAGAGGACATCTTAAGCTTTCCAAAAAGTCCAAGAATACCTCTCTAGGATCAAAATTGAAGGAGTTATGCATTCGCAAAGTTGACCTTTTTTGCAAAATTGCCAAAAGTCAAATGTGGCTAAAATTGCAATTTTTGTCAAATGGGCCCAATTTTTTATGCTTGCATTGAGTTTGTAACATGACCCACGACCCATGATCCTTCCCACTTGTCTTTATTTTATTTTTGTCATTTATTTGGATTTTATTTCAATTAAATTAAATAAAATCAAAATAAAATCATGAAAAATATCAAAACTAATCAAAGTTTGAGATTTTGTGCATGTTTAGGCCTCTTATACAGCTGGAAAGAGAATCAAATCGTGCAAGCTTCAAATGGACACGAAAAGATTGGATTTTCTCAATTTGGAAAGATTTACATAAAGGATCAAATCTTGAATCAATGATCATTATTGGAGAAGATTTGAAAACAAATTGCAACCCTAATTGATTCTAGAGTACATATAGGACATTTGCAGATCAAAAGAGAAAGGATTGGAGGCATGAAAGCAAGAGAGCAAGTTTCAAAAAAAGGGGAAAAAGTGACACACTGATCTCTAAGTTGCAGACCAATTCAAAGCGTTCCAGTGATCTCAATCGCTTCCTGGACGTTCTAGGATCCTGTTACAATCATTAACAAGCCCCATAACATCCAAAAACACGCTGTAAGCATCTCACGATACTCATACTTTTTTGAAATCAAATATCACAATTCTGGCATTTGTAGCATGATTTCTTTGCATATTCTTGATCCTTGAAACATTTGCAAACTAATGGTAATACTTAATTGTATTTTCATTAACTGTAGAGCAAGATGCCATAGTTAGGGTTCTTGGCTCGTTTTTGGGGTTTTTCTTTACAGGTACAATTGGCCATGGACAAGGGTACCATGATGCTCGTGAGGTTGCCATGAGTTGATTGGTACCATTGTTGGGCATTTATCATGCTTGCATAGAATTCTGGAGAATCACAGGGCTGTACCTACGCCTGTTTGTCCGTAGGTAAAAGTTCTGGACTTTTAGCAACGATGGGAGGAAGAAGAAGGGTGGCGTGGCACTCCCTGATTTGCCTATTCAAATTTCGCGCGTTTTGATAATTATTGTTTTGTTTTCCATTATAATATTTGTTTGTTATTCCATATACAGAAGAACAAGCCAGCCCAGCTGGCAAGCGTGCAATGGACAGAAGCCAAAGGGTATGGGTTCGATCCCCAGGTCCCCATATTATTTCATGATTTTGTTTCTTGCATAATCAGGCACATGTGCATACAAGGAGATTACCATACGCCACCATCCTTCAACCACCAGATCTCCAGCATGCCAGATCCAACACCTATCACATGAGGGCCTATCATGAGCGTGAGTCAAGCCAATGCATGGGATCTGGAAAGTCAACACGGGCTGTTAGCATTTGGGCCCAGAAAATGCAAATCACACCCCCAGTTTGCTAGCACAACCAGGCCCATTTCTTTTCCTTTTATATTTTTTCATTTTTATTTAATTTATTTTCTAACACAAATTAATTTCTTTTCTTACAAAAAATCATAAAATCAATTTCATCAATTTAGAATTTAGGTTTTATTTTATTTTATCAAATTAATTTAATAATTAGTTAAATTTAATTTTAGGGTAATTCTAACCTTTTTGTAAATAATTTAAAATTAATTAGAAAATTAGGTTTTGTTTTGATTTAATTTTTAGTTCTTTTCTCAATAAAGCAAAATTACAAAAATAGTTAATTTAATTTATTTTTCTTAAATAAAATTGATTAGTAATTAGGTTTATATTTTTATTCAATTAAAACCTTATTTTCTCAAAATAACACAAAAACCACAAAAAATGATTTTTCATCCAATTAGGTTTAGACGGGGTCAAAACCCTAATTTTTCTTGTTCTTAATTTATCGCGCGCGTTTACTATTTTTTTGCAATATTAATGTAACTGCTCATGGTATGTAATAGTTTTAATTAGGATTTTTTTCTTTTATTTGTCGTTTTGCGGGTTTTTGGCTATGTAATTAATTCCCCTCCCCGAAGCCTTGTAATAGCGTAGTTTTATTTCTCGCATTTTAATTTTCGCAAACATTGACTGTTAGATGTATGATAATAGGATTGCATGACAAGACTGTATGTTAATTTAAAATGGCTAGTAAGCCCTAAATGCGGAAAGATAATAACTGAAATCAAATCACTCGCACATGCGCACTCATAGGGTATACTCTCACTTCGGTTGCCTTCGGTAAACGATCATTAAATATAGGGTGTTTTAGCGGTCGCCCTCTTGTCAAAACAAAGATCAAATGTCCCGTTCGGAAATGTTGCCTCGGAAATGTTGCCTCGAATATGATCTCAAGACATTAGGGTTATTACTAAGACGTCCTAACATTGCTTTAGTGATCGTACGTCCCTTTAAATTGACCCTTACAACTCCAACGACGGTGCTACCTACTCATTAATAGTGGGATAACGTTGTCTAAAGGAAACAAGAACATAAACATTCTTTTTTCGAGTAGGTAGATGCTAGTAGGTACTTGCTCAAAATAAACTTTTCCACACTTACACTCTTTTCAAACAAAGTTTTCAAAAGTACTTCGTAACACTCTTGAATACTGATACAAGGGTTAAAACGAAGTAAAACAAAAAAACTTTTCAAAACAAACACACACAAGCAATTTTTTAAAATGATGAGCAAGTACCTAAGAGCCCATGGAAAACCACGGATGGAAAGGGTGCTAATACCTTCCCTTTATATAATCTACCCCCCGTACTCAAAATCTTGAAAAAGGAATTTTTCTGTGCTTTTTTCCTTTCCAGTTGGATAAAATAAAAGTCGGTGGAGACTCTTACTTACCGTGACATTTTGCAAACACATACGCAAAATGCAAACCAGCATTTCTCAAAACAGACGGTTCTGCCACCGTATCACACGGTTACCGTGTAGATGATGGGAAACGTTTTGACATGCTTGCATAGGCTCTAGGAATAATGGTCATCATGGCAGCATGGTAACAACAGTTTGAAAAGACGTCTTGGAAAAAAGAGTAATGATGGGTTTCGAAAGCGGCAGCTGTTGGAAGACGAAAACCACACGTCAGGCCTTTTTGGACAGCAAGAGAGACATGTGTTGAACAGAAAGATCAAAGAATGGCTATTTCTTTTGGTGTCGAAATAGACATTTTTGGGGGGAAATTTGTTGGCTCCTGAATTCGACACCTACTATATATTGGTCTTTTAGACCAAAAATGGAATAAATAAAACCAAACTGGAGAATGTTTTGACGTGTGAAATAACATAGAGAAAATATCTAAGTTACATATTAGTCTTCGACCAGGACTCACTATCAAGATTTAGACTGAGAAGGTCTTATGACCTTCGACTAGAAGAAAATACCTTCGCGTCGACACCAAAGGCGAGGGACATTTGAATTTGAATTATTGGAGGGAAAGACAGTTTCGCCAGCAGTTAAAGGAAAGCAACATGGCTGGAAGCTAAAGGTCGAGGGACATGCAGAGGACACTTGTCCTCATCTTAGAGCAGAACCACCCCTCGACGGTTACATAGTTTTTAGTATAAAATAGGAAATCTGTGTAGTTTTTCCGGGTGTTCAACCTATTGTGCTAGTTACTCAAATATTGTCCAAGTACCCACTGTGTGAGAAAGGATAAACTGAGAAATGTACGTTGGAAACACCACTTTTCATTAATAAAGTCTTTTTACATTTCTTTGATCTTATTTTGCAAAGTTACTTTTCCTGCATCTTTACCTGCATTTCTATTAACTTTCTTACTTTCCAAAACCACAAGTATCTTGTCTTTGGTCGAATGAGCGTTCTTCCTGGATTTCTTTTTTATTTTACATCAACCCAGTATAAAAGTTAGCATATGTTCTAGGATCAATCTGATCGATCCCGCGAGTAACCAAAAGGACTTTCCTTTTTGGAGGATCAGCTGTTGTTTACCAAAAACCACGGTAAACAATGGGCTGATGAAGCAAGCTTTGAATCAGTTAGTTCTCAAATCAACAAATGTCTCTTCGAGAAAATTCAAATAGAACTATCCAAGAAACTCATTACAAGACACATTGAAGAAGTGAACAACACTGAAACCAATGAAGAGATATGAAATTCATGTTTTGTCTCTAAACTTGAATTTAAGATGAATCCTATTATTCAAGAGAAGGAAAACTTGAAATATATCATTGGTACAAGTTTCTATGGTGTGGTATATTCTAATATCACAAATTACATAAAAGGCACTTTTGATGGATGTTTCTTCTTAAAAAACAACATGATTTCCTATTTTATTAAGAAGAAAACATGTGCTTCTTGGTTGTTACCTGCAGTTGAACATTGTTTTGAAACAAGAAATAGTTGATAAACTAACATGGATGAAGCAGATGTTGAAGAAGGATAACGTCAAACATGATATTATGACATTACATTGTGCAACTATAAGTACTTTTAAGTATCTCATTCAACATATATGGAACAAGAACTTTGATAGCCATAATCATCTTATCAAGAATCTAGTTGATGGCAAGGTTGTTACCGTGGTGCATGATGATTATGATAAACAACTGATTGTTATGCTTATCAAAGGATTATATGCAAATCAATTTGAGAATATGAGAAGTAAGCTAGGAACCTACACTATTGATAAATTATAGTAATTACAGGTGTGGAGGAATGCAACAAATACTTATCTTTCCTCTATGTTCTGAGGCATGATATGCCTAAGTTAATTGCTAGTGTTAAACCTATCAAAGGAGGGAACAAAAGATATTTGTAAGGACAAAAGGCTGGTTTTGAAGGAGACATATCCTAAGGCGGTGGAAAGGAAGTTCAGTGTCAACACTTCTAAAACACATGACAACAGGAAGGAATGCAGAAGAGTCTTTGACAGGGGTAAGAGGTGGAAGGTCACCTGAAGACCAAATAATAGTTGTGTGTGTTTCCATCAATGAGTGTTTGTTTCCAATTGTTCTTTTGTGCTTCCATATGATATTTATGCTTGTATGCTTGTGTGCTTCCAATTCTTTTTATATTTACTCTATTTTTGTCAATTTTTGGCTAAAAAGAGGGAGTAAAGTGTTAGTAAGTATTAGTTTGAAAGGTTGTTTATCCTGATGTTAATGTCATGTCAAATGTTTTGACATGTTGATTAATATTATGATAGGACTGTACTACTGCTTAAGAAGAGTGGTTTTTATTGTTGCTTGCTATGTATGCAACTATTTAGGGGAAACATGATTGTCTGTCATGCTTGTTGCTAATACTTAAGGAATTTTACTTTAGCTGCTACTGCTGATATGTGTGTGTATGATGTCACACTAGATATCCTGACATCTTGCCTGAAGTATTTTATGGAAAACTCTATGCAACTATTTTATATTTTCTAGGCTTGTTTTTTCTTCAGCTGCATGTGCCTCTAAAATGTAAACTTTGATATTTCATGTTTGGTTTGTTTGGATGTTCCCTTAAGATGGAGTATTATTTATGTGTGACAATGGGAGTAATGAACCTAACTAAAGTTGTTGAGTACTGTGTTATAATGTTGAGCTTGTTGTGTTGTGCTGAGGTAGTTGGGCTGTGTTGATGTGATGTCAGATCACATGTCATGACATATGACTTCTAGAGTTTGAATAAGAGTTATGTGTGAGGTTGGGTTTCTCTGTAGCTGCATTCATCTCTGATGTTTTCTATTTGAAGTTTGTACAAAGTTACATGTTTTTCATGTAGCTTGTGTTATGTTATTTGTGATTTTATTCCTCTTCTCCAGTTTGATTGTGCTAAGGTTATTTTAGCCAAAATTTACCAAAGGGGGAGATTGTTAGGTCTCTGATTTTATGATTGGAAATAATTTTGGTAAAACATGTATCACAACCTGATGTTGAGTAAGATGTCATGACATCTTGACCAACTACCATGACAGGTTATGTTGTCATGAATCTCAAATAGATGTTGAGTCAAATGTCTTGACATCTCGGCCAATTATACAATAGGTGTTGCTGTTATTTTCTTGACATATTTGATTTGTTTTTGTGAGATCCTCTTGGATATATCTCACTTATTTTCGCAGGTCAAAAAGATTTTATTAGGAACAATGCAACTTTGGTATGGTTTCATAAAAAAGATCTTGGAGGCTTTTTAAGAAACTTTGAAGATTTGTTCCTATGGAGAAGATCTTGTAGCTGATTTACAATTGAAAGATTGGATTTGATTGAAGATTCCAAGCACATACTGCAAGAGTCTCTATATAAGGACTTACTAAACCTAAAATTAGCAAGAATTCACATCAAGAAACCGTGTGTGATTGCAATAAGGGTTTAGGATTTTGAGAGTACTTTAGATGCTTTGTTTATTTTTGTATGTCACCCGTGTATTTTCTAATACATTGAGGTAGACTGATTCTTTATTGTTACTTGCCAATCAATCACGAGCTTTTAAGCAAATAGTATATTGTGTGTCAAATTATTGTTCTTAGTTAAAAGCTTTTAAGAAAGACTGAGTATTGTAATTGGAAGTGTGTTATTTAGTTTTTGTTATTGCCACTGAGGTGATTGTGGGAAGTGAGAGGGGGATCTCATATATATAAGGTTTTTAGGTAGAAGTAACACAAGGTAGTGATTAGGAGATAAGTTGTAAACTAGGATTGTTTAACTTTGAACTAATACTATCATTGTGGATTTCCTTCCCGACTTAGATGCCCCCAGAGTAGGTGAGTTGCACCGAACTGAGTTAACAATTGATTGTGTCTTTTACCTTCTGCAATTTACTTATGCATAATTATTGTTTTGAAAAAAGTTTTCTGTCAGCAGATGATGTCTTACATTTGTCTTAACATTGTGTTTTGGTGTTGAGATATCAGTCTTGACATTTGTTTTAAAGTGCCATAATTTTATTAAACAATGTCATAAGTTATCTTACTTATCTTGGAGAACTTATAAAAATAAGAAGAGAGCACCTTATGAACAATGACATAAGTTGTTTTCATAAGTTTTTTCAAACAAATAGTCTGACAAAACTTATACTATTTAATAAATTCAAATAAGTAAATGAAATATGATATTTAAATATTAGTTGCATTGCTTATTGTACCAAAATATTTATAAAAGATCCACAAGAGACAATGCTAAGAACACTTGATATAAATATCGTTCGAAGTAGGCCTTTTACACACCTATTGATCGAATCATTCACCCATTATTTATAACATTCACACTTTGATCAAATCACTCGTCCTATGACGGGCTTAGATAAAACCACTTGTTGTCCATTAACGAAATAGAGATTGACACGTCCTAGACCACTAATAATATGGAAGTTCAGTCAAATAAGGAAAGTCGTGTTCTCTTGAGTAATATGGAAAAATAACAACTCCATACTTCTAAGAATAATAGAATATTCGTCCCCTGGATCCAAGAATCCATACTCAATCAACTTCTATGAATACCTCAACCACGTGGTTGAATAGATGGTACAATTCACTCAAAAATCACATAGATAAAGAATTTTCCAATATCTTTAAATTAAATTCTATACGTACATCAACTTTAAAAATTTTAAACAATCCTACAAAATTAAAGATTATCACTCATCGTACTTTTAACAAGTAGATTTACTTACGTATGTTCTAATAAAATATGTTTTTAAATAAAAAAACTTAAATAAGAAAAACAAGTGAACCGATCTTAAAAAAAATGTCATGCCTAAAAATAACCTATAACAAACTACATGAAAGGCAATGTTAGAGTTGTAGATAAAAAGCATATATTTGCTTAGCCTATTCTGAATCCTCCTAGTGGGGATAAGAAAATGAAAAAAAGTGAGACAAATAATGAGACAATACGATTAAGTTAGTGATGTAGGCTACACATGAATGTCCACCTAAGTTTATTATGCGTGACACTTATCGTGCCAAATGGGTAATAAAATGATAGATTTTAAATAGAATTATTTAGTGGGAGTTAAGGATGATATTTATTAAGTAGTATATGGCATGGAACGAGTGGAGTTGATTGAGACATGTGACAATCCTACTACCTTTGCTTAAGTTGTGAATTATTATCAATTAGAGTGTTCAATTCAATTGTTCGGGTTGGGTCCCTCCTTGAAACAAAAACCCTAGCTAGCACTTTCTCTATCAATTCTACAACCATAACCAAATAAGCCGAAAGGCCATTTTCCCACCGATACATATAACATAACATAACATGTTATCATCATCGTCCTAAGCCAAAATTAGGGTTTTCAATTTCAAATAATGTACAAAGAACGAGGCTTTTCTGCCTCCAAATCGGAGGATCGGAAACGAATCAACGATGTTCTCGACAAGCAGCTCGAACGTTCCTCTCCTTCTACTTCTCGTCCCATCAATGGCAAAAACAACAAAGACAGAGACAACAACAATAATACCATCAAGGATCCTCGTTCTGCTTCCGTCTCCAAAACTTCCAATATCTCTGGTACCCATTTCAAATTCTATTTCTTAATTTTCGCTTAATAAATACCATTTCCATTTCCCCTCTTTTTGTATGACCTAATTTGGTTTTTTTTTTTTTTAAGTTTTTGTTTTTGTTCCATTTTGTATTTTTTTGGTTACCCTAACACAATTAATTTGGGATCCAAATAGTTGTAGTTTAATTCAGCTTACAAATTTAGGTGTTTATTTCATGTTTTAGACTAGTAGATTATTTGGGTATTGCTATAATGTACTATAAAGAATCCAACTAGAAAAGTGTTGGGTTTCAAGGATGAGCGTTAAAGTCCCACTTTGAATAGAAATGGAGGAAAACTTTGGGTTTATAAGATAAATGACCCATATCCCTTATACCGTAAGGTTTTGGATGGATATGTGGCGTTAAGGTCTCTTGTAACCATTAACGTTAACCCATTGACACTTTTGACTCCTTGTATTGAAAGTCTTCCTGACATGGTGGTGGTCAAGCGGCGTGTCCTGTTGTAGTGTCCATGACGAGTAAGGGTGTGTCAACGACGGTGCAAGTATGTGGACGAAAGAGCTTCGTTTGAGGGTGAGCATAGTGAATGGAATCACACTTGAGGGAGATATCGTTGTGTACAATTGTGAGTTGTTAGTCCCACATTGCTTGGAAAAGTGGAGGTTGAGCATTTTATAAGTGAGAGGACCCACACACCTATCATCTTACGGTATATGTGGTGTCTCTCATTTTTGTGTTGCTCTTGACCCAACGTGGATGCTCTTCGTGATGACTCAAAAGTGGTATCAGAGTCTGGTTGGCTCGGTGGAGGAGTGGAAGTTGATCCTAGTGTGGATCAAGGCTAGTGATGTTTGTGACTCACACTTGTGGAGGAGATTGTTGGGTTTCAAGCGTGAGTGTTAAAATCTCACATAGACTAGAAATGGAGGGAACGTTGGGTTTATAAGAGAAATGATCCATATCCCTAATGGCTTTGGGTGAATATGTGGAGTCAAGGTCTCTTATAACCAAGAACGTTTAGCACATTGACACTTTCGGCGCTCTCCTGACTCCCCCAACAAAAAAAGTTTTACAACTTTATATGCAAATAACAGGTTAATATGGAAAGCTTAGACGGAAATCATTGGATATGATATGATACTTGCAAATTTATCTCTTTTATATCCTATTGTGTTTCTTATGTGGTTGTTTCTGTATGTCACTTTTTTTTCCCTTTCAAACAAATAATATTTTCAAAATAATGGTGGCTAATGAGTATTATATTAGTTTGGGTGACCAATTGCACGAGATGATATCGGCATTCACGGGCCAACTTAGTATATGAATTTGTATGATTGGCTTGCATTCAAGGGCTAACTTAATTTTACATATATGCATTGGCTGCAGAGGAATCTGAAACTGACAGTGAAGAGTCGGATGTTAGTGGTTCTGATGGGGATGACACATCTTGGATCTCATGGTTCTGCAATCTCAGAGGGAATGAGTTCTTTTGTGAGGTTGATGATGATTACATCCAGGATGACTTCAACCTTTGTGGGTTAAGCAGTCAAGTGCCTTACTATGATTACGCTCTTGATTTGATTTTGGATGTTGAATCCTCCCATGGTGAGTTTACATTCATATCTTGTTAGGTTTGTTGTAATGGAATTGTAGTGTTTGGATTGCTCCTTATACTTCGCTTTGCTTCTACATTGGTGTGAGAATTAGTGTTTTTGAAACTGAATTCGTATTGTGTATGGCTGCATCTCTGTTTGCCTTTCTGGCCATTTTTTTTTTTATTGTACAACTGCTTCTATGGTTTAATTGGAATTCTTAGGTGATATGTTCACAGAGGAACAAAATGAGTTAATTGAATCGGCAGCAGAGATGCTTTATGGTATGATTCATGCACGATACGTACTGACAAGCAAAGGAATGGCTGCAATGGTAAGATTTCACTGTCACTTATCGATGTTCTCATGCTGTATGATTCAGGAAATTGACACTGTTAACGAGTAATAACATTGCAACTTTTTGCAGCTTGACAAGTACAAAAACTATGACTTTGGTAGATGCCCAAGAGTTTACTGTTCTGGACAACCCTGCCTTCCAGTTGGTCAGTCAGACATTCCGAGGTCAAGTACCGTGAAAATATATTGTCCTAGGTGTGAAGATCTTTATTATCCTCGGTCCAAGTATCAAGGCAGTATCCTTATGACCTTTTATTTATTAGAGTTTTTTTTTTGTCACTGATTTAAGCTGGTGCGTAGTTATATCACTCTGTCACTCAAGCTCTTTTTATTCTCTTGGGCCTCTCATTTTTACTTCCTCTTGAGTTTCATTTAGTAGTCTGTTATATAAGTAGTGTTTGTACTTTGTAGGGATGTAACCTTTTAGGTTTAGGTTTTTTAGCAATTACTTCTAGCTTACACGTGCCAGCCAGCTTAGATTTAGTATCTGGACAGAAATAATGATTTTTATGTGAGTTTTAAACGGCTCTCTGGACATGGTTATAACCATATGTCGGAACTACTATAAGCTCGACAAGTTTTGGTAAAAATATTTTCTGTGCTTGAGCGATTTGTTATTGCAGACAACACTAGAAAATAAAATTCATACAATTAATATTTTGCATAACCACTTTGTGGATGGGGTTGATATTTATAACCTTTAAGAAGTGTTTGGTGGCTTCATTAAAACAATGGGCTAAACACCAATTTTGTTCCCTTAATGTGTGAGGTTTGGTCATTATAGTCTTTAAGTTTCTCCTTTGTGTGTAATTTTAGAAGCTAAATTGACTATTCAAAATATATTTGAGGACCAAAATGACTAACTAAAGGCATACTTTAGGATGTGTTTGCAATTTATATACTCTCAAGGACTATAATGACAGCGCCTCACGCATTCATGGGTTCGTGATATTTTACCTTAAAACAATGTCATTTTTCCTTATTCGAGAAAACTATACCTGCTATTGTATTTCCTGTTGATGCATGCGTATCTTATAAAAAGTAGTTGAACAGTGACCAACTTTTGGAAGTGTAAAATTTTTGGAAGACCTCTTTCTCTCTTCTGTCATACTCAAAGAAGTCTAGCTATTTCTTGTTTTTTGGTTAATTTCAGAAATCGTGTTTTCTTTTGTTTGTTTAGTTACTTAGTATCATTTGTCTGTTATTCGTGTTTGGGAATTTTTGGTTGAAAACTGTACGTGTTTTTTTTTTTTAAAGTTTCCTTGACCCTATCTAGACATTGATGGAGCTTATTTTGGAACAACATTTCCACACCTTTTCTTGATGACTTATGGACAACTGAAGCCACAGAAGCCAGCTCAGGGCTATGTTCCAAGAGTTTTTGGGTTCAAACTTCACAAGCCATAATGCTGAAGTTTAAGCCTTCAAGAAAGTAAGAGGCTGCCTGGATCACATTTGACTCTTCCTTGTATAACAACTCATTGCAGCATTCAGAAGATCAAAAGCTTTTCAAACCAGTACAATATAGACATCTGTTTTACTTGTTGTAGGAGCGTGTTGTAAAGAAATATGAAGACATGTGAAGCAAGTGCCTAGTTTCACTTTCAGCTTCAAATTCAATGAGCAAGTGCTTAGGTACTTGACGTCACTTTTTAATGTCTCACTACAAATTGTATTTGGAAATTTCCTTAATGTTTTCTATGTCTCTGATTACTATCTCCTGCCATTTTTACATTGTTTTATTCTATTGCCTCATTTCTGTTATGTTTAAGTTGAATTTGTGGATATGGTCTCAATGGATTTATACATTTTACTGCTTTTATAGTTTCACTTGATGTGATGTTAAATTTGTCTGCCCAGTGTTGATGTTTGACTATTTGGAATATGAATATGTATTAGATCTATTACAATGGACTGGTCTTGGTATATGTATCATTTTATTTTACATGTTATTGAGTATAGTAACAAAACAGAAACTTGAATAGTGTAAAAAAAAAAGCACACCCGATCAACAAATCTAACTATGATTCCAAATTGAAGGTAATTGATGTTGATATCAGAGTAGCCGTGTAAATCTTGTGTTTTTGTCACTTATCAGTAGGGGTGTCAAAATGTGTCTAATTAGTTGGGAATATCTGTTTTGTCCGATTGTTTTGCGGGATGGGTCAAAGACCCACATTCTCTAATATTTTTACCCCTCTGCTGTTATTTTGTGTGCACATTGATATAATTTTTTGCAATTTTTAAACTTAAAATTCACACTGTCCACAGGCCCCGGCGCCTTCATTTTTGCGGGACGGGTCAACATTTTAAGTTTGCATCTCGTTCTGTCTTCATTTTTGCGGGGTGGGTTAACATCTTAAGTTTGCATCTTGTTCTGTCTGGTCCAATTTTTTTGTGGTCTTTTTGGGATGGATATGTCTGTTTGTCATCTCTATTGAGCCGTCAATAGTAGTTTTTTTTGTTGTTAATTTGTGCTTTGAAGGCCGTTTTAGGAATACAATTGGTTTTTATTGTTTAAATTAGTTAAAATTAAAAGGAACATAGCATAATAAAGTGATATTGATTCACCGTATTTCCTCACATCTGATTTGGATAGAGTGAATAATTTCTCATGTATAGAATGAAATCTACATTTTGCATTGTTTAATTCCATTTCACTCCACTCATTAAAATAGTTTTAGTTTTAGGGCATGTCCCATTTTTAACCTTACTTTCTGTAACTATTTAGTACTTAAAACTAATATGCAATATTCTTTATTAAAAATTGTTTTTTAAATTTTGTTTCTTATCATCTTAGTTGTATAATAATTTACCCCTTTAGACTATATTTTAGATATTTTTGGATTAAAAGGAGTCGAAGATATGATTCAATCCTCAACAATATTTATTTTTATTTTTTATAGTGTGCTAATGTAAATAAGTGTTGTTAATACCTTTAACCATTTAAAAAAATATATAATGAATAATAAATATACAATAAAAGTCTTTAATATTTCATTTACTACTAAGAGTTATAATATTTTTTTTTGGAAGTTTATCAAGGAAACGCCTCAGTTAAAATAAAAAAATCTGGTGAAAAAAAAGTATATTTTTTGTAAGATTTAAAATACATTTATTTACTCCCATCAACTAGACAATCATCTCTTAGAGGACGAAGTCCAATCGTTTATCGTAGTTGGCCAAAGTTATGTTTGTGAGTGATTTTGTAAAAAACTGTTCAAGATCTCACGAACATTTTTTTAAATGTTTATATCACTATTATCATGAGTGAATTTTTTTTTTTTTGGAGAAATATGTTTTCAATACAAAGCATACAATATTATTTTCATAAATGATTATTGTAGATAAATCACAACTTTATTACTAGTATCTTTATATATGACTTTCTTCAACTTTTAAATTGTATTAATTATTTTTTTCTAAACACATCTCTAATTATATTATTTATTTTTCTGGAATATGTAATAAATATAATTACATACACATTAATTATTTCTCTCTTCTAAGGATAAATTTGTAAAATTATACAAAATAGTTAATAAATTTATTACTCTAACAAATTTTTTTAATTTCCGCAATTTACTCTTCAGGGTCTTATATTTAAGGACGGAGGTAGTATATGTCTTGAATTAGAGACCTCAATGAAACACATTCTCGACTTATTGCATGTAGTATTAAAAGTTATGCACGATTTAATGAAATTGTTGTTATGATTTATTTCATATATTTCTAGGAAATGATATTACCACCGCAAGTAAACAAGTAATGTATTTATGATTCACATCATCTATATAGTACGATTATAAAAAGCCTCCAAGCGTTTTTCTCTTGAGTTTTTGTGTACTATAAATCACTCTTTAGATAAACATTCAACTGCTTCATCATCCATATCAAAGATTTTTGGTATTTGCCATAAACTGACTTACTACGCTTGTTACATATGCCTAGTCTGGTCTACTACAAACCATGTCATGCATAATACTTCCAATCCCAATGAAATAGTGAATACTCTCCATTATCTTCTTCACTTCCTCAATTTGAGGACATTGCTTAATCAAAATCTTTATGTGATGATCCAAAGGAGTGTTGGTGGCTTTAGCATCTTACATTCTAAATTGTCCCACTTTTTTTACAATAACTAGATTGAGATAAGAACAAATCACTTTTTTTCGGTTTCTCGTGATATCTGATCCTACCTGATTAGAATGGACTGTCACAGCTTACTTCGAGCAGTACTTGAGAGTGAGGTGGGGGAGAGGGGATACCTGTAAGACACTCTGATGCCAAAATGAGATACGAAATAGTGCAAGCAAGTAAGAGAGTGAGAAATGTTCAATACCAGACCCTCTCAAGAGAGAGGGTATTTATGGCCCCCAGCGTTGAGCCAAGGTCTCCTCATTGGACTGGTCAAGCAGGCCCAAAGTGGAGTCTTCCATGTCCTACGTGAGTAGTGGGGACCAGCACGTGGTCCCCACCTGGATGACTTCCTCCGCACGATCAGGAAGATATGAACGCGGTCTTTTCGGAGCCACGAAGACTCCATGATATTCAGAGACGTTGATAGTCAGCCCTACGAGGAGGATGGCCGTAGGGATGTTTCTGCTCATCGTGGATGCTCCCCGCTAGACGCGAGGTCATATGGGAGGATCAGTCTTGGTAGAGGAGAGGATTGGAGGGTGACCTCGGGGTCCTCCTGACCGACAATGATCTTCCTAAGACTAACTGGGTTTATCCCCGCTTGGTAAAGCTACCTCCTCGCAGAGAGTGGAAGTTGCTGCCCGACACAGTCGAAGGCACAATTGGTCAGCATGCCTTGACCGACATAATTGGGTTGGGCCTCACATGGAGTTGGGTCAAGGAAAAGCTCAGTCCAAAACAGGATCCCCCCAAGTTGTTGCTCCTGATGAAGGAGTTATGACATAAGTCTAGCTTTTTCTCTTACGAGGTTCGTCACTCAACGAGGGTCTTTCCTTGTGTTGACGGAGAAGGTCGCCGATACGTGGGCTTACTCGAGCAGAGTGTGAAATAGGGTCGATATGGAATCATTCTAGTTGTTCCTCGACTCGTGGGGAGACGAAAGCCTGTGGGGTGTAAACACGTGGTGTGACCTTTGGGATTGTAATGATGGCCTAGGGAATAGGGGCCATCATTAACTGAGCGCGTAGATGTCGAGGAGAAAGGCGGTTGGTGAGCTTCTCGACGCGATGTTTCGCATTCTACGTCAGCTCTATATATAGCGCCCCAAGGCCCATTATTCACATTTACATTCTCGCGCTCTTCACTCTCCCTATTTCCAACACCGTGTCGTTTTCTTCAATCGCTAACACCGCTGCAGAATCTTCCGCGTGTTCTTCATCTACCCTCGTTATTCCTCATCTATTCTTATCTAAGTAATTATTTTTCATGATAATCTTGTTTAGATTGGCTTTGATGATGTTTAAGTTGTAGAATTTTGCAACTGGGGGGTTTTGCTCGGGGTATTCATGCGTGCTTTTTGTGTTTGAGCCCTTGATATTCATCTTTTCACTGACACTTAGATGAATTTACCTTGTGGTCTCCATACGTCCCCGCGAAATTCATGAATTTTACATAAGAAATTTATGCAATCCCCAGAGAATTCATGACTTTGGCCGACAAATTCATAATATGCTCGCTGTATTCATCATGTGCCCGGGGTGTTCATGAAAACAAGCGTTCGTCGTTATAACCGCTGTGTGGTCTTATAAGATTGGCATGATTTTCATGCCCTGATCGAGGTTCGTGTATTCCCCTTTCTGCCCGAGTGACTGCCGACTTGGTCTGGGTGTCACATAACCTTTTCACCTACATCGTGGAGGGATGGATTTGGATTTGCTGTCAAATTCACCAGTTTCCTCTGCTTTATAGGTAAACTGGTCGATACTCCTGAATCTTCCGAGCACATGGACGTCGAAGAGACCAGCGTAGCCGAGGAGGGTGTCAACTTGGTTGACACGGTCGATGATCCTGCATTGGTTTGGGTCGGGGCAGAGCCTCTAGGAATAGCCTCAATATACAGTTATAGTAGGAGGCAGGCTTACACTACCATCGATTATGGCAGCAATCAGGAAGGTTTCCAAAGGAACTTCAAGATCTTGCGACCGACGCCCACCGCTTAAATATGCTCGGAGTTTGAGGAAGACCGCTTCCCCATGTACGAGGTTGTATTCAAAGAGTTGGGGCTTCACCTTCCCTTCAATAATTTCCAGATGGGGGTGTTCAATCACTTGAACCTAGCACCCTCTCAGCTTCACCCCAACTCCATTGCCTTCATCCAGGCATTTGAGATTACTTATGGTTCATGAGGATCAGGGTGACCATTCCCATGTTCTTTAGAGTTTTTCATCTACAACGACAGTCCCAGGGTGGGAAACACAACTGAGTTTCCCTCAAACAGTCGAAGAGGTTATTTAGGATGTACATGGACTCTGTCCGTGACTTCAAAGACATATGATATGTCATGAAACCTTCTACTCAGGAAGCCGTGGATGCCGTGTTCGACCCGACCTCCGTTGCGGATGAAAACGGTGAACCGCGTTATGATGTGGAGGGCAACCCGGAGGTTGGGCGACTCTCGAAGTTTTCCATCCATTGGTGTTCAGACCACTACGATCATAGTTCAGGGCATTACCATACTCTCGTCGATGGCATGAGCAATGAGGACGAATAGGCATATGGCGTCCTTAATCGGTTCATTAACGGGTTCTACCCCGCCAGGTGGGTCACGAGGGAAGGACATGACATCCTCCATGAAGATGGTGAGCCGACGTTTGAAGCGCGCCCGATCAACACCAAGGCACTCGTCGAGTGTCGTTCTTACAGGCAAGCCGTGAATCTCTTAGGTTTCTGCTCACTTGATTTTACTTATTTTTACTTCTTGACTTGAATTCTTTTGTTTTCCCGTTGAGGCTGACCCGAGGATACTGTTTTTGTTTTTGCAGGTAACATGGCGGAGCACCGTGAGAGATTGTTGAAACTGACCCAGGAGAAAAAGAGCCATAAGAGGTTGGTGAAGGCACACCACGCTACACGCATGAGTTCAGTTTACGAACCGGACAAGAAGGGATCAAGTGGGTCATAGGGCACCCACGATGCTGAGCAGTATGCTGTTGGGTTGAGCAACAAAATGAGTCTCCCAGAAGGTGGGCTCGCCGATGTGAATGAGGGAGGGGCGATTTCTTGAGCCTTCAACCTACCGCCCTGCTTCGTTGAGAAGGATTTATTTGAGGGCTTTCCTCTGACTGTGTCTGACAATGAGTCTGACATCATCAGGTGACTCAATGAAGAGGGTCGAAGGAAACATCTGGCTTCCAGTATGGTGGGGCTGATGAAGGTGGCAGAAATGGTCGTGGTCCTTGCAGGAGAAGGGGGCGACTCTTCTGGTCGGGCCAAGGACCTAGAGTCGAATAAAGCGACTCTTCAGGTGAAGACACAAAAATTAAAGACTGCCCTCAAACGAAGCTAGGAGATGTTTCGGGAGCAGGCCGATGCGCTGGCGGGGAAGAAAGAGAAGGCTGAAAAACCCCTCAAGGAAAATGATTGTATCCTGCTCGACAAAGAACTGTGGGAGAGTGAAAGGGAGAAGCTTGAGAGGGAAGTCGCTGACCTGAAGGCTTCCATGATGCCCGTGGAGGGAAAACCCGAGGGGGCAACTGACTTGTGCACTCGCACCAATTTCGTTGCTCGTATTCAAATCCTCGAGTCGGACTGTGTCAATGCTTTGGCCGACAGCTTCGAGACTGCCGTGAACCAGTTGTCCGTGTGGAACCCGGGGCTCAACACCGAAGGAACCAAGGTTCTGTTCTAGGTGATTGACGGCCGAGTGGTTCCTCCTCCTGACTCTCCCGAGGTCGAAGTGGGCACTCCGAGGAGTGATTAGCATTTTTTAGATAACTTAGCTGTTTGTATTTGGGCCTGCATGCTCGTAATTTTTTGTAACATTCAGACATCGTCGGCTCTAGCGGTCGACATTTATAAATGCTTTACTTTGCTTCAATGCCTTTATGTTTTTGCTAATGCTTGCTTATTTTTTGCTTTTCGTTGTTTTTGATTTATTTATTCCATGAATATTTGTATATTTCATGTGGAGATGTATGTTTGATCTTTGTTGTGGTCGATACAAGTTCATTTTTTTCCATGTGTGAAGACATATGCTCGACCCTCATATTATTTGACACATGTTGGGATGTGTCGAGGAGGAGGAGTAAGGATCCGCGGAACGAGTGTAAGATCGCAGTTGGGATCTTAAACTTGTGGCATGAACTGTCCATCGCGAGCTGGGTGTTCTTCCATGTTGGGTACTTCGACAGTAGAGCTCGATTGAGGTGTACCTGTCGGGCTAAGATCTTGCTCGTGAAATGAAAAAAATCCCGCCTTTCTCTGATGTTTGGAGGCCATGTCCGTGCCTAGACATGCCTACGTGGTCGAGCTCGTCCCCTCGTTGGTTGGAGAGGATCGGTCGACTGCTAATGCTTGTAGCAGGTGAAGTACTTAGCTATAATATTGTTTTAGCTTCGCAGCATTCCAGGGTCGAGGTAGTGGTTCTCCATTTAATTGTTAGAGGTAATATGCTCTGGTGCCCGTAACTCCTTGGACGCGGTACGGCCCCTCCCAGTTTGCGGCCAACTTCCCTTCACAGGAATTCCTCTAGTTTATTCACAAGATCGGGCTGCCGACCTGAAATTCGCGCTTTATGACTTTGTTGTCATGGCGTAGGGCTACCTATTGTTTAAGCATGGTCTCGCAAAGAACTGCTCCTGATTGGATTTCTTCGACCAGGTCGAGCTCATCTTTGAGGGCCTCGTCGTTCATCTCCTCATCGAGCGTCATTTCCATTTGCCTGGATGGCTCCATGATTTCTACAGGGATGACGGACTCGGTGTCGTAGGTTAGTCGGAATGGTGTCTCTCCAGTCATCGAATGGGGCGTTGTTCGATAAGCCCATAGGACGCTATGTAGTTCTTCGACCCAACACCTCTTGGCTTCGCCCAGTCTGCGTTTGAGTCCTCGCAAGATTACTCTATTCGCGGCCTCGACCTGACCGTTAGTTTAGGGGTGTTCGATGGAGGTGAAATGCTGCTAGGTGTCGAGTCTAGAGATGAAGTTTTGGAAACTTTGATCGGTGAATTGTATCCCGTTGTCAGTGACGAGCGCCCGCGGTATACCAAACTGAGCAAGTACGTTTCGCTTGTAGAAACAAAGGATGTTGTGTGAAGTGATTTTAGACAGAGCTTCGGCTTCTATCCATTTCGTGAAGTAGTCGACGACTATGATAAGGAACTTGTTTTAATATGTTCCTTGCACAAAAGGTACGAGGATATCCATTCCCCACCATGCAAATGGCCATGGGGAGGATAGTGTTGTGAGCTCGTGTGGAGGTGCGAGGTGCATGTTCCCGTGTTTTCGGCACTTCTCACATTTTTTGACGTGGTCCTTCGTGTCTTGCTGCATGGTCGGCCAATAATATCCCGCTCGCAGGGCCTTCCTTTCCAGGGACCTCCCACCCATGTGCTGGGCGTTGATTCCCTCGTGGATTTCCCGCAGTATCTCGGGGATTGCGAACTATTCGACACATTTTAGGAGTGGGATGGAGAATCCCCAAAGATAAAGTTTGTGTTCGAGTACAACACACGAGCAGGCTCGTCGTTTTGTTGCGACTTCCTCTCTTTGATCCACGGGGAGTTCCCCTTTTGTTAGGAAATTGAACACCGGGGTCATCCAACATGAGTTGTCCCCGATGGCATTCACTTTGGGCGACACAATGAACCTTTCAATGCTCGGGAGAGAAAGGGATTCTTGTATGACAAATTTGTTCCCGCCTTTCTTCTTCGTGCTCGCGAGCTTTGAAAGTATGTTGGCCCGCACATTCTATTCGCGTGGCACGTGTGTGATATCTGCACAGTCAAGCTTTTTCATATGTTCTCTGACCAAGTTTAAATATTCAATGAGGATGTTGTTCTTAGCCTGGTATCCCCCTTGAACTTGAGACGCGACAAGTTGGGAATCAGTGAAAATGTGTATCACTCGGGCACCCAGGTCCTCGGCCAGTCTTAACCATGCGAGCAAGGCCTCGTATTCAGCCTGATTGTTCGAGGTTGGAAAGGAAAGAGTGAGAGAGTGTTCTATCACGACGCCTTCCTCGTTTTCGAGGAGGATTCCTGCTCCACTTCCTGACGAGCTGGAAGCTCCGTCAACAAAGATGGTCCACTTGTGCTCCTTCCCTATGGGGGGGGGGTCATGAGCGGTCATCTCTGCGACGAAGTCGTCCAGAGCTTGGTCCTTAAGGGCCTTCCTGATTTCATACTGAATGTCAAATTCTGAGAGCTCCAAGGACCATTTTAGCATTCGAGCTTCCATGTCTAGTCGATCTAGGAGTTGTCTCACGGGTTGGTCTGTCTATATGATGATCGTGTGCGTAAGGAAGTAGTGTCTGGGCCTTCTTGTCGCATTGACGAGAGCCAAGGCCACTTTTTTAATATGTTGGTACCTGACCTCGGGTCCCTGAAGTGCTTTACTCATGAAATACACTATCTTTTTCTCGTCTGGAGTCTCGCGAATGAGGGCCGCACTCACAGCCTTGACGGAGATGGCCAGATACAGGAACAAGGTTTCCCCGTCTACATGCCGCGATAGTACGGGCGGTTGCGAGAGGCTTTGCTTAAGATGGAGGAGGGCTTGCTCGCATTCCTCGGTCCATTCTAAAGAGGCCTCTTTGCGCAGAAGTTTGAAAAATGGAAGGGCGTGTTGTGCGGACTTCGCCACGAAACGGGAGAGGGAGGTGAGCATGCCGTTTAGGACTTGTATAGATTTCTTTGAATTGGGCGTAGGGAGCTCGGAGAATGCTCGACATTTATCGGGGTTGGCTTCAATTCCCCGTTCTATTAGATAAAACCTGAGGAACTTGCCTGTTTTAACCCCGAAAGTGCATTCCTCGGGATTGAACCTCAGTCTATATTGTCTCGCTTGGGCAAAGACCTTTATGAGGTGGGCAACATGGTCGGTGTCTGATCGAGAATTGATGATCATGTCGTCCATGTATACCTCGATCATATCTTCGATATCGTTGTGAAAGACTTTATTCATCATCTGCTGGTATGTTGCCCTTGTGTTTTTCAAACCGAAGGGAATTACGTTGTAGTAATAATTGCCCGAGCTGGTCATAAAAGTGGTGCAATGCTTGTCGCTCATCGCCATTGGAATTTTGTTATAGCCCGAGTAGGCGTCCATAAAGATATAATTTTATAGCCGACCGAGTTATCGACCAGCATGTCAATATTAGGCAAAGGGAAAGCATCTTTTGGGCATGCCCGGTTAAGATTCGGTATAGTCAACACACATACGCCATTTTCCATTATTATTTTTAACTAGTACAACATTTGACATCCAGGTTGAATACCTGACCTCAGAAATAAAATTAGCCTCTGGGAGGTCTTTTACAACATTTTCAGCAGCCTCCGCTTTCTCAAGAGACTACCTACGTTTATGTTATACTATTTCCCTAGTGGCTGGATCGATAGCCAATTGGTGGCAGGAGACCTCGGGGTTGAGATTGGGCATCTTAGCAGCACTCCATGCGAACAGGTATGCATTCTCCCTCAAGCAAGCTTTGATCTGCTTCCTTGCCAGGTCGGGGAGTCTGGTGCCAATCTTCACACCTTTGTGAGGGTATTCATCAAGGGAGACGAACTCAAAGTCTCCATCCGGGATTGGTTGGAGGAGTCCCTTCTCGCTGTTGGGTGCTGCATCCTGGTATAAATTGGTGTCCAACGAAATGGAGTCAACCTTTGGAGGAGCTCTTTGTTCTTCCGTCTTGATGGGCTGTGGCTCTGGTCGTACAGTAGTAGCTTTCTTGGCAGGTCATGCCCCAGTGTCGACTGTGTTCTGTCCCTTCGAGGTTGCGTTGAAACATCTTCCAGCAGCTGATAGGTCACAGTGGATGGTGGCGACGCGTCCTCTCTTGGTGTAGAATTTTATCTTTAGATGGACAGTGGAAGGGAAAGCGGTCAGTTCAGCCAGTGTCAGTCTCCCTAGAATGCAGTTGTAGAGAGACGGACAGTCGATGACCAGAAATCGCACCTTGACTTGCCTGGTGGTGGTTTCCTCGCCGAAAGTGACTAAGAGCTCCACGTCCCCCCACGGTTTGGAGGTCGAGCCATTGAAGCCTTGCAGGTCGGACCCCACGTATGGAGAAAGGTGGGTGTCGTCGCTGTAGGGTTCAGAAGAGATGGTTATACATCATATTGATGGAACTCCATTTGTCGACCAAGATGCAGTGAACGTCAAAATTGTCCATCCTTTCCCTAACCAGAAGAGGGATGCTTGAATTAGGGGGCCATCTGAGCAACTCTTCGAGGTAGAACGTGATCGGCTCCGATCTACCCTTGAACCTCTCGAATGTCACCGTTTGCGAGGGGCCGTATCGACCAGCTCGTCCAGCTTCCTCTTTATAGAGTTTATAAATATGTCGTTGAACCCCCCCTGCCATTTATAACAATGGCGGAGGGGAATCTTTCCCACCTACTGTGCATACACATAAGTTCTTCTTCGTGCGTGTCAGGGACGTAAAAGTCCTTCGGTCTTGTAACGGAGAAGGCTATTTAAACAGGGCCATTTCATCCGATGGTTGGGTATCCTCCTCGACCTCTTTTGTGTCACGGGCATCTCGACAGGGGGCGTCACCACATCGATATTGCCCGAGTCTGCCCCCCTTTAATGAGGGTTTCAATAGCATCTTTGAGATAGACACAGTCTTCAGTCAGGTGCCCATTACTTCAATGATACTGGAAGTATTTTCTTCGGTCAGCCCCAGGCTTAGCAGGAGCAGGGCGAGGACGTCTGACGCCACCCTCTTTGAACTCAGTATTAGTGCACTCCGCCAAGATGCGCTCGCGGGAAGCTATCAGTGTAGTGTACTCAGTGAATCTCCCCGCGGGCCCTCTTTACTCATGAGGATCCCGTGGTTTGTCATCCTTCCTCTTCTCGCACGTCCTTCGAGGAAGTCCTGAATCTTGGTGTTATGGATTGTTGGTTGGTCCATGATTCCTTGGGCCTCAGGCTCTATTGGCCGCTTCCCTCTCCTCATAGTCCATGTAGGCCCTAGCCTTTTCGAGGAAAGTATCGAATGTATAGGGTGAATCGATGCCAACGGCCTTCCTGAACTTTGTGCCCGGGAGGAGTCCCCTCTCGAGCAGGTATCTCTTCATATGATTGGTGCAAGGGACCTGAATGGCCTCACGGTTGAACCGATCAATAAACTCCCTGAGGGTCTCGTTGCTTCTCTGGACGATGGCCTCGAGGGCTGCCTCAGTCTTCAGGTGTCGACGTGAGGTAGTGAATGAGCTGATGAACTGGTTTTTCAAGTTTCTCTAGGAGGTAATTGACCCCAGGGCGAGGTTCTTATACCAATCCATCGCAGTATTTCTTAGAGTCGGGGGGAACAATTGGAATTTGATCGGTCCCTCGATGTTATGATAGTGCATCATTGCCTTGAACCCATCGATGTGGTCGATTGGATTGGCATTACCATTATACTCCTTCAAACGGGGAGGTTTCTCCATACCCGGGGGAATGGGTGCCTCCATAATAGCCTGGGATAGGGGACTGCAGGGGTCATCTTCGTCGCTTCTATCTGGAGATCGAGAAGGTAACCTATCGTAATAGCGATCGCGATGGAGGCCTTGGTCGCGGGGAGGATCCCTTGGTCGGTGTCGTTGTTCGTCACTTCCCTTGTCTCTGTTTCCAGGGGGTCTTCTCTCTTGGCGCAAGGGGATGTGATCACGTCTCCCCGTATCAACGGGCTAATCCCTCTCCAACGCGGGGTGTCGCCCGATTCATCGGTGAGAGGGGCTTCGAGAGGCATCCCGTCTGCGTCTCTGTACGGGAGATCGGGGACGATCCTCTATCAGACGGGCAGGAGGAGAATCAGGCCTCCTGTGTCTTCTTGGGGCTCTTCGAGAATCTTCTAGCACCCTTAATCTCTCCCCTTGTGAAAAGGTCGAGTAGTTTATTTGATTTATAGCCACAAATAGTTTCCTGGTGGTGGCATCAACACCCGTAGGAACGGGGACCTCCTGGAACGCGTTCGGCTAGTAGTTCTGGGGAGGACGACGATCGTCTTCGAGTCGTCAAGACTGTGATGACAATGAGGCAGTCAGTCCATCTCCATATTCTGAGGGGATGAGTATGTCAACGGCGTGGCCGATGTTGTTGTTGCCAGTGTTGTTATTGTTATTAGAATTATGGATAGCGAGACCAGTGTTGTTGGTGTTGGCGACGTTGTTATTGACGTTGGCGAGATGGACATTCAAGTTATTTTCTACCGTAAGGTCAACCATGACAGTCAAAAAGGAGTTGGATTAGCTTTTGTCTTATGCAAGTGAAAGACGGGGAAGCTTGTTTCCCACAGACGGCGCCAATGATCCTACCTGACCAGAATGGACCGTCACAGCTTACTTCAAGCAGTACTTGAGAGTGATATGAGGGAAGGAGTACCTGCAAGACACTCCGATGCCAAAATGAGATACAAAATGGTGCAAGCAAGTAAGAGAGTGAGAAATGTTCAATACCTGGCCCTCTCAAGAGAGAGGGTATTTATAGCCCCCAAAGCTGGACCAAAGTCTCCTCATTGGGCTGGTCAAGCAGGCCCAATGTGGAGACTGCCAGGTCTTATGTGAGTAGTGGGGACCAGCATGTGGTCCACCACCTGGATGAATTCCTTCGCATGATCAGGAGGATATGAACACGGTCTTTCTGAAGCCACAAAGACTCTGATATTCGGAGACGTTGATAGTCAACCTTACAAGGAGGATTCCTGTAGGAATGTTTCTGCTCATCGTGGATGCTCCCTGCCAGACGCGAGGTCATATGGGAGGATCAGTCTTGGTCGAGGAGAGGATTGGAGGGTGACCTCGGGATCCTCCTGACTGGCGATGATCTTCCTAAGACTAACTGGGTTTATCCCCGCGTGGTGAGGCTACCTCCTTGCAGAGAGTGAAATTCACTGCCCGACACAGTCGAGGGCACAATTTGTCAGCATACATTAACTGATATAATTGGATTGGACCTCACATGGAGTTGGGCCAAGGGCAGGCCCCGTCCAGAACAATATCCACCTACATGATTCTTTTAGATTCACTAAGATATTTTATCTAAAATTCATCATTCAAAATCTCATTGAGCTTACCAATCTCTATATTGCTAGAATTTTCCATCAAAATATCATTAACATGCAGAAGAAAGTAGAGAATGGCTTTCTAATTCATATTCAGAACTCTCGTAATTACTTCTTACAAAAAATAGTTAAGAAAAATGTCATCAAAAGACGATACCACTTACTTGGCCATTGTTTTAAGTCATATAAAGATTTCTTCAACAAACGTACCTTAGGTCTTATCTTCTACAAAATCTTTTGATTGTTCTATGTAGATTGTATCTTCAAAGTATTTATGTAACAAAGTTGTTTTGACATCTATTTGTTATAACTCAAGATTATATTGATTTTCAATTTTCATAAGCATCCTTATAGAATAATGTTTTACCACAATTGAAAATATTTCATTGTAAGCAATCCCCTCCTCTAGAGTAAAAACCTTTACTATAAGCCTTGTCTTAAACCTTAGTTCTCAAATTCCTAGAATATATTCCTTCTTCTTGAAGATTCACTTGCATCCAACCATATTTTATTTCTTAGGTAGTCTCACAAGCTCTAAAGTAAAATTCTTCATTAATGAATTCATCTCATCATTTATTGTCATTAACCATTTTTTATTGTCTTTGATTTTAATTACTTTTCTGAAGATTTTTTATTCTGAGTCTTGCAATCCATTAAAGTATGACAAATTATATCAACATAAACATACCTTTTAGGTGGTACAATCTTGTGTTAGAAGCAAATTGATAATTATGAGACATTATATGTTGGCCCTTTAATATTATTGCAAACATGAGCATCAACTATATCCTCGTCTCTAATCTAATTTGTAGGCTCCATATCAAAATTATTATTATAGCTTTTATTCTTTAGCCTCTAAATCTGTGCACTTTATCATCTTACGAGTCTCATCAAGAATAACATATTTGTTTATGATAATTGTTATCCTCCAGGATCCATCTTCCAATATTTTTAACTCTTCACCCCCTTTAGAATAATCTATGAAGACACACTTTACAATCCTAACATCAAGTTAGTTTTGTTTGACATGAGCAAATACCAAAGCTCTAAAAATTAGTCTATCAGTTTCCCACTTCATACTTTCATAGGTGTCTTGTATTTATTCTTGTGAATGAACATATCTTAATCAAGTAAGTTGTTGTAGAAAAATCTTCACTCCATAAACTCTTTGGTAACCTATCCATTTTGATGAGGTGTGTAATAATAGTTTTATGCCTTTTGATATCTTGTTTTCTGCAAAACTTATTAAATTTCCCGAAAATCATTTTCGGACCATTATTAGTTCTTAATACATTAAGTTTAGATTCCAATTGATTTACTATAAGAAAATACCATTCATTAAACCTTTCAAAGGTGACATTTTTACTTTTCACAATGTAGGCCCATACTCTTTTAGCAAAATTATCAATAAGTAAGAAAATAGAATCCACCCCATGAATTTTCACCCTTGTCGAAGCTCATAGATTTGAGTGAACATACTCAGAAGATCTACTAAAACTATTCATATCACTCCCAAACTCCATTCTCTATTGTTTATCTAGGATGAAATTATCATAAAATTCTAGTTTATTTAATTTCTCACTCTCAAACAAACCTTGTTTAATAAGTTCAACTAAACATATTTTATTGACATGTCCTAATATCAAATTCTATTATTTATATTTTATCAAGAAGGTCCTGAGTATATATTAATGCATGAACAATAACATTAGAACAATCTAAAATATACAACACACTCATTTTAGACCCTTTAACCATTACCAATGTACCATGCGAAAATTTTAACAATCAACATTCAATTCTAATGGAATAGCCTAGATCATCAAAAAAAAATTATGGATAAAAAAATTTATTAAGTTCTGTAACATACCTCACATAGCGTAGAAGAAACTCACATTCATCAAACATTTTTAATATGGATGTACCAATATTGTGAACTTTACAAACCTTATTGTTTCTGAATCAAAATACTCCACCTTCTTTCAGCTCCAAAGTTTTAAAATATTCTTTCTTGAGACACATGTGATAAGATCAACTTGGGTCTATAACATAACTCTTTTTTGTCTCTGCCTTTACCTTGTCGTTATTTCTATCCTCCATCCTTTTCTCATGAGCCTCAAGAGAGCTTTGAACCTCATTTTTGCTTAACCTTGAAAGATCCTATGACTCTTCAATCGCCACTACAATATTGTCAAATCTTGTCATAAAAGAATGCAAGATATTCGACACAACATTATGCTCTGAAACAGTTTCTCTACAAGACTTGATTTGGTTCATCAATCGCATAATTTGCGTCACATAATCGTTGAATGTCTCCTTATCCTCCATTTGAATAAATACAAATTGACTTTTGTGAGTTTATAACTTCACCATATTTGATCAAGGAATGACTACCATCCATTTTCATGATCAAAACATCTTTGATCCCATCTGCCTCTAAAGTTGTGTTATCCGTGAATTTCATTTTATTTTTAGTGGCTTGATTAGTTGTGACAAACCAATCATTTCTACTCGTCATATGCGTATAATAACCAGAATTAAAGTATCATTCTTCGTCGCACTATACTCCTTCTCTCATAGTCACCATAAAATTTTCTTCTACAAACATTACTGCAGCATTCCCGAAACTGCTGATGCCCTGTAGCCTATTGTTGTTGCATTTACCTTTCGTGTTCATGACCAAGAGTGTATTATCATCATTCACCTCTTGTTAGAAACCTTGGCTTCATCTCCTTGAGATTCCCTCGGTTTCGCATCATATTATCTAACAAAGTGATAGAACTTTTGACAATTGTAGCATTGTGTTTTGCTTATGTTAAACTTTCCTTTGCCGCCTCTAAAGTTGCCTTAACCACCATTTTTGTTACAGTTGGTCTCACCCTTTTGAAAAGTCGAACTCTTTGAACTTCAAGACTCTTTTCCACCAAAATTCTGAAAAATCTCTTTACTCTTCATGGATCATTTTCCTTTCAACTTTTTGTTCTTCTCATTGAACTGTCCTTGAAAAGCGATCTCCGCCTTTACCTTGTCGTTATTTATCTCCTACATCCTTTGCTCATGGGCCTCAAAAGAGTTTTGAACCTCATTTTTTCTCAATGTTACAAGATCCTTCGACTCTTCAATCACCACTACAATATTGTCCAATCTTGTCATCAAAGAACGCTAGATCTTCGACACAACATTCTACTCTAAAACAGTTTCTCCATAAGACTTGATATGGTTCATCAACCGTGTAATTCGCGTCACATAATCGTTGGTTGTCTTATTTTCCTCCACTCTAATCGATCCAAATTGATGTTTGTGAGTTTGTAACCTTACCACCTTTGATCAAGGAATGACTTCCATCCCTTCTCATGATCAAAACATCATCGCCTTATTTTTCGTGGATTTATTGATTTTGACAAACCAATTACTTCTACATGTTTTATGCGTAGAATAACCAGAATCCAAGTATCATTCTTCATTGAACTTGACTCCTTCTCTCATAGTCACCATAATGTTTTCTTCCGCAAACATTACTGCAACATTACCGAAACTACTCCTACCCTGTAGCCTACTGTTGCTACATTCATATTCCGTATTCATGACTAAGAGTGTATTATCATCATCCACCTCTTGTCTAGAAACCTTGGCTTCATCTCCTTGAGAATTCCTCAGTTTTGCATTGTATTCTCTAGCAAATTGACATAACTTTTAAACAATTATAGCATTGCGCTTTGCTTATGTCAAACTTTCCTTTTTGGCCTCTAAAGTTGTCTTGACCACCATTTTTGTTGCAGTTGCTCTCATCCTTTTGACAAGTCGAACTCTTTGAATTTTGGGACTCTTTTCCACCAAAATTATTAAAATTCTCTTTACTCTTCATGTATCATTTTCCTTTCGACTTCTTCTTCTCATTGAATAGTGCTTGTAAAGTGATCTCCGCCTTTATCTTGTCGTTATTTCTCCCCTCCATCCTTTGCTCATTAGCCTCAAGAGAGCTTTGAACCTCATTTTTGCTCAACATCGCAAGATCCTTCGAATCTTCAATCTCCACTACAATATTGTCAAATCTTGTCGTCAAAGAATGCAAGATCTTGGACACAACATTCTACTTTGAAACAGTTTCTCCACAAGACTTGATTTGGTTCATCAATCGCGTAATCTGCATCACATAGTCGTTGATTGTCTCCTTCTCCTCTATTTAAATCTATTCAAATTGACGTTTGTGAGTTTGTAACCTCACCACCCTTGCCTTATCAGCCCTTGCATAAACCTTTTCAAATATTTCCCACGCTTTCTTTGCCGACTCGCAATCACCAACTTTCTCAAAGTTGTTGCTATCCACATATTGATAGATAAAAAATAGAGTTTTATAATATTTCTTCTTTTCTTCCTTGTGTGTTGCTCGTTGTGCATACATTGCAGATTCGACAAGGGAATTCACCTTAGTCCTGATCACTTCAAGAACATCTTGGTAGCGAAACAACACTTTTATTTGCTTGTACCATTTATCATAATTCTTCACATCAATAGTTGGTAGGTTTGTAAGGACTCTATCGTTGAAGACAAAAATTATGTTGCACAACGGATGTTTATGGATCAGAACTAGGATTTTGATTCTAAATGTTGGAACATACTGTAACATCCTTATTCTATTAGCACAAGTATGTTGTATAATTGTATTTTGATATATATTAAGAGAAGTAGTAGGGTTATCAAGAGGAATGAAAGGAATAGTTAGAAGCTAACTAAGTGGCATGGGAGTAAATACCACTTAGTTAAGGAGAAATTTGGTCAATGAGCATCTATTACATGTAACTTAAAGACATGTTTGGGGGATTGGTAAAACAAAATCAGATTTTTTGAGAGAGAGAAAGAGAATAAGTCATGTCTCTCATTTGAAAACCCATTTTCGTATTCATGAAACAACCTCCACAAATCAGGTCATATCTCTTAGCTCGCAACTCCGATCAGGATGGTTCCAGACTTTTCAGAAAGCCCACAAAATTATCTACAATATGAATATAAGATTTGTCTTCTGCATATTTGTAATCAGGGAGATAATCACGTTTGAAGTTGGGGGTCTGAAGCTGATTTTGTTGTACAAGTTCCTTGAGCAGCCTTCATTCATCAAGCCATAACTTTTTACACGTAGCTCCGTTTCAGGTAATTCTTGAAGTTCTGGAATATACATAAAATGCCCTTCATTTTGATGTATAATTTCATGATTAGAGTTTATGTATTGAAGGAGAAAAGTGTATTTGAAGTTAGAAGTTCCAAGCTGAAATGGGTCAAAGTGTGGCTACGGATTTGATGATCATGAGGTAGAAGTTTGAGCATGATGATGATGCAGTGGCAGCAAGAACACCATTCAAACCTTCTTTTGAGAAAGGTGAGTTCCATAGTTAGAACTTGGGATAGAATTTGGAACTATGACATGAATTGGGGTTAAGGGTTAAGTTGAGAAAATTGTGAATACATGTTGAATTTTTAATGTTAAATAACATATTCCTAATTTGGAGATTGGTGTAGTATACTTAGGATATGTGAATTGAAGTGAGAAATGGGGTTTTGGAATCCAACAAAAGAACAACTGAAGTTATGATTTTTCTACATTTCGCAGACCGTGCTTAGTGCGCGGGGCCGCGCTTAGCACACCCCTCTGATGGTTGAATTTGGGAAGTTCGCATGATCGCGCTTAGCACGGAGGGTCATGCTTAGCGCGTCCTACTGGAATTTGAAATTTTGAGAATTACAGAGCGCACTAAGCGCGGGAGGCTCCGTTTAGCGTTCCCTCCTGGACAAAATTGTATTGTTTTAAACCCCTTGAGTGCAGTTCCGTATTATGGTAGGTATTCAGACGCCTCTTACCTAGTGATCGATTACCCTTTATGACATGAGTATTGTGATACGGTGGGAGAACTGACTTGAGGTTTTGCGTTTGTGTTCGCAAATGTTTCGGTTTAGCAAGAGTCGCCACCGACTTTTTATTTATCCTAAGGAAAGGTCAAAAAGCATAGGAAAGACCTTTGAGATGTTTTCGTGGGTTCGGGGGGTAGATTATGAAAAGGTCAGGTGCTAGCACCCTTTTCATACATGGTTATCCATTGGCTCTTAGTTACTTGTTTTAGATCACTTGCCTTTGCTTTTCAATTATTTGAAATGGTGCTTTGTGTGTGTGGTTTTGAAAATGTTTTGAAAAAGATGCCTTGTCTAGGCAACCTTTGTAATGACTCTTGTTTGAGTATATACAAAGATGTTTGTCTTTTTGAAAAGAGGTTTCAATGTTTTTGAAAGTTGTTTGTTGGAAGTTGTGTTTGTGAAGTGTGTTTTGAAAAATGGCAAGTGTGTTTTGCAAGTTTGATCAAGTAACTAAGAGTTGTCTACCTTATTTTACTCAAAGATCTTTATCATGTTTTAACCCTTTTAACAGTGTTGTTTCACCATTGTATTTGGTGAACAACCTTGTGTTAGGATGTTAACGGGACGGGCGCGGGTCATCGTATAGACCATGAATGCAATAGTGTCAAGTATTTTGGCAATTTTCTTGAGGGACTATGATCATTTTGTTTAGGCAACAAGATAGCATCATCGAGGGACTATGATCATTTTATTTGTTTTTGTTTTGTTTTGTTTTGCCAAAGTACTTGACATGCAAACATGGCCCATTTTTGAAGGCAATAAGTGGATGTAACCCTAGGGGTGCAAGTGTGCATTGTGTTTGTTTTTTCATGCATGTTTATCTTGAATTAGGTCAAGCTATTTGTTGGTTTTATTTGCATACAAACCCTAGGTCTATCATGGCATAATTTGGAAACTTTTAAATGTGCGGGAATTTAAAGTCCTAAATTATTACAACATGATTATGGGGATGGGGATACAAGTTTGAATTTGGGGGATATTTGACAAGGAAATAAAATCTAAGTTATTACAACCATATCGAATATACAAATATTTAACATTTAAATAAATACAAATTAAATAAATATCAAAATGCAATGTATTATGCAAAAAAAAGATTTTTTATGTATGTAAAAAGGTTTTCATGTATGAAGTATAAACAAAATAAAAAAAGTCATATTTTTGATTATTTTTTATGTTTAGGGCCAAAACCCTAGTTTTTGAATAAATAGTATTTATTTATTAATTATGTACAAGATATATTAATTTATACAAAACTAATAAAAAAGAAGTATATTGTAGAAAAAAGTATTTTTGGTGTCAAATATTAAATAAAAATAAAAGGTATTATATTTTGTGTTTTTGCCTTAATTATCTAATAAAATATGTACATGTATATATTAAATATATTTAATATGCTAAATATGTACAAAAAATAAAATATTAATTATTTACAAAAATGTATTTTTTAGAAAATGTTTTCAAAATGTAAATAAAAAATAATAACTAAAAATAAATATTTTTTGTATTATTTTTAGGGTTTTTAAAATGAAAAGGAAATATATTTATTTACATACATATATTTTAATAAAGCAAATAAATGCCAAATAAATGTAAAAAATGTGGAAAAATATTTTTGGTGTTTTTTATGTTTAAGCAAAAAATATGAAATCATAATAAAAAATAAAATCACAAAAATGACAAGTATTTAGTTAAATGGGTCAGGGGGTGTAAATTGAAAAGGGGGATGCAAACAGCAAGGGTGACTCAGGCCCAGCCCAAGTCACCACCTTCTTCAACCTCCAGCCATTTGAAACAGAAAACGCGCGCCCTTCCTTGTTCAACACTAACTCCTGATTCCTTGATTATTTTGCAAAACTCATTACACAAACATTATAGAGCATCAAATCACGAGTTCAAACATGTAAAAAACTTGGATTAATACTCAAAGGCCAGAGAGAATTTCTCTGGCCCTAAATTTTAACCTAATTTTTTTCTCATGTTCCTGGCTAAAATTCTCACAGCGTGCTTGACATAAATGAAAAGTGATCATATGTATGGTTTCAGGGCTATGAGTAGGACATGTTTCATTCACAAACCTAAGCTTAACTCTTCCTAGATTGAGAGATAGAAGTCCATGGTTTTACCTGTTTCAGCTTGAATCGTGTACAGCAATGTGGCCAACTTCAATGGAGTTTGAGCTTCTGTATAGCTTGCCTGAAGTCCAAGGAAGCTTCCTCAATACCTGGCTTGCTTTGAATCAGCCTGTATCGTGCTATAGAAGTCCACCTGCAAAACTGAAAAGTGAAAATGGCAAGTGAGGTTAGAGGTATTACAACTTGTGTTTGGGGCTTGGAATAGTTTAGGTGGATGATATAGAGTGTGTTTGAACTTGCTTTGGCCAAAACGCACGAGTGAATTGAGTTGTGCAACTCAATCTGCAGGGATGCCCTGTTTTATTGTAGCAAAACAGTGTTTTTGTGTTTTGGGAGGTATGAGGGATGGTTCAATCGTGTTTTAGACTTGGCTTGATGTATGGAAAATATTTACAAGGTTTGTTCTTGGCTGTGGTTTGCAGGAAGTGGAAGTTGGAGTGCTTTTGTAATGTTTCTTTAAGTGTAAGTAAGAAAGTGTGTGTGATGTTATAGACCTGTCCAAGCCTGCCAGCCATGCTGCATCTCTTGTTCTTGATAACACAAATTTGTGGACTTTATTTTGTCTCTAAGATCTGGCCCCCATGTCCAAGGATTTTGAATTTGACATAAAGTGATACTTTATCAAAATGGCAAATTTGCTTTTTCCAATTAAGGGTTAATTTAACATGTATTGTCCAAATGGGTGAAATAATGTCTTAACACAATGGTTAGGCATTAAATTAAGGAGTGTAAACTTGGTCTTGAGGCCTACAAGCTAGCATTACACAAACTGATTTGAAAAATGCGCTTGTTATGAACATGCCTTGGCCATGAACAAAAGTGAGTTTTTGTCAACTTTGCAAATTCGATTCTTTCTAACCACAAGGGTGTTTGAGAAGTTCTTGGACAATTTGGAAAGCTTGGAATGTGTACTATAATCCATCTTTGTAATTAAAATTGAAACTCCAAGTGGAACCATGTGAAAAATGGCCAAGAAGTTGGACAAAAATCCTGCCTAGAATAGGGCAAAATTTCTCTAAGTTAAAAATGTTTTGTACCCTTGTTCCAAAAATCATAACTTGAGATACAAGCTTCCTTTGAGAAAACTTTGTGAATCAAAGTTGTATATTTTTCAATGGACTACAACTTTCATATTTCAAGTTTTGTTTGAATCCATTTGCATCTTGGTGAAAAAATGGGACAAAGTTAGGAAAAAATAAGAAAATTTAATAACTTAGAAAATTTCTAAGTTAAGAAATTTTTTTATTTTAAACCCTAATTTGCAATTTTGGGTTTCTTGATGAACAAGTTTCATAATTTGACATGTCTTGATGAAAAACTAATCTTGGCACTTGATTTTGACCAAAAAGTCAAAGTTTGACTTTTCAGTATACAGTCAAATTTTGATCAGTTGACTGAAAAATTCATTTGTCAATCCTATGCATTTGAGATCTTTTGAACTTGTTGAATGGGTCAAGACAATTCCATTGGGTCCTTGAGTCCATATATGAGCTTGGTTTGCCACTGGATAGGTCAAACAGTCAAAAATTGCATGTGCAGTCAGAACCCTAGAAATGACCATTTTGCCCTTTTGGTGTTCTGATCAAATTTCTTGTGGAATTATGATCCAAACTTGATCAAATGGTTCATATGAGTTCATAATGTTGATGTGGGTCAAAAATCATGAGGTTTGACTGTCAATTGGCCACAGTTGACTTTTTCCCTAATACAGCTGATTTCTAGGTCAATTGTCCAATTGATTGGGCAAAGATTGGAATCAAGGCTTGAAACTTGGTATGGATAAACTTGTGAGTACAACATGAAGCATGAAAGTCACTTTGGATATTTTAGGTCAAAACATCCCTGTGCAAACTCAAACCCTAATTTGGGTCAACAGTGCAATGAGGGGTCTTGAGCAGAGCAAACCCTAACTTGATCTTGAGCTCCAAGAGTCTTGTGGTGAGAAAAGGTTGATGAAATGAGAGGGAAAATTTTGGGGTACAACAGTTGCCCCTGTTCAATCTTCTTGAACCTGGAGAGTTAGATTGGCAAGTTTGTCGTTCGCGACTCGAAGGTAAAAGGAGATTGGACACTAGAGTACCCAAAAAATTTGCACTCGTCAAAGCGTAGTTTGAGGGAATGGGCTTAAAGATGCCATTTAGAGATGGGCTTAAAGACGCCATCTGGAGATATGACAGAATCTTGTCGGGGAATGGGCTTAGAGATGCCATCTGGAAATTGTTGGTAGGAGGATGGGCTTAAAGATGCCATCCAAGAATTCATGTTGAATTGTAATTTGGTAAGTTGAAAGAAGGAACCTGTGTAGGGTTTTCTGATGATGAGTCCGTGTAAAACTGCATCTGAATTTGAGAAGGAACCGGTGTAGGGTTGCCTGATGATGAGTCCGTGTAAAACTGCATTTGAATTTGAAAAGGAACCGGTGTAGGGTTGCTTCATGATGAGTCCGTGTAAAACTGCATCTGAACTTTTGAGAAGGAACCGGTGTAGGGTTGCTTCATGATGAGTCCGTGTAAAACTGCATCTGAAATTTTGAGAAGGAACCGGTGTAGGGTTGCTTCATGATGAGTCCGTGTAAAACTGCATCTGAAATTTGAGAAGGAACCGGTGTAGAGTTGCTTCATGATGAGTCCGTGTAAAACTGCATCTGAAATTTTGAGAAGGAACCGGTGTAGGGTTGCTTCATGATGAGTCAGTGTAAAACTGCATCTGAAATTTTGAGAAGGAACCGGTGTAGGGTTGTTTCATGATGAGTCCGTGTAAAACTGCATCTGAAATTTTGAGAAGGAACCGGTGTAGGGTTGCTTCATGATGAGTCCGTGTAAAACTGCATCTGAAATTTTGAGAAGGAACCGGTGTAGGGTTGCTTCATGATGAGTCCGTGTAAAACTGCATCTTGGAAAGAGAAGGAACCGGTGTAGGGTTGCTTCATGATTAGCCCGTGTAAAACTGCATCTTGAATTTAAAAGTTGTTGTCGACCTTTTGCTGAAAAAGGTAAATTGTTAGTTGAAACACAAAGTTATGTTACATGAAATGTATGATGCAATATATGTGTTTTGTCAATGCTCATGATTTATGAACGTGACGTATGCGTATGTAGGTTGATGATGTTGTCTTGCTGAGGAAGATAAATCCTGGATAGCGGGAGATAATAAAATCTTTGACCGCTGTCGGGGAAAATAAATCCTTGACTGTCGCTGGGGGATTGAAAATCCTGGACTGCTGTTGAAGAGTATGTGTGTCTTCAAACTTTGCTTAAAATATTTCCAATGGGTTCCTGTTTTAAGGAGAACTCCGCTGGGGGAAGTTGAGAAATCTGTGGAGAGTATGTTTATTTCTGCTTGGAAAAAGAGTTCAGGAGTCTTAGTCGTCCGTTGCTCTACTGGGGAGTCGAAGTTGAACTGATATCTGGTCGGGTTCAAGTTTCGCAGTAACTTGCTGGGGATTGTATAGTAGTCTACTGGAGAAGAGGAGTTGTGGTCCTTTAATTTGTAGTAGTCGGAGAGGCAAACTCAAGCTGGGGAATCATCCTATGAGAAGGGTTTTGGGGAGATTTGTCACTACCCCTAGTAGCAAGTGCTTGTGGCACTGCCTGGAAATGTTTGATTGTATGTAACCCTTTGTCGGGATTGACGTTCAATGCCCCAAGTGTCGGAGATGGAGACTTGCCCCTTGTTATCCTGCAATTGAGTGATTTCTTGAAATCTTGACTGGACTTCCCTAGGTGTGCTGGATAGTGACATGTCAAGTCCCCTTGTTAATAGGAGATTTGTCAATGGAAGTGTTATCCTTTTTGAAATGATTTTGCTCACTGAGAGGGCTTTTGTTCACTGGATATTCATTGTGAATTTCTCCGCTGTCAAACAAATAGCCAAATGCAAACAGTGATATTCAAGTAATGCAAAGTTTATGTTTGTCTCGAAGTTTTGAAAAATGCATTTTTTAGCAGAAAACTTTTTATAAGACAAATTTAACACAAGATTTTAGGGCCAAGCCTTACAGGAGTCGGGATACCTTTTGTAACAGTATGCTTTCGAACTAACCCATGCTTCAGTTAGGACTTTTGAAGGGTTGTAACGTGGCTTGGTTCACGGTTTAAGAAACAAAGGATAAAGGCTCAAAGTATATTTGTACCCACCCGCTCTTCGTGATGTTCTTCAATCCTAAACTTAGTTAATTGTGCGTCGAACTCTATTCGAGTTTGGAATGACTTTTTTGTGATGGCTCATACCAATTGAATTTTATGGAAGGCAGTCATCATCTCTTTTTTTTTTTGCAACATTTTTCATGCTGTTGAGGATTTGTAATGACCTCGTTCTTTTGATTCGTTATCCCTAACTTTTGCCTGATTGTTCCTGTTTTCGAGATTACAGTCAGCGAGATGCCCCAGCTTTCTTAAGCCTCCTTTATAGGTTTTGGCTCAGTGGGCTTTTCTCTTTTGAGAGGTAATGACTGCCTATGAGATAAGGAACCATCACTGTCTTTTGGTTCCAAAGGAATGTTTTTGATGTTATTCGTTGTATTACGAACTGAGAGTTTGCGACTTCAATGCGCATCTTTTTTTGATTAACTAAGAGACTACCCTGCCCCAGGTTTAAATCAAAGGTTTCAATTTTGTATTTAAAACAGAAAACTCCTACTTCTTTGGCTCGAAGGGGTTGACTAGGGATTATCTTCCTTATAACTCCAGTGTTTAGGATTTGAAAGAAACGCTTGTGCATCGTCAGCAAGGTCTGTTCAAAAGCATATTGTATGAGATTATGGCATTGTTTCGTCATCCTTCCTCTAAAGGCTTGTAGCTTTTTATCAAGAGTTAAATATCATAAAGAAAGTATAAGAATAGTGAAAACGAATGGATGAATTCAAGACAAACATATGCAATGCATTAATGAAACAAAGTTTGACATTAATAGATAATTGTTTGAATAACAAAAGAGATTACAACTTGAAAATTCAAATGGAACAAAGACGCTCTCAATGATTTGCCAAAGGAGCATTGATTATGCTGGAGTCTCTGGAGGACCAAACTCAATCTCCTTGTCATCAATCAACTTCTGAATCTTGTACTTCAATGCCCAACAATCGTTAGTATCATGCCCGGGACTGTCAGAATGATAAGCACATGTGGCCTTAGGATTGTAGTTAGGAGAAGAAGTCTTGGGGTTTGGATGAGGTCCTATCAATGCGATCAAATTCATCCTCAACAAGTGTTGCAGCGCTTGAGACAACGGCATGTTGATGTTGGTGAACTGTCTTTTAGGCTCGTCTGGCCTTCGTTGATTTCCTTTTTACTGTTGTCGGTGTGACGTAGAACCAGAGGCCAGGACTGCCCCTACGTGTCGGTGACTTTTTTGACTGTTCACAGCATTGTACTCTTTCCTCCCATTGTGGGGGATTTTCTGTGCATCCGAGGGTGTGGCTCCTTGGATCTTTCCACTTTTGATGCCAGCTTCGACCCTTTCGTCGGTCAGTATTAGCTCGGTGAACCCAACTGAGGAGCTTCCGATTAAGTGATTGAAGAGAGGCCCTGTCAAAGTTCCCATGAAGATGTCGATCAGTTCTCTGTCAGTTAAAGAGGGTTGCACCCTACCAGTCAGATCTCTCCACTTTTGAGCGTATCCTTTGAAGTTCTCGTCAGAACCCATGGTCATGTTCTTCAACTGCACACGAGTTGGTGCAAGATCAGCATTATACTGATACTGCTTGTAAAAAGCAGCAGCTAAGTCCTCCCAGGTGTGGATGCGAGAACTCTCCAATTGATAAAACCACTCGAGTTGAGTCTCTACCAGGCTTTCTTGGAAGAAATGGATCCAAAGCTTTGGATCAGTTGTGTATGGTTGAATCTTGCGGGCATAAGACTTCAGGTGCATCTTAGGGCAAGAAACTCCATCGTACAGGGCAAAGGTAGGGACTTTGAACTTCGGCGGGATGACCAATCCGGAAACTAAACCCATGTCTCCTAAATCCAAGCCAGGTATTTGTTGAATCTCCATAGCATTGAGGCGATCCTCCAACTGTTTGTACTTGTCATTAGCGGGAGGATATTGTTCTTCGGAGTAGTCAGCTTCAACATCATTGATCTCCAAATTGTGGTCTTCTTCAAAATTATCCCCTATGTTGGATGGAGTTGAAAGAGATAGGGTTTTAGGTTTTCTTCTCAAGTTCAGGATGCTTGCCGCCTTCTTGGACTTTTTATTCTTGTCTTTGAGAAGGAGAGCTTTCAGATCCTCTTGCCCTTTACCCATAGCCAGAAACATTTGTTGGAACTGAGCGTTTTGAGCTTGGAGATCTTTCACCGTTTGTTCCATATCCATCTTTACTGAAATAAACAGTAGGAAGATAAGGAGACCTGTATGGGAGAAACCTGTTATGCGATGATATGTATGATATATGTATGCAATGTTTTCAAGGATCTCTCGGGGTAAACACGAAATGTTAGAGGTTGAACTTTGATCAACATCTTTGATTGGAGAACTTTGTATCGGTGGATGTCTTTCCACGAGAATCAAGCTCACCATGTCGAGTGGGTCATAGCCCCTGATTCAAGTTGTTGCACTTGATCTTTGATGGCGTTTGTTTAGAGGAAAATGAAACCTCGTACCCTTTGGTAGACGTCTGGTTCAACGTGACCCTGCATCAAAAGACCCTCGAGATCCTTGAAATGGTTATTGAAAATGCTATGGTATGATGTCATGATGTTATGTACATGTATGCAAAAGTAAGCAAGTGTATATACAGGTAATCATATTCACACAAAACAAACAAGTCCTTAGGTTTAGGCTTGCATGGGGTTTGTAGGTAAGTACCCTCTTGAAGTTAGTTGGCTCATCCTGTCCTAAAATAGAAACCGGGTTCTAAGGAGCTCAATATCATTGGATTATTTTCTATGTTCATTGTTTTAGTTTAGCCACTTAACTGGCGACCAAAATATTCCAAGAAAATAACCCTCAATGAGTTTAGTATCGAGTATCTACTAACTTCAGACTGCACCAAAGCCAGTCATCTCACTACCCTTAATAAAAGGCCAAGATGGTCAAGTAAGGTTCTAGGTCATTAGTTCTTAGTGACATCACTCAGCGGCCCCGTACTCTCCTTGATTTAACTCAAGGGTTACCGATACTCACAAATATGTCGCACTAATATAGCTATTGCTTCAACCGTATCGGTATACCTCGCACAGTTTCCACAACGTATTGCTATCTATGAATGTTTCCCAAATCCGGGTGGAGGATTTCAAGCCCAAACAAGAGAACCAAAATGTAAAGCAATCAAAACAAACAATTAATCATGCAAAAGGGTGATCTAGGCCCTAAGGTTACTCCACTTTTAAAGAATCCCCAGCAGAGTCGCCAGTTCTGTGATACGGTGGGAGAACTGACTTGAGGTTTTGCGTTTGTGTTCGCAAATGTTTCGGTTTAGCAAGAGTCGCCACCGACTTTTTATTTATCCTAAGGAAAGGTCAAAAAGCACAGGAAAGACCTTTGAGATGTTTTCGTGGGTTCGGGGGGTAGATTATGAAAAGGGAAGATGCTAGCACCCTTTTTATCCATGGTTATCCATGGGCTCTTAGTTACTTGTTTTAGATCACTTGCCTTTGCTTTTCAATTGTTTGAAATGGTGCTTTGTGTGTGTGGTTTTGAAAATGTTTTGAAAAAGATGCCTTGTCTAGGCAAACTTTGTAATGACTCTTGTTTGAGTATATACAAAGATGTTTGTCTTTTTGAAAAGATGTTTCAATGTTTTTGAAAGTTGTTTGTTGGAAGTTGTGTTTGTGAAGTGTGTTTTGAAAAATGGCAAGTGTGTTTTGCAAGTTTGATCAAGTAACTAAGAGTTGTCTACCCTATTTTACTCAAAGATCTTTCTCATGTTTTAACCCTTTTAACAGTGTTGTTTCACCATTGTATTTGGTGAACAACCTTGTGTTAGGATGTTAACGGGACGGGCGCGGGTCATCGTATAGACCATGAATGCAATAGTGTCAAGTATTTTGGCAATTTTCTTGAGGGACTATGATCATTTTGTTTAGGCAACAAGATAGCGTCATCGAGGGACTATGATCATTTTGTTTGTTTTTGTTTTGTTTTGTTTTGCCAAAGTACTTGACATGCAAACATGGCCCATTTTTTAAGGCAATAAGTGGATGTAACCCTAGGGGTGCAAGTGTGCATTGTGTTTGTTTTTTCATGCATGTTTATCTTGAATTAGGTCAAGCTATTTGTTGGTTTTATTTGCATACAAACCCTAGGTCTATCATGGCATAATTTGGAAACTTTTAAATGTGCGGGAATTTAAAGTCCTAAATTATTACAACATGATTATGGGGATGGGGATACAAGTTTGAATTTGGGGGATATTTGACAAGGAAATAAAATCTAAATTATTACAACCATATCGAATATACAAATATTTAACATTTAAATAAATACAAATTAAATAAATATCAAAATGCAATGTATTATGCAAAAAAAAGATTTTTTATGTATGTAAAAAGGTTTTCATGTTTGAAGTATAAACAAAATAAAAAAAGTCATATTTTTTATTATTTTTTATGTTTAGGGCCAAAACCCTAGTGTTTGAATAAATAGTATTTATTTATTAATTATCTACAAGATATATTAATTTATACAAAACTAATAAAAAAGAAGTACATTGTAGAAAAAAGTATTTTTGGTGTCAAATATTAAATAAAAATAAAAGGTATTATTTTTTGTGTTTTTGCCTTAATTATCTAATAAAATATGTACATGTATATATTAAATATATTTAATATGCTAAATATGTACAAAAAATAAAATATTAATTATTTACAAAAATGTATTTTTTAGAAAATGTTTTCAAAATGTAAATAAAAAATAATAACTAAAAATAAATATTTTTTGTATTATTTTTAGGGTTTTTAAAATGAAAAGGAAATATATTTATTTACATACATATATTTTAATAAAGCAAATAAATGCCAAATAAATGTAAAAAATGTGGAAAAATATTTTTGGTGTTTTTTATGTTTAAGCAAAAAATATGAAATCAGAATAAAAAATAAAATCACAAAAATGACAAGTATTTAGTTAAATGGGCCAGGGGGTGTAAATTGAAAAGGGGGATGCAAACAGTAAGGGTGACTCAGGCCCATTCCAAGTCACCACCTTCTTCAACCTCCAGCCATTTGAAACAGAAAACGCGCGCCCTTCCTTGTTCAACACTAACTCCTGATTCCTTGATTATTTTGCAAAACTCATAACACAAACATTGTAGAGCAACAAATCACGAGTTCAAACATGTAAAAAACTTGGATTAACACTCAAAGGCCAAAGAGAATTTCTCTGGCCCTAAATTTTAACCTAATTTTTTTCTCATGTTCATGGCTAAAATTCTCACAGCGTGCTTAACATAAATGAAAAGTGATCATATGTATGGCTTCAGGGCTATGAGTAGGACATGTTTCATTCACAAACCTAAGCTTAACTCTTCCTAGATTCAGAGATAGAAGTCTATGGTTTTACCTATTTCAGCTTGAATCGTGTACAGCAATGTGGCCAACTTCAATGGAGTTTGAGCTTCTGTATAGCTTGCCTGAAGTCCAAGGAAGCTTCCTCAATACCTGGCTTGCTTTGAATCATCCTGTATCGTGCTATAGAAGTCCACCTGCAAAACTGAAAAGTGAAAATGGCAAGTGAGGTTAGAGGTATTACAACTTGTGTTTGGGGCTTGGAATAGTTTAGGTGGATGATATAGAGTGTGTTTGAACTTGCTTTGGCCAAAACGCACGAGTGAATTGAGTTGTGCAACTCAATCTGCAGGGATGCCCTGTTTTTTTATAGCAAAACAGTGTTTTTGTGTTTTGGGAGGTATGAGGGATGGTTCAATCATGTTTTAGGCTTGGCTTGATGTATGGAAAATGTTTACAAGGTTTGTTCTTGGCTGTGGTTTGCAGGAAGTGGAAGTTGGAGTGCTTTTGCAATGTTTCTTTACGTGTAAGTAAGAAAGTGTGTGTGATGTTATAGATCTGTCCAAGCCTGCCTGCCATGTTGCATCTCTTGTTCTTGATAACACAAATTTGTGGACTTTATTTTGTCTCTAAGATCTGGCCCCCATGTCCAAGGATTTTGAATTTGACATAAAGTGATACTTTATCAAAATGGCAAATTTGCTTTTTCCAATTAAGGGTTAATTTAACATGTATTGTCCAAATGGATAAAATAATGTCTTAACACAATGGTTAGGCATTAAATTAAGGAGTGTAAACTTGGTCTTGAGGCCTGCAATCTAGCATTACACAAACTGATTTGAAAAATGCACTTGTTATGAACATGCCTTGGCCATGAACAAAAGTGAGTTTTGGCCAACTTTGCAAATTCGATTCTCTCTAACCACAAGGGTAGTTTGAGAAGTTCTTGGACAAAAATCCTGCCTAAAATAGGGCAAAATTTCTCTAAGTTAAAAATGTTTTGTACCCTTGTTCCAAAAATCATAACTTGAGATACAAGATTCCTTTGAGAAAACTTTATGAATCAAAGTTGTAGATTTTGCAATGGACTACAACTTTCATGTTTCAAATTTTGTTTGAATCCATTTGCATCTTGGTGAAAAAATAGGACAAAGTTAGGAAAAAATAAGAAAATTTTATAACTTAGAAAATTTCTAAGTTATGAAATTTTTTCATTTTAAACCCTAATTTGCAATTTTGGGTTTCTTGATGAACAAGTTTCATAATTTGACATGTCTTGATGAAAAATGAATTTTGGCACTTGATTTTGACCAAAAAGTCAAAGTTTGACTTTTCAGTATACAGTCAAATTTTGATCAGTTGACTGAAAAATTCATCTGTCAATCCTATGCATTTGAGATCTTTTGAACTTGTTGATTGGGTCAATACAATGCCATTGGGTCCTTGAGTCCATATATGAGCTTGGTTTGCCATTGGTTAGGTCAAACAGTCAAAAATTGTCTTTGTGCAGTCAGAACCCTAAAAATGACCATTTTGCCCTTTTGGTGTTCTGATTAAATTTCTTGTGGAATTATGATCCAAACTTGATCAAATGGTTCATATGAGTTCATAATGTTGATGTGGGTCGAAAATCATGAGGTTTGACTGTCAATTGGCCACAGTTGACTTTTTCCCCAATATAGCTGATTTCTAGGTCAACTGTCCAATTGATTGGGCAAAGATTGGAATCAAGGCTTGAAACTTGGTATGGATAAACTTGTGAGTCCAACATGAAGCATGAAAGTCACTTTGGATATTTTAGGTCAAAACATCCTTGTGCAAACTCAAACCCTAATTTGGGTCAACAGTGCAAGGAGGGGTCTTGAGCAGAGCAAACCCTAACTTGATCTTGAGCTCCAAGAGTCTTGTGGTGAGAATAGGTTGATGAAATGAGAGGGAAAATTTTGGGGTACAACAAGTGTATATATATATATATATATATATATATATATATATATATATATATATATATATATATATATATATATATATATATATATATATATATATATATATATATATATATATATATATATATATATATATATATATATATATATATATATATATATATATATATATATATATATATATATATATATATATATATATGAATATGTTGAATTCACATTATATGATAAAATGCTATAACATGATTTGTCGTATGTGTTATGCAATATGTGGTATCGTATGAGATAATTGTGATTTGCCCATTGTTTCGGTTGAACGTTTGGTGTTGTGTATTCATGTGATTTGATGTATGCTTGAATCGGAGCAGGCCCGGATACTAAGACTTAAATCACTTATGACGTGGACCTTGTGTGTCATTATACCATTGTGATCTGCTCGTGTGGGTCCATGTGTGGCGCTTCCACCAGCAGAACACCACATTTGCATGCTCGGTGTGTCATAACCCCTTAGCTACCATTTTGATGCGCTTGTGTGGATCCATGTGCGGCGTTCCAGCAGCAGTTAATAACATCGCGTGCTTGGTATAGTTGGGTTGTGATGCCACTTAAGCAATATCACAACGCGACTAAACTCACCGTTAATGGTGCCATATAGGAAAGACTATTAGGCATCACCCGATGAGCTTGTGTTGTCGAAATGGCGTTTTGCACCGGCGGTTGATCATATGTGTTTGGATGACGGATGAGATGTGATGCCTTATCGGTGAAGTCACTCTTTGACTCATCACCGATGGAATTACACTTAGGAATGATCCGGGTCATCGTGTTGTGACTTGGGTAAGTCTTCGATGTGATGCACAGGGGGAACTCATCGAGGGTGTGAAAGTGTAACCTGAGTTGGGGAAAGTAAACTTACTCCTGGATTCCTCGTACACGGGTACGGGTTTTTCATACTTGGTTGTTTCTGGTTATATGTTTGTTATTGCCTCATTGGGAAGCTATGGGACTTCCAATAATGGTGTACCGTTGTTGTATACTTGTACCCAGTGAGAGAAAAACCCAGATTCGCGATGAATCTGTTTTGATGCATGTACCCTCTAGAACTAAGTGAACTCATAAGATAGGGGAACTCACTGAGATTTAGTAATCTCACCCCAGTCCTCTTATTGTTTTCAGGAACAGGTCATTAAGGTAGAATTGTTAGATGGTCGGTTTCGAAGACTGTAGACGAGCAGAAGGCAGGAAGACCTTGTAGAAGTTATCTTTCCGCTGTGCAATGTTGAAGACAAGCTTATTGTATATGTTCGGTTTTAGAATTGTGTTGTATACAATTTAAATTTCTTGTCTTTTTCAGCTATTTGTATGTTTCTTTGTACCATAATTAACATCATTACATATTATTCTAGATATATATGTACGGGGTGTTACAATTAGTATCAGAGCAAGTCGATTCTTGTCCCTGCCATGAAACATCACTAGAAATTCTCTTCTCCCTCATATGTGGGTGTCGCTAGCCTGATTTCTACTATCGTAATATTCAGCCATTGAGACTAGCTGCCTCATTGACTGCATATGCGATGGATAAAATCACGATGGAGCCACCACGAGGATGCATAAGATTCGAAGTGGCTCAATCTAAAGTGATAGAGACCTGTTGAGTTGGGAGAATGTTGGATATAGATGGAAGGTTAACGCAGAATAGTTGGCAGTCCAAATCTCGTGGTAAGGTTTAAGACTACCAGAGTTTCTAAAATTCTATTGGATGAAGTGAAACTTTATCTGGATCTTGGTAGCAGTAAAGGAAATTATTGAGGCACTTGAGTAAGAGTATTATAAGGAATTTTGTGATGAAGTGGAGTTTGAGACTACTGGGAATTCACTGCTTAATCCTGATGTCAGTGGTGGAAGTGACTTGAGAATTTGTCAGATGAAATACTTTTGAGAGTTGAACGAAGAAGTCAGATCTTTCTGGTTACTCTGGATTGGGTGGTAGTGGCGTGGACAAGGTACTACACTCTTACTCGTTTTGGTATGCCATAATCGGTGTGTGAATTGCCTGATAAAGGATTGGTAGAAGTAAGAGAAATGGTGATCTCTAATTGGGCAGGTGTTGGATACCCAATTAGAGGAGGTGTGATTGTGTCTTTGTCCTTGCTAATTTGTGATTAAGTCCTATAACTACGCTAGGCGATGGTTGAAGCAAGAAAAAAGGGTGAGATATAGTAGCCTAAGTTTCCTGCTAATTATGATTCGTCTAATCCTGAGTGATGTTATAGAACTACGCTTGGTGTTGGGTAATTAGATAAACTGAAACTAGTGTCTATCCGGAGCATCCGCGGGACAACCACAATTATGCCAAGTTCTTTAGAACTGTGGTATTCCTTTAGGGAGGAATTACCCTTAGACTCTCTTATGCATGCATTGTGCAAGCAAGTACATGCAAGGCATAATCTTTTGAGCTGAATTCTTATCTGATCTTATCCTAGCTTGTTGTCTTCTGGGTGAGTAAACCCTTAATGTGACACTCTTAGGTTTTATCATCCTAAGGAGTATGGCTGGAAGGTTTTGAGGAGATATGACCTCAGTGTAGAGTTGTTCGGACATCTGGAGACTGTGACTATAGGATACGGGTGGAGATCGTTATACGCTACAGGGTAGGTTACTTGAGATCATGGCTTCGGAGTTGGACCACCATGCTGATACTACCAGACAGGTATAACGCCACAGTATCATATCGTGCACTGAACCTGATAGATGTGGGACAGTGTCGATCCGGAACATAAGTTAAGTCTCTGTTTGGTATTCGTGAGACACAGACCCAAATTCTCATGAAGTAGGTGTGACAAGGATCCATATGTCGTGTTGGATAATGGGGAAACTATCAGGCAATAGTAGGATTGATCAAGTTCCGATACTAAGTTTATAGGGACCCCGAATGGTTGTGGTTGTATGGATGATATCATGTGATACCTTATGGATGCTTTTTGGTATCATGGAGTGGTAAGTAATGAGTGTGCATGAATTCTAGAGGTAGAACTGATGTGAGGTTGTCATATCTTAGTCGGCGTGTGGTGTTTCTATTTTGTAGTGTTGTTGATTAGAGTTAGAATAGACGAAGTATATCTTGGTTTAACCCGATATGAGATGTGTCTAGGGGAGTATCTATAGACTCTCAGGAGTGAGGAAATGTCAGTCTTGGCGAACAGAGACACTTTGGATTCAGAATGCCGAGAAATTCCAAAGGGGAATGTTCAAAGCACGAAGTATGATTCCTTGTAATTGGATCGCGCACTAGGCATTGGAAACGCTTCATTTGGGAACGCAGTCGAGGTAGTCAATTTAGTAATAGTTTCGGAAACGACGGGGCATGGCATTAAGATAATCCTAAAAGCTTTAAGTAGGAAACTAAAACTACATCAGGTATGAGAAGGATCATGAGGTTGTGCAGGTATGGAACTGTGTGGTTAAAGGAAGGCGTGTGAGGTTGTATTGGTTTGATGGATCAGTCAATAATCTCAAAGGAAATCAGTGGCGTTACGAACGGTATTAGTCGGCTACTTGGGTGAAGTGTAGTTGTGAAAAGATCATTGAAATGCTTAAGATACATGAGTTATCAAAGGTGTTATCGCACTAAGAGTATGGGGTTGTATGATAAGGAAGAAACTATGGGAAGTTGTTAGTGTTGTCATAGTTGTTGTACGATGTGGAAGCCGGTGGAATAGAACAAACTTGTTTTCAGTAAGTGTTTGACCTTAGACATCCCATAACCGAAGCGTGTAACCAAGTTGTATTTGTGGACCTAACCAAGACCAATGGAATCATCAGTGACCTTATTTTGGAATTACTCAATCCTCAAGGAGTGGTCTTTGTTGTGTACGTTTAAGAGTCCAGCGCGTATTCTTATTTGATGAACTCCGACAAAGGACTATTGTTGTTTGATGGATCAGACCTAAAGTATTAGGGAAATGTAACTAAGTGGATTATGGAGAAAGTGTGATTTAGAAGTTTTCAAGAATTGTGTGGCAAGTTGAGATCAGAGTAGCGCAATGAATGGAATGAGAACCTGAGAAGTTCGTCGTAGGTGCGAAAGGAATACTTGTAACAAGTGTTAAGTGAAGGAATCTTCCTAAGAGAAACTCACAGAGGAATTTTTTGTTCATCCTAGTCTCTCAAGGATCCACCTTAGTCTAGATAGAGGTTGTTAATGTACGGTTTTAGAAGAAACTTCGTGGTTGGTATGTAGGAAGATGGTCACAAGTCAACGATTGAGCTTGTGATCACTGAGAACTAAGCAAGTATGAGGTTTTTCTTGAAGGAGACTCTCTATGACTGTGCCTTGTGCACTTATGTACGTGCTCGGAAACATGGATGATGATTGTAAGTTAACTGTTAGAATTCACCCTTCGTCAATGAGACATGTGTGGAATTGTTGGATATCAATGTTATAGTCGTAAGGATGTGTATCCTTGTAGCATCCAGTGGGAATGTTTTGTATAATTTGAAGTGAGAAGCTTTGTGGTGTGAAGAAGGTAGACTTGGAATAAGTCAATCAGAACATCAGGGAATTAGAGGTCAGGATCAAGGAATTCGTTAAGCATTTGTAGGACATTGTTTGGACTTGTGTGGAAGAGAATCAGAAATGTTGTTAGTGGAACGAGACGCTATAATAAAATGTATGAATTTGAGGTGATACAAGTAAGCCAAAGAAGAAGTAAAGAGAAACAGTGTTATGTTGAATAAGGATGAGTTTGACAAACATGGAGGATGAGGAATATTTGACTAGATGGAATTCCAGGAATTTTGAAACTATGAAGACTCGGTGTGAGTAAGTAAAGGTCGGGAACCTTGAACGGGTTATTTCTCATGTATGTCTAGACAAGATGTAGGGAGAGATGTGTTGTGTGATGAAACAACTTTCGGGCGGATTCGCAAGGTTTAGCCAAAGAAGAACGTAAGGAACATTCGTCCCCTCGTTGAAAGAAGGTATGTGAAACCAGTTGTCATGGCGATTGGAAGGAATTCAAGGGAGAATTCTATTTAAGGGGGGGATAATATAACATTTTTATTCTATTAGTACAAGTATGTTGTATAATTGTATTTGGATATATATTAAGAGAAGTAGTAGGGTTATCAAGAGGAATGAAAGGAATAGTTAGAAGCTAACTAAGTGGCATGGGAGTAAATACCACTTAGTTAAGGGGCAATTTGGTCAATGGACATCTATTGCATGTAACTTAAGGGTATGTTTGGTGGATTGGTAAAACAAAAATAGATTTTTTTTGAGAGAGAGAGAGAGAGAATAAGCCATGTCTCTCATTTGAAAACCCATTTTCGTATTCATGGAACAACTTCCACAAATCAGGCCATGTCTCTTAGCTCGCAGCTCCGGTCGGGATGGTTCTAGACTTTTCAGAAAGCTCACGAAATTTTCTATAACGTGAATATAAGATTTGTCTTCTGTATGTTTGTAATCAGGGAGATAATCACGTTTGAAATTGGGGTCTGAAGCTGATTTTGTTGTACAAGTTCCTTGAGCAGCCTTCAATCATCAAACCATAACTTTTTACTCGTAGCTCTGTTTCAGTTAATTCTTGAAGTTATGGAATCTACACGAAATTCCCTTCATTTTAATGTATAATTTCGTAATTATAGCTTCTGTATTGAAGGAGAAAAGTGTATTTGAAATTGGAAGTTTCAAGCTGAAAATGGGTCAAAGTGTGGCTACGGATTTGATGATCATGAGGTAGAAGTTTGAGCATGATGAGAGGATGCAATGGCAGCAAGAACACCATTCAAACCTCTTTTTGAGCAAGGTGAGTTCCATAGTTAGAATTTGGGATAGAATTTGGAACTATGACATGAATTGTGGTTAAGGGTTAGGTTGAGAAAATTGTGAATACATGTTAAATTTTTAATGTTGAATAACATGTTCCTAATTTGGAGATTGGTGTAGTATACTTAGGATATGTGAATTGAAGTGAGAAATGGGGTTTTGGAATCCAACAAAAGAACTGCTAAAGTTTTGATTTTTCTGCATTTTGCAGACCGCACTTAGCATGCCCTTTGATAGTTAAATTTGGGAAGTTCGCATGATCGCGCTTAGCGTGCCCTACTGAAAATTGAAATTTTTAGAATTACAGAGCGCGCTTAACGCGGAAGGCTCCGCTTAGCGCGCCCTCCTGGACAGAACTATAATACTTTAAATCCCTTTAGTGTAGTTCGGTATTATGGTAGGTATTCAGACGCCTCTTACCTAATGATCGATTACCCTTTATGACATGAGTATATATATATATATATATATATATATATATATATATATATATATATATATATATATATATATATATATATATATATATATATATATATATATATGTGTTGAATTTGTATTATATGATAAAATGTTGTAACATGATTTGTCGTATGTGTTATGCGATATGTAGTATCGTATGAGATAATTGTGATTTGCCCGTCATTCCGGTTGAACGTTTGGTGTTGTGTATTCATGTGATTTGATGTATGCTTGAATCGGAATAGACCCAGATACTAGGACGTAAATCACTTATGACGTGGACCTTGTGTGTCATTATACTGTTGTGATGTGCTCGTGTGGGTCCATGTGCGGCGTTTCCACCGGCAGAGCGCCGCATATGTGTGCTCGGTATGTAATAACACCTTAGCTACCATTGTGATGCGTTTGTGTGGGTCCATGTGCGGCGTTCCACCGGCAGTTAATAACATTGCGTACTTGGTACGGTGGAATTATGATGCCACTTAGGCAATATCACAGTGGACTAAACTCACTGCTAATGGTGCCATATAGGCAAGACTATTAGGCATCACCTGGTGGGTTCATGTTGTCGAAAAGCGTTTTGCACCGGCGATTGATCATATGCGTTTGGATGACGGGTGAGAAGTGACGCCTTATCGGCGAAGTCACTCTTGGACTTATCACGGATGGAATTTCACTTAGGAATGATTTGGGTCATCGTGCCATGACTGGGGCAAGTCTTCGATGCGATGCACGAGGGGAACTCATCGAGGGTGTGAAAGTGTAACCTGAATATGGATAAGTAAACTTATTCCTGGATTCCCCGTACACGGGTACGGGTTTTACATACTTTGTTGTTTTTGGTTATATGTTTGTTATTGCCTCATTGGGAAGTTTTAGGACTTCCAATGATGGTGTACCATTGTTGTGTACTTGTACCCAGCCGTGAGAGAAAAGCCCAGATTCACGGTGAATCTGTTTTGATGCATGTATCCTGTAGAACCAAGTGAATCCATAAGATAGAGGAACTCTCTGAGATTTAGTAATCTCACCCCAATCCTCTTATTGTTTTTTAGGAACAAGTCATTAAGGTAGAATTGCTAGATGGTCGGTTTTGAAGACTGCAGACGAGCAGAAGGCAGGAAGACCTTGTGAAAGTTATATTTCTGTTGTGCAATGTTGAAGACAAGCTTATTATATACGTTCGATTTTAGAATTGTGTTGTATACAGTTTAAATTTCTTGTCTTTTTCAGCTATTTGTATGTTTCTTTGTACCATAAATAACATCACCGCACATTATTCTAAACATATATATACGGGGTGTTACACATACAATCACACAACTAGTGAAAAATCAAGAGTTTAAGGTATATAGAGAAGAAGATAGTGAGAAAGAATAGAATTAGAGAGGGAAATAATTGAGGTGAGAATGAATAATTTCATTAATTTGAGATGAGGATGTCTCCAAGATATTTATACAAGTGTTACAAAATAATTGAGACCTAAAACACATAATTAAACTACAAGAAAAAGTTAAAAGTCGATCTCATAAACGATTAACATAAATGGTTAACCTGTTACACAAACACAAAACAGAAAAATACAATATCAGGTGTAACCAGTTAACACATTTAATTAACCGATTAATAAAATTCAAAACCAGTTTTTTTTCAACCTGCTGAAGTACAACTATAATCGATTACACCCCATATTAATCCATTACAGCGCACTTGAATTATTAGATTTCAACAATTTTCAATACTATAGTCTTAGTTTAGTAATGCAATTATATTTTATTTAATTATAAAAATTAAAAGAATTACTGGAAAAAACATATTAATTACCATAAAATATATTAATTATGAAAATATGAAATTTTGATACCAATCGTTAGTTGATTCAGTGGTGATTGTCGTTTGACTTGATAGGGGAGTCACAATTGCATCTTGCGCAACTGCGATTGAAAGGAGGCTAGAACTACTTGATACCAGAACTTACCTCCGAATCAAACTATACCAATGATTAAAAGCCAATAAAAAAAATGAAATTTTGATAGCAAATAAAAACATTAAATAAACTTGCTTTAAAATGCAAAATAGAATAAGCAAAGCACAATCAATTTCAATTTCATGCGTGTTTGGATTAACGATAGACATAATTGATTCTAATTCAATTGAGTTTGATGGTGGTGAAAAGTAAAAAAAAAACAAAATTTTGATAATAGCAAATAAAAACATTAAATAAACTTGCTTTAAAATGCAATACAAAATAAGCAAAGCACGGTCAATTTCAATTTCATGTGTTTTTAGATTGACGATAGACATAATTGATTCTAACATAATTGAATTTGATAGAATTGATTTTAACATAATTGAATTTAATATAATTGATTTATATTTAAATACATTTATGTAAAAAAAGTGAACTAAACAATAAATTTCAGTGTAAAAAAATTACCAAAAATCAATTCTAAAAACAGAATCAATTCTCCTTTAACAGAACCAAACATGTTAAAATCATTGCAAAATCAATTATGCACTCTAAAAGTATTTTTACCCCTTCTAAAATTGAAACCAAATTTACACTTCGACGGTGATAAATATGACTCGTGTAGAAGCCAAACAAAAGGCAGACACCAAATCAAATTTGAGTGCTTATATCAAAGTCATACGAAAATGCACCAAAAACAGCATATGCTCTGAAATAGTAGCTTGGGGTAAAGTGAGGAAATCACAATTTTTTTTCTTCTATTCTTCTTTGACAGAAGATTAATGGTGTTAATTCAACGGGAAGAGTTTTCACATAAATACAAAATTAAGGGAGCATAGCTGATATGTTTGATGTTTTTGCACAGTGGCAGAGAGCTGTGTAGATTTGCTCAAACCAACAAAAAAAGGCAGTTCCCAATCACGTTGCAGGAAGGTGAATTTTGATTTTGGTCCATTCTCATTCTCATTTTGGTCCATTCTCAATATCAGGTTCCATTTTCATAGGAGAACTTAAAGGCAGAACAAAGAGAATGTGATAGTATCAACAAGCATCTACCAAAAATTCAGCTGGGGTTTTCCAAAGATTGATACCTTTGAAACCAAAATTGAAGCTGAGTTCAAAAGCACTATCATTGTCTCTTTAGCAGATTTGCTAGCAATTGCAACTAGGGATGGAGTATTTCTATATGACTCAAGTATGGGGCGGATGCTACATGATTACTCAAGGATGACCCAGCTGACAAACTGTGTTTCGAATCAACTGCTACAATAATAAACAGGTTCACTAAACCCCAAAAATGCAAAGGAAAATTATGGTTATGTATGTACTCGTATAGATGTTGGCTTATATCTTTTTTTTAATGGCATATGGTTAAGTGGAGATCTATGTATAAGGTGATTTTATATGGCTTAATAGCACATAATTGGGTGGACAATCCTTCATAAGAAGGCAGATAGAATTTGTCTGTTACATCTCAGTAAACATCCAGATAAATGGAATGAAGCCTAAAATATTAATTCAGCAAAATTATTATTTAACCATACCATCTTTTATTAATCTAACAAATGAATTTGTAAAATTAATTGGTATCATTTAATAGATGATTATATGTTTGTTCTATTCTAATGTACATTGTTCAGGCAGATGTTTAATCTAATCAGATCAAACCAGAAGCACAGCAACAATACTATGCAGTGACACTTGGAAGGTAAAAGCATGTGAATACTATATAATACAAAAGAAAATTATAATGAATAAAAGTGTACTCTACAAATGTACTATGTTTGAACTCAACTTAAGTAATGAATATAAGTATGTTCTGTTCAAATGTACTATGTTTGAACTCAAGTTATGTAGAGTTTAATATAATCAGATCAAACAAAGCCCTGATCATTCTTCTATGTAGAGATATTTTTAACCACTTATTATAAAGGTAAAAAGCTCTATGCAGAACAACAGAACAAAATCGAAGGCTCTGCAATATTATTATAATGCTAATGTGACCTCATTAAAACCTTGAAATGAAAAACAGAGACAATATGCAGAATGCAATTGAAGGCCATAATATAATATAAACAGGCTCTATGCAGAATGCAATCAAACGCCATATTACTATAATGCCCTCATTAAAACCACGAAGAATAAAGACATAACCACAGGGTTAGCTAATCTTTAAATTGAAAAGCATCAAAAGAAACTATTGAGACGATTGAAGATCATGAAAGGAAACAACAAAGGTATTTTTGCTCCACAAGAAAGAGTTGCACAAACAATTAAAATTAGAACTATCTCAGATAAAACTCAAAATAAAGGGTTTAATTGGAGTACAAAATTCTCAGAAATTCAACTGGACTTAAATTAAAGAAACTAGAGCATCAAGCTTAACTTTCAGTTTGTTCCCTCAACCTCCTGATTGTGCTCCGGACAGTAACGGCACTAGCAGTGCTGTCAGAAAAGAAAGAACAATATCATGTGGACTGCCTTTCAAACTTGAAATGTAAAACATTCAAAAAAAAAGGAATAAGAAAAAATACTTCAAAGTGTAAGCTCCTCCTGCTTTCACTTTGCCACAATCCTTGCATCCCCATATTCCTACAGCTTTTCTCTTCACAGCATACTGAAAAGGTAATTGGTCATCAGAACTCAACATTACACAAACATAACATTAAACCCACCAAAGTAAATGCTTAAATAGTTGGCATCGGATATGTAATTTAAAAAAAGAAAGACATACAAAATAACATTAAAGTCTACCTTTCCACAAAATTCACAAAAAAATTTGCTGTGCTGACTAACTTCCATCTTCTTAATCTGCTTACGCAGACTAGCACCATAACGGGTACCTGTTATAATAAAACAAGCAAAATAAGCTTCCCATATATCAACAAATGTGCTCTTATAAGACTTACAAATCATAGTTGTTGAAACAAATCCAAATATGCAAAAAAATACTACAGATACAATTCATTAATTGGTTGCAACAGATCAGGAACATTAGTTTTCCCACCAAATTGTTAAACCATCTATAATCCAATTGCTTATAAACACTAATCTATAATCCAATTGCTTATAAACACTAAACCCTGTTTTCATACAATTGTTCAAAACAGCCAGTTATCTGGAAACTTTTCATAAAAGCATTCCTTCAGATCTAAACAGCAGTGCATATATCTCTAATCATCCTATCACAAACACAACCACATAATCACTAAAAAGCACAGCCAAAACATTGAAGAACATAATAACAAGCAAATATCAATAACCGAAACACAAGGAACTAATCAGATTTCACAATAATCAAAGCGAGAAGACACACCATATTTGCCAACAATTCCAGCCTTCTTTGTCCTTTTAGTCTGCAAAACGGTTTAAAAAATCAAAATCATACAATGATGAACGATAAAAAGTAGTTAAAACATACTCGAAAATCGAAAATCCGAAAGGAAGAAGGACTCAACAATACTTAGTTTCCTCTATCTATCGTTCTATCTGTAATTCTATAAAAATTGGAAAAAGTAAAGAGAAGTTTTGAACTGAATGACGAATATCGAAATCAAAAGAGGAGGAGAGAAAGAGTACCATTTTTACAGAGATCGAAGAAGCTGCAAGCTTGGTGTAAGGAAATGGCAGCGATGGAACGGAAGAAGCAGAGAAACCCTAAATTCTATTTGGCCCTATTTATAAAGATCCGCGTTGGGTGGATCGGGTACATATCCGATTTTACCACTGCGGCCTTTTTTATTTTAGCCCTTTGAAAATATAATTCTCATTAGAGAGAGTGTGCCAATACAATTGCAATTGCAAGTACTCAATTTTAGATTCAATTTCAACTCACATATTATTAAATGAATCTCAATTAATAATAAAATTTTAAATTTGCTCTTAGTCAATTATATTGATCTCTAATCGATCACCCGAAATGAGTTATAGTCTTTCTAGAATCTTCTTAATACACGAGAGTTATCCTACAAATAAATGTAGAGGGATTCATACTCTAAGCATTAAATAGTTTTTTGTGATCCACGACTAACAAATAGTTAGTTTGTTATTTCTTATCTATTTTATATAGAGAGAGCGTCAACTCAGATACTCAATTTCATATTCAATTTTAATTCATTTTTCTTATTCACATGTTAACTTGAGCGTTCGAGTACTAACATTGCAGATCAGCCTTCTTTGCGCACCAGAAGCTCATATCCGTCATTTTCTCTGATTCTCACTCCATTTTTTGTTCTAGTGTGTAACAATGACGCCGTGTGTGAAAAACAATTTTTTTATTCTCGCATTTCCCACGATCTCATGTTCTCTATTTGATTCATAGATATGAAGCCTTCTCAAACCATCAAATTTATAGCTCCCAAAATCGAATGTGACGGATTTTCGGGTTCGTTAAATCAAGTATCACTTCAACTTGGATTTCTTGAAGTTTCTGATCGTTAATTTATATGCTTCTAAGTAATGGTTGAATCCAAAGTTACTCACTCGATTGCAACACGAGAAGTTGTTGTGGCTATTGCTGCTCAAACAATGATCAATCAACCACCTATATCTTCCTCACAAGGCATCGTGAATCTAGGATTAGAGGGTTTATTGTATCCAAATATGTTCCAAGCTCCTCAGACAGTTGGATATGCTCAAGTGCCTCCGGTTAGACTTTCAATTTTGTCGACAGTGTCATATCCTAAAGCCTTACCCGGTTTCCAACTGTTATGAGTTAACCTTAGGTTTCAAGGTGTCAACAAACTGCTGAAGAGCATGTACAACATTGTTTGATAGCACGATATATATGCGATAGAGGAAAGGTTGCTCTGCCTCAAAGAAAGCATTTACAATGTGCCTATGCGAGGGAACACAATTCAAGAGGCGGTATTAGGGAGAACTCAAACCATCGTGCCTGAGTCGATCGCAACAAAGAAAGATATATATCCTAAGTCGAAGAACCAATAGAGGAGCGGGAAGCGCTAAAATCCTTTTCTAAGTCCCCTAGGGATATTGAGGCATCCACACTCCTCCCTCGGATCAGGCAGAAAATCAATCGTCGAAGAATCAACAGAAGCATCCTTTGTGCCCCCAAGATTTTGGACAACAAAATATCGAAATATTCATGGAGAAACCTTCCAAGTTGGGCGGGTATAACATAAAGGAAGATCCAAACGAGCATGTATAACTCGTCAATGGTTGGCACTTCTCTTAATTATTCTTTTCTAAAGTCCTATAGTTTCTCCTGTTATCTACTTCTCTGGCCTTATAACAAGAATAAACTTCAATTTATATCTCAATAATGTCTTTTCTTATGGTATTCTCCATCTAATAAAGGTTATAAATGTCAACCACCTGATGGTATACTTTATATATCTAAAGATGTCATATTCAATGAACATAAGTTCTCTTACATCACCCTCTTTTATAATAACAAGTCAACTTATTCCCTTCCCAACCATGTTATTTCTACTAACATTTCAACCATCACTCCACATATATCACATATTTCCCTTGATAAAGATACCTCATCATCCTCTTCCTCGCTTATATCTTCCTCCACCACTCATATTCCTCCCTATTATCCAAATAATAACATAAATTACGCCAAAAATTAAAAATAACAGCGCACCATAGACAACGCTCATTTCAGGAAGCGTTGTTATAAGTTAAAAAATTAAAATTATAAACTAAATTAATAAAAAGTGTTGCTAAAGGGCATAGAAAAGAAAGCGCTTTCTTGAAAGCACTGCTATAGGGTACAAATAAGAAAGCGCTTTCTGAAAGCGCTGCTAAAGGTAGCACCATAGACAACACTTTTACCCAAAGCGCTGCTATAAGTTCAAAAAAAATTAAAACATTGAAAAAAAGCGTTGCTAAAGGATGGCTTTAGAAGGCGCTTCTATAAAGTGTTGCTAAAGGTAGCACCATAGTCAGGGCTTTTCCCAAAGCGCTGCTATAAGTTCAAAAAAAAAATTAAAATGTTGAGATAAAGTGCTGCTAAAGGCTAAAGGCCAAACTTTACAAAGCGTTTTTGGAAAGCGCTGTTAATGTGCTACAGTAAAAAAAGTTATTTTAATTTATTTAGTCAAAATAAAAAATAAAACAAAATGAAATACAGTATTCTAGGAAAGTGTTTGTCTCTCTCACTCGTTCATCTCTTTCGATTGAAACCCTAAAATCGATGGCTGTCTCTCAGCTTTCGAACTCCCTCCGACTCCCTGCGTCCACTAGTTCACTGACTCTATCAGCTTTCGAACTTCGCAACTCTACTCCCTAGCTCAGACTCCGACTCCAACTTTGCATCCGCCGTCCATCCTTCGAAGTTCAACCTCCTGCTAAACTCCTGCTTTCATCTTCTATTTTTAAGGTATTTCGTGATTTTACAAATTTCATGCTTGTTAGTCTTTGTACATTGTTGTTGGTATTTGCAGACCCATAGATTAGTAGTTTACTGTTGTTCTATCTATTTTTTGTCAAAATATTATCTGCTCGATGGCGGCATGTAATGATGAACCTGTGAAATTATAAGGAGAACTAATGATTGCCATGTACTGTTTTATTCAAATTTCAGATGATTTCGTGAACTCGATTATCTTTCTTTGATTTGATTTTGTTTGTGTTATTTAAATACGCAGTATTTGTTAACTTAAGCCACTTTGAGCATGAATATATATGTATGCCAATGTCGTGTAAGTGCAAGTGGAATAACTCTTAGCATAACAACCATGTTGTAAGAAATTTTAAATTTAAAAAAAAACAGAGAGAAAGAAGCTTACAGTGGTGACAAGAACAAAAAGCCTGAGATGATATTTCCGGTATTCATAGTTCTTTCTGATATAATTTTTTAGAGTGTCATTTGGGTTGTCGTTGGTGTATCAAATTGTAGAGCTATTTTCAACTTAGAGGGAAAACACATTAAGGGGAGGACTTTTTCTCATGTAAATCATAAACTAGACTGAGTTAGGAATGATAGATGTAATATACATATTTCATTGCTAAACAAGCTTCTAGAGGAACCGATACCTATGAAATGTTTTGATTTCCTATTGTGGTACTACTTATATTATATTGCTTATTAGTTTAGATGATATAATTGAGATTTTGGTGGTACATGGTGAAATATCTTTGTTGAAGTTTATGAACCAAATACTGAAAGACTTGTGGAGAGAGATCTGATTTCCTTTCATACATATATTCATAAGATTTTTTTAATAATTTTTTTGGTTTAAATATGGATATTGTTTAAATATGATAACTGTTTCTTTTTTTGGTATTGATATGTTTACACTATAATGTAATGTATGTTACTACTAATTATATTCATATAATTTATTTTATACTAATTGTTTCTTTTTTTTGGTATCTTATATATTCACTTTTGCAATATTCTCATTTGAGCTTCATTTTGTATCCAGGTTACACATTTTAGAGACAAAATTATACTTGAAGACCTTCGATTTTGAATTAAGTTGGTTGGACAAGTCAAAATTCTTGTTTTACACTAAGGTTGGAGAACCTTCTATGTTTTATATTCCATTAGAATGTGTTCATATGCTCTTATGATTTTTTATGATTATGCCTAATTGGTATTAAGCTTTTTAGTCTCTGTCCTTTTTTTAAGTATTGTTTTTTGTTTAGCTTACTTAATAGTAAGACCATGATAAAAAATGGATGTCTGCGAATCGATTGTCCAAAGAGTACGAGAATGGGGTATTGGAATTTGTTAATTTTGTTGTTGAACACGCCGAAGACACCAATCGAATGAAATGTCCTTGCTTAAGTTGTTGTTTTGTGGGTCGGGTTGACGAAGTTGGGTTGCAATCGCATTTATTAAGGCATGGAATTGATCGAAGTTACACATGTTAGATATTCCATGGTGAGAAAAGTAACGAGAATGTTGAACCGGGGGATAGTACGACATATGCTTCAGACGACAATGGCACAAATACATACGATTGTGATCGAGTCGAAGAGATTGCAGAAGCACTTCAAGAAGATCTTCAGGATTGTCCCAAAATGTTGGAGAGGTTGGTGAGCAATGTAGAGAAACCATTGTATAAAGGTTGCACTAAATTCACAAGACTGTCTGCGGTATTAAAGTTTTACAACTTAAAGGAGGGCAATGGATGGTCGGATAAAAGTTTCAGAGTTATTAGCCATTATGAGATATATGCTTCCGGAGGATAATATTCTTCCTAATCGAACCTATGAGGCCAAAAAAGTTGTTCTCTATTTGCATGAGCTATGATAAGATACATGCTTTTCGAAATGATTACATTTTGTTTCGAAACGAATATGCATTGTTAAATGAGTGCCATAAATGCGGTTTATCTCGATATAAGAAAAAATTGTCTCCAACAAAAGTCTTATGGTATTTTCCTATAATTCCAAGATTTAGACGCATGTTTCATAGTGAAATTGATGCAAGACACTTAACTTGGCATGCAGATGAAAGAATTATTGATGGAAAGTATCGATATCCGACAGATTCACCACAGTGGTCAAAAATTGATAATGATTTTTCTGATTTTGGAGAAGAAGCAAGAAACCTTCGCTTGGCATTATCTACAGATGGAATGAACCTATATGGTCTTCAAAGTATCTAACATACCACATGGTCTGTGATTCTTATGGTTTATAACCTACCCCAATGGCTATGTATGAAGCGTAAGTACATGGTATTATCTATGTTAATTTTCGGGCCTAAACAACCAGGGAATAACATAGACGTATACTTGACACCTTTGATCGAAGATTTAAAGATTTTATTGGAGAACGGTGTGGAGGTGTAATACGGTAGGAGAACTGACTTTACTAGTTTTGCATTTTATCACAAATGTTGCAGTTAGCAAGAGTCGCCACCAACTTCTCTTTTATCCAATAAAGGAAAGGGTGAAAAGAACAATAAAGACCTCACGAGAATTTTTCTGAGTAAGGGGGTAGGTTATGGAAAGGGAAGGTGTTAGCACCCTTTCCATCCTTAGTTAACTACAGGCTCTTAGTTGCTAGTTCACTTTGAAAATGCTTTGTGTTGTGTGTTTGAAAATATTTTTGAAAAGATGCCTTAGTGCGGAGAACTTTGTAATGTTTCTCGTATCATTAAGAACGTATACAAAGTGTTTTGTCTTTGAAAATATTTTAGAGAAGAGTTTGTTTATGTGTGAAAAAATTGTTTTGTTTGTTTTTGTGAGCAAGCAACTATGAACGGTCTACCTACTCAAACGGTCTTTGTTCTTTTCCTATTTTCCTTTAGACAGTTTTATCCTACTATTAGTCAGTAGGTAGCCTTGTCGTTGGATTTTCGGAGGGACAGGTGTGGGTCATCGTACAATCATAAAGGCAACTCGTAGGGCACTTTAGCAATTTTATCATAAGGGACTAGATCGTATACCAAAGGAAACATCGAAGGGTCATCGAGGGACTACGATCTTTTTAAACGGGGGTATTTGTTGCACCCCAAAATTTGCCCTCCTAATTTCTTTTATTTTGGCTTATACTTTTGCATTCATCTGCATCTATTTCATTAGGTCACTAACATGGCATACATTTCATTCAATTTAGCTCTGAGGTTCAAAGTTCAGTGGTTGTGCGATACTAGGGTTTCACAGTGGTTAAGGCGCTCATATCCGATAAAGGATGATTTCTTATTCAGGCAGCAAGCTGTGGAATTAGGGTTTTGCTTCAATGTTCAACTTGAATTTCTTCTCCATCAAGCTACAAGACTATTATCTTCTGCTGAACAATAGGTTGCAGGGTATTCCTGTCAATAACGTAAGGTTGTGATCTCGTGTACATGATTCAAAACACCTCATTCTATCATTGTGCTTATCATTTGGTCAAGGTTTTGTCAACACCAGAGGTGTATTAAGATCTCTCTAAAGGGTCAAGATCTGTTATCAATCCAGGATGTATATGATGCTTGCATTACAGGTTGTTGACTATGTCATTGTTGCGTTAAATTCATTTATCCTTAAGTTAATCAATTAGGATTGGGGAAGTCATGATTCAAGATATTTTGTATGGTAAATTTGGTTGCTTGACAGTCAAGGCATTACGAATAATTGGTACAAGCTATTGTTTGGATATTTGTACAAGAACTTTGGTTTCAAACATGGATTAAGGTTCAACTTGATAAAAAAGGGGAATAGCGTTCCCGAAGGTTTATTTCATAAATTCTTGCGGAGGAAGATGGCACATGAATATAAGTTGAGATTAAAGTACATGGTATCAAGTAAATCTCTTCATGATTCAAGTTGTTATTTTCAAGATTATCCCACATTATTGTTCATCCCAAGGTAAAAGATAAAAAGATTCATTTAAATAACATTCGAGTGTTTATCATGTTTGTCTCAAGTTCATTCAAGTATCCATTCAAGCTCAAACTGAATGAGAGAAATGTTTTGAATAATTGGAAATTTGTCATGCAAGAAGTTATAAAGTTTTGTTCATTACAAATTCAAGTCATTACACCGAAGTTACAAAAGACATCTCAGTCATCAAAGTTTCACATTCCAAGTACAAATCATCATCATTTTTACAAATATGTCATCATTCAAGGTTAAAAGTCAAGGGTCTCCATTCATGCGAGTTTAAGGTGCAAGGTGTTTAAAATTGGAAGTTCAAATATCGAAATTTGAGTTTTAAGATCCAAAGCATGGTGTACAAGTTTGTTTGAACCAAAGCTCTTATAGGAATATGGAATACAAGGGAAATTTTGATTCAAGTTCTTGTGAAAACACATAAGACACTCATCATGGAGTACCATGGATTAAATTTGAGGTCGGATGGATAGAATCCTTAATTTGACTAAAAAGTGATCAAGGCCTCCATTTACCGAAAGCTAAGAAGCTTAAAGAATGTTTAGAAGTGTCATAATTCAAGAGGATCCATCTTGCAAAAAGCTCATAAATAATAGACATGGAATTTTGAATTGTAGCAAGTTTCAGCATATTCAAGTTCTACCAGTTACATCTCATTCAAGCCTCTGCTTTGACTACATAATTCTCAAAATATACAAAAGGCCACAAATTTACAAAAGAAATCAAATTTCTATTACAAGTCGGAACTATTCCCATCCATGGTCATTCAAATTATTCAAAATCACTCAAGTTCAATCATTCGAGCGTCTTTCATTCACTCATATTACATTATATGTCATTTCGAGATTACAAAACAAAGTTACAAAGGTCCAAATAAACTTTTACAAAAAAAGAAGAAGGGGAAAACACCGATTCTCGTGATCTTCAACCTCGAACCGAATCCAGAGAACCGTCATTCATTTCTTGGTTGAAACCGTAACACCGTTTCCGATCACAGCCTCTCACATGGAAGCACGAAGACATTTTCCTCATGTGTCTCTCCTCTTCCCAAATTTTGTCTGCTTATATATTACACCAAGACAGTTTACCTGCTTCATATAAATCCTTTCTCAATAAACATGGTGGAAAGGATGCAGTTATCTTACAAGGTGTAAAAGATATAGCCAGTGGCAAGGATTTTACTAATCTGCATGCAATAGAGAAATACTACAAGACCGTGGGTGTCGATGTGAAATTAGATCCAAATATGCAAGTCCCATGCTCGATTGTACATGGGAATCAATCAGGTGGTGGGCACGTCATTTCTTTTCTCGGTCAAGCCTACAAAAGAGTGTTACCTGTTTATTTTCCAGTTTATCTGATACCTGCCCTAATAGTTCACAGAAAAGGACTTTTACAAAGGCCTTTTACAATATTGACAAAGGTTCTTATTGGCACTGCAAGATCAAGCTTGTTTCTGTCAGTTTACTGTACATCCTCCTAGATGTGGACATGCTTTCTGTTTAGGATCTTCAAAAGATGTAACATTCCAATGGTGGCCATGGGAACGTTCCCACCTGGCCTTGGATTAGCTATTGAAAAGAAAAGCAGGCGAATGGAGATATCATTATACTGCCTTGCCCGAGCTATTGAGAGTTTCTTCACATGCATAGTTGATGTTGGGTATCTGCCACCGTCTAGAAGGATCAAGAGAGCCGATGTTGTAGTTTTCAGCTTGTCAACAGCTTCAATGCCACAAGCACCGCCATCATCTTCTGCTGAGAAAACACAGGATAATTCAAATGCGGTTGGAAACACAAGTCCTACTGGCCATTTGGAACTCAACCTGTAAAATCACATCAAAACAATCCACAATCAGAACCAAAACTAACAAACTCTCTAACTGCAATAACCGAAAAAAACAGAAAACAAACTGCATAGAAAGTTGGAAAGTAGAAAATTAATTAAAACAGTTCAGCTCAACAGCTTAGGAACTAAAAAACTTCTAACCAAAACTTTCTAACAGAATTCTAACATAAATTTCCTAACAAACTACTAACAAACTCTCTAACTGCCAAACAGAATTAACAACTAATTTTCCTAAAAGAGTAACAAACTCCTCTAACAGTTTCTACCTTCTAACCGCCTAACCAATTTCTAATTAACTCATTCAACTGTCCTAATTGAATTCTAGCATTTTTTTAACTAACTTTCACAAACTTAACAAACTTCCTCCAACCTCCAAACTAATTTTAACTAATTCCATAACAGAATTTTATAACCAAACTCCTAACAACTCTACAGTATAAGATAGAGTAAATTCACCTTGGTTGAAGGTGGGAGTTTTCGTTCAGAAATTCCACAGAAGAAGGTGTCTCATCTTCATCCACAAAAAACTCCAGAAAAATTCTCAATCCCTTTCTCTCTGAAAATCGCTTCAGTCATCATCTTCATCTCCCTTCAATCCTCATCATCACTTGAATCTTCACGATTCTTCAATCGCGATGATCTTCACCGTAACTTCACCTCCTTAATCCTCATCACAGAACCATGAACACCATCAACTTCATTACCCCTGCTTCAAACAACAACAACACGTTGTGGCAGCGTTTCTGCATCAAATCAGAAATCAATTCATGAATCTTGCAATAGCATTAAGCAACAACAGCTACACTAAGGCGATAGCACCGATATCGTCACCATCTTTGTGTTTACTTCAATACATATCGAAAAAAGGAAATAAAAGAAGGGCGATAGAAGACGAATCTAAAGCGATTCAAGATATACATACATGAGCAATTGTTGAAGATGCTCTCCGACTTCTCATCATCTCTGTCGCGCTTGAAACACCATTGGAGCGACTCCAAAAAATAATTAGAATCTGAGATCGGAGCGAGTTCGCACAGAAGAAGCCGCACCGTTGAAGTTGGATCAGAGATGCTTGCAAAGTGAAGCGAATCGGAGACGAAGATTTGTGGAGAAGCCGCACCATCAAGTTGAAGAGGAAGGAGATCGTTTTCTCATAGAAGATAAAGAGACATAACATCTTGAACCCTTTTTTTCCCATCATTTCAATTTCTTTGTCTTTATTTTTCTTACTTAATAATAATTCTAGTGATAATAATAGTGTGTTGAATGTTTGTGTGGGCCGAATCACATCCATAGGCCAGTCAATTTATTTTTCAGCATAAAACCATTGATACAAAAAAAAAGAAGCTTCTGGACCCTACTGGATGGGCCTATGCGCCAGATTCCAGACCATACTCCCTAGACTCAAACTTCACACCCCTGGATCTCTACTTAGCACCCCCTAACTCATTCTAATTTCTTTGGTTTTAAATTTTGTTTTTTAGTTTAATTTTCTTTTTTTTAAATAAAAATAGTAATGAAATACCTATAATAAAAACAATCAAAATGTATAGAATTTAGGAATTCCTCTTAATTCTTTTTTAGATAATGAACTACAAAAATTAGTAAAATTTTTTAGGCTTTTGATTTTATTTTTGGGAATTAATTCCTAATTTTTCGATTATTCGAAATTCATGATTCACCTTTGCTTTATTGAGATTTAAATCTTATGCAGGTTTATTATGCGATATGCGGATACGCTTGAAATTTTGATTATGATTTATTTTCACATCGATGATGCTTCAACAATTATTCCGAGTATTGGATTTATGACTATTTTCTTTGTTGATGCTAGCAGCTTGCGAGATCATCAGGTTTCTTTACTTTTTGCTTTGCTCTACGGGCTAGTACTCGTTTGGTATATTTTCTTTCTATTTTCACCCCGCATTTTTTGCTTCCCATAGATCGTATGAAGTATGATAACATTAGGTTTAGAAATAGGTTAGTTTCCCTTTGACTTTTCTTTCCCTTTTTGCATGTGCATTTAAAACTAAAACTTCTTTTTCTTTCAAACTTCAAAAAAATACTTAAAAATTGCTGGCGAGAATCGTGCCTTTGTTGAATATGGGAGATGATAAGCGGGTCTCTTCTCGATCTTGTCGTTTTTCCATTCTAAGCCTTGGCACGGTTCAAGTCTCAAAGACTCATTTCATGAATAAGTAGAGAAATGGCTAAAATCTCTCCCTTTAGATTAACTAGTTGTTATCTACAAGCAAAAATATCAACCAATACAAACTCTTTCTGCCTTCGGGCCTTTCTTTCAAAACCTTTCCAAAAGAAGTGTATTAATTCACTTATGTGCTGACGCGTAAGTCTCCAAAGGTCGAGTTGCGGCAGAAGGCGAAATTAATATCGTTCATTACAAAAACAAACAAGTTCAAACCTTTTTTGTGCGCCCAGGCACATTTCTTTCCAAACTTTTCAAGAGAGCATGTTAATTCACTTCTGTGCTGACGCGTAAGTCTCCAAAGGTCGAGTTGCGGCAGAAGGTGAAATTAATAATGTTCAATAAAAGAATACAAACCAACAAAAACATATAAGCCGAACTACGGCTGCTCTGATTCCTTAAAAGGGATACGTAGGCATCGGGGTATGGCCCGAACGAGCATAATTTTTATTTTCCCTACATTCTTTTCTCTTTTATTTTGCATGCATTCTCTTTAGCAATGATAAACAATAAGCATAGATTGAACACACCCATAAGATATACAACAAGAGTGGATACCATAGAGTACTACGGGCGTATAGGGTGCTAATACCTTCCCCTCGCGTAACAGACTCACTTACCCTTATCTCTTAGTCGTTCGACCTTGATTTCACCCTTCTCAGGTTTTCTCGATGTTTACCTTTCCCTACCTTTGGGATAAAAGACGTTCTATGGCGACTTCATTGTTTTGATGATTTTCAGCCGGTTGTTTCAGCTGGCGACTTCACTGGGGATCTGGTTGACCAAATGCTGGTCCATCCCGGAGTCGCTCCTAGCTCTTGCTTTCTTTTCTTTGGGTGTTTATTTTTATGCTTTCAGTTTACTCATTTGTACATGTTTTCCTGAGCATAAGTTTGCATTGCATTTTATTGCTTTCCCTATTTGTTATCTATTATGCTGGACTCTGTTTTTCATGTTGGGTGGGGATGTCATTATTGAGGTAAAAGGCCCAGTACCCAGGCCAGAGTGCACTAGGACACTAGGAATATAGTGGGGGCATGACGGCTATAGGATGTGGTCCGATTAGTGCAGTCTTGTCATATACCACGCTCGAATGAGGTTCAAATGAATTACTTTCGGCACCCACGTTTGGGGGTAAGCCCATAGTGCTTTCAGGCGGACCCGTGATTTTCGAGTTACCATTGTCTTACCCTGACCTAGTCTTCACCTGTGAGTGGGGAGGGATTTGTCATTACAGGTACATTTGGTGCTATGTTCAAATGGTTACTCATGCTCAGATGGAGACCGTGATCAGACGGTGATTAGTGGTTCTAATGATCATGTCATGGACTTTTGTCAATGACTTATGCATATGGTGTTCTGTTGGTGACCATATGGTTCTCAGATTTATTTTCTGAGTTCCTGACTTGCTTACTTGGAAGTTCATTCAAGCCTTTGATCTTGGCATTCCCAGCATACTCAGAAATGCTCAAACAGTACCTGATGTTCCTGAAGCCTTGATCTCATGCTACTTAGATCTACATAGTACTCGACTTTTATATGTGCGGAAGCTATGTCGGACCTTTGATTTGATGATATTCATATGGTTCAGAATAACGCATCAATCATATTTGGAAATGATGGAACCTTGATCCCATTTGATCTCATATCTGTGCATACATGACATGGTTAACCACATACTTAACGTACATGTTCTGTGATTTCCAAGGAATCGTATTTGTGAGCCTAGTGCCAAACTTTTCCATATTTTACTTACGTAAAATCAAAGCACGTAAATTCCTTGGGAATGAAGGGACATAACATGGCATCTATTCATGCACTCCATGTATATTCATGCATCCATAACAGGTACTCAAAGATTGGGGATTCTTATTCAGACATGGTTCTCCTTGGAGGTTTAACTTTGATTTCTTACTGCACTTGTTCAGTGATCAGTTATGGAATAGCTCTGAGTGATATACATGCAAGCTTTGGCCCGTAGTCAGAAATTTCTTCGAACAGGAAGATAATTGATTAAAGACTCAAAATGAACCAGGTCATGGAAGCTTTAATGATGATCAATAAACTTATGGCTGCAGCAAGTTCTCTCTTCACCTCATCATCTTTTAGGAATTGCTTTTAACCATGGAGTGCTACGTAATCCCGAGTTCTTGGAACATCTTATCAGCAGTGTTTCCAGTGATTTCTGGTAAACAACCGCTAGTCCTCCAAACTATCGAATAAACTTACTGACTGTTATTCAATTCCTCTGGTAACTCGCAGGATCGACTAGATTGATCCTAGGACGTGTTGGTCATTAGGGTAACTCTCATGATCGAACAGGTATTCATGGTTGGTATTTAGAATGTTGTGTAGGTGTTTGACTTATTTCGATTTCTCTCTTAAGGATCTAAAGGTATAATCAAAATATATGTGCGCGAAACTAAATTGCATGAATAAAAGTTAATTGTAAATACATGTAAACTTCATAAAAGACAAGTAAATGGCTTTGAATCGTAAAGAAAACAGTTAATGTAAAAGATGCTCTGGAATGTAAAAGATTTGAAATATGAAGAAAGCGTTTAATGCAAGAAATCTGTAAAATGTTTTTAAGTAAAAATAGGCGTTCGAAGGATAAAAACTTGAAGATAAAGACATGAAATGTATAACAGTTTCTGAAATGTAAAGTGTTTGAAATGTAAAGAAAGCATTTAAATATAAGGCATCAATGAAAAGATTTCGAATAAAAAGACTTTAAATGTAAAAACTTGTAAATGGTATTTGACAAAAAGATAAAGGAAAGTACTGGAAATGATAAAAGATTTTCATTAAATCATAAACATGTGGTGCTATCATACTGTTTCCAGTGATTTCTGGTAAACAACCGCTAGTCTTCCAAACTATCGAATAATCTTTCTGACTGTTATTCAATTCCTCTGGTAACTCACAGGATCGACTAGATTGATCCTAGGATTCCTTGGACATTAAGGTTACTCTCACGATCGAACAGATATTCATGGTTGATATTTGAGTGTTGTATATGCGTTTGGCTTATTTCGATTTCTCTCTCAAAAAGTCTAAAGATGTAGTCAAAATGTGCGTGTACGAAACTAAGTTGCATGAATAAATGTTAATTGTAAAGACATGTAAAATTGCATAAAAGTCAAGTAAATGGTTTCGAATTATAAAACAGTTAATGTAAATGATTTCTGGAACGTAAAAGGTTTGAAATATGAAGAAAGCGTTTAATGCAAGAAATCTGTAAATGACTTTAAGTAAAAATATGCGTTCGAAGGATAAGACTTGAAGGTAAAGATATGGAAAATATGACAGTTTTCTGAGATGTAAAGTGCTTGAAATGTGAAGAAAGCATTAAAATGTAAAACTTTGAAGAAGAGATTTCGAAGTGAAAAGACTGTAAATGAGAAAACTTGTAAATGTTATTTGACAAAAAGATAAAGGAAAGTGCTGGAAATGGTAAAAGGTTTTCATTAAATCAGAAATACATGGTGCTATCATACGTACATTTCTCTTGCATTCGTTTCCCTTGCCATGTGGTAGTTTGAATGTTACTGAGTATTTAGTACAATAGATATGACACACGAAATCCTAATACTAAGACTTCTATTTATACTAATTCAACCATAACGGTCTTGCTATAGGATTATGCCACGTTCAGAACATGCAGAACAATGCCTCTTTCTTCTTTCCACGTGTCCCAAAATGCTCCAACACATAACTTTCAAACTTCGAATGTCCCGCTTCCATTTGAATTTCAAATGCTTTGGTACTTCTCCGTTTCAAACGCACTTCCCAGACACAGCCTTGTTGTTATTTCGAGACTTCTTTAGATATGTTCCCATAATTGCCACTCGAAGCTCCAAGCTTTGACATGCTTATTCGAAACACTGCTTCTGCTACTTCGAAACATGACGCTTTACCTCATTTCGATCGAAACGTTTAATTCATTTGGCTTCTAATAACATTATCAAAATCTTCAGCCAACAAATTGCCCCTTTAAAATATGTATTTCGATTCCTCTGAGAAATACCTATTTTAAACATCTACACAAGATTTTGATGTGACTTTCGAATCATCGTAACATTTAATGCATTTGACTCCAGTCACGTCAATCATAGCACCTTTTGGATTCCTTAACCGCCTGGAGCCACTTCACAGCATGATGCAGTTACAAATAATGATTATCTTTAAATCACGCCTATTACCCATGTTAACTTTACGCCACCTCTTCATCACACCAACCCATGATTTCCACGTATCACACCCTTATTCAGTGGATGCTTAAACTTCCCCATTATAAAACATCACCAACTTAATCTTTTTCTTTTCTTTTCACACTCTAAATCTTTTACCCTCCTTCTCTCGTCAAAAAACCCAAGCTTTCAACATCTTTCAAAAATGTCTTCTTCTACTTCATCCCAACTCAAGAAAGTCTCCAAGAAGAAAGGAAAAACTGCAGGAACTACCATGGAAAGTAAAATCATCACTCACCAAGGTCAATCCGTTCTTGCCCCTCAGATGATTTCAAAGGAAAAAGAAATGCTGTATGCGTCACAGGTACTCATTCCTACCAACGTTGCTGGTAAGAGGTTAGCTTTAAATGGCCCTCTTACGGTTTTTGAAATATTAAAAGACACCAGGACGATTTTCCCAGTTTGTTATAGTTTTAAACCCTTGTTTAACAAAATGGACGCCCCTAAGGCAGTAGAATCTTCTAGTTCAAATACCATAGAAAACCCAATTGTTCCTCCTAAGGACCCCTTTGTATTGGATTATGTAAAAAGTAATTTTAAGCCATTTCGATCTTGCCCCACCTCTGATATTGCTTATCAAAATTGGTTCAAGAAAGTAGAAGCTAAGAAATCCCAGCAATGGGAAGAATTAGGTATCTATAACCTGATTAAGCTATCGAAGCCTGGTTTCACCTACAGCCACCCTCTGTTATTCGCGTCCCTCTATTTCTGGGACAGTACCTATAACACTTTCCATCTCCCAGGTGGAATGATCACCCCAACCTTCTTCGACATAGCGGCCATCACTGGGCTATCGCCAGTGGGAGAAACTTATATACCCGACAACGAAGAACATTCAAGCATAATTGACTTCGAAGTCAAGCTAGCCAGTTTTTCCAAGTTTATTAGTCATTACCATGCTGAGGGGGACAATGTGTCTGACGTAGAGCACATTGCTTTCTTAACCCTGTGGCTGTCGAGATAAGTTTTCTGCAGTAGATCCCTACAGGTAGCTAGTAGGTTCATTCCTCTAGCTAGGGATTTGCATGAAAATTGAAAAGTGTGCCTAAGTGAACTGCTCTTAGTTGACCTTTATGAAAGCCTGAGGTCAGCTGTTTCGAGCCTCAAATCCCACACCTCCAAAAATATTCTGTTGGCTGGCCCTTTTTGGTTACTTCAACTATGGCTAAATGCCATGTTCGAACCCTCCTTATCAACCGCCAACACCATTGATGAGCAAGATTCTGAGATAAATGATAGGATAGTCGAAGGCACTAGGCTTCGAAGATTAACTCCCAATGACGACAAAGATGACTTCAAAGTCCAATTCTCAAAGTACATCATGATATTCTCCAAAAGGCACAAGTTCGAAGAGAGCATGGCGCCTTTTGCTTCGAGGGCTCATGGACCTTCTTGGTTCACCATGGCTCTCTCAGAAGCTATCAAGAGCAAGGAGATTCAGGATGTATGGAGAGCTTTTTTGCTACCTAGACTCATTTCTTCAAGAATAACTCCAGCCAAGAACCAGATTTTTCTCTTTGCCTACCAACCAAACTTTGTTTCGAGGCAGTTTGGCTTATGCCAACTGATTCCTGAACCTTTATTTCAAACTGAGAGTGCCATCACTTCTGGACGAACTTTCAAGGCACGGGAAGCCAAAATACAGCAAGAACAATATCAAGGCTTTGCCCAATTTGAGTTGATAACCTTCGAACCTACCCATCTCACAGCTAAAGGGTTTCTGGAATGGTGGACCAAGTTTTATCAAACTTATATGTTAGATACACTTACAATTCAACCGAAACTAATTGATGCCTTCGATGTGCAGGTACCAACAAAGAAAGGTATGTTTACTCATGCCAAAGAGATTAAAGCTTTCCAAAATTACTTTGAAACTACTTATGACCCCACGCGCTTGGACTCCACTGTGCATCAAGCGGCTGAGACCTTGAAGGAAAAATGTAAACAAAAAGTTTCTAAGTTAAAACTTCCTTCAGGGATGTCACCTGAGGATAGGTATAGGTTGGCATTCGAAATGCATCCACCTAAATTTCCCAGATTACCTACCTCAGAACTGGCTCTGGCTTGGTTTCCCCCATATCCTTGGTGGTTTACTTGCAAAGAGATGTTCAAATATCTTCAAAGGAAACTAAAGCCATCTGAGACTGTGACATGGGCTCGATACTGGCTTCATGATTTCCCAGGACACCTTCGATACGACCTTTCTGCCATGTCAATTAAATCTGATCAAGGCACAGGTGCGAATGCTTGGGAAAATCCCAAACGTCTTTTATTTTCCATATCTTTAACCTTTGCTTTAATTGTTTCGATTTTCAGCCATCAGGATAAAGACAGCTGCCTCGAAGTCGAAAGAAGGGAGTGCCTCTCAAGCCTCCATCGAAACTACTGACAAAGTGACTCCACCCGAAACAACCACTATTGCTGCAACCACAACAACAACAATAATACCAACAACAACCAGTGTTCCAATTCCAACGGTAATCACTTAGCCTTGATGTTTCGACTTCACTCATGTTTTATGGTTTGCATCTAACTCTTCGTTTAAAATCCTTTCAGACCAACAAGCTTCCTCCTCCTACTCCCAAGAAGCGGAAATCAAGCACCACTGGGGAAGATCCCAAGGCTGGAGGAAACTTAAACACTGCTTCGAAGAAGAAGCCAAAGAAAGATATTTCGAAAAGTACCGTTCCAACTAGTGTCTCTGGACTTGATTCCAGGGATGCTGCTCCCTCACCCAAATCCAAAAATCCACCTTCGACCTCCAACACAACGTTGGAACGTATAGCTAGTAACCTCTCCTCCGAGAGTCCACAAGTAAATTGAACCTTTAAATTTTTGACAATAATAACTTCTTATTACCTTGGTGAATGTTTTTTTAACATTCTGTTGTTCCTTGCAGAACATCTTGAATCCAGCTTCCACTACTTCGAACTCACAATCCAGAGCTGCTGCTCTGCTCAACTCCTCTCCTCAAGGAGATTCCAGCAACCTGGTTCAAAATAAAGGTTCCTCCAATATGGCGGTTCTGGCTGGAACTTCTGAACAGCAGGATGATCAAGGTACCTCCATTCCTCTGAAAGAGATAAACGAAACACCACTTCAAACATCTGCAGAGGATTTGCAAAGGGCTTCTCTTCAAAAGTCCTCTCTTGAAACTCTTCAAGAGGACCCAAAGGACACTCAAACTGAAGAAGAGAAAGTTGATTCTGGGCAAAGAGCCAAAGAATCTGCAGACGAAGAATCTGAGGAGGAGAATGCCAATGACGGTTCGACTGCTGGGACGGAGTCCAATGCAAATAGCAGTGAAAGGGATGGTATCGAAGTGGTGGACTTGGATGAGGATGAAGAAGACCAAGAGCACGAAACGAATGAAGGGGATGGTAATGCAACCAACGAACCCATAGAGGTTGAGATGGACGTGGCTCCCCTACGTGTGGAACTCCCTCAATCCTCTTTGTCTTGAATGACTGACGAGGAACTGGCACTTATGAGACGAAATGACCCTATTGGGTACATGAAGGCAAAGTTGGCTCAGAGGGACGTCCCACTTGCTAGGGCTGGCACAAGTTCGACCAACTATCCTCTTCCCACAGATGAAAGAATTGTTCTTCTTAATAAAATTAGGAAAACCATTCTCAATGTGGATATATTCGAAGTGCTTAAGCAAGATAGTACTGCTTGCTATACTATGAAGGAGCTGCTCACAAAGGTCAATCTTTCTACCTGCTCCTTGCCAGTTAGTACTCTCTTGTTCGATCTTCAGGCTTTGCTGGACAACGTAACTGGTTACCTTCTTCAAGACGAATCTGCTGCCAAGAAGGTTCAAGAGAAACGCATTGCCATGGATGCTGCTTATGAACAAGCTTCAAAACTCTCTTAAGAAGCTGAGGATCAAGTTATGCATCTGAAGCAGGCGAAAACTGATTATGAGGCTCGAGCTGAATCCATACTTCTTTGGGAAAGGCAGATTCTGGAACTTCAACAGAAGGTTAAGGAGGCTAAAGAACAACAAATAGCCTTCGAAACCAATATTGCTGGTAACCAATTCGAAGAGCTTCTCAACCAGGGGCTTGCGGAAATGGAGACTGCAGAACAACTTAAAGGAGAAGTGGCAACCTTGGAAGGAGCCAGACGGTTCGCTCAGCAGAAACTTGAATCATTTCGAAGCACTTTTAATCGATTGAAAAATAACTCTTATTTCTAGATTTTGATGTTTATTTGACTACAATTTTGGTTCCTTATATGTAATATTCGAACAACGCCATTTTGGCATTTTATCTTGCCATCTTGGCCTTTTATAACATCTTGGTTACGTTGTTACTATTCGAATCTCCTGCAGGCGTGGCTTATATTTCTTTAAATATTTCCCATTAACCTTTAGGATACGTTTATCATCCACGAGTTCTTCGATTTCGTATGCATTGTTTGAGAATACTTTTAATATTCGAAAAGGTCCTTCCCAATGAGGTGACCATTTACCTAACGCTTTATTCTTCTTGTCCATAGGCAATATGACTCTCCAAACCAAGTCATTAATAATGAATACTTTTTTCTTCACCCTTTTATTGTATGTTCTGGCCACTCTTTCTTTTTGTCTCATCAAAATTTCCAATGCATGTAATCTAATTTCGTCCAACTCAACTAATTCATTCATCATCATTTCCCAATATATGCAGGTGGGATTTCGTTTTGTCTCTGAATTCGAACTGATTGTAGATGAATTTCTACTGGCAACATTGCATCATGACCAAATGTGAGTTGGAAAGGCGTAGTGTTAGTAGCTTCCTTAGGAGATGTTCTACAAGCCCATAATATTTGGTCCAGAGTTTTGTGCCAGTTTCTTGGCTTTTTGCCAATATGCTTCTTGATTAATCCTATTATTACTTTATTTGCTGCTTCGACTTGACCGTTTGCTTGAGCATAATATGGCGTTGATGTTAGCAATCTAAACCCCATTTCTTGGGCAAATCCTTGCATCTTTCTACCAGTAAACACAGAGCCTTGGTCTGTGGTTATGCTCTCTGGCAATCCGAACCTATAGATAATGTACTTTTGTATAAATTCAATAATAGCCTCTTGATCAGCAACTATCAGTGGTATAGCTTCGATCCATTTGGTAAAATAATCTATTCCCACCAAGATGTATTTTTGTCCTTTGGATGAAGCATGATTTATTTCTCCTATCAAATCCAATGCCCATCCTCTAAATGGCCATGGTTTGATGATCGAATGCAACTCACTTGCAGGGGCATGTTGAATTCCTGCATGTTTCTGACATTCCTCACATCCTTTAGCAAAGTCTATGCAATCTTTGAGCATGCTAGGCCAATACAAGCCGTATCGAAATAACAGCCATTTCATTTTATGGCCTGCTTGATGTGCCCCACATGCCCCATTATGGACTTCAGACAATGCTAAATATGCCTCACTTTCTCCTAGGCATTTCAATAATACACCCTCTTGGGTCTTTTTAAACAATTCGTTCCCCATGAGGAGATATGACAATGCTCTATATTTTGTCTTTCTATCCACATTTAGAGTTGGGTCTGCTAAATAACTCTTCAGTGGACTTCGCCAATCTGCATCTGACAAAGTATTTATGGCTAATATTTCGAATCCCTGTTTCTCAGCATATCCCAATTTCATACTTTCCAGATCCGATGGTGTGAATCTAGTAGCCATAACTCTTCCCCTTAATTCAACCAAATCCTTGAAGTTCTTGGTAGACACTTTATAACCCGAAGCCAACTGCGCTAAGTCATTTGCTTCTTGGTTCTCTATTCTTGGTATGTGTTGAATATCCATGTATTCAAATTTCCTCAATAGCCTATTGACTATGACGAAGTATACCATTAAATTTTCCTTTATGCACTTGTATTCCTTTGTGATTTGTTTGACCACTAATTCAGAGTCTCCTTTAATTTCGACTCTGGTTGCCCCCAATTCCAACAAAGCTTCAAGTCCAACAATGAGCGCTTCATACTCAGCTTCGTTGTTCGAACAACGAGGACCATATAATTTATACTTGAATTTTGTTGGAATTCCTTCAGGAGAAATCAGAAGGACTCCAACACCACTTCCATTCCTGTGGGTTGAACCATCAAAGTACAATTTCCATGGTTGCATTTCGACGTAACTCATGACAGTCTGCTCAACCAAAGAATGGTCCACAATGAAGTCAGGAATCACTTGACCTTTCATAGCTTTTAAAGGCATGAAAGTCAAAGAATATTTTGTTAAGGCTAAAGCCCACTTGCCAACTCTGCTATGCATTATTGGTTTTGAAAGAATATGTTTAATGACATCGAAATGAGATGAAACATAAACATCAACAGGTTTTATATAATACTTGAGTTTCATACAAGAGAAATACAAGCAGAGACATAGCTTTTCTAAATTGCTATATCTGGTCTCTGCATCATTTAGCACTCTACTTAAATAGTATATGGCTCTTTCGATGCCATTGCTATCTTCTTGTGCTAGCATACTACCTATACTAACTTCATAGGCAGATATGTACAATCTCATGGGCTTCCCCCATGAAGGTGGAGACAAAATAGGAGGCTGAGAAAGGTATTCTTTTATCCTTTCAAATGCCTCCTGGTGAGCTTCGTTCCATTCGAAGGCTTGGCCTTGCTTTAGACGAAGTAACAGAGAGAAAGCTTGGGTTCTTCCACTTAGGTTCGAAATGAATCTTCTGAGGAAGTTAATTTTCCCTAGCAGAGATTGCAACTCCCTTTTTGACGTAGGTGCTTTCGTCTCCATTATGGCTTTGGTTTTGTTCTGGTTGATTTCAATTCCTTTCTTGTGAACCACAAAACCAAGAAAATCTCCAGCCTGCACAAAAAATGCACATTTAAGGGGATTCATCTTTAAGCCATGTTTTCTCATTCGCTCGAATGATTGGCTTAAATGATGCAAATGTGTTTCTGCAGATATAGATTTGATGACTATATCATCAATATACACCTGCATGAAGGTTTCAATGAAATCATGAAAAATTGAATTCATTGCCCTTTGATAAGTTGCCCCAGCGTTCTTTAAACCAAAAGGCATCACCACCCATTCGTAGGTGCCTAAGGCTCCTGGGCAACGAAATGCTGTCTTTGCAACATCTTCTTCAGCAATGAAAATCTAGTTATACCCAGAGTATCCATCTAACATACTCAAGTATTCGAACCCTGCAGCAGAATCTACTAGCATTTCTGCCACAGGCATGGAATATTCATCTTTAGGGGTTGCAGTGTTTAAATCCCTAAAATCTATGCAAATTCTTAAAGAACCATTTTTCTTAATAACAGGTACTATGTTTGCTAACCATTCGACGTACCTTGTTGTTCTGATGAATTTGCAACGCAGCAACCTTTCGATCTCAGCTTTAATTTTTGTGAGAACCGCTGGTGCGAATCTTCTGGGAATTTGTTTGATGGGCCTCTTGCCATCTTTGATTGGCAGTCTGTGTTCGACCAACTCCCTCTTTAAACCAGGCATCTCGTCATAATCCCATGCGAAGCAATCTTTGTTTTCCTTGAGGACTTCGATCACTTCCTTCTTGAGGCCTGGGCTAAGTTTAGCACTTATATAGGTTACTCTTTTCGTTTTTTCATCCCCTAAGTTGACTTCTTCGAGTGGATCTTGTGCCAACATTTTGGCACATGAGTTTATGGGGTCCCTTTCGAAGCCTAAGGGTTCTTTATCATAGATGGCATCCAACCTTTGATCCATCTCAAACTCTTCGAAGGGTGAGCATTTCGAACCATCCCCACTTACTTCGTTCATCTTTATAGTTGATTTATTTATTTCAGCCTCTAAGGTCGCTTTTGATTCGTTCTCACCCATATAGGCCGAAATCCTTTCGAAAAAGGTAGACTCAGTCATGGATAAGGTTGTCGAAGTCCCAGCCTGCTGGCCGTTTTTGTATAGTGCTTTCGACTCCCTCTTCTTCACTGATTATTGTTCTATCCTAGTAAAGGCCATCATGGCGAAGGGTCATGTAGTAGTGGGCGTTTCTAGTTTCATTAATCTCATCATTTGGAACACACGGAGCAATCTTTGCCAGATTTTTATCATAATCCCTCTTGTCAACTAAATTGACAGTTGACATAAAGTAACTCTGGTCTGCTTCGATGTTTTCCACGATTCCATCATCTCTCCACAGAACTAGTCGCTGATGCATTGACGAAGGAACTGCCCCCACGCCATGGATCCACTCCCTTCCCAGCAGTAAGTTATAGTTGGCCTTAGCTTCGATCACCATAAACATGGTGGGCCTACAACTTGAGCCTATTGTCAATTCCAACTGGACCACTCCCAGTGTTTTACCCACTTTTCCCTCATAATTGGACAGAACCATATTATGGGGCTTGATGTCTCCTTCGCGGATCTCTAATCTTTTTAGCATGAAATGGGGTATCAAATTGACTGCAGCACCCCCATCCACTAGAACTTTGTTCACACCATGGACACCAACTTTCGCCCGAATAAAAAGTGGCTTGAGATGGTTCTTCATTGCAGGTTCTGGACGTTCGAAGAACGCATTTTGTTCCTCAACAGCCCCATTGTCCATCACATAGTAGCACACAGGCCTATGTTTCATCAAATCTGTGGTGTCTTCCTCCTCATATTCATCGATTTCGGTTTCCTGCCCAAATTCGCAGGGAAGCACATACACCATGTTACAGTTCAGGTTAAATGAAGACTCCCCCTCCGATTCGAAGTTATCTGTTATCATATCTTCGTCCTCTTCCGGGCCTTGAGTGTATTCCTTTGGTTCATCGCGTTGTACTTCAGAGAAGAGCCTCCTATTGACTGGAGGTTTGTCTTCAGTTTGATTTTTTGGTTTGTTGGTGCTAGATTCACCTTGGTTTTTTGTTGAAGTAACCCCTTTGTTTGCCACAGCTTCTCTCTCAGCCTTTCGAATCCTTTGCTGTCTGCGCCACTGGGATCTTGACATGGGGTTCCTTCCTTTGTAATTTTCTAATCTCACCTCCTCCCTTTTTGCTGTGTTGAATTGCCTCCTGTATGTCACAGCATGGCGTGCATTTCGTTCAACGTTTCTCCATCTATCTTTGCCTTTGTCATTTCTGACCTGTAACCATCTATCGGTTGGCACTTCAGCAGGGAGTTTGAAAGTCACTCTTCGAGCAGCCTTGGGGTGAGGGCTATCAGGCTTTCGCTGTTTGTGTCTGCTGTCGAAACGTGGACCCATCTGGACAGTTTCTTGATGGTTCCAGCAAGGGGCGAAGGGAATCGTTTCGAAGGCCCTGGCCATGCTTTGGTCATACACAGCAGAACACCTTGGGCAAATCAAGCACTTGGTTGCCCCTTTGTAGCAGCGAAACACAAATTCCAGCAAACTTTCTCCAGCCTTGGGATAACACCTAAAAAGCTGGTTATCCTGGTGCCAATTGTTGCCAGTTCGAGTCCTCTGTACCCTTTCGAAATTCGCAGTGATTCTTTGATTGCAAAGGATGCTGCACCTAGGGCACAATATCATGCCTGAATCTCCTTTGTGGCATGTCATGAGATAATCCTTGAGACTAGCATCTCCAGTGTGATTATCCCCCATTCTATACTTTTCTTTTTCTAAGTATTTTTCTACTTCCTCCATCTCAGAGCGAGGTCTTTCCATATCCACCATATTTATTTCAACATCTTCCCCCTTAGCTTCGTCATCGCCCCATCCTGTGGGCTTTATATCCTTAATCTGAACCTTCGAACTCTCTGGGGCAGAATATTTGACCAAATAGTCAAATTTTCCACTAGGTTCCCCTAGAGTGTCCCATATTTCCTTCTGAGGGGAAATTGGCTGCGTGATTTGGACTTTCTCCAATTCCAGCCTCAAGCCTTCAGTGACTTGTGTTAGTTCTTGGTTTTGATTTCCTTGGCCTTCAGTAGCCTGGGTTTCTCTTGCAACAGCTACAGGTGCGGCAATCGAAGTCTCTGGCGTATTCTGGATGTCTTCAGTGACCTCCTTATTGACTTCGACCATCACCCAGTTTTCAGCTTCAGTACCCTTCTCTCCTGTTAGGGCGTCGCTTTGATCAGTTTCCACCATGTTGACCTCTCCAATGCATGCAGGCTAGGAGTAGTTGGTGTCTGCGACGTCCAAGGGATCTTCGTCCACTTTCATCTTCACCTTATCAGCAAACTTTAGTCTGCCATCTTTGATCGCGTTTTGAATTAGGTCCCTGAAAAGAAAACATTGTGAGGTTTTGTGGCCTAGGAAACTATGATATTTGCAAAATCCTCTCTTCTTTCTCTGATCCAAAGGAGGTATTTTGACATTTGATGGCACAATTAGTTGGCCATCTTTGACAAGTAAGTCAAAAATCTCGTCACATTTAGTGACATCGAAGGTATAAACCTTCTTTGGAAATTTGTCACTTTTTTCATTTTCAACAATGTCTTTCCCTTTTGTGGGAACTAACAATTTACAGGAATAAGGCGGGGCCTGTTTTAATTCAGCGAGGTCGATTTCGACCTCTTCGAATTCGAATTCAGGATATTCTTCTGCTTCCTCAGTCCCAACATAGGAAATCCTTTCTTTCTTGCTATTCTTAAAGACTCTGGCTTTTTCGGCCTTTAGTCTTTCGACCTGTCGAACCCTATCGGCTAACTGAGCCATATCCCTCAAATATTGAGTGTCTAGTTTCTTTCGAATAGAATAATCCAAGCCACCAGCGGCCATTTCGACTAACTCATGTTTAGGCACTACTGTGTAACATCTGGATTTCAAAAGCCTAAATCTATTCAGATAATCATCTATGGGTTCGGTGAACTTTTTCTTAACACTGGCCAATTCCTTCAAACTTATTTTCGACTGTCCCATGTAAAATTGTTCATGGAATAATCTCTCTAAGAGAGCCCAAGTGTCAATGGACCCAGGAGGCAAAGTGGTAAACCATGTGAAGGCGTTTTTAGTCAAGGAACTTGGGAAGTATTTGATCCTGAGATCTTCATTATTGGCTATATCTCCCGCTTCGGTTAGATATCTCGCTATGTGTTCGACTGTTGACTCATTGGTATCCCCAGCGAACTTTGTAAATTTAGGGACTTTATATCCCCTTGGTAAATCAGTATGCATTATGCAATCCAATATAGGAGAAGCATAATTTGGCCTTATCATTCTTGTGTTGAGGCCATTCTGGGCCATGACTCTCTCTATCATGGTGGTTAGGTTGTTTTCTGCCAAGATGTCATCGTTTCGAATTCTATGAACGACAGCATCGGCATCTTGATTTCGACCAACCAAGACAACTCCCCTAGGTTGTTCTTCTCGAAACTCTGGGGCTTCTAGCCTTTCGACCCTTGCCCCTGGTTCCATAATTTCTCTTTGTGGGCCCGAGATTATTGGGGCTTCTAACCTTGGTGCCCTGGCCCCTAAGTTAACTTCTTCTCTGGGTGGTCTATAAATTGGGTCGTTAGCAATTTGTTCTATAACAGGCATGTTTGCTCGAAATCCCGCCTGATTCTGCCTACGCCTTTCTGGGGGAGCAAAGAAATCTGCTATACGACTCATATTGTCAGCATTTTCTCTGTTTGTCACAGTCACATTTTGCACTATTGGGGCAAATATCTCCTGCATGGTTTGTGCTAACACCCCTATCATATTATGGTTACTGTCATCCATCAATTGCCTAAAAGCCAACTGGTTGTCTGTGGTTAAGATAGGCATTATGCTATAACCCACTGACCCTTGGTTATTTGTCATAAACTGATTCGCCCCAGACCCAGACCCTAGTTGTGGGGATGAATTCGATGTGGAATTGTGTAAACCTGCCATAAAAGATGTTGGCATTCCATAAGAGGAATTTCTGGTTCTATTCCCATCGAAACCGGGTGGTCTAGTTAATGGAGTGGCGAAATGGGATTGTGTCCCTGATGGTGGAACGAATCCCCCAGGGTAACCAATGGTTCCAGTATTTCCTAAGATCGAACTATTAGTTGATATGCCACTTACTCCATTGGTGGCTATGTTACTGGTTGAAGATGCAACAGACTGTGCATTCGAAGGGATTACATTAGATGTTCCGATCGAAGTGGACGCATTAGTGCCTGTTGTATGTGGGCCATTTTGGTCCCCTTGTTGATTGTCAGAATTAGACATTTTGTCCAAACGTTTTCTTCTGGATGAAGGTTGGTTGCTGTTGGTTATTTTACCACTTCTCAGGTTCATAAAACAGCAAACTTCTTAGGTTCCAACGTTTTTATAATGGTTATGTCTCAACAATCTTTATTTCTAATATCCAATTATTCGTCCCACCGGGTGTGCCAATTTGTTTCTAGTGATTTCTGGTAAACAACCGCTAGTCTTCCAAACTGTCGAATAATCTTTCTGACTGTTATTCAATTCCTCTGGTAACTCACAGGATCGACTAGATTGATCCTAGGATTCCTTGGACATTAAGGTTACTCTCACGATCGAACAGATATTCATGGTTGATATTTGAGTGTTGTATATGCGTTTGGCTTATTTCGATTTCTCTCTCAAAAAGTCTAAAGATGTAGTCAAAATGTGCGTGTACGAAACTAAGTTGCATGAATAAATGTTAATTGTAAAGACATGTAAAATTTCATAAAAGTCAAGTAAATGGTTTCGAATTATAAAACAGTTAATGTAAATGATTTCTGGAACGTAAAAGGTTTGAAATATGAAGAAAGCGTTTAATGCAAGAAATATGTAAATGACTTTAAGTAAAAATATGCGTTCGAAGGATAAGACTTGAAGGTAAAGGTATGGAAAATATGACAGTTTTCTGAGATGTAAAGTGCTTGAAATGTGAAGAAAGCATTAAAATGTAAAACTTTGAAGAAGAGATTTCGAAGTGAAAAGACTGTAAATGAGAAAACTTGTAAATGTTATTTGACAAAAAGATAAAGGAAAGTGCTGGAAATGGTAAAAGGTTTTCATTAAATCAGAAATACATGGTGCTACCATACGTACATTTCTCTTGCATTCGTTTCCCTTGCCATGTGGTAGTTTGAATGTTACTGAGTATTTAGTACAATAGATATGACACACGAAATCCTAATACTAAGACTTCTATTTATACTAATTCGACCATAACGGTCTTGCTATAGGATTATGCCACGTTCAGAACATGCAGAACAATGCCTCTTTCTTCTTTCCACGTGTCCCCAAATGCTCCAGCACATAACTTTCAAACTTCGAATGTCCCGCTTCCATTTGAATTTCAAATGCTTTGGTACTTCTCCGTTTCAAACGCACTTCCCAGACACAGCCTTATTGTTATTTCGAGACTTCTTTAGATATGTTCCCATAATTGCCACTCGAAGCTCCAAGCTTTGACATGCTTATTCGAAACACTGCTTCTGCTACTTCGAAACATGACGCTTTACCTCATTTCGATCGAAACGTTTAATTCATTTCACTACGCCAAAAACTGCTTTTGCCAGCGCCTCTACTAAAGCGCTTATTGAAAAAGCGCTGCCATAGCCTTCACAAAAAACAAAATTAAAAAAAAGGGAAACCTACGAAGGCGCTTTGTTAAAAGCGCTGGCATAGGTGGGGGATACGAAAGCGCTTATTGAAAAAGCGCTGCCATAGCCTTCACAAAAAACAAAATTAAAAAAAAGGGAAACCTACGAAGGCGCTTTTTTAAAAGCGCTGGCATAGGTGGGGGATACGAAAGCGCTTATTGAAAAAGCGCTGCCATAGCCTTCACAAAAAACAAAATTAAAAAAAAGGGAAACCTACGAAGGCGCTTTTTTAAAAGCGCTGGCATAGGTGGGGGATACGAAATCGCTTATTGAAAAAGCGCTGCCATAGCCTTCACAAAAAACAAAATTAAAAAAAAGGGAAACCTACGAAGGCGCTTTTTTAAAAGCGCTGGCATAGGTGGGGGATACGAAAGCGCTTTTTACATTAAAAGCGCTGTGGTAGGTCAAATAAAAATATTAATAAAAACGAAATAATAGGGTTATGAAGGCGCTTTTTAAAAAGCGCTGTGGAAGATTGGCCTTTGAAAGCGCTTTCAAAAGCGCTGGCATAGGGTCTGATTATAATCCAAAGCCCGGTTCAATTATTTTGACATGCCCATTATCAGAAAAAAGCGCTGAACTCAAGCTGGCGGAGGTAGTTGTCGTTGTCGGTCTCCAGAAACCGTTGAACTCCGAGAGCGCATCACTGTTCAAGCATCCTCACTCTCTCACGTTTTCTCTCTTTCGATCTCAACCTTCATTTTCGTTTTCTTCTTCCAATCAAGTAAGTTCATCAAATTCTTCTCTCTTCGTATATTATTTACGCTTTTGTGACAGTTTCAACCTTCGCATTGCTCTAATAATCGAACCCCGTTTTTAGGTTCTTTTAGAAGTTTTGATTTTTGGGGATTTTGGGGAATGTGCATTTCTCTGTTGTTTATGTGTTGAAAACTATAAGATGCATTTTTGTACCTAATTGTGTTGCCTTTAAGGTGTTTGATAATTGTCCTGAGTGGTGTTATGTGAATTTTTGTCTGAGTAGACTGAACTTTGAGTAGACTGGAATAGAACACAGATCTAGAAAAGATATGGTCTTTTATTTGGTCTGCTTCATTTTTTGTCATTTTCTTGTTCTTCATCCATTCATTTTCATGCCCTTTAATATATACTCATATTCATATTCTTCCTGGAATTTCCTTACCTAATGTAAAATCTAAATCCTGCAAAAAAAATGATATTCTCATTTAAAAAACCAAGCTTTATTAAATTAAATTATATAAATATAATAAGATGAAACATAAGAGACATGATTTGAGAGCTTACAAACATGTTGGTAGAATTGTAGAACATGACATGCACCACTATGAATTTTAAATTAATGAAAATGAACATAAGTTGTTGTTGAATCCATGTGAATTAAGAAACTTTTGTCGTTGATCTTCTACCTCCCAAAAATGGCTACCATCCTGAAAATGAAGTTTTTTCATCACAAAACTAATTATTAAAAGACATTTTTAAGACCATTTTTGTTGTTTATGTTTTTGTACCTCAGAGACGACGTTTGATCTCTGTCTTTGAAGAAAAACGGAAGCTGAAGTATCCAAAAGGTGGTTGTAGTCATTAGTAGTTTGGAAAATGTTGGTCGGAGTCATGGTGGTTGTATCAGCAAAAGCTGTGCCTTGTTTGGGACTGTTACAATGTGACACTGATGATGATAGTGGTGATGGTGATGCTAAGTTATTTAATTTCTGATATAATTCAAAATATAACAAAGTTAGTTACTTTCATTATTAATAATTAATATATATTATGAGCCAATTTATTACTAAACGTAAGTTAATTAATTTTGTTCCTCACCTCTGGTCTAACCATGAAAGTGTCTAGATCTGTTGCCATGTCATAGAACATAGGATTCACTGAAGTAAGTTTCATTGACAAAAACTGCAAAAATAAATAAATAAATAAATAAGCATCAACAAAACCCTATATATAATTAGTTTTTATAGACATAATATAAGAGATTAGTTCGAGGTTATTAGTGTTACCTCTACTTGATTTTGTAAAGACTGAACATATTAGTGTTACCTTTCCTTTGCACTCTACTTTTGTATCTTTTCTGTTGTTCTGGTGTATATGTTGAAATATAATTTTTGTATTACTAATAGAAATATCAAGTAAAATATATGTGTAGTTCTAAAGTTTTAATTTTTACATAAGTGAAATTAAAAAGACCCGGGAATTTATTATGTATATAAAAATTGAAAGCTCCATTGTCACTCTCATTTATCCTGCATTTATGATTTGTTTTTCTTCTCTCTCTGAACCTTAGTATGAATTTTGATTGAATCACAGGGAGAAAGAATTAGCTGCTGTTAAGATAAATGCAGCAGATGTTGATATAATTGCAAACGAACTAGAGGTAACTTCTTCAACATGTACAGAAATCTATCTAGTAAGCTTACATTCCAATTAATTAACATACTTTTCTTATACAATAGTTGGACAAAAAGGTGGCTGAAAGAACCTTGCGTTGCTGCCATTCGTCATTTGCTTCACTAGTATGGTGGAAACAAATAAGGGAATGTGATCTATATTGTCAATGAAAATGTTTTGTTTTTAGTTACTCCTAAGTTTAACATGTTGTTTACATTCAAATCATGCAGCGGATAGTTCAACGATTTAATATCGATTGTGGTAGGAAAAAGCTGTGAAACTTTCTCCGATTGAAGAAATTCGAACTGTCCTTGATCGTAGTGTATGCGGGACGCTCTCAACATTTTCAAAGGTTTCTATCCTATTCTTGAACTGACTTGAATAACTGATTGTTTTTACTTTTATTTTCCGGCTCAATGTGAATTTCTAATGATTATAGTTGAGTGGAATTCATGAGCTGCGGTTGTGTTTTTGTTTATATCCGACTTCACTAGTTAGTAATTAGTTATGAGTTGTTTAGCACATGCTTAAGGTGAGGCAAGAATAACTATGAATTTGATTACCTAATATGTTGAATTTCTTTACAGGTAATTAATTATTATTTTGCTATAGTTGCGTGACTAATTAGTTGCTATAGTCAAACCATGGATAAAAAATGGATGACTGCCAATCGATTGTCGAAAGAGTATGAGGATGGGGTATCAGAATTCGTTAAGTTTGCCGTTGCGCACGCCAGAGAACCCAATGGAATGATATGTCCTTGCTTGAGATGCTGTTATGGGAGACGGGTTGACGCGGTTCAGTTGGAATCGCATTTACTGATGCATGGAATTGATAGAAGTTATGCATGTTGGAATTTGCATGGTGAGAAAAGTAGCGGGAATGTTGAATCGAGTTATAATACGACGTATGCTTCAAATGAGGATTTCGCAGACGCATACGATTATGATCGAGTCGAAGAGATTGCAGAAGCGCTTGAAGAAGATCTTGAGGATTGTCCCAAAATGTTCGAGAGGTTGGTAAGCGATGCAGAGAAACCGTTGTATGATGGTTGTACAAAATTCACAAGATTGTCTGCGGTGTTAAAGTTGTACAACTTAAAGGCGGACAACGGATGGTCAGATAAAAGTTTCACACAGTTATTAGCCCTCGTGAAAGAAATGCTACCAGAGGATAATGTTCTTCCCAATCGAACGTATGAGGCCAAAAAGATGTTGTCCTCTATTGGAATGAGCTATGAAAAGATACATGCATGTCCAAAAGATTGCGTTTTATTTCGAAACGAGTACGCAGTGTTAAATGAGTGTCCTAAATGCGGTGCCCCTCGATATAAGGAAAAGTTGTCTCCGGAAAAGGTGTTATGGTATTTTCCTATAATTCCGAGATTTAGGCGCATGTATCGTAGTGAGACCGATTCAAGACACTTGACTTGGCATGCAGATGAAAGAATTATTGATGGGAAGTTGCGACATCCGGCAGACTCACCACAGTGGACGAAAGTTGATATTGATTATCCTGAATTTGGAAAAGAAGCAAGAAATCTTCGCTTGTCGTTGTCTACTGATGGAATGAACCCGCATGGTATTCAAAGTATCTCGCATAGCACCTGGCCTGTGATTCTTATGATATATAACCTACCTCCGTGGCTATGTATGAAGCGTAAGTACATGATGCTATCTATGTTAATTTCTGGGCCCAAACAACCAGGGAATGACATAGACGTGTACTTGGCACCCTTAGTCGAAGATTTGAAGTTTTTGTGGGAGACCGGTGTGGAGGTTTACGATGGGTATAGGAAAGAAAGTTTCAACTTGAGGGCGATGTTGTTTGGAACAATTAATGATTTTCCGGCGTACGGAAATCTATCAGGGTACAACATTAAGGGTCAAAAAGCGTGTCCTGTTTGTGAAGATGAAACCGATACGATGCGATTGAACTTTTGTCAGAAGAATGTTTTTCTCGGTCATCGTAGATTCTTAAATTCTAATCATCACTATCGTGGGTGGAGAAAGGCATTCAATGGAGAGGCAGAACACGGTAGAGCTCCACATATGTTGACAGGTGATCAGATTTTTGAAAAGGTGAAAGATGTGAGTACTGAGTTTGGCAAGCCTTTTGCACATAGACTTGTCACGAGTGGGTGGAAGAAGAGGTCGATTTTTTTTGAACTTCCATATTGGAAGTCGTTGTACGTAAGACATTTCCTCGATGTTATGCATATTGAAAAAAATGTATTTGATAGTGTTATTGGTACGTTACTCAATATACAAGGAAAGTCTAAGGATGGCATTAACATAAGGAAGGACATGTTAAACATGGGAATTAGAACTGAATTGGCACCCGTGACGAAAGGAAGACGCACATATCTACCACCTGCTGTTTACACTCTATCTAGAAAGGAGAAGAAAATATTGTGTAAGTTCCTCAGTGAAGTTAAAGTTCCAGAAGGCTACTCATCAGATATTAGAAGACTTGTGTCAATGAAAGACCTAAAGTTAAAGAGTTTAAAGACTCATGATTGCCATGTTATAATGGAACATTTTCTACCAATAGGTATACGTTCTATTCTGCCAGAAAAAGTAAGGAGTGCAATAACTAAGTTGTGTTTTTTCTTCAAGTCAATTTGCAGCAAGGTGATCGATCCTGCGATCTTACCAACATTGCAAAAAGAGGTGGTTGTTACTTTATGTGAGCTTGAAATGTATTTTCCTCCCTCGTTTTTTGACATAATGGTTCATCTAGTCGTTCATCTTGTCAAAGAGACACAGTTGTGCGGACCAGCTTATATGAGATGGATGTACCCTGCTGAACGTTATATGAAAATTTTAAAAGGGTACGTGAAAAACCGAAGTCGACCGGAGGGTTGTATTGCGGAACGATACATTGTTGAAGAAGCGGTTGAGTTTTGCACTGAATATCTGTCAAATGTTCAATCAATTGGACTCCCCAAATCTCATATTGTCGAGAAAAAAGAAGGAAAAAGACTAATTGGAAATAAAGTTGTGACAGTGTCAATGGTCGAACGGGATCAGGTGCATTTGTATGTTCTGCACAATGAGATTGAGGTTGAGCCGTATGCTGAAATGCACAAGGGTGTTCTTCGAGGTTTAAATCTGAATAGAAATGAGAATTGGATAGTACGAGAGCAAAATCGAAGTTTCATACCGTGGTTTAAGGAACAAATTTATTCAAAGTATCGTTCGGATCCTGCTTCAGTAACAGAAAGGTTGAGATGTTTAGCATATGGTCCAAGTATGATTGTGTTTTCTTATAGCGCATACGCAATTAATGGATACACATTTTATACCAAAGAACAGGATGATAAAAGTACTATGCAGAATAGTGGTGTTACCTTGGTAGCTGAAGCGATGCACATATCAAGTGCGAATGACTTAAACCCGAAATTTGCAAATCTGTCATATTTTGGGGTTATCGAGCGCATTTTGTTGTTTGATTACGGGAAGTTTCAGATTCCTGTATTTGATTGCAAGTGGGTTGAAAATAATAATGGCGTACGAATGGATAAGTCAGGATTTTTGCAAGTGGATCTCAATAGGGTGGGGTACAAAGATGAACCTTTTATTCTAGCCTCTCAGGCTAAACAAGTGTTCTATGTCAATGATCCGACAAGTACGAAATGGTCTATAGTGCTTTTGTCTAACAAAGTAATTGATGAAAACATTGGAGATCAAGGTGATATTGGCGTTGGCATTGAATCTTGTACAAGAAACGATCAAAATGAGAATGAACCTTGTACTAGAGATGATCATAATGAGGGTATTTGGATCAATCCAACCATCCGAGTTGTTAACAGAAGCGTAAAATATATTGCTACCAAGAAAAGAAAGAGACGTTAGTGAAAAAGGTATTATTATAATTATAGCCTAATATTGTAAGTAATATGTGAATAATGTTTTGAATTTTTGGCATATCTTTTGAACCGTTTTGAATTTTTGCGAATGTGACTAGTGTTTATTTAGTAGAACAATGTTTCCGGAGCTGATGGTGAGGTTTATTTCTTGCAAGTTTGGTTTTTTAGCATTTTATTCAATTTTGAGTTCCTTTAGTGCTATTCATATCTTTTTCGACTATCCATTTTCATGTAGTGTACTAATGTGCTTGTTTGACTTTTGTTACAGGTCTAATGGCTAGCAATGAAGAAAACCCGCAAGGAAACCAACAAGAAAACCCACCAGGAAACCAACAAGATCATGAAAACTCACAAGAAACAAATCATGCAGCGGATGATACTTCAGCAAATGATGTTGCACGAGGCATCACCATAATGCGCGAAATCATTCGTGCTAGAGATAAGGGAGTGAAATATAATGTAGATTGGAATCATTCAAATCAAGTAGTTGGGGTTAATGCTTCAAAATTCACAAGCTACGTTGGTACACTTGTTCGTATGCATGTGCCAATCTCCATATCTAGATGGAATGCGAAACAATGTGAAGCATTGAAGCAAGGAAAAGAAATGTTTTGGGAAGATGTTAAGGTATGTATGTTATATGGTTTATATGGTTATATGTTTATAAGTTTATAAGTTTATATGGTGTATATGGTTTTTAAACTACTTATATGTTTATATGGTTTATATGGTTTTTAAATTACTTATATGTTTATATGGTTTATACGCAGCGGTCTTTTAACGTTCCAGATGAGCGTAAAGGCTTCGTACTTGGGTTGGCCGGGAAAAGATTTAGAGGGTGGAAAAATCTGTTGACGAACACCTATCTTAAGGATGACAAAGGAAAGTGGCTGGAAGAGTTCCCGGCCGGAAGGCCAGAAAAGTATAATCTTTTCATTAAACAAGAAGATTGGACTGAGTTTATTAGATAAAGAGATGACGAATTCCGGCAAAAGAGTGCCAAAAATAGTGAGAGAGCATCAAAGCCCGCGTATCCATACAAAAAAGGGCGTTTGGGATATGCGCGCTTAGAGGAAAAAATTGTAAGTAATAAATAGAAATGATATGTTCTTATTAATTGTCTAAATGTGTTGTATTTGACGATCTAACCGTTTGTTTCTATGCATAGTTAGAGGAGACGAAAAGTGATGAAACCTCACTTCCAGCACATTTGCTGTGGAAGGAAGCCCGTGTGGGCAAGAATCAAGCTGTTGATCCAAGTGTTCTAAGAATTTATGATGAATGCGTAAGTATAACATTGTGTCTTTAATTAAATCAAATTTTTATGACTATTTAATTGATTTTTTTATCTCCATTATTTTCAGGAGACATTGTCACAAACGGAGTCCACCGGTGACGACCAGGATACGAGGAGCGTACTTAGTAAAGCACTGAATGTTCCTGAGTATTCCGGTCGGGTGAGGGGTAAAGGTCATGGTGTGACTCCAACCTCTTTCTACCAGCATCATCGGAAAAGAAATCCTACCAATGCAGAAGTGATGAATGTACTTATGGAATTACAAGCAAAAGTCAATGCATTGGAAAGAGATAAAGAGGTATTAATGAGGGAAAAGGGCAATGCGGCAATGGCGAAAGAAACTAGTGACAACGCTAGTATCAACCGTCAGAATAAATTTCCTGAGGTAATTATAAATATATTGATAAATCTCTATTGTTCAAGTTTCTCATTTTTATTCCACCTCTTTCTATTATTGAATTAAAAGTAATATGTATGCATATTGGTTTAGGGCATTTCATCTTGCCAACTATACGTAATGGCATCAGATTATCACCTTGTTGGCAAGGGAAAAGTGTACAACACTTTGGGAGATTTAATTCATAATACACTGATCCCGGCTGGACACCTGAGAGTATCAGTAGATTATCCTATTGATCCCGATGCGTTGGTACCGGTACCTGACGTGGCCTTGGATATAAGATCGGTGCGAGACGCAGTAGGGTCGTTTGTTGCATGGCCCTTGGACCTCATTTTCATTGATGATGAGGTATGTTTAAAACCGTTAATATGAATCATTTAGATTTCAAATGTCAATTCTGAACCGTTAAGTTAATTATTTTTTAATATTAGCCTCCTACAAAACCCGCTAATAAGGGTAAGGAGATTTTGCAGCAAGGCGGCGAGTCTATGGCATCAATTCCAGAGGTACACTTAAATTGTTTATTATATGATATGAATTTAAAACTGAACGATTTTATAATTTACCTAAGTTATATGATTGTTAGGTATCTGCGAAAGTGTCTCAACAAGTGACCCAGCCTGTTCGTAGCAGACCACCCCCGAAAAAGTCAATGCATAAGGGGGGAAGAGGCGGGGGAAGAGGCGTTTTTGTACCTCGATATCGGAATACACTTGGAGTACTTTTGGAAACCTCAGATTTGAAGTCAGGTGGTATTCGTACAATCCTTATGGATGCAGATATCTTTGGTCTTGACTGCCAAGAAACGATAGGAATGGACGAAATGACTGAGATTATGACGCATGGTGAATTAGGCATCGGCAATGTTCACGCATACATCCGGTATTCCGATAAATATATCATTTAATTAGTTGAACAATTTATTTACACATTTCAATGAAAATAGTCTAATGTTTATATGTTTTTATTTAAGGTTGTTGTACGATAAAAAAATGCGCGAGACTGTATTGGCAAGACGCTTCCATTTCTTGTCTGCCCATATTGTCAGCGGAGCGACAATTGTCAGGGAACCGGGTTCAGTTAGGGAGTACTTAGTGAATCGATACACGGCCTACGTCGGCAACCCAGATAGCTTGTTTATTTTACCGTATAACACTGTTCCAGTGGGGTGAGTTTTTCATTTATTCTAATATATCTTTGTTTATTTTGCGTAGAAACTTTTCTTCTAAACTGTTGCTTAAATTTTTAGAAAACACTGGTTGTTGTTGGCTATCGATCCGATTAAAGAAGTTGTGTACTTTCTGAATTCGGTAGACGGGGAATGGACTAACTATCCCGCTATGAAGGAAACTGTTGATCAGTAAGTGAGATCGTTCTAACTATTCGTGTATATTTATATATTTAATTATTTCTGTGAGATTGATCTAAATATATGTTTTTATTTTCTTAGATCAATACAAATATTTCGTAGTCAAAGGGACGCACAGGTACCCCGGAGTAAATCATCAAATATTACTTGGATCAAAGTGCAGGTACAAAATTAGTTGCTTATAATAATAGTTATGTTACTTGATAAAATTACACGTCAACTATAAAATATATTCTGTTTTTCTATGCAGTGTCCGTTACAGAATAACGATGTAGATTGCGGATACTTTTGCTTGAGGTTTATGAAAGAAATCCTTCATAAAAATCAAGTAGAGATTCCAAGCACGGTATGGATTTATAACTTAGAATAATTTTGTATGATTTCTACATTTAATAACATCATGCATATACTGAAGTAATAATTTCTTATGTAGTACTTTGATGACCTCTATACTATGTCGTACACGGAAGTTCAAGTGGAAGAAGTCAAAGAGGAAATATGTCAATTTTATGTTGAAAACAGATTATTCTGATGGGTATGAATAAAATATTATTGTACGTGTTAGTTTGATTGTGTTGGAGCCTTTAATATTGTTTGTTTAATTTACCGTGTTGTTCATATTCATACTTTGCAGGATGACGACCGTGTCGGTGGAGCATTATTTTCGATGTAATTATATATGATTTAGTTACATATGTATATATATATGGTTACAAATTAACACGATACTTTGTATGTGATTTAGTTATGGTTACAAATTTAGTTATATATGATTTAGTTACATATATATAGATAAGGATTGGATATTATATGGTATACCGGTTTCTGTTAATATAATACCGATTTCTTAAAATATATGTATAGATAAGGATTGAATTACAGGTTAAATTATTGGACCAAAAAAAAATTACAGGCCGCACAGGGAACCTCAAATTATAGGTTTCACTTTAAAAAATTTGTATGAGCTACGAAAGCGCTTTTGGCTAAAAAGCGCTTTCGTAGGCAAGATAAATAAAAATAATAATTAAATAGAAACCCCCTATCAAAGCGCTTTTTATGGAAAAAGCGCTGTGAAAGACCCCCCTATCAAAGCGCTTTTTCCATAAAGCGCTGTAAAAGCCATGATAAATATAAAAAAAAAATTAAATAGAAACCCCCTATCAAAGCGCTTTTTATGGAAAAAGCGCTGGGAAAGACCCCCCTATCAAAGCGCTTTTTCCATAAAAAGCGCTGTAAAAGGCCTGATAAATAAAAAAAAAAATTTAAATAGCACACCTATCAAAGCGCTTTTCAAAAAGCGCTGGGAAAGACCCCCCTATCAAAGCGCTTTTTAAGGAAAAAGCGCTGGGATAGGTCCACCTACGACAGCGCTTTTGGCCAGAAAAAAGCGCTTTCGTAGCCTACGCCAGCGCTGGCTACGGCAGCGCTTTTAAGCGCTTTTAAAGGGCAAAAAAAGCGCTGTGAAAGCCCATTTTCGTAGTAGTGTTTGGCTTCTAATAACATTATCAAAATCTTCAGCCAACACATACGTACATTGCTCTTGCATTCGTTTCCCTAGCCATGTGGTAATTTGAATGTTTACTGAGTTTTTTGTACAAATAGATATGACACACGAAATCCTAATGCTAAGACTTCTATTTATACTACTTCGACCATAACGGTCTTGCTATAAGATTCTGCCACGTTCAAAACATGCAGAACAATGCCTCTCTTTTGCTTCCACGTGTCTTCGAATGCTCCAGCGCATATATTTCAAATTTCGAACATCCCGCTTGCATTTGAATTTCAAATGTTTTGGCACTTCTTCGCTTCGAACGCACTTCTTTAGACACAGCCTTGTTGTCATTTCGAGACTTCTTTGGATATATTCCCATAATTGCCACTCGAAACTCCAAGCTTTGATATGCTCATTCGAAACACTGCTTCTGCTATTTCGAAACATGACGTTTTGTTTCATTTTGATCGAAACGTCCAATTTGTTTGGCTTCTAATAATATTATCAAAATATTCAGCCAACAAAATGCCCCTTTAAAATATGTATTTCGATCTCTTTGAGAAATACTTATTTTAAACATATACACAAGATTTTGATGCGACCTTCAAATCATCGTAACATTTAATGCATTTGACTCCAGTCACGTCAATCATAACACTTTTTAGATTCCTTAACCGCCTGGAACCACTTCACAGTATGGTACAATTACAAAACAATGATTATCTTTAATCACGCTTACTACCAATGTTAACTTTACGCCACCTCTTCATCACACCAACCCATGATTACCACGTAACACAACCTTATTCAGTGGATGCTTAAACTTCCACATTATAAAACCTATCAACTTAGTCTTTTTCTTTTTCTTCCCACATTCTGAATCTTTTATCCTTCTTTTCTCACCGAAAACCCTAAGCTTTCAACATTCTTCCAACAATGTCTTCTTCTACTTCATCCCAACTAAAAAAGGTTTCCAAGAAGAAAGGAAAGACCGCAGGAACTACCATGGAAAGTAAGGTTGTCACTCACCAAGGTCAATTTGTTCTTGTTCCCCAGATGATATCAAAGGAAAAAGAAATGCTTTATGCATCCAGGTACTTATTCCTACCACTGCTGCTGGTAAGAGGTTAGCTTTAATGGGCCCTCTTACAGTTTTTGAAATTTTAAAAGATACCAGGAAAATTTTCCCAGTTTGCTATAGTTTCAAACCCCTGTTTAACAAAATGGACGCCCCTAAGGCAATAGAATCTTCTGGCTCAAACACCATGGAAAATCCAACTGTTCCTCCTAAGGACCCTTTTGTATTAGACTATGTAAAGAGTAATTTTAAACCGTTTCGATCTTGCCCCACCTCCGACACTGCTTATCAAAACTGGTTCAATAAGGTAGAAGCTAAGAAATCCCAGCAATGGGAAGAATTAGGTATCTACAACTTGATTAAGCTGTCGAAGCCAGGTTTTACTTACAACCACCCTTTGTTATTCGCGTCCCTCTATTTCTGAGACAGTACCTATAATACTTTCCATCTCCCTGGTGGAATGATTACCCCTACCTTCTTTGACATAGCGGCCATCACTGGGCTATCGCCAGTAGGAGAAACATATATCCCTGACAACGAAGAACATTCGAGTATAATCGACTTCGAAGTCAAACTAGCAACTTTTTCCAAGTTTATCAGCCACTACCATGATGAAGGAGACAATGTGTCTGATGTAGAACACATTGCTTTCCTTACCCTATGGTTGTCAAGATATGTCTTCTGCAGTAGATCCCTACAAGTAGCCAGTAGGTTTATTCCTCTAGCCAGGGATTTGCACGAGAATCGAAGAGTGTGCTTAAATGAACTGCTCTTAGTTGACCTTTATGAAAGCCTAAGGTCAGCTGTTTCGAGCCTAAAATCTCATACCTCCAAGAATATCCTGTTGGCTGGCCCTTTTTGGTTACTTCAGCTATGGCTAAATGCCATGTTCGAACCCTCCTTGTCAACTGCCAACACCATTGATGAACAAGACCCTAAAATAACTGATAGAATAGTCGAAGGCACTAGGCTGCGAAGATTAACTCCAAATGACGACTAGGATGACTTCAAAGTCCTATTCTCGAAGTACATCATGACATTCTCTAAGAGGCATAAGTTAGAAGAGACCATGGCGCCTTTTGCTTCGAGGGCTCATGGACCTTCATGGTTCACCATGGCTCGCTCAGAAGCTGTCAAGAGCAAGGAGATTTAAGATGTATGGAGAGCCTTTTTGCTACCTAGACTCATTTCTTCAAGAATAACTCCTGCCAAGAATCAGATTTTCCTTTTCGCTTACCAGCCAAATTTTGTTTCGAGACAGTTTGGCTTATGCCAACTAATTCCTGAACCCTTATTTCAAACTGAGAGCGCCATTACCTCTGGGCGAACCTTCAAGGCACGGGAAGCCAAATTACAGCAAGAACAATACCAAGTCTTTGCCCAGTTTGAGCTAATAACCTTCGAACCTACCCATCTTATAGCTAAGGGGTTTCTGGAATGGTGGACCAAGTTTTATCAAACTTATATGTTCGATACTCTTACAATTCAGCAGAAACTAATTGATGCCTTCGATGTGCAGGTACCAGCCAAGAAAGGTATGTTTACTCATGCCAAAGAGATTAAAGCTTTTCAAAATTATTTCGAAACTACTTATGATCCCACACACTTGGAATCCACTGTGCATCAAGCGGCTGAGACCTTGAAGGAAAAATTCAAACAAAAAGTTTCCAAGTTAAAACTTCCTTCAGGGTTGTCACCTGAGGATAGGTATAGGTTGGCATTTGAAATGCATCCACCTAAATTCCCTAGATTACCTACCTCAGAACTGACTCTGGCTTGGTTTCCCCCATACCCTTGGTGGTTCACTTGCAAAGAGATGTTCAAACATCTTCAAAAGAAACCAAAGCCATCTGAGACTGTGACATGGGCTCGACACTGGCTCCACGATTTCCTAGGACACCTTCGTTACGACCTTTCTGCCATGTCGATTAAATCTGATCAAGGCACAGGTGCGAATGCTTGGGAAAATCCCAAACGTTTTTCATTTTCCACATCTTTAACTTTTGCCTTAATTGTTTCGATTTTCAGCCATCAGGATAAAGACAGCTGCCTCAAAGTCGAAAGAAGGGAGTGCCTCTTAAGCCTCTATCGAAACCACTGACAATGTGACTCCATCCGAAACAACAACCATTGCTGCAACAACAACAACAACAATACCAACAACAACCAGAGTTCCAACTCCACAGGTAATCATTTAGCCTTGATGTTTCGAATTCACTAATGTTTCATGATTTGCATCTAACTCTTTGTTTAAATCTTTTCAGACCAATAAACTTCCGCCTACCACTCCAAAGAAGCGAAAATCAAACACCACTGGGGAAGATCCCAAGGCTGGCGGAAACTTAGCAACTGCTTCGAAGAAGAAGCAGAAGAAGGATATTTCGAAAAGCACCGTACCAACTAGTGTCTCTGGACTTGATTCCAGGGATGCTGCTCCCTCACCCAAATCCAAAATTCCACCTTCGACCTCCAACGTAATATTGGAACGCATAGCTAGCAACCTCTCTTCCGAGAGTCCACAGGTAAATTGAACTTTAAATCTTTTTGAAAATAATAATTTCTCATTACCTTGATGCATGCTTTTAATATTCTTTCGTTCCTTGCAGAATATCTTAAATCCAGCTTCTACCACTTCGACCTCACCATCAAAAGCTGCTGCTCCACTCAACTCCTCTCCTCAAGGAGATTCCAGCAACCTTGTACAAAACAAAGGTTCCTCCAATATGGCGGTTCTGGCTGGGGCTTCTGAGCAGCAGGATGATCAGAGTACTTCCCCTCCTCTCAAAGAGACAAATGAAACACCACTTCAAACATCTGCAGAGGCTTTGCAAAGAACTTCTCTTCAAAAGTCCCCTCTTGAAACCCTTCAAGAGGACCCAAAGGACACTCAAGCTGAAGGAGAGAAAGATGATTCTGGCCAAAGAGACGAAGAATCTGCAGAAGAAGAGTCTGAGGAGGAGGATGCCAATGATGGTTCGACTGCTGGGACAGAGTCCAATGCAAATAGCAGCGAAAAAGAAGACATCGAAGTGGTGGACTTGGATGACGATGAAGAAGATCATGAGCACGAAACGAATGAAGGGGATGGTGACACAACCAACAAACCCATGGAGGTTGAAATGGACGTGACTCCCCTACGTGTGGAACTCCCTCAACCGTCTTTGTCTCGAATGACTGACGAGGAGCTTGCACTCCTGAGACGAAATGACCCTATTGGGTACATGAAGGCGAAGCTGGCTCAAAGGGACATTCCACTTGCTAGGGATGGCACAAGTTCGACTAGCTATCCTCTTCCCACAGATGAAAGAATTGTGCTTCTTAACAAGATCAGGAAAACAATTCTTAATGTGGACATATTCGAAGTGCTCAAACAGGATAGCACTGCTTGCTACACTATGAAGGAGTTGCTTACAAAAGTCAACCTTGCTACGTGCTCCTTGCCAGTTAGTACTATCTTGTTCGATCTTCAGTCTTTGCTGGACAACGTAACTGGTTACCTTCTCCAAGATGAATCTGCTGCCAGGAAGGTTCAAGAAAAACGTATTGCCATGGATGCTGCTTATGAACAAGCTTCGAAACTCTCTCAAGAAGTTGAGGATCAAGCTATGCATCTAAAGCAAGCAAAAATTGATTATGAGGCTCGAGCTGAGTCCATCCTTCTCTGGGAAAGGCAGATCCAAGAACTTCAACAGAAGGTTAAAGAGGCTAAAGAACAACAAACAACCTTCGAAACCAATGCTGCTGGTAACCAATTCGAAGAGCTTCTCAACCAGGGGCTTGCAGAAATGGAAACTGCAGAACAACTCAAGGGAGAAGTGGCAACCTTGGAAGGAGCCAGGCGTTTCGCTCAACAGAGACTTGAATCTTTTCGAAGCACTTTCAACAGACTGAAGAATAATTCTTATTTCTAAATTTCAGTGTTTATTTGATTACAATTTGGTTTTTTATATGTAATATTCGAACAACGCCATTTTGGCATCTCAACTTGCCATTTTGGCATTTTTATAATATTTTGGTTAAGTTGTTACTATTCGAATCTCCTGCAGGCGTGGCTTATATTTCTTTAAATATTTCCCATTAACCTTTAGGATACGCTTATCATCCATCAGTTCTTCGATTTCATATGCATTGTTTGAGAATACTTTTAATATTCGAAAAGGTCCTTCCCAATGAGGTGACCATTTACCTAGTGTTTTATTTTTCTTGTCCATGGGCAATATAACTTTCCAGACTAAGTCATTAATAATGAATGCTTTGCTCTTTACCCTTTTGTTATATGTCCTGGCCACTCTTTCTTTTTGTCTCATCAAGATTTCCAATGCATGTAATATGACTTCGTCCAACTCAACTAATTCATTCATCATCATTTCCCAATATAATGCAGCTGGGATTTCGTTTTGTCTTTGAATTCGAACTGATTGTAGATGAATTTCTACTGGCAGCACTGCATCATGACCAAATGTGAGTTGGAAAGGCGTAGTGTTAGTAGCTTCCTTAGGAGATGTTCTACAGGCCCATAATATTTGGTCCAAAGTTTTGTGCCAGTTCCTTGGCTTTTTACCAATATGTTTCTTGATTAACCCTATTATCACTTTATTGGCTGCTTCGACTTGACCGTTTGCTTGAGCATAATATGGCATTGATGTTAGTAATCTAAACCCCATTTCTTGGGCAAGTTCTTGCATCTTTCTACCAGTAAACACAGAGCCTTGGTCTGTGGTTATGCTCTATGGCAATCCAAACTTATAGATAATGTGCTTCTGTATAAACTCAATAATAGCCTCTTGATCAGCAACTATTAATGGTACAACTTCGATCCACTTGGTAAAATAATCTATTCCTACCAAGATATATTTCTGTCCTTTAGACGAAGCATGATTTATTTCTCCTATCAAATCCAATGCCCATCCTCTAAACGGCCATGGTTTGATGATTGAATGCAACTCACTTGCAGGGGCATGTTGAACCCCTGCATGTTTCTGACATTCCTCACATCCTTTAGCAAAGTCTATACAATCTTTGAGCATGCTAGGCCAATACATGCCATATCGAAACAACAACCATTTCATTTTATGACCTGCTTGATGTGCCCCACATGCCCCATTGTGGACTTCTGACAATGCTAAGTATGCCTCACTTTCTCCTAGGAATTTCAATAATACGCCCTCTTGGGTCTTCTTGAACAATTCGTTCTCCATGAGGAGATATGATAATGCTCTGTATTTTGTCTTTCTATCCATATTCAGAGTTGGGTTTGCTAAATAACTCACCAGTGGACTTCGCCAATCTGCATCTGATAAAGTGTTTATGGCTAATATTTCGAATCCTTGTTTCTCAGCATATCCCAATTTCATACTTTCTAGATCTGATGGTGTGAACCTAGTAGCCACAACTCTTCCTCTTAATTCAACTAAATCCTCAAAGTTCCTAACAAAAACTTTATAACCCGAAGCCAACTGTGCTAAGTCATTTGCTTCTTGGTTCTCTATTCTTGGTATGTGCTGAATATCCATGTATTCAAATTTCCTTAGTAGCCTGTTGACTATGACGAAGTATATCATCAAGTTTTCCTTTATGCATTTATATTCCTTTGTAATTTGTTTGCCCACTAATTCTGAGTCTCCTTTAATTTCGACTCTAGCTGCCCCCAATTCCAACAAAGCTTCAAGTCCAACAATGAGCGCTTCATACTCAGCTTCGTTGTTCGAGCAACGAGGACCATCTAATTTATACTTGAATTTTGTTGGGATTCCTTCAGGATAAATTAGAAGGACTCCAACACCACTTCCATTCCTGTGGGTTGAACCATCAAAGTACAATTTCCATGGTTGTATTTCGACGTAACTCATGACAGTTTGCTCAACCAATGAATGGTCCACAATGAAGTCAGAAATCACTTGACCTTTCACAGCTTTTAAAGGCATGAAAGTCAAAGAATATTCTGTTAAGGCTAAATCCCATTTACCAACTCTGCTATGCATTATTGGTTTTGAAAGCATGTGTTTAATGATATCGAAATGAGATGAAACATAAACATTAACAGGCTTTATATAATACTTGAGTTTCATACAAGAGAAATACAAACAGAGGCATAGCTTTTCTAAATTGCTATATCTGGTCTCTGCATCATTTAGTACTCTACTTAAATAGTATATGGCTCTTTCGATACCATTGCTATCTTCTTGTGCTAACATACTACCTATACTAACTTCAGAGGCATATATGTACAATCTCATGGGCTTCCTCCATGAAGGTGGAGACAAGATAGGAGGCTGAGAGAGGTATCTTTTTATCTTGTCAAATGCCTCCTGATGGGCTTCGTTCCATTCGAAGGCTTGGCCTTGCTTTAGACGAAGCAACGGAGAGAAAGCTTGGGTTCTTCCACTCAGGTTCGAAATGAATCTTCTGAGGAAGTTAATTTTCCCTAGCAGAGATTGCAACTCCCTTTTTGACGTAGGTGCTTTCGTCTCCATTATGGCTTTGGTTTTGTTCTGGTTGATCTCAATCCCTTTCTTGTGAACCACAAAACCAAGGAAATCTCCAGCCTGCACAAAAAATGCACATTTAAGGGGGTTCATCTTTAAGCCATGTTTTCTCATTCGTTCGAATGATTGGCTCAAATGATGCAAATGTGTTTCTGCAGATATAAATTTGATGACTATATCATCAATATACACCTGCATGAAGGTTTCAATGAAATCATGAAAAATCGAATTCATTGCCCTTTGATAAGTTGCCCCAGCGTTCTTTAAACCAAAAGGCATCACCACCCATTCGTAGGTGCCTAAGGCTCCTGGGCAACGAAATGCTGTCTTGGCAACATCTTCTTCAGCAATAAAAAATCTGATTATACCCAGAGTATCCATCTAACATACTTAAGTATTCGAACCCTGCAGCAGAGTCTACTAGCATTTCTGCCACAGGCATAGAATATTCATCCTTAGGGGTTGCAGTGTTTAAATCCCTAAAGTCTATGCAAATTCTGAAAGAACCATTTTTCTTAATAATAGGTACTATATTTGCTAACCATTCGATGTACCTTGTGGTTCTGATGAATTTGCAATGCAGCAACCTTTCGATCTCAGCTTTAATCTTTGTGAGAACCGCCAGTGCGAATCTTCTGGGAGTTTGTTTGATGAGCTTCTTGCCATCTTTGATTAGCAGTCTGTGTTCGACCAACTCCCTCTTTAAACCAGGCATTTCGTCATAATCCCATGCGAAGCAATCTTTGTTTTTCTTGAGGACTTCGATTACTTCCTGCTTGAGGCCTGGGCTAAGTTTTGCACTTATGTAGGTTATTCTTTTCGTGTTTTCATCCCCTAAGTTGACTTCTTCGAGTGGATCCTGTGCCAACATTTTGGCACCTGAGTCTATGGGGTCCCTTTCGAAGCCTAAGGGTTCTTTATCGTAGATGGCATCCAACCTTTGATCCATCTCAAATTCTTTGAAGGGTGAGCATTTCGGGCCATCCCCACTTACTTCGTTCATCTTTACAGCTATTTTATTTATTTCAGCCTCTAAGGTCGCCTTTGATTCGTTCTCAGCCATGTAGGCCGAAATCCTTTCAAAAAAGGTGGACTCAGTCATGGATAAGGTTGTCGAAGTCCCAGCCTGCTGGCCGTCTTTGTATAGTACTTTCGACTCCCTCTTCTTCACTGATTATTGTTCTATCCCAGTATAGGCCATCATGGTGAAGGGTCATGTAGTAGTGGGCGTTTCTGGTTTCGTTGATCTCATCATTTGGAACACACGGAGCAATCTTTGCCAGATGTTTATCATAATCCCTCTTGTCAACTAAATTGAATGTTGACATAAAGTAACTCTGGTCTGCTTCGATGTTTTCCACGATCCTATCATCTCTCCATAGAACTAGTCGCTGATGCATTGACGAAGGAACTGCCCCTACGCCACGGATCCACTCCCTTCCCAGCAATAAGTTGTAGTTGGCCTTGGCTTCGATCACCATAAACATGGTGGGCCTACAGCTTGAGCCTATTGTCAATTCCAACTGGACCACTCCCAGTGTTTTGCCCACTTTCCCCTCATAATTGGACAAAACCATATTATGGGGCTTGATGTCTCCTTCGCGGATTTCTAATCTTTTCAGCATGAAGTGGGGTATCAAATTGACTGCAGCACCCCCATCCACTAGAACCTTATTCACACCATGGGCACCAACTTTTGCCCGAATAAATAGTGGCTTAAGATGGTTCTTCATAGCAGGTTCTGGACGTTCGAAGAATGCATTTTGCTCCTCGACAGCCCCATTGTCCATCACATAGTAGCACACAGGCCTATGCTTCATCAAATCTGTGGTATCTTCTTCCTCATATTCATCAATTTCGGTTTCCTGTCCAAATTCACAGGGAAGCATAGATACCACATTGCAGTTTAGGTTGAAAGAAGACTCCCCCTCCGATTCGAAGTTATCTGTTATCATATCTTCGTCTTCTTCTGGGCCTGGAGTGTACTCCTTTGGTTCATCTAATTGCACTTCAGAGAAAAGCCTCCTATTAACTGGAGGTTTGTCTTCAGTTTGATTTTTTGGTGTGGGTTTATTGGTGCTAGATTCACCTTGGTTCTTTGTTGAAGTTACCCCTTTATTTGCCACAACTTCTCTCTCAGCCTTTCGAATCCTCTGTTGCCTGCGCCACTGGGATCTCGACATGGGGTTCCTTCCCTTGTAGTTTTCTAATCTCACCTCTTCCCTTTTTGCTATGTTGAATTGCCTCCTGTATGTCATAGCATGGCGTGCATTTTGTTCGGTGTTTCTCCATCTGTCTTTGCCTTTGTCATTTCTGACTTGCAACCATCTGTCGGTTGGCACTTCAGCAGGGAGTTTGAAAGTCACTCTTCGAGCAGCCTTGGGGTGAGGGCTATCAGGCCTTCGTTGTTTGTGTCTGCTATCGAAACGTGGGCCCATCTGCACAGTTTCCTGATGGTTCCAGCAAAGGGAGAAGGGAATCGTTTTGAAGGCTCTGGCCATGCTTTGGTCATACACAGCATAACACCTTGGGCATATCAAGCACTTGGTTGCCCCTTTGTAGCAGCGAAACACAAATTCCAGCAAACTTTCTCCAGCCTTGGGATAACACCTGAACAACTGGTTATCCTGGCGCCAATTGTTGCCAGTTCGAGCCCTCTGTACCCTCTCGAAATTCGCAGTGATTCTCTGATTGCAGAGGATACTGCACCTAGGGCATATTATCATGCATGTATCTCCTTTGTGGCATGTCATGAGGTAATCCTTGAGACTAGCATCTCCAGCGTGATTATCCTCCATTTTATACTTCTCTTTTTCCAAGTATCTTTCTACCTCCTCCATCTCAGAGTGAGGTCTTTCCATGTCCACCATGTTTACCTCAACATCTTCCCCCTTAGCTTCATCATCTCCCCATCCAGTGGGTTTTATATCTTCAATATGGACCTTCGAGCTCTCTGGGGCAGAATATTTGACCAAATAGTCAAATTTTCCACTGGGTTCCCCTAGAGTGTCCCATATTTCCTTCTGAGGGGAAGTTGGCTTCGTGATTTGGACTCTCTCCAATTCCAGCCTCAGGCCTTCAGTGACCTGTGTTAACTCTTGGTTTTGATTTTCCTGGCCTTCAGTAGCCTGGGTTTCTTTTGCAACAGCTACAGGTGCTGCTTCAATCGAAGCCTCTGGTATCTTCTGGATGTCTTCAGTGACCTCCTTATCGGCTTCGACTATCACCCAGCTTTCGTTTTCAGTACCTTTCTCTCCTATTGGGGCATCACTTTGGTCAGCTTCCACCATGTTAATCTCTCCAATGCATGCAGGCTCGAAGTAGTTGGTGTCTGCCACATCCAAAGGATCTTCGTCTACTTTCATCTTTGCTTTATCAGCAAACTTCAGTCTGCCATCCTTGATTGCATTCTGAATTAGGTCCCTGAAAAGAAAACACTGTGAGGTTTTGTGGCCTAGGAAACTATGATATTTGCAAAATCCTCTCTTCTTTCTTTGATCTAAAGGAGGTATTTTGACATTTGATGGCACAATGAGTTGGCCATCTTTGACAAGTAAATCAAAAATCTCGTCACATTTAGTGACATCGAAGGTATAAACCTTCTTTGGGAATTTGTCACTTTTCTCATTTTCAACAATCTCTTTCCCTTTTGTGGGAACTAACAATTTGCAGGAGTAAGGTGGTGCCTGTTTTAATTCAGCGAGGTCGATTTCGACCTCTTCGAATTCGAATTCAGGATAATCTCCTGCTTTCTCAGTTCCAACATAGGAGATCCTTTCTTTCTTGTTATTTTTAAAGACTCTGGCCTTTTCGGCTTTTAACCTTTCGACCTGTCGAACCCTATCGGCTAACTGAGCCATATCCCTCAAATATTGAGTGTCTAGTTTCTTTCGAATAGAGTAATCCAAGCCACCAGTGACCATTTCGACTAACTCATGTTCAGGCACTACTGTGTAACATTTGGATTTCAAAAGCCTAAATCTATTCAGATAATCATCTATGGGTTCAGTGAACTTTCTCTTGACATTGGCTAATTCCTTCAAGCTTATTTTCGACTGTCCCATGTAAAACTGTTCATGGAATAATCTCTCCAAAAGAGCCCAAGTATCAATGGACCCAGGAGGCAAAGTGGTAAACCATGTGAAGGCATTTTTAGTCAAGGAACTTGGGAAATATTTGATCCTGAGATCTTCATTATTGGCTATATCTCCCGCTTCGGTTAGATATCTGGCTATGTGTTCGACTGTTGACTCATTGGTATCCCCAGCGAACTTTGTAAATTTAGGGACTTTATATCCCCTTGGTAAATCAGTATGCATTATGCAATCTAATATAGGAGAAGCATAATTTGGCCTTCTCATTCCTGTGTTGAGGCCATTCTGGGCCATGACTCTCTCTATCATGGTGGTTAAATTGTTTTCTGCCAAGATGTTATCGTTTCGAATTCTATGAACGACTGCATCAGCATCTTGATTTCGACCCACCATGACAACCCCCCTAGGTTGTTCTTCTCGAAACTCTGGGACTTCTAGCCTTTCGACCCTTACCCCTGGTTCCATAATTTCTCTTTGTGGGCCTGGGATCATTGGGGCTTCTAGCCTTTGTGCCCTTGCCCCCAAGTTAACTTCTTCTCTAGGTGGCCTATAATTTGGGTCGTTAGCAACTTGTTCCATAATAGGCATGTTTGCTCGAACTCCCGCCTGATTCTGCTTACGCCTATCTGGGGGAGCAAAGAAATCTGCTATTCGACTCATGTTATCAGCGTTTTCTCTGTTTGTCACAGTCATATTTTGTACTATTGGGGCAAATATTTCCTGCATAGTTTGTGCTAATACCCCTATCATATTATGGTTACTGTCATCGATCAATTGCCTAAAAGCCAACTGGTTTTCTGTGGTTAAAATAGGCATTGTGCTATAACCCACTGACCCTTGGTTATTTGTCATAAACTGATTCGCCCCAGACCTAGACCCTAATTGTGGTGATGAATTTGATGTGGAATTGTGTAAACCTGCCATAAAGAATGTTCGCATTCCATAAGAGGAATTTCTGGTTCTATTACCATCGAAACCGGGTGGTCTAGTTAGTGGAGTGGCGAAATGGGTTTGTGTTCCTGATGGTGGAACGAATCCCCCAGGATAACCAATGGTTCCAGTATTTCCTAAGATCGAACTATTAGTTGATATGCCACTTACTCCATTAGTGGCTATATTACTGGTTGAAGATGCAACAGACTGTGCATTCGAAGGGATCACATTAGATGTTCCCATCGAAGCGGATACATTAGTGCCTGTTGTATGTGGGGAATTTTGTTCCCCTTGTTGATTGTCAGAATTAGACATCTTGTTCAAACGTTTCCTTCTGGATAAGGGTTGGTTGCTGTTGGTTATTTTACCACTTCTTAGGTTCATAAAACAACAAACTTATCACTCAGAGGGTATTTTTATAATGATTATGTCTCAACAATATTTATTTCTGTTCTAAATTCCGTAATGTCCAACGATTGGTCCCACCGGGTGTGCCAATTTGTTTCCAGTGATTTCTGGTAAACAACCGCTAGTCCTCCAAACTATCGAATAAACTTACTGACTGTTATTCAATTCCTCTGGTAACTCGCAGGATCGACTAGATTGATCCTAGGACGTGTTGGTCATTAGGGTAACTCTCATGATCGAACAGGTATTGATGGTTGGTATTTAGAATGTTGTGTAGGTGTTTGACTTATTTCGATTTCTCTCTTAAGGATCTAAAGGTATAATCAAAATATATGTGCGCGAAACTAAATTGCATGAATAAAAGTTAATTGTAAAGACATGTAAACTTCATAAAAGACAAGTAAATGCCTTCGAATCGTAAAGAAAACAGTTAATGTAAAAGATGCTCTGGAATGTAAAAGATTCGAAATATGAAGAAAGCATTTAATGCAAGAAATCTGTAAAATGGTTTTAAGTAAAAATAGGCGTTCGAAGGATAAAAACTTGAAGATAAAGACATGAAATGTATAACAGTTTCTGAAATGTAAAGTGTTTGAAATGTAAAGAAAGCATTTAAATGTAAGGCATCAATGAAAAGATTTCGAATAAAAAGACTTTAAATGTAAAAACTTGTAAATGGTATTTGACAAAAAGATAAAGGAAAGTACTGGAAATGATAAAAGGTTTTCATTAAATCATAAACATGTGGTGCTATCATACGTACATTGCTCTTGCATTCGTTTCCCTAGCCATGTGGTAATTTGAATGTTTACTGAGTTTTTTGTACAAATAGATATGACACACGAAATCCTAATGCTAAGACTTCTATTTATACTACTTCGACCATAACGGTCTTGCTATAAGATTCTGCCACGTTCAGAACATGCAGAACAATGTCTCTCTTTTGCTTCCACGTGTCTTCGAATGCTCCAGCACATATATTTCAAATTTCGAACATCCCGCTTGCATTTGAATTTCAAATGTTTTGGCACTTCTTCGCTTCGAACGCACTTCTTTAGACACAGCCTTGTTGTCATTTCGAGACTTCTTTGGATATATTCCCATAATTGCCACTCGAAACTCCAAGCTTTGATATGCTCATTCGAAACACTGCTTCTGCTATTTCGAAACATGACGTTTTGTTTCATTTTGATCGAAACGTCCAATTTGTTTGGCTTCTAATAATATTATCAAAATCTTCAGCCAACAAGCAGATGCTTCCCATTTTACCATAGGATCTTATATCAATGCTTCGTTCTTATTGACCAAAATCAGATGTGGTTACCACGCCGGGGCATCATACCTTTTAATCAGGGGCATCCTCCATAACTTTGTGTTCCCTAATTTGTTCAACAAGAGCCAGTCTTTATTCCCCAAGTGAATTCATGGGGAAAGTTTTTAAGCCAAGACACAAGAACTCTGATGAGCATGCCAATGCGAGCCCAATGCATTACATCCTATTATTCCCAATTCTTCCCAGCTCTGATCTTTGAGGAATTCCTCCCACAAACGTCTCTTCTGATTACAATATGTATACTTGATACATCTCCTATTCTGAGGTACCCGGTTTTGATATTAAAGACTACAAAAGGGTTGAAATATAAAGCCCATCACCTGTTTGGCGTCTCTTCCAAAGGTCCAATTCCTCTTTGGCCAACTGCCACACTCTTTTTCACCAGGGGGATGTCTCTTTTGTTCTGATAGAAGACAAATTGTATTTTTGTGTGGCGTAGTATGCCTGATGATGCAGCTTATATCGTTTCGCTTGGAAACGCATTCATTCGTTCTCCTGAAAGAATATCCTACGCATATTATTCTGGGGCAACTGATCATTCGATTGAAGATGGTACGTCATCCAGATACAAGGTCCAAGACAAAATCAATCCAGAGAATGTGGCATCCAAATCATATCAGAGGGAGAATTTTCTCGCTCACCCGATGCATCTTCATGCATCCATAAAAAGTACTCAGAATGGGGAATCCTCATTCAGGCTCAGTATTCTCCTTTCAGAACTACCAATATTGACTTCCCGCTATTCCGTGATCAAATTCAATTTATGAAACAACTTCGTGAGGAATAGGATTTGATGAAAAGAATTAGATGGGGCTGCTTATTGGGGACATGCAAGTAATGGCATGTAGTCAGAAATCCCCAAGAGGAAAAATAGCCAGTGGAAGACTTAGTTGAGTCGGGTATGGAAGTTTTGAAGACAGTATCGGTAAAGAAAAATGATCATGCATACGTTGTTGCAACAGGAACTGTCAATCATCCCCAGCATGTGGGACATTTTTTTCAAATCATGAGATACTCTGTGGGTCTCACCCAGAGCTTCATGTTCTCGGATTTTCTTGCTAGCAGCTAGTTTATGGTCTCCAAGTGAACCCATGGGGTAAAACTTACCAGCAGAGACAGAAAAAGCTTGAGAAGCAGGTTGATAAAATCTTTATACCTTGTGTTGTACCCCAAAATTTACCCTCGCATTTTTCCTCAAGAAATAACAACTTCAGGCGTCTCCTGATTTTTCAGATTGGCTCAAGAATCGGTCAAACGGACTTTTCTCGTCAGTCAGACGCAATTAGGGTTTTACTTATTTCCAGGGTCCTAGAATGTTTCAAACAGTTGGTTTAGGGTTTTGATTGGTTTTGGCTCAACTTTGATCAGGCGAACGTTCTTTGGCATTTAATCAGGAATTAGGGTTTTCGTGCGCGGTTCCTCAGAAAGATTTAATTCTACGATGCTTTGTAAGTTATTCCGAGATTTGGTTTGAATTCGCGTTGTTCGACTTAATCAGTAAAAGAATGCATTTGGATTGAATTCACGTTTGTTTGATTGAACCAGTCAAAGGATACATTCAGTTTGGATTTGCAGTGTTTGGTAAAAAATCAGTAAAAAGGGAATGCGTCTGATCAGTTGTTGTGATTAACTGTTGTTTTGCTTTGGATGTTGGAAGTGCCAGGTTTAACTGATCAAATGCTAAAGCATTGTTTATTTAAATTATTTATTATCCTAAGATTAAATGATTGGAATTTATTTTCAATTATTTTAATTAAAGAATTATAAATAATAAATAAACAATAGGAGGAAAAATAATTAATTGGATAAAGAAACTTTTATTAATTTTTAAATTAATTGTACAATTGTTTTGTTGTTTACAACAATGATTTTACATTTTATTTAAACTTAAATAAAAAAAAGCTATCCTAAACATTTTTCTAATCTTCAATTCTTCATCTACTATCCTTTGCTCCAGTGCTCCATTTTAATGATTCATCTGCAAAAGAAAGGAAGAAAAGTCAAATAGCAGATAAATAAATAACGAGACAGATAAAATTACAGTTCATCATTAAGGGCAACTGATTGGGATCAGTTAACCCTCTCTGCAAATCACAGGATTTCTCCCGGTTCACAAAGAGGGATGAATATTATTTGCTAAAAATGAATGCACAAAAGTCAAAATTGCACAATTCAAAAATTGTCAAACTGCATAGTTCAAAAGCAAACAGCAAGTCCAAACTAAAAGTCCAAACTCAAACTTTCTGCCAAAAGTACAAGTTACTATCCAAAAGGGTACCCAAGCTGTCAATAAAGAAGATTTGGAAGGATATCAAAAGATACAAAGTACAAGAAGCTATCAAAAGAAGGGACAAATATGCAGAGAAAGCATGATATGCAAGCAACATACTCATTTTCATCATTTCCCAAGTTGCCCTTTCAGAACAAAGTACAATGTAAACATATTTTTATATTTTTACTGTACTGGAGAGAGAAGAAGAGAGAGAAAAAAAAGCAGGTTTACAAGGCTTTAGGCAGGAAGAAAAATATAAAAGAAACAAACTGAACACAGTAGAGGGAGGAGATCAGAAAGATATCAAACAGAGATAATCAACTGTCAAAACCCTCCAGATACAAAAACCTGTATATGCCAAAATCTGCCTGTTATCAAACCAAACACATAACCATCAGCAATGTCCAAACCTGCATGAAAAAGGCCATAAACTGCATTCCATAGCCTTAACAACCAGATAACACACAAGCCTAGAAACCTGTGAAACTTCACAAGCCTAAAACCGGTGAAACCTCATAAACCTGAGCCTGTCAAGTTCAAACCTGCTAAAGCCATTAACCTGCTGAAGCTCTAAACCTGCCTAACATCAAACTCAAAACAACCAAAGCATAAACAAGCTAAAGCCTGTCTAGGACCAAACCTGCTAAGCCTCAAGCCAAGTTAACCTGTCAAGCCCCAGAACCAACAAACTCAACATATGCCCAAAACCTGCAAGCTAAATCAATCAGGCCAAAGCATAGTCAAGAACAAACATATGCCCAAAACCTGCAAGCTAAATCAATCAGGCCAAAGCATAGTCAAGAACAAACATATGCCCAAAACCTGCAAGCTAAATCAATCAGGCCAAAGCATAGTCAAGAACAAACATATGTCCAAAAACCTGCAAGCTAAAATAACCTGCCTCACAAGCCTACAACCAGCGAAACAGCACAAGCCCTACCTGCATCAGTCCTAACCACCAACGACCTGCCTAAAACCTTCATCCATTGAACCCTCAGAAAGCATCATCATTGGGTAAAGGTTATCAAAAAACAAGTACATACAAGGCAGGCAACGAGAAGAAGGGATCAAACACACAAAGCGCAAAGCCTCAGAAAAAGCTTCGTCACAGGCAAATCAAAGGGGCATAGCAAACGTTCGAGGCAACAAGCATTAAAGGCAAAAGAGAAGAAGAAAGAAGTGAATTTACAAAAGGGTTTTTAGTTCAATATCATCACAAAACCCTCAAATGGCAAAAAGATAAAGAGTACCAGGAAGTCCATAAGTCCATCATCATCGAACCTCCGTCCTTGGCCGCCTGAGCGCCTCCACTTTCATTCCTCCTCTGTCTCCTCAGAAAGGTATAATTTCTCTCCTTCTTCACGCACCTCGAACCAAAGAAACATATAATCTGAATCAATAAACAAAGAAACTAAGCATGCAAAATATAAAACCCCTAATGCGTTTGAAAGAATTTGTACCACTTTTTTTTACTGCCGTTGGAATGAGTGTAAGGAGGAGGAAGAATGGTGGCGCCGGTGGCCTTGAACTAGAAGAACTCAAAAGCATTCATAAGAGTAAACGAAGATGAAGAGGAACGCGTGAAGTGAATAGAATGGCGCCGTTTCTGCAAACCCTAAGCAATTCCCTAATGGAAACAAATCAACAAAACCCTAAAGTGTTCATTTCAACAGTTGGGCCTTGCCCGTTTCAAACACTGAGCCCATTCATTCATTTTCCCATGCATACCCCCTTTTTCCTCTTCTAATGTTTCTTAATATTGGTTTTCCTTGGGCCAGCATAACCCCCTACCAAGCCCATTCATTTCTTGAATTTTTTTTATTAATAACCAAGTATTAAAATAATATTTCGCAAATAACCGGGTTTCGGAAAAAATTACGCAAATAACCATGTTTGAGATGGCTCCACAAAGGAGGAGCCATCTCAATTGGCGCATGCACCTCTTTTTTTAAGGGAGGCGCCATCTCACTTGGCGCCTAAGTGCTTAGGGCAAGCCCTAAGCCAAGTGAGATGGCGCCTATGTACAAAATTAGGGCAAATTTTTTTTTTTTATTTTCTTTTCTGCGCGTTGCCTATTAGACAGAGATCAACAAAATGGATTTTTTATTTAAAAAAAATAATTACATTCAACTGTTTTACATTAAAAGAACAGTAAAAAAATGGATACAAAAAATACTGGGAAAAAAAAAGATACATCAGTGATCCCCAGGAACCCGGTAATGACCCCCAGTTCCGCATCCCCGTCCTCGCCTTTCTCTTGCTGGGTGCCGTCTTGTTTCCTGATGCGGCAAGGTCGATGGCCCAGCGAAGTCAATGCGATCCGAATCCATAAAATCAGTAAGATCTCCATATCTCGAAGATCCGCTCTGGTACAGTCGGTTACCCATACCCTCAAAGTTTGGTCGTGTTGGCGGTGAGTGGGGTTCCATGGTTGGTCGGTAGCATTGGTCGTCTGAGTATGGGGGGTAGAAAGGAAATGGATCTTGGGGTGTTTGGTATTGTGGATGTTGGGTTGTTTGGTGATATGGTGGTTGATGGTAGGTTTGGTCGGCTTGGTCATAATCTTCTGACATTCCCATATCAGGGCTAAGGCTGGATGTTGAGGGCGCCATATTGGGATATGTGAAAGACTGAAATTGTGTCTGGGGTATGTGGGTGTGCTGGTATTGGGGTTGGTATTGTGGTTGGGTTTGAGGCATATCCGGGTATTGGTAGTTTGGCGGTGATTGTGGTTGGTAGTACGGCATTTGATTGTAGTTGTGTTGTGGTGGGGAATGTGGTTGTGTGTTTGTTGGTCTGTTTCTTCTTGGGGGTTGGTTTGAGGTTGATGGATTTTGGGTTTGTTGATGGGGAATCGAGGGTTGTGCCCATTGTGTGCGTGGGTCAACCAAGTACCTCGGATGAGACACGTGCATATCTGGGTTACTAACCGACCTGTACCACGACATATATTGATCAGTGTGTCGCATGTTACCTTGAGTAAGGAAAACCGGGGATTGCAAGATGTAGCGGTGACGCCTTTGCCACATTTTACACCATTCTGGAGCAAAGTCTTTCCAGTTGGTAAGACCCCACTGGGCGTCGACCCTTTTTAGATGCCAGGGGGACAAATCTGTTGGATCACTTGGTATCTCTTGGATCATTCCGAACTGCATCTTCACACGGTCGCTGTGGTGCATCTCCACAATGTTGAACCGAATGAGTGCAGTCTTTGCAGTCCAAGTTGCTGCATCCTTTGGGTTTGGAGAATGGCTCAAACCCAAATATGGTCTCCAGACGAACTGCGATAAAATTTAAATCAGGTAAGCGCAAAAGTAATGTATAAATAATTAAAATGAACAAAAGTTAAAAGCTACGACGTACGTCATCTGGGCCTAAGTGATCCAACAGATTCCGGTAGAGTGCGACATTGAATCTGGGATTCTCGCCGTAATCCATACCCCTCACGCAGTACCTAAAGGAAATGAGAAACATGTTATTTTTAGCATATATTTTGGAAAGAGCAGAATAGTTATAAATGCTATAACTTAATGACTTACTTTGTTGCGTACGGGAAACCAAAAGTGTTGTTGTTGATGGGGTTTAAGGACTCCATCCTCCACCAACCCCAGGCTTGTAGTAAAAATGCGCACCCATAAAATGTACATTTTTCCTTGACTGCGTTTTTGCACAAGGAAATGTACAGGTGGGCTAATACTGCAGAACCCCAACTATATTTTCTAGTTTTTTCAAAATTTGTTAGTAAATGTAAGTACATGAAATTTACACTATTTCCCGTACTTTCGGGAAATAAAAATGTACCAAAAAGTATCATAATATACATTCTGGCTTTTACTACTCGGTCATTCTCTGAGGAATTTTCATTTAATTCCATACTTGCATAATGCCGTTTCAGGTCAGTGAGTAGTATTCCCTGCCCTCTTGCTCCACCACCTTCTACCATGTCCCTACCCAACAGTTCTTCACACTGTGAGTTGGGTTGTTAAACCGACCCGTTCACCGCCTTACCGTCGATAGGGAGGCCCAGTAGCATGTACACATCTTTGAGAGTGATGGTACATTCACCTATTGGTAGGTGAAATGTATGGGTCTCCGGTATCCACCTCTCCAACATTGCAAGAATGAATTTTGAGTCAATGGTGCAGTTGGAGATCTTTATCACATGTCCAAAACCTGCATATTCCAGATAAGGGACGATAAATGGGTCGGGAGCCAGGTATTTGTGCGAACGGATTCTGAATCTTTGTGTATCCTGAGATCATAATTAAACAAGTGTAAGATTAATTAAGATGAACAACACGTTATTTGAAGTATGAAAAATGTATAACCAAAGAAGAGACTTACAAATGCAGCAATGTTTTCCCTTGTGCCTCTGTGAGTATCTCCCATTGTTAGAAGAACCATTGTTCAGAATGCTTGAGAGAATGAAAGACTTAGGAAGAAATAGAGAGTATGATAGACTTAAGAAATATTTCGTAGCAGAGAGTGAGAGTTGTGTGGGTGTGAGAGATGTTTCATAAGGTATGTATTTATAGGAAAATAAGTTTGATGTAGTGGTTGCATGCCTGCGATGTGTCACATTTGCATGCTTAGGGTGTTACACATATGCATGCATGCATTTACAAAAAATGTAAGGTGTCACTCTTGCAGGCTAGGTGGCAGCCCATGCATGTATCACGATTGGACGGTAAGGGAGGCGCCATCTCACTTGGCGAAAGAGTACAAAAATGAATGGTGTCGCCACCCCATTTGGAGAATAAGAGGTGTCACTTCTTACAGCATTGGCTCAGGCTACGTGACATCCTTTGGGATTCCTTTCTTTGTTGCATGCAAGGCCATTGGAGTTGATGGGTGGAGTCTTACACAAAACATTTATGTGTGCAGAATAGGGCCAGGATAGGTGGCAGGCTAGGTGGCTGCATAAGCCTATGCATGTATCACGATTGGACAGTAAGGGAGGCGCCATCTCACTTGGCGAAAGAGTACAAAAATGAATGGTGTCGGCACCCCATTTGGCGAATAAGAGGTGTCACTTCTTACAGCATTGGCTCAGGCTACGTGACAGCCTTTGGGATTCCTTTCTTTGTTGCATGCAAGGCCATTGGAGTTGATGGGTGGAGTCTTACACAAAACATTTATGTGTGCAGAATAGGGCCAGGATAGGTGGCAGGCTAGGTGGCTGCATAAGCCCATGCATGTATCACGATTGGACAGTAAGGGAGGCGCCATCTCACTTGGCGAAAGAGTAAAAAAATGAATGGTGTCGCCACCCCATTTGGCGAATAAGAGGTGTCACTTCTTACAGCATTGGCTCAGGCTACGTGACAGCCTTTGGGATTCCTTTCTTTGTTCCATGCAAGGCCATTGGAGTTGATGGGTGGAGTCTTACACAAAACATTTATGTGTGCAGAATAGGGCCAGGATAGGTGGCAGGCTAGGTGGCTGCATAAGCCCATGCATGTATCACGATTTGACAGTAAGGGAGGCGCCATCTCACTTGGCGAAAGAGTACAAAAATGAATGGTGTCGCCACCCCATTTGGCGAATAAGAGATGTCACTTCTTACAGCATTGGCTCAGGCTACGTGATAGCCTTTGGGATTCCTTTCTTTGTTGCATGCAAGGCCATTGGAGTTGATGGGTGGAGTCTTACACAAAACATTTATGTGTGCAGAATAGGGCCAGGATAGGTGGCAGGCTAGGTGGCTGCATAAGCCCATGCATGTATCACGATTGGACAGTAAGGGAGGCGCCATCTCACTTGGCAAAAGAGTACAAAAATTAATGGTGTCGCCACCCCATTTGGCGAATAAGAGGTGTCACTTCTTACAGCATTGGCTCAGGCTACGTGACAGCCTTTGGGATTCCTTTCTTTGTTGCATGCAAGGCCATTGGAGTTGATGGGTGAAGTCTTACACAAAACATTTATGTGTGCAGAATAGGGCCAGGATAGGTGACAGGCTAGGTGGCTGCATAAGCCCATGCATGTATCACGATTGGACAGTAAGGGAGGCGCCATCTCACTTGGCGAAAGAGTACAAAAATTAATGGTGTCGCCACCCCATTTGGCGAATAAGAGGTGTCACTTCTTACAGCATTGGCTCAGGCTACGTGACAGCCTTTGGGATTCCTTTCTTTGTTGCATGCAAGGCCATTGGAGTTGATGGGTGGCAGGCTAGGTGGCTGCATAAGCCCATGCATGTAATATTATTGGCAGCCTTGGGGGGTTGCATCACTTACTTAATTGAAATTTTTTGCCTTACGTTGAACATAACATTCATTCACATAAACTGTTAAATTTTCCAACCTTCGAATCAGTCATCTAACCTTCAAACATTCCAGCATTCATACCTTCATACAATCAATAAACCTAAAACATTCCAACCTTCAAACCTTAAAACAATTCTACACAATGGCCTCTTCACCACAATTTGTTGTCAAAGCACATTTCAACGGTGAGACATACATGTGTCCCACAGTTGGGTTTTTGTTTAGAAACACCGACAATGTTCGATTTCTCTTAAACGGGAAAGCAAATTTCTCGTACTTTAAGAAAAGATTGGAGGCCAAACTTGAACAAGGCCCGGTATCCCAGATATTTTATCAGAGTCCAGTCTTTTTTGGAAACAACCAAGTTATTTTTTATAAGGTTGAAATTCAAGATGACGAGGATTTCCAGAACATGATTTCCAGCCATGTCTATTCTGGAAACGACTCTATTGAGTTGTACGTTTTGTTTCAAGAGCCTCCGGTGACACAGGAGGTAGAGCCTCCGGTGACACAGGAGGTTGATCCTTTGGAGAATGAGCAAGATGAGGTGGATGCAGTTGATGATGAAGAAGAAGATAACGAGTTAGAGTTTGATGAAATGGTGAACGACGATTCTGACGATGATGGCATCCCAAGTATTCCTACTGACAAAATCTACACACCACCTACGCACATGACAAACTTCAACATGGGCGAAGATGAACCTTCTACGGACTTGTTTTTCCAACCGTATATGCAGTCGGATGAAAATTTAAAAGAGAAGGACAAGTTTCGTAATAGAGAGGAATGCATAAGGGCCATCAAAAAATTTCACATGCTCAACTCGGTTGATTATAAGGTGGATCGTGTAAACCCGGAAAGGTACAAGATCAAGTGTGTCCACCCTGACTGTATGTTCAAGCTGACCGCATCATACAGACTAAGGGGTGACTGCTGGGTCATAGGTTCCATGACTACCCATACTTGTGTAAGTTCCACTCAATCACAAGACCACCGAAAACTCAACCATGATCTAATCTGTCAAGAAATCCTACCCCTGGTCAGCAACGACCCTTCTTTGAAGGTGAAAACAATCATCTCCCACATCACCACGGTTTTTAACTACACTCCGTCTTACCGTAAGGCGTGGTTAGCAAAGACTAAGGCGATTGAAAGGGTGTACGGAAACTGGGAGGAGTCATACCGAGAACTTCCCCGCTACCTAAATGCACTCAAGACATATTCTCCAGGTAGTGTTTATGTTCTGGAAACATTGCCAGCGTACACCCAAGATGGTAGTCTACTACATGGCAACGGAATATTCAGTCGCGTCTTTTGGGCATTTCAACCATGCATCACAGGGTTTGCATCATGCAAACCAATTTTACAAATTGACGGGACTTGGTTGTATGGGAAGTACAAAGGCACGCTTTTGATGGCTGTTGCACAAGATGGCAACAATAACATTTTCCCCGTTGCGTTTGCCCTTGTCGAGGGGGAGACCGGTGGTGCTTGGAGATTTTTCTTGAAAAATCTTCGTACACACGTGGCTCCTCAACCAGATCTCTGTTTGATCTCAGACAGACATGCCTCCATTGAAAGTGCCTATAATAATCCGGCAAATGGTTGGCATGACCCTCCTTCTACGCATGTCTATTGCATCAGGCATATCGTCCAGAATTTCTCGAGGGAGGTCAAGGACAAAACATTGAGGAAAGCGGTGATGAATGCGGGATACGCACTGACACAGCCCACATTCAAATATTACCGCAACGAGATCCGTTTGTCTAACCCAGAAGCCGGTACGTGGATCGACAATATACCGGTCGAAAATTGGACTAGGTCATACGACAATGGCCAAAGATGGGGGCATATGACAACAAATCTTATTGAATCAATGAATGGGGTATTCAAGGGCATACGAAACCTCCCCATCACTGCCTTGGTGAAATCCACGTATTTTAGGATGGCTGCGTTATTTGCCAAAAGAGGTGAAATGTGGTATGCGGTCTTGCAATCAGGACAACTATGGAGTGAAAGCTGTATGAAATACATTAAGGCTGAAAGTGCTAAAGCCAACACTCACATGGTTACACGGTTTGACCGCCATAGCCACAACTTCATTGTGAAAGAGACAATTGACCACAATGAAGGCCTGGCAAGACAAGAATACAGGGTCATTTTACCTTCTCAATGGTGCGATTGTGGCAGGTTTCAAGCTTTTCGTATGCCTTGCTCTCATGTCATTGCCGCTTGTGCTCATACCCATCAAGACGCGCTTCAACTGCTCTCAAACGTTTATAAATCTGAACAACAACTTTCCTTTGGTGGCAAAACCGGACTATTGGCCTGAATACAACGGTGATATAGTTTGGCACAATGACCAAATGCGAAGGAACAAGAAGGGTCGTCCCAAAAGCAGGCGCATCACAACAGAAATGGACGATCTTGACAGGTTGGAAAGAAAGTGTGGTTTATGCCGTCAGGTCGGACACAATCGCAAAAACTATCCGAATCGGGCGTCTGGCTCGACCACATGAATTTTGTAATACAATAAATCTTTTCAATATTTGTGTTGTAAACATTATGGGTTTTTCGTTAATAAAACTGTTAACACAATTTAAGAAATTCAATATAGGAAATTACATTAGGGTTTTCGCGTACAACAATGATTAACGATATTCAATCTAGGAAATTACAACTGTTAACACAATTTCATCTGACCCATGCATCATCAGCATTACATCACTGTCTGTTTTGACTTCCTCCAACCACACATTAGGTCTTCCTGTCGCATGCGAGGTTGTTGTTCGTTTTCACTGGATCCTTCGAATTTTTTCCCCCTCGGCGATGTCTCCATCTAGCCACCGCATCAACTCCCGCTTCAGACGCTCCATGGAGTGAATGTGCCAGAATTTCATTTTCATCGCAGGTTTCGTGGCGGAGAATATAACGTAACCATCTCTGCTAAAAATCATAGGCGACGTCATTACGTAAATAAGGGAGTACAAAATAAAAATACAGTGCGAGAAAGTGTGAGAAATTTCAAAGAAACGGACGAATTATTTATAAAACAGCAAAAAACCCTAGTTTTGCCCTAGGCGCCAAGTGAGATGGCGCCTCCTCTCATTTTTAAGGAGCATGCGCCATCTCACTTGGCTAAAAGACAAGGGAGGCGCCAAGTGAGATGGCGCCTAGGGCAAAACCCTAGGTGCATGCGCCAATTGAGATGGCTCCTCCTTTGTGGAGCCATCTGAAACATGGTTATTTGCGTAATTTTTTCCGAAACCCGGTTATTTGCGAAATATTAATTTAATACATGGTTATTAATAAAAAAAATCTTCATTTCTTACTAACATCTTTTAATATTTTATATTAATTAACCACTTTTTTATAATTTACTTAATACTAATTTCATTTTTTTTTATTACACTAACAATACTTTTTTTTATACAAACATAATTAAATAAAATACAAAACATGACAATAATATACTAATACATTAATACAAAATACAATGTAATTAAAATGTAAAACTTTTTTTCTTTTAAGTAAAATACTTATTTGTACATAAATTCTTTTTAAGTTAGTACCTTTTCTTTTCTTAGAAATTTTTGTGCATAATCAATAAAATACTTTTTTAATATACATGATTTAAATTCTTAACATTTAATTAGAATATTCGTTTGTATATACAAATTATAAAGATACATTTTTTAATATACATAATTTAATTAGAATTTAAAACATTTAATTAAAACGTTCTTTTTTGTACATATTAAAGAAAATACAATTAAAGATTAATTAAATAAATATCTAATTCTTTTCTTTAAGTTAAAACAATGCTTAATAATACATTCGAATTCACATTTTCGCACTCGTAAATAATTACATACACATATACACGTACACTTACACAATATACTTACATTTGACACATTATACATTTGCTTATTTTTGTATATTCGTTACATTCACATTTGATCGCAAATTCGATTTGGTTGTAACTTATTGGACACTACATTCCTAAAGTCTCATCCCCATTTGTGAATTTGTACCCCCACTCCCGGATACTATTTGTAATAGCGTAGACTTTAAATTCTCGCAAATTACCGCTTTCGAATTATACCATGGTTAGACCTAGGGTTTGCATGTACATAAAATCAAACGCTAGATAACCTAATACAAGACAAATACATGAAATCAATACACAATCACACTCACACCCTCTAGGGTAATCCCACATGTTGCCTTCCAAAATGGGCCATGCTTGCACGTCGAGTATCTTTGGCAAAACAAATTCAAATGATCATAAGTCCCTCGATGACGCTTTCGAAAGTTGCCTAAATGGAATGATCATAGTCCCTTCAAAGCAAATTGCCAAAGACACTTGGCACCATTGCATTCATGGTCCATACGATGACCCGCGCCCGTCCCGAACAATTCTTAAACGCAAGATTGCCCATCAAATTCAATGGTGGAACAAAATTGTTAAAAAGGGTTGAAAACATAGAGAAAACCTTTGAGTACAATGGGGTAGACAAAGCTCTTAATTACTTGAGATCAACTTGCAAAAACACTTGCCTTCTTTTCAAACCACACTCCACAAACACTTTCAAACAAACTTCCAAAAACATTTGAAATATCTTTTCGAAAAGATACACACCTTCGTATATACTCAAACACGAGTCATTACGTTGGTTGCCTAAGACAATGCATCTTCTTCAAAAACATTTTCAAAACACACACACACACACACACACACCACAATTTCAAGCAATCGAAAATCAAGGCAAGTGATCTAAAAAATCAAGTAACTAAGAGCCCATGGATAACCATGGATGAAAAGGGTGCTAATACCCTCCCTTTTCATAATCTACCCCCCGAACCCACGAAATATCTCAGAAGGTTTTTGCTGTGCTTTTTCAACCTTTCCTTTAGGATAAAATAAAAAGTTGGTGGCGACTCTTGCTCAACCGAACAAGTGCGAATACAAACGCAAAACACTAGTCAGTTCTCCCACCGTATCACAGAACTGGCGACTCTGCTGGGGATAGATAGTTTGAAGTGGGGTTACCTTAGGGTTTAGATCACCTTTGTTTTCAATTGATTGCTTTGTTTGCTTTTACATTTGTGGGCTTTGCATCGGAGTTTCATAGATCCTAACCCGGATCTGGGAAAAACCTTTTTAGGTAGCATAATCTGCGAGGGACCTGTCCGGGGTATACCGACATGGGTGAAGCAGTGGCTATGTTGGTGTGGCACCTTGGTCTGTACCGATATCCCTTGTGTTGAAACAGGGAGAATATGGGTCTTCCAAGGAGTCATTAAGCACCAACCGACCTTAGAACCCTAAATTGACCCAACTTGGCCATTAGAACAGTAGCAGTATGCTACACTTATTGAGGCTAAACTCTCGCGATGGTTCCGGCCGCAAGAAAAGATAGCGATGTTGGAATTATGACCGATCGAGGGTAGCCAATGATTTGAGATCCTCTAGAACCCGGTTACTTTTGATAGGACAGGTTTTAACCAACGAAACTGAAAGAGGGTAGTACCTGAACCCCATGCAAGCCTAAACCTAAGGACTTGTTTGCTTTGTGTGAATATGTTTGCCTGTATATACACTCACTTGCTTTTTTGCATACATGTACATAACATCATGACATCATACCATAGCATTTTCAAAAACCATTTCAAGGATCACGAGGGTTCTTTTGATGCAGGGATTACGTTGAACCAGACGTCTACCAAGGGGCAAGAGGGTTCTCCTCTAACCAATGTCAATCAAAGTTCAAGTACAACAACTTGAATCAGTGGCTATCACCCACTCAACATGGTGAGCTTGATTCTCGTGGAAAGACATCCACCGATACAAAGTTCTCCAATCAAAGATCAAGTGCAACAACTTGAATCATTGGCTATAACCCACTCGACATGGTGAGCTTGATTCTCATGGAAAGACATCCACCGGTGCAAAGTTCTCTAATCCAAAGAGCAAAGTTCAACCTCTAACATTCTATTGTGTTTACCCCAAGAGATCCTTGAAAACATTGCATATATATCACACATATCATTGCATAACTGGTTTCTCCCCTACAGGTCTCCTTATTCTTCCTACTGTTTATTTCAGTAAGATAGATATGGAACTAACAGTGAAAGATCTCCAGGCTCAAAATGCTCAATTCCAGCAAATGCTTCTGGCTATGGGGAAAGGGCAAGAGGATCTGACAGCTCTCCTTCTCAAAGACAAGAAGAAGAAGTCCAAAAAGGCAGCCCGCATCCTGAACTTGAGGAGAAGGCCTAAGACCCAAGACCTTGCAACTCCATCCAACACAGTAGTTAGTCTTGAAGAAAACCACAATGTGGAGATTGATGAAGAGGAAACTGATTACTCCGAAGAGCAATATCCTCTCACTGATGACAAGTACAAAGAGTTGGAGGATCGCCTCAATGCTATGGAGAACCAACAAATACCTGGCTTGGATTTAGGAGACATGGGTTTGGTTCCTGGATTGGTCATCCCTCCAAAGTTCAAATTCCCTACCCTTGCTCTGTACGATGGTGTCTCTTGCCCTAAGATGCATCTGAAGTCTTATGCCCGCAAGATTCAACCATACGCAGCTGACAAGAGACTCTGGATCCATTTCTTCCAAGAAAGTTTGGTAGAGGCTCAACTCGAGTGGTTCTATCAATTGGAGAGTTCTCACATCCACACCTGGGAAGATCTAGCCAGGGCTTTTTACGAACAGTATCAGTACAATGCTGATCTTGCACCAACTCATGTGCAGTTGCAGAGCATGACCATGGGGGCCGACGAGAACTTCAAGGGATATGCCCAAAAGTGGAGAGATTTGGCTGGTAGGGTGCAACCTCCTTTAACTGATAGGGAGCTGATTGACATCTTCATGGGAACTTTGACGGGGCCTTTCTTCAAGCACTTAATTGGAAGCTCCTCAGCTGGGTTCACCGAGCTAATACTGACCGGCGAAAGGGTCGAAGCTGGCATCAAAAGTGGAAAGATCCAAGGAGCTACATCCTCGGATACTCAGATAATTCTCTACAACGGAAAGAAAGAGTCTAATGCTGCGAACAGTCAAAAGGGCCGTCATGACCAACATGTAGGGGCAATCTTGATCCCTAATCCTATACCTGCTCAACAAAGACAGGGGCATCAGCATAAGGAGGTCGCACCTAAGAGGCAGTTCACCAAGATCAACATGTCACTGTCTCAGGCACTGCAACACTTATTGAAGAGGGACATGATTACAATGAGGGCTCCCCTCCGGAACCCAAACACGTCTGCTTCTACTTATCACCCCAATGAAAGATGTGAATACCACTCTGATAGCCCGGGGCATGATACCAACAACTGTTGGCCTCTGAAGAACAAGATCCAAGACATGATCGATGCCAAGGAGATTGAGTTTGGTCCCCCAGAGACCCCAGCATGATCACTCCTCCTATGCCAAATCATTGAGATTGTGTTTGTTTCATTCTGAATTTTCAAAGTTGTAATTTCTTTTGTTGTCAAACAATTATCTGTTGATGTTAAACTCTGTTTTCATTAATGCATTGCATATGTTTGTCTTGAATTCATCCATTCGTTTCACTACTCTTATGCTTTTCTTTATGATATTTGACTCTTGATAAAAAGTTGTAAGCCTTTAGAGGGAGGATGACGAAACAATACCATGATCTTATACAGTATGCTTTTGAACAGACCTTGCTAATGATGTACAGGCATTTCTTTCAATTCCCAAACACTGGAGTTATAAGGAAGATAATCCCTAGTCAACCCATTCGAGCCAAAGAAGTAGGAGTTTTCTGTTCTAAACAATCGAAACCTTTGATATAAACCTGGGGCAGGGTAGTCTCTCAGTTAATTCAAAGAAAATGCGCATTGAGGTCGCAAGCTCTCAGTTCGTAACACAACGAACAACGCCAAAGAAAAAGAAAGCATTCCTTTGGAATCAAAAGACAAGGGTGGTTCCCTATCACATAGACAGTCAATCTCTCAAAAGAGAAAAGCCCACCAAGCCAAAACCTATAAAGGAGGCTTAAGAAAGCTGGGGCATCCCGCTGACTGTAATCTCGAAAAACGGGAACAGTCAGGCAAAAGTTAGGGATAACAAATCAAAATCAAAATAGTGAGGTCATTACAAATCCTCATCAACATGAAAAATGTTGCAAAAGAAAAAGGAGATGATGACTGTCTCCCCAAATTCAACTGGTGAACCATCGCCCGAAAGTCGTTCCAGACTCAAAACAGAGTACGACGCACAATTAACTGAGCTTAGGTTGGAGAACATCACAAAGAGCGGGTGGGTACAAATATGCTTTAAGCCTTTATCCTTTTGTTTCTTAAACTGTGAACCAATCCACGTTACAACCCTTCAAAAGTCCTAATTGAAGCATGGGTTAGTTCGAAAGCATACTGTTACAAAAGGTATCCTGACTCCTGTAAGGCTTTGCTCTAAATCTTGTGTTGATCTGTCTTATAAAAAGTTTTCTGCTAAAAACGCATTTTTCAAAACTTCGAGACAAACATAAACTTTGCATTACTTGAATATCACTGTCTGCATTTGGCTTTTTGTTTGACAGCGAAGAATTTCATACAGCGAATGTTCAGAGGAACGAAAACTCTCTCAGCGAGCAAAATCACTTCAAAAGGACGACACTTCCATTACAAATCTCCTATCAACAAGGGGCATGACATAGCACAATCCAATTAATCTGGGGCAGTCCAGTCAAGGTCCAACAGATCTTTCAAAATCCAGTTAACCTGGGGCAGTCCAATCAAGGTCCAACAGATCTTCCAAAGTTCAGTTAACCTGGGGCAGTCCAGTCAAGATTTCAAGAAATCTCTCAATATGAAGAGTAATCTGATTCAAGACTCCTTCATCACCACTAGGGGCATTCGAATGTCAAAAGTGTTCAACAATTCCCTCATCACCGCAGAAGATTGATATAGTTCAAGATGTGACCCAAGATTTGGCGACATTCTATAACTCATTCAGATTTCCTTCAAGATTTAGTTCAAGATGTGACCCAAGATTTGGCGACATTCTATAACTCATTCCAGATTCCTTCATGATATAGTTCAAGATGTGACCCAGATTTGGCGACATTCTATAATTCATTCAGACTTCAGACATGATATAGTTCAAGATGTGACCCAAGAGATGGCGACATTCTATAACTCATTCAGACCTTCATCCAGATATAGTTCAAGATGTGACCCAAAGATGGCGACATTCTATAACTCATTCAGACCTTCATCCAGATATAGTTCAAGATGTGACCCAGAGATGGCGACATTTCATAACTCATTCAGACCTTCATCCAGATATAGTTCAAGATGTGACCCAAGATTTGGCGACATTCTATAACTTGTTCAGATTTGTTTCTAGAGATAGTTCAAGATGTGACCCAGAGATGGCGACATTCAATAACTTATTCCAAACCAACACCTGCAGCAATCAGAGGACTCTCGCAATCCCCAGCCAGAGAACCTTCCAGAAGCTAACTCCACTCAGAGTCAAGTTTCATTATCCCCAGCGAAGCTAAAACTTCCAACTATCAATCCCCAAGCAGATTGAAGACTCTCATTCTCAGTTCCCCACAGAATATTCGAATATTCTCCGGTGAAGATCTCCTCAAGACAGGAAGTCCCCAGTAGTTTGGCATACAACCCAAGCTTCTGATTTCCCAACAGTGGTCCCAAGACTTCTCACTTTTCAACAATCAAGGATTCTTGCCCTCCACAGCAGCGGCCAAGGAATTATTTTCCCGGCAACAATCAAGATTCTTTTATCTTCAGCCATCTCGGATTCATCTATCCTTCGTAAGACAGCTCTCCAGCTTACATGCGCATTCATCACATTCATGTTATAAACATTGATGTCACATATATTGCATCATGCATCATAACATTGCATACAACTAACCCTTTACCTTTTCAGGTAAGATCAGTCGACAGACACAGATCATCTTCTGAGATTCATCCAGAAATAGTTCAGATGTGACCCGGACACGGCGACATTCTGATACTTATTCCAGATTCATCCAGATGCAGTTTTACACGAGCTCATCATCAGGAAGCCCTACACCGGTTCCTCTTCAAGACTTCTGAAAACAGTTCACGGGTTCTCCAGTAACGGATGTTAACCTATCACTTGTTCAGATTCTTCTCAAGATTTCTGAAAACAGTTTACGGATTCTTCCCAACAACGGATGTTAATCTACCAACTTGTTCAGATGCAATTTTTGAAAACAGTTTACGGACGCTTCCCAACAACGGATGCTGCTCTATTGCTTATTCAACTTCAAGACTTCTGAAAACAGTTCACGGGTTCTCCAGTAACGGATGTTAACCTATCACTTGTTCAGATTCTTCTCAAGACTTCTAAAAACAGTTTACGGATTCTTCCCAACAACGGATGTTAATCTACCAACTTGTTCAGATGCAATTTTTGAAAACAGTTTACGGACGCTTCCCAACAACGGATGCTGCTCTATTGCTTATTCAACTTCAAGACTTCTGAAAACAGTTCACGGGTTCTCCAGTAACAGATGTTAACCTATCACTTGTTCAGACTCTTCTCAACTTTTGAAAACAGTTTACGGACGCTTCCCAACAACGGATGCTGCTCTATTGCTTATTCAATCTCAACTTCTGAAAATAGCTTACGGATTCTTCCCAACACCGGATGTCAATCTATTGCTTGCTCGGACCCCCGGTTCAGAGATGTTCCAAAACATGGGTGCCTTTCTGATACTCGTCCACTCACCATTGACATACAGTTCAACATCACCAAATGGCATCTTTAAGCCCATCCTCCTACCAGCAGTCACCAAATGGCATCTTTAAGCCCATTTCCAGATGGCATATCTAAGCCCATCCCCCGACAAGATTCTATCGCGTCAGATGGCATCTTTAAGCCCATCATCAAATGGCATCTTTAAGCCCATTCACCTCTACCATCACATCGCCGAGTGCAAATTTCAGGGCACTCTAGTGTCCAATCTTCTTTTACCTTCAAGTCGCGAAAGGCAAACTTGCCAATCTAACTCTTCAGGTTCAAGAAGATTGAACAGGGGCAACTGTTGTACCCCAAAATTTGCCCTCGCATTTTTCCTCAAGAAATAACAACTTCAGGCGTCTCCTGATTTTTCAGATTGGCTCAAGAATCGGTCAAACGGACTTTTCTCGTCAGTCAGACGCAATTAGGGTTTTACTGATTTCCAGGGTCCTAGAATGTTTCAAACAGTTGGTTTAGGGTTTTGATTGGTTTTGGCTCAACTTTGATCAGATGAACGTTCTTTGGCATTTAATCAGGAATTAGGGTTTTCGTGCGCAGTTCCTCAGAAAGATTTAATTCTACGATGCTTTGCAAGTTATTCCGAGATTTGGTTTGAATTCGCGTTGTTCGACTTAATCAGTAAAAAAATGCATTTGGATTGAATTCACGTTTGTTTGATTGAACCAGTCAAAGGATACATTCAGTTTGGATTTGCAGTGTTTGGTAAAAAATCAGTAAAAAGGGAATGCGTCTGATCAGTTGTTGTGATTAACTGTTGTTTTGCTTTGGATGTTGGAAGTGCCAGGTTTAACTGATCAAATGCTAAAGCATTGTTTATTTAAATTATTTATTATCCTAAGATTAAATGATTGGAATTTATTTTCAATTATTTTAATTAAAGAATTATAAATAATAAATAAACAATAGGAGGAAAAATAATTAATTGGATAAAGAAACTTTTATTAATTTTTAAATTAATTGTACAATTGTTTTGTTGTTTACAACAATGATTTTACATTTTATTTAAACTTAAATAAAAAAAAAAGCTATCCTAAACATTTTTCTAATCTTCAATTCTTCATCTGCTATCCTTTGCTCCAGTGCTCCATTTTAATGATTCATCTGCAAAAGAAAGGAAGAAAAGTCAAATAGCAGATAAATAAATAACGAGACAAATAAAATTACAGTTCATCATTAAGGGCAACTGATTGGGATCAGTTAACTCTCTCTGCAAATCACGGGATTTCTCCCGGTTCACAAAGAGGGATGAATGTTTATTTGCTAAAAATGAATGCACAAAAGTCAAAATTGCACAATTCAAAAATTGTCAAACTGCATAGTTCAAAAGCAAACAGCAAGTCCAAACTAAAAGTCCAAACTCAAACTTTCTGCCAAAAGTACAAGTTACTATCCAAAAGGGTACCCAAGCTGTCAATAAAGAAGATTTGGAAGGATATCAAAAGATACAAAGTACAAGAAGCTGTCAAAAGAAGGGACAAATATGCAGAGAAAGCATGATATGCAAGCAACATACTCATTTTCATCATTTCCCAAGTTGCCCTTTCAGAACAAAGTACAATGTAAACATATTTTTATATTTTTACTGTACTGGAGAGAGAAGAAGAGAGAAAAAAAAAGCAGGTTTACAAGGCTTTAGGCAGGAAGAAAAATATAAAAGAAACAAACTGAACACAGTAGAGGGAGGAGATCAGAAAGATATCAAACAGAGATAATCAACTGTCAAAACCCTCCAGATACAAAAACCTGTATATGCCAAAATCTGCCTGTTATCAAACCAAACGCATAACCATCAGCAATGTCCAAACCTGCATGAAAAAGGCCATAAACTGCATTCCATAGCCTTAACAACCAGATGACACACAAGCCTAGAAACCTGTGAAACTTCACAAGCCTAAAACCGGTGAAACCTCATAAACCTGAGCCTGTCAAGTTCAAACCTGCTAAAGCCATTAACCTGCTGAAGCTCTAAACCTGCCTATCATCAAACTCAAAACAACCAAAGCATAAACAAGCTAAAGCCTGTCTAGGACCAAACCTGCTAAGCCTCAAGCCAAGTTAACCTGTCAAGCCCCAGAACCAACAAACTCAACATATGCCCAAAACCTGCAAGCTAAATCAATCAGGCCAAAGCATAGTCAAGAACAAACATATGCCCAAAACCTGCAAGCTAAATCAATCAGGCCAAAGCATAGTCAAGAACAAACATATGTCCAAAAACCTGCAAGCTAAAATAACCTGCCTCACAAGCCTACAACCAGCGAAACAACACAAGCCCTACCTGCATCAGTCCTAACCACCAACGACCTGCCTAAAACCTTCATCCATTGAACCCTCAGAAAGCATCATCATTGGGTAAAGGTTATCAAAAAACAAGTACATACAAGGCAGGCAACGAGAAGAAGGGATCAAACACACAAAGCGCAAAGCCTCAGAAAAAGCTTCGTCACAGGCAAATCAAAGGGGCATAGCAAACGTTCGAGGCAACAAGCATTAAAGGCAAAAGAGAAGAAGAAAGAAGTGAATTTACAAAAGGGTTTTTAGTTCAATATCATCACAAAACCCTCAAATGGCAAAAAGATAAAGAGTACCAAGAAGTCCATAAGTCCATCATCATCGAACCTCCGTCCTTGGCCGCCTGAGCGCCTCCACTTTCATTCCTTCTCTGTCTCCTCAGAAAGGTATAATTTCTCTCCTTCTTCACGCACCTCGAACCAAAGAAACATATAATCTGAATCAATAAACAAAGAAACTAAGCATGCAAAATATAAAACCCCTAATGCGTTTGAAAGAATTTGTACCTCTTTTTTTTACTGCCGTTGGAATGAGTGTAAGGAGGAGGAAGAATGGTGGCGCCGGTGGCCTTGAACTAGAAGAACTCAGAAGCATTCATGAGAGTAAATGAAGATGAAGAGGAACGCGTGAAGTGAATAGAATGGCGCCGTTTCTGCAAACCCTAAGCAATTCCCTAATGGAAACAAATCAACAAAACCCTAAAGTGTTCGTTTCAACAGCTGGGCCTTGCCCGTTTCAAACACTGAGCCCATTCATTCATTTTCCCACGCATACCCCCTTTTTCCTCTTCTAATGTTTCTTAATATTGGTTTTACTTGGGCCAGCATAACCCCTACCAAGCCCATTCATTTCTTACTAACATCTTTTAACATTTTATATTAATTAACCACTTTTTTATAATTTACTTAATACTAATTTCATTTTTTTTATTACACTAACAATACTTTTTTTTATACAAACATAATTAAATAAAATACAAAACATGACAATAATATACTAATACATTAATACAAAATACAATGTAATTAAAATGTAAAACTTTTTTTCTTTTAAGTAAAATACTTATTTGTACATAAATTCTTTTTAACTTAGTACCTTTTCTTTTCTTAGAAATTTTTGTGCATAATCAATAAAATACTTTTTTAATATACATGATTTAAATTCTTAACATTTAATTAGAATATTCGTTTGTATATACAAATTATAAAGATACATTTTTTAATATACATAATTTAATTAGAATTTAAAACATTTAATTAAAACGTTCTTTTTTGTACATATTAAAGAAAATACAATTAAAGATTAATTAAATAAATATCTAATTCTTTTCTTTAAATTAAAACAATGCTTAATAATACATTCGAATTCACATTTTCGCACTCGTAAATAATTACATACACATATACACGTACACTTACACAATATACTTACATTTGACACATTATACATTTGCTTATTTTTGTATATTCGTTACATTCACATTTGATCGCAAATTCGATTTGGTTGTAACTTATTGGACACTACATTCCTAAAGTCTCATCCCCATTTGTGAATTTGTACCCCCACTCCCGGATACTATTTGTAATAGCGTAGACTTTAAATTCTCGCAAATTACCGCTTTCGAATTATACCATGGTTAGACCTAGGGTTTGCATGTACATAAAATCAAACGCTAGATAACCTAATACAAGACAAATACATGAAATCAATACACAATCACACTCGCACCCTCTAGGGTAATCCCACATGTTGCCTTCCAAAATGGGCCATGCTTGCACGTCGAGTATCTTTGGCAAAACAAATTCAAATGATCATAAGTCCCTCGATGACGCTTTCGAAAGTTGCCTAAATGGAATGATCATAGTCCCTTCAAAGCAAATTGCCAAAGACACTTGGCACCATTGCATTCATGGTCCATACGATGACCCGCGCCCGTCCCGAACAATTCTTAAACGCAAGATTGCCCATCAAATTCAATGGTGGAACAAAATTGTTAAAAAGGGTTGAAAACATAGAGAAAACCTTTGAGTACAATGGGGTAGACAAAGCTCTTAATTACTTGAGATCAACTTGCAAAAACACTTGCCTTCTTTTCAAACCACACTCCACAAACACTTTCAAACAAACTTCCAAAAACATTTGAAATATCTTTTCGAAAAGATACACACCTTCGTATATACTCAAACACGAGTCATTACGTTGGTTGCCTAAGACAAGGCATCTTCTTCAAAAACATTTTCAAAACACACACACACCACAATTTCAAGCAATCGAAAATCAAGGCAAGTGATCTAAAAAACCAAGTAACTAAGAGCCCATGGATAACCATGGATGAAAAGGGTGCTAATACCTTCCCTTTTCATAATCTACCCCCCGAACCCACGAAATATCTCAGAAGGTTTTTGCTGTGCTTTTTCAACCTTTCCTTTAGGATAAAATAAAAAGTCGGTGGCGACTCTTGCTCAACCGAACAAGTGCGAATACAAACGCAAAACACTAGTCAGTTCTCCCACCGTATCACACCTTGTATCCAGTTACTTCCTCGTGCATTAGGAGCTCAGCTGATTAAGCTTCGTACTTTGGGCCATCCTCCAACAAATTTCTCTCCTGATTTCAATACAAATTCTAAATGTGTCTCCCATTCTGGGGCACTTAGTTAGGATATTGAATACTGCAAGGGGTTGAAGTATGAAAATTTGGTACTTGTTTGGATTCTTTTCCAAGGTTCAGTCCATGTTTGGAAAACCATTTCAGACTCTTTTTCCTCAGTTGGATGCTTATTATGTGTAAGTATAAGATGGGGTGTTGCTTTTGTGATGAAGAAGTATAAGAGTTCTTGGATATCTGCTGTTGTGTAGAAGAAAAATACCTCAAAGGTCGAATGCTATATTCAGAGTTTAGTTTCTTCTGTGTAGTGGAAGATTCTTTGTTACAGTTTTTGAATTTTGCTTCTGTGTAGCAGAAGATTCTTTGTTACAGTTTCTGAACTTTGCTTGTGTAGTAGAAGATAGAGACTCCTTTGTGAAGTAGATTCAGTTGCTAAAAACTTCTCCCTTGTGAAGTAAGAGATGAAACTTCCCTTCTTCTGTATAGTAGAAGTTTCTTTGGTATGGTTGCTGGATGTCGCTTCTATGTAATAGAAGACATCGCTTCTTTTGTGTAATGGGACACGCTCCGGAACTCAGTGGCTGGATTTCTTTTCTGTGTGGTAGAAAATGGTTGGCATTTCTTCTCTATGGTAGAAGATACTGCATGATGCAATTTATGCAAGTTCGCTTGATAAGTCCCTCATCACACATGGTGAAGGAACTTGATGTGATTACTATACCGGGGCACGAGGCCATTCCATTAAAGACTGTTGGGCTTTCAAAGAAAATGTGCAATACCTGCTGGATGTAAAGGCTGTCAATTTCAGGCCAACCAGTCAGATTTGAAGTCTCCATTGTCTCAGTAGATGTCTAGACTTCCAGATCATCGTTTGAAGCAACAAGTCCATACGGAGACTAGTCTCCTAAACATGGCATTTTCAAATTACATTTGCATTCTCACTCGTAATCTTTCTTATCTTGATTCAGTACTTTCTTATATGCGAAACTTTCTTATTATTGAATATTAATTATGATGCATTGAGTATGTTTGTTTTGAATTAGTCCATTCGTATTCACTCATGAATGTTTTTCTTTGACTTTTTGATACTTAACTCGTGTTAAATAAAGCAAATAACCTCCGGATGGAGGATGATGAGTAATATGCCAAAATTTCGAACGGTGTGCTTTTGAGTAGGACCCTGCTGACGATGTACAGGCCTTGTTTCAAATTCCCAAGCACCGGAGATATAAGGGAGATAGACCCTCGTCAACCCCTTTGAGCCTTGAAGTAGGAATTTATTTTCTTTTCAAAAAAACCCTCACATTTAACCCGGGGCAGGGTAGACTTCAGTTAATCTGATTGAGCATTCAAAATTCATTAAAAGTGCGCATCAAAGGATACAACAAAGGTTATCCTTCAGAAAGTTGAGAGAGAACAAAACCACAATGGCTAAACTCTCATATATCAGCAGTGTGCATCAATGATAATGATGTCCCAATAGATATCTCTCGTACATCAAAAGGTCAAAAGATGACGATACCATAATGGTTATTCCTTGTCAACAAACAGCAAGGCAATCACACCTTTTTAAGCAAACCAAAGAATGACTCGAAATCACACGACTAGTTCAAAAGAAATGATGAAAGAAAAAGACAAAAAGCCTTGCTAAGTCAAAACTTGGAAAACAAGTCACTTAGGCAAAAGTCAGGGCATCCCGCTGGACTTCAAAATCAAATTCAAGAGGAATTTGTCCAGGCAAAAGTTAGGGAATACAAAAAGAAAGCGAAAAGCGCGAAAAGAGAAAAAGGGGATTACCAAATAAAGATTCTCCATAAAAAATAAAGTCGTGTGATCAAATACCAAGAATGAAAGGGTGAGTGACTGTCATATCCTCTTCAACTATGGTAAACTCTTTTGAGGGATGAGTGCTCGTATTAGTTTAACTGAATTTAGGATTGGAGAACATCATGGAGAATGGGTGGGCACCAAATATTTTGAGCCTTAAATCCGTTTTTTTCTAAAACCATGAACCAGGCCATGTTACAACCCTGAAAAGTCCTAACTGAAGCAAGGGTTAATTCGAAAGCACATTGTAACAAGAAATACGGTAATCTGACTCCTAGGAGGCTTGCAAAAAAAAATTTTGAGTTGGTATCACTCCATCATTTTTACTATCTTTTTTACAAATTTTTGATGTCTCAAAATACTTTTTTTTTTTACAAGTTTTTTAACTCCAAGACAAACGTGAGCTTTGCATTACAATTATCATTCTTAGAATAAACATTCTTCGCATATGAACAAGTGCTTAAAACACCAAGTAAGCTTACATAATGAGCATCAGATGAGAATTTGATTATCTCAAAGAACAAATTGCTTCAGCTTACCGTTTAAAGGTAAATCATTTGTGAGAATGGCTTTAATCTGGGGCAAATCTTCTATTGACTCCGCTGAGTAAAAGAATACCGGTTTGAGAAATGATCTGAAGTAGATCGCAAAAGTTGGTCGCCCAAAGTTTCTGACAAGCAGTGGTGCATTACTTTCGGTTGGTCCCAAGGACGTATTACTTCAAGTATTTTCTCGAGAAAGAAGCAGTTCAAGTCGAGAAGTATGGTTGTGAAATAACGTACTTTCAAGATATGATCCAACTACCCTAAGGTTATGTTGTCTTCAAAAAATCCTCAAGCTTTCATCTCTCCGTGAGCATGGGACAAGGAAAAGATTTGTCAAGACTCTGTTGAGCAGGGGAAAGCATGTCAAGTACTCCATCGAGTAGGTATTCAGCCAATCTGAGGCATTCAAGTCGGGATTTCATCCCTCAAAGGGCAGTCAAACTGGGGCAGTTATGTCGAGATTTGATAAATCTCTCTAAGAATTTGTTGATTAGGGGAGAATCTTTTTTAGAATTCAGAGATGCACGAGAATTCAATCAAGCATTGTTGAAGTTATTTCCAACTTTGGTCAGCCATGGGCAATATTCTGAAATTCATAACACTGGGGCAGTTTATCTTGGTGGTATAAATCTCAAAAAGTCCTCTCGAGGCAATTTTTCTGCAAAAGCCTTACAGACTGGGGCAAAAATTTATGCAGGGGGCACTTTCTCTCCTCTTCAGTAGTTGATCAGACCAAGTCCATATGCAGGCTAAACGACCTATGAATTTTTAAATCATGCTGAGAAGTCAAGATTGTAATCTTCAACTTATCATAGACTTAAGTCCATTTACTGACATCCTTTGTCCAAAGTCAAGATTATTATCCCCAGTTAAAGTTTGGATTGTTATCCACAGTAGGACATGAGCAGTAACGCAAAGATTATTTGGGTTTGTTTACTCGAACAAGACTCGATGGGAATATTGCTTCCTAAGGGGATGCCTCCTCCTAGTAGAATACTTGTTGCTATTTGACATAGACCTATCTACCAAGGGGTTCCTCTTTTGAGATATTTTCCCCCCAGTGAAGCATCCTTGTTTCTCTGCAGTAGGAGAATGTTCTTTCTCCCTGGAAATATAGAAGTTGTTTAAAGTCTGGTTGACCCCTTTTCATTGGACTGCAATTTATTTTTACAGCATCTCCTCTAAAGTCCATTTTTTAGTGGCATTCCTCCTCAGAGTCGGCATGTTGAAGTTGCAATCTTGCATCATGATTTTTTACCCAGTGATTGGTAATTCAAATCGTCTATTCTTGGGTAAGGTTTTCCGTTCCAAACAGGGGCATGTCGCCCCAACTTCTGTTTTTACAAGTATTGTTGGTCTTTTATGACAAGATGCATACCAACAAATGAATCAAGAAGGGTTTGTATGTGACTAACGTGAAGATGTTTGTATAATGAGACCTAATTTCCCCAGTGGAATTCTTCTTCTTTCCCTAACGGAGCAAGTGTCTTATCTCTCAGGTGAGATGTACACGAAGAATTCCAGTCATAACTCTGTCGTTACCAGCGGTAGAAGATTTTGTTAAGATACCCCTATTGGAGTTTCTATCTCGGGATGTTGTTTCTTCCCCAAGTGAGGATCTTTTACCTCCCAACAATGTTATCCCCAGTGCGGCCTGAGTAGAATTCTTTTTATTTAAGAATTCCTATACTCCCCAATGGAAGTGATCTTTGTCAAAGATTTTTATGCCAGAAGTTTCCATTCCCAGCAAATTTTCCCCTCTTCCCAATAGAGGATAAGGAACTTGTTCCCCGTGAAGTTGGGAGTTTGATCAGAATTCAAGATTTTCACTGGACTATAATTTATTTTTGTAATGATCTTCCCAGGAAGTTATTTCCCCAGTGACATCGATCTTTAAGGGTCGACGGTTCCAAATCTCGGTTCCCCATTAAAGTACAAATTGCTTTTTATCCACATAAGATCAGATGTACAAGAATAATCGTTCCGAAATTCACTGACTTCTCAGCAGCCAATTATTGATATGTTTTCGTAATGCATCATTATATTGCATCATTACATTGCATCTACCAAAACGCGTAGCATTTCCATTGCATGGAACATTACGCTATAGAAAAAATTCAAACATGCATGAGTATAAGCCAATTGTGTCCACTTGTGGCAACCAGATTGTTATGCGCTCATATTTGATTTACCTCCACAAGAAGCCCAGGGTAATTCTATTATGTTTCCCCATCAGAGTTTGTTTGGATTCACCACCAGTCGGGTCTTTGGTATTTCTCCATTTCCCCAGTAAGTTTGTGGTTTGCGCTTGCCTTTGCAAGCCTTTGGTTATTTTATCCGCGTTTGCTTTGCCATTAGAGTGTGAGTAAGAGTCGGTGTATAACTGTTGTACCCCAAAATTTGCCCTCCCATTTCCTCAACATTTTCTCATCACAAGACCTTTGAAGATCAAGATCCAGTTAGGGTTTCCTCTGTTCAAAACTTCTCCTTGCACTGTGGACTCAAATTAGGGTTTGTATTTGCCCAAGGATGTTTTGACCTAAAATGCCTAAGATGACTTTCATGCTTCATGTTGGACTCCCAAGTTTACCTATACCAAGTTTCAACTCTTGATTCCAAGCTTTGCCCAGTCAATTGGACAGTTGACCTAGAAATCAGCTGTATTGGGGAAAAAGTCAACTGTGGCCAATTGACAGTCAAACCTCATGAAATTTAATCCACATCAAAATTACGAACTCACATGAACCATTTGATCAAGTTTGGATCACAATTCCACAAGAAATTTGATCAGATCACCAAAAGGGCAAAATGGTCATTTTTAGGGTTTTGACTGCACAAAGGCAATTTTTGACTGTTTGACCTAGACAATGGCAAACCAAGCTTATATATGGACTCAAGGACTCAATGAAATGATCTTTACACATTCATCAAGCTCAAAAGATCCCAAGTACACAAGATTGACAGTTGAATTTCCCAGTCAATTGATCAATTTTGACTGTATACTGAAAAGTCAAACTTTGACTTTTTGGTCAAAATCAAGAGTCAAGATTCATTTTTCATCAAAACATGCCAAATCATGAAACTTGTTCACCAAGAAATCACAAAATGCAAATTAGGGTTTGAAAATGGAATTTTTCATAACTTAGAATTTTTCTAAGTTATGAAAAACCCTAATTTTTTCCCAACTTTGCCCCACCTTTTCACCAAGATCCATTTGGATTCAAACAAAAGTCAAAACATGAAAGTTGTAGCTTGTTGCATAATCTACAACTTTGATTAACAAAGTTTTCTCATTTGAAGCTTGTATCTCAAGTTACAATTTTTTGAATAAGGGCACTAAACCATTTTTAACTTAGTGAATTTTTAACCTATTTTGACAAGGTTTTCTACCCCACTTCAAGGCCACTTTTCATGCCCTTCCACTTGGAATTTTAATTTGCATTTCAAAGATGGATTGTATTACACATTCCAAGCTTTCCAAAATGTCCAAAAGCTCATCAAACAACCTCATAACTTGAGAGATTCGAATTTCACAAGTTGGCAAAAATTCACTTTTGTTCTTCATCAAAACATGTTCATAACTTTGCAAATTTGAACTCAGCTTGCTTTATGCTTGATTACAGGTCCTTGAACCATTCCATACTCAATAATTTAATGCATATTCAATGTGTTAAGACCATGTTCTTTGTGTTCTAACATTGCATAGTGGATTAATCCTAAACTAGATAAAGTGAACTTTCCATTTTTGAAAAGATTAACTTTATGTCCAATTGCAAATCAAGAAGGTACAAGCAAAATCCTTTTGGCACAAGATTATGGGCAAATTGCTCTGATCAAGAGAGGCTTATGCAGCAGGATTAGAGGCCCCTACTGACCTAAAACACAAAGTGACCATTGCTTGCTTCATTTTCAAGTAACATTGCATAACTTATGCCATATCTCATCTCAGCTTACAAACACAAGAAAGAAGTTATCAAACACATTACACATAACATATCCAAGCTAACTCACGAGCCCTTGCCATCTAAAACACTCCCATTTCCCTAATCACCTTGAAACTGCACAAACAGGGTAACCCCTGCAGATTGAGTGCTATCTCTCAATCCCTTCGAGCATTCTTGTCCAAACTTGTTCCTCTACCTTCCTTACAACATATGCAAGCTAACCATGGCCTAAAACCTGACCTGTAATCACCCTAACAGTTTCCACCATTTTCATTTTTTCCTTTTGCAGTTAAAGTTCCATAGCTTGATTCAGAAGCTCTCAAGATAAAGTAAGCATTGAAACAGCATCCCTGGACCTCAAGGAAGCTTTTCCAATCATTACATTGCACTGAAAGTTCCTCATTCTCCACATAGAAGTTCAACTGCACAGGTAAAACTTTGAACTCGTATCTCTCTTATCATGCATCTTTAGTCTTAAGTTTGTGAAGAAACAAGGTTCTACTCAGAGCCCTGAACATGTACATATCTTTACATTTCATTTCTTTTGCCTGAGTAGGGAGAATTTGTAGTTTAAAAATGGCAGAAAAATTAGGTTAGGATTTGGGGGAGGAGAAATTCTCCCTCGTCTTAGAGAGTTAGGTCAAGTTCCATACATGGTTAGAACCGTCTCTTCATGCTGAATATTTGTTGTGTTATGAGTTTTTGCTAAAAAGCCAGGAATCAAGAGTTAGAAGAAGCTGAACATGGCGCGCGTTTTTTCAAATATTTTGTGCTGGAGGTTGAAGACAGTGATCATTGGGCTGGGCTTTTATGTTATTTCTCTTCACACCACTTAATTGCTATTACACCCCCTGAGCCCATTTGCTTCATTTTTGACTCTTTTTGACTTTTTCTTTTTTGGTTGACTTTGTTTATTTTTTCTCATGATATAAAAAACATAAAAATATTTTTTCCATCATTTTTTGAATATATGGCATATTTATTTGATTTATTTCTTTTGTTTGCATATAAATATTATATATATACTATTATTAGAATAAATAGAAAAATAGTGTAAATACATTTTTTTATTTTTATTTACCTTCTAAAAATATTTCACATAAAAAATACTATTTTTATTTATTTTATTAAAATATTAAATAAATATTTCTTTTGTGTATAATGCATATTTAAGAAATTAATATATGTATATGTATATGTTTATTAATATATTTAAGTTAAAATATAAAAATACTTGAATTCTTTTCATTTTTATTAATATTTGGTACAAAAATGCTTTTCCCATAATATACTTCATTTTATTTTATTTTTATAAATAATAAATAAATAGTTGTATTAAATTAGATAATAATACATTTTCTTTAAAATTAGGGTTTTTGCCCTAAATTCAAAATACTCCAAAAAAATAATATATTTTTATTTCCTTTTCTCTTTTACATAAATAATATTTTTTCATACATATACAAAACATTTCTTTTTGCATCTTGCATTCTTATTTAATTTTTGTACATTATTTACATTGCAAATATTCAAAATGATGTAATAATTTAGATTTAAATTCTTGTCAATATCCCCATTTGAACATTTGTACCCCCCTTCCCATATTTGGTTTTGTAATAGCTTAGTAAATTTAATCTCGCACTTTATTGCTTTCTAATGATAACATGTTAGAATTAGGGTTTGTATGCGAAAAAATGATAAAAAAATAGTTATGACCTAATCTCAAGATAAACAAGCATGAAAATGGACACACAAATCACACTTGCACCCCCTAGGGTATTCCACTTGTTGCCTTCAAATAAATGGGCCATATTGTATGTTGAATTTCTTTGGGCAAAGCAAACAATTTGAATGATCATAGTCCCTCGACAAAACTTTTCAAAACAAACAAAAACAGATGATCAAGTCCCTTAAAGAAAATTGCCCAAAGACATTTAACGCCGTTGCAATTATGGTCTAAACGATGACCCGCGCCTGTCCCTTTCACATCCTAACATAAGGTTGTCCACCAAATTCAATGGTGAAACAAACTTGTTAAAAGGGTTAAAACATAGCAATAATCTTTTGAGAAATTTAGGAGTAGATAACCTCTTAGTTACTTGAATCAAACTTGCAAAACAAAACACTTGCCTAATTTCAAAACCACACCTCACTACACTTTCAAAACAACTTTCAAAAAACAAATGAAACCCTTTTCAAAAGACATACATCTTTGTATACATCCCCACATGGATCATTACAAAGGTTGCCACCACATTGGCCTCTTTTCAAAATATTTTCAAACCCACTCACACTCAAGCACCATTTAAAACAATTGAAAACAAAAGGCAAGTGATCTAAGCAAGTAACTAAGAGCCCATGGATAACCATGGATAGAAAGGGTGCTAATACCTTCCCTTTCTATAATCTACTCCCCGAACCCAAGAAAACATCTCAAAAGGTTTTTGCTGTGCTTTTTAACCTTTCCTTAGGATAAAATAAAAAGTCGGTGGCGACTCTTGCTAACCGCAACATTTGCGAATACAAACGCAAAACCCAAGTCAGTTCTCCCACCGTATCACAGAACTGGCGACTCTGCTGGGGAATACTTTTAAAGGTGGAGTAACCTTAGGGCTTAAATCACTTTTGTTTTCAATTGTTTGCTTTGTTTGCTTTTATATTTGTGGGCTTTGCATCGGAGTTCATAGATCCTAACCCGGATCTGGGATATACCCTTTTTAGGTAGCATAATCTGTGAGGGACCTGTCCGGCGTAGACCGACATGGGTGAAGCAGTGGCTACGTTGGTGTGGCATCTTAGTCTGTACCTATATCCCTTGTGTTGTAACGGGGAGAATATAGGTCTTCTAAGGGGTCATTAAACACCAACCAACCTTAGAACCCTAAATTGACCAACTTGGCTATTAGTACAGTAGCAGTATGCTACACTCATTGAGGCTAAACTCTCGAGATGGTTCTGGCCGCGAGAAAAGATTGCGATGCTGGAGTTATGACCGATTGAGGGTAGCCAATGATTTGAGATCCTCTAGAACCCGGTTACTTTCGATAGGACAGGTTTTAACCAACAAAACCAAAAGAGGGTAATACCTGAAACTCATGCTGGCCTGAAACCTAAGGGTGTCTTGTGTGACTTGTGTGCCTTATTTGCCTATGTGAATACTTGTGGTGTGCTTCATCATAGCATCATGCCATCATACCATTGCATGCATCCTGTATAAAAGGCTAACCCATTTCAAAGACAAAAAGGTTTCATCTTTGCTCTGTTTTGTAGGACATCATGATGCCCGTGCGTAGAAATACTGTCCGGCTCAACTTTGTTCAACCACCAGTCTTACTCTAGGATTTGGTTGGAAGGATTCCAAACACTTCTTCCTTCATCAACAGACATGGTTCTCTCCTTGGCTTGATCACTGCAAAATGGGACCAACAACTGATGAGTGTTCTGACCCAATTTTATGACCCTCTGTATCATTGCTTCACCTTTCAAGACTTCCAGCTGGTTCCCACCCTGGAAGAATTTTCTTATTTGCTTGGGATCCCTGTCTTGGAACAAACTCCATTCACTGGTTTGGGAAAGACTCCTAGGCCTGAAGAAATTGCTGCAATTATCCCCTTGACCAAAGAAGAGGTATTGTCCAACTGGGAAACTAGAAGTGGGATCAAGGGCTTTTTGGTCAAATTTCTGGTTGGCAAGGCTAATGATTTCTGGAATGACTTGGACTTCAAGGCATATGAGGATATTCTAGCTCTTTTGATCTATGGTCTGGTGCTGTTTCCCAACCCTGACACCTTTATCAGTATCCATGTCATAAGGATCTTCATGTCTCGGAATCCGGTACCCACTCTTTTGGGTGATATTCTACAACAACTCTATGCTCGTACTGCTCGAAAACGGGGGACTCCGTGGTGCTGTGCTCCTTTGCTAGTAAGGTGGTTTATTTCGCACCTTCCCAAGTTCGTGCTGAAGAATGAAGAGGGAAAAGGTTGGGCTCGGAGGTTAATGTCTCTCACTGATAATGACATCACCTGGACTCTCAGAGGTTTGGATGAGGTAGCTGTTATCGACCGTTGCGGAGAATACCCTAATGTCCCGTTAATTGGTATCCAAGGAGGAATCTCTTACAATCCGTGTTTAGCTCTCCGTCAGTTTGGAAGAGCCAGAGGAGATGGGCCTCATGAAATGCTGGTTCCTCACTTCCATTTTGAGTTTCAGGCAGACGGTGACAAACTACGCCAGGGATTCATTAGAGCTTGGGACAGAATCCACAAAGCCAGCCCGCATGAGTTGGGACCAAAGACTTCTCTGCCATTGAAGCCCTATTGCAAATGGGTCCGCATCCGTGCTCAGAAGTTAGGTATGCCCTACGAAGCTGTCAGACCAATCATCCTTGAATCTCCTGATGAAGATGGGGTTCCTCCAACTGTCCTCCCTCCTCAGATACCTACTGATTTTGACACCATGAAGAGATCTTGGGCGCAGCTAAAGGAAGAACGGGATTTCTATCAGGAGAAGTTCAACGAGCAGGAACGGAAGATCCAGAGGCTGACTAAGCAATTGGAGGAAGAACGGGTCCTGAACAACTACATCAGCACTGAAAAGAGGAGGCCATGGGAGCATTGATGAGCTTTGATTGTTTCCTTTTGTAGTTTATTTCCTTTCCAGTATTTTTCATTCCTGTAATGCCTAAGGACAAGTTGTTGAACAATTGAAAATTTTAATCTAATGAAGTGTGTTTCTCTTTTGTCTACAAAGTTGAATCTTGTTTGTCTTTGAAAACATAAAACATACGCATTCCATTGCACCATATGCATAGCAGGTACCCTATTTCACAGGTTGCTTAATCTCCTTCGCTGTTTATTTTGCACAGTCATCATGAATCCAGACTCCTCCAGTGAGCAAGCAATCAAGGCCCTTCAGGCCCAAAGTGCACAGTTCCAAGAGATAGTCCTAAGCCTAGCCCAAGGTCAGCAAGAGTTGAAGACTCTACTCCTCAAGAAGAAGAAGAAAAAGAGGACTGCATTGTTCAACACCGGACGCAGATTTGGGAACACACTCCATAATGAAGCTGATCCAACTACTTCTTCTGCTGAGAAAAACAGTCCCCAAGGGGGAGGAGCTCCTAGTCCCGCAGTCTCCGACAACGAGACGGACTATAACGACGAACAATACCCACCTGCTGCTGACAGATACAAGCAATTGGAAGACCGCTTAAGCGCCATGGAAATTCAGAATGTGCCGGGACTGGATTTCGGAGATTTGGGGTTATCTTCTGGGGTAGTAATTCCACACAAGTTTAAGGCACCTGCCTTCGCCAAGTATGACGGGATCTTCTGCCCAAAGCTGCATCTAAGGTCGTACGTAAGGAAGATCCAACCTTATACGGCGGATAAGAACCTCTGGATTCACTTCTTCCAAGATAGCCTCTCGGGGTCACAGCTTGAATGGTTCTACCAATTAGATGGAGCTAGCATCCGACACTGGGAAGATTTGGCAACCGCATTTTACAGACAATACCAATACAATTCTGATCTCGCTCCTACGCGTACCCAACTTCAGGGTATGTCTCTAGGAACGGGTGAAGGGTTCAAAGAGTACGCTCAAAAATGGAGAGATTTGGCTGGCAGGGTGCAGCCTTCGTTAACTGATAGAGAGCTGGTTGATATGTTTCTAGGGACGTTGTCTGGCCCATTTTTCAATCATTTGGTTGGTAACTCCTCCGCTGGGTTTACAGATTTAATATTGACGGGAGAAAGAATTGAAGCTGGCATCAGGTCAGGCAAAATACAAAAGGCTGCCTCCACCAGTGCTGAGAAGAGGCCGTTTAAGAAAGAAGCAAGTGCCGTCTATGGTCCTAGAAGACAAGTCAAGCCCGAAAATCGCCAAGCCGTCAATGCTTTGGTCATCTCCAAACCTGTTGCTGCTCCTCAGCAGTACAATCAACAAAGAAGCGAAAGGCCCAAGAGGCAGTATACCCGACTGAGTATGACCTTATCTCAAATTTTACCCCAACTGTTATCCACCAACCTGGTGACCCTCAAAGAAGCTCCTAAGGTCGTCAACACTGCGTCACCTAAGTATAACCCAAATGCCCGGTGTGCTTATCATTCTGATAGTCCCGGGCACACTACTGATGATTGCTGGGCCTTGAGAAACAAAGTGCAAGATCTGATCGACACAAAGGAAATTCAGTTTGAAGCGTCGGAGAGACCAAATGTCGTAACTTCTCCTATGCCCCAGCATAGAGTAAATGCCGTTGAGGAAGAAATGTACGCTGTTTCAGTAGATGAAGTTGTTACCCCTCTGAAGACCGTTAAGAAGAACCTACTGCGGGCCGGTTTATTTCCGGGTTGCGGTGAAGGTTGCATGTTCTGTGCTGTTTCCCTGTCTGGTTGTCCCTTGCTGAGGTTAGGCATCCAAAGCCTAATGGATAGCAAGGAGATTCTGTTTAAGAAGTCTGCTGTTCAGTTGGTTTCGATAAAAGAAATTTCTGTGGTTACCATCTTCAAAAATCCAATCAAGGCTCTCCCGAAGAAGCCTGTTCAAATCATGACTGTTGCACCTGTGATTATTACTGTCCCGGGGCCTCTTCCCTACATATCTGATAAAGCTGTCCCCTGGCATTATGGGGCAGACGTGTATGTAAATGGAATCAAACAAGAATTTGACACTGGCGCCAGTATCTGCGATATCACTGGTCCAGCCAAGGTCACCCGCAGTGGCAGGCTCTTCTCGCCTGACATTGCACCGCCCGCTGTTCGAAAACCCCTCCTTATAAAACCTACAAGTGCACCTGTTACTGTTGCTGATCAAATTGTTTCCCCTGCTGCTGAGTCATCAAATGCTCGGGGCAAAGGGATTGAAGAAGAGCCTGCCCGGATGGAGGCACCAATACCCATAAATGCTGAGGCCTCCCGACAAGAAATGGAGGAGATTCTGAAAATAATAAAGAAAAGTGATTTCAATGTTGTCGAGCAGCTGGGGCATACGCCCTCCAAGATCTCTCTGCTCTCCTTATTGCTATGCTCCGAGGCCCATGCTAAGGCCTTGATCTCATTTCTCAAGACGGCCCATGTGCCGCAAGAGACGTCTGCAGTCCAGTTCACCGATTGCATAGCAAATCTAACAGCAGACAATGGCTTGGGTTTCTCAGATGCTGACCTGACTGCGAAGGGAAGAGACCACAATGATGCCCTGCATATCTCTATCGAATGCAGGGGCACTACTCTGGCGCATGTATTGGTGGATACTGGTTCTTCTTTGAATGTTCTACCGAAAAAGGCTTTAGACCGTCTGGATTATGAAGGCCTGGAATTGAAGCCCAGCAATATCATCGTCAGGGCCTTTGACGGTTCTAAAAGGATGGTTCATGGAGAGGTTAACATCCCTATTCGTGTGGGCTCTCAAGTGTTTGACTCTACCTTTTATGTGATGGATATACGTCCATCGTACTCTTGTCTACTGGGTCGACCTTGGATCCATAAAGCTGGGGCAGTGACCTCCACCTTGCACCAGAAGCTGAAGTACCCTGTCAGAGGGAAGATCGTCACTGTGCAAGGAGAAGAGGAGTATATGGTGAGCCATTTGAATTCCTTCAGATACATTGAGATGGACGGGGAGTTTATTGAAACCCCCTTTCAGCATTTCGAGGAGGTACATCCAATTTCAGCAGCTGCAGAGACAACAGTTGAAGAGAATGTTTCCTTGAAGATGGCTTCCCTAAGGGATGCCCGGGCTGTGGTTCAGAAGGGCAATTGTGCAAACTGGGGTCAGCTTCCTGACTTCACTCAGAAGAACGACAAGTTTGGGTTGGGCTTTACTGCAGAGGCTCAGAGGGCTGTGCGCAAAGAGAAGATCGGAAAGGCTCCGGTGTTTATCTCCAGCTCAAGGGTGAATGCTATCGAGGAGGATGTGGAAGAAGCAGAGTTTGACATTTGGATCTACCCGACTACCAGCAACGGACCAAGCAACTGGACGGCAAAGGATTTTACCCCTATCACATTTGTCACGCAGTAATTAATTTCTTTTGATTTCCAATTTGTAACAAACAATATGTTAAAACTTTGTTGGCTCGGTGTCCTACCCGGGGCATCGTAGCTCCATTTGTGAGGGCTTTTTGTATGACATTTTCATATATCATCAATCAAAACATTGGACGTTTGTTGCATTTCAAATCTTGTGCTCTTTTCCTTTCTGTGTTATATATATTGCAAAACAGCTATATTTACACACACTCACTTATACAGGTTTCAATCCACTCTGGATCTCACTGGTAACAGCTCTGCTACCGCCAGTTATGACTTCGAAAATCCGATCAACTTGGCCGAAGACGAAGGTGAAGATGATTGCGAAGTGCCTGGTGAACTCGCAAGACTGCTACTCCAGGAAGAGAGGGATATTCAACCACATGAAGAGCCTGTGGAAATAATTAACTTGGGTACTGAGACAGATAGGAAAGAGGTCAAGATTGGTGCCAATTTAGAGCTCAGCGTGAAGCAACGATTGATCCAGATGCTACAGGACTACATGGAGATTTTTGCTTGGTCCTATGAAGATATGCCTGGTTTGGATGCCGACATTGTAGTTCACCACCTGCCAACCAAGGAAGATTGTCCTCCAGTAAAGCAAAAAGTCCGACGGATGCGTCCGGAGATGTCTGAAAAGATCAAGGCCGAGGTTATGAAACAGTTTGATGCCGGGTTCCTTGCAGTGACTTCTTACCCTCAGTGGGTTGCCAATGTGGTGCCAGTGCCGAAGAAGGACGGTAAAGTCAGAATGTGTGTTGACTACAGGGATCTGAACAGGGCCAGCCCCAAGGATGACTTCCCCCTGCCTCACATTGATGTCCTTGTTGACAATACAGCTCAACACAAGGTGTTCTCCTTCATGGATGGTTTTTCGGGGTATAATCAAATCAAGATGGCTCCAGAGGATATGGAGAAGACTACATTTGTGACTCAGTGGGGCACCTTCTGTTATAAGGTCATGCCATTCGGATTGAAAAATGTTGGGGCAACCTATCAACGTGCCATGGTTGCTTTATTTCATGATATGATCCATCATGAGATTGAGGTATACGTTGATGACATGATTGCAAGGTCTCAAACTGAGGAGGAGCACCTTGACCATCTGAGGAAGTTGTTTGACCGACTCAAGTTATACAAGCTGAGATTGAATCCCAACAAATGCACCTTTGGGGTAAGATCCAGAAAATTGCTAGGTTTCATTGTAAGTGATAAGGGTATTCAGGTGGACCCTGCCAAGGTAAAAGCCATACAAGAGATGCCGACTCCAAAAACAGAGAAAGAAGTCAGAGGCTTCCTGGGACGACTGAATTACATTGCCCGATTCATCTCACATCTGACTGCTACTTGTGAGCCAATCTTCAAATTACTGAAGAAAGATCAAGTAGTACGCTGGAATGATGAATGTCAGGCTGCCTTTGAAAAGATAAAGGAATACCTCCAAGAGCCACCCATTCTTATGCCACCGGTGGAAGGAAGACCTCTGATACTATACTTAACAGTGCTTGACAATTCGATGGGGTGTGTGCTGGGGCAGCATGACGAGTCTGGCCGAAAAGAGCACGCTATTTATTACTTGAGCAAAAAGTTTACCGACTGTGAGTCTCGTTACTCACTGCTTGAGAAAACTTGCTGCGCTCTTGTATGGGCTGCTCGCCGGCTGAGACAGTATATGTTGACTCACACTACTTTATTGATTTCAAAGATGGATCCCATCAAGTACATATTTGAAAAGCCCGCTCTGTCTGGAAGAATAGCGAGATGGCAAATGATCTTAACAGAATATGATATCCAGTATACAACTCAGAAAGCAATCAAGGGAAGTGTACTGGCAGATCATTTGGCACACCAACCTGTGGACGATTACCAATCATTGAACTTTGATTTTCCGGACGAAGACATCATGGTGGTAACTGACTGTGAAGTACCTGGACCGGATGAAGGACCCGAGGAAGGTTCCCGATGGTCTATGCATTTTGATGGAGCCTCCAATGCTTTGGGTAACGGCGTCGGCGCTGTAATCATATCTCCCAAAGGAACTCATACTCCACTCACCGCCCGATTATGTTTCAGCTGCACCAACAACATGGCAGAATACGAGGCATGTATCATGGGTTTACAAGCTGCAATCGACCTGAGGATCAAGTTTCTAAGTGTCTTCGGAGATTCCGCTCTCGTGATCAATCAGATCAAAGGCGAGTGGGATACGAAACACCCGAATCTTATTCCTTACAAGGAGTATGTGTCGACCTTGCTCCCCCACTTTGAAGAGATAACTTTTGAGCACTTCCCTAGAGAGGAGAATCAGCTAGCGGACGCCCTAGCTACGATGTCCTCAATGTTCAAAGTTAAATGGGACAATGAGGCTCCCCGAATCATAATCTGGAAGTTGGATGAACCGGCATACTGCTGCGAGCTCGAGGCTGAGAAGGTGACCGAAAAACCCTGGTATCACGAGGTGAAGAGGTATTTGGAAGCTCAGGAATACCCGGAAGGTGCGTCTGTCAATGATAAGAAGTTCATGAGGAGGTTTGCTGCAAAATTCTTCCTCAGCAACGACATTCTCTACAAACGGAATCATGATTCAACTCTGCTACGTTGTGTGGATAAGGCAGAAGCAGAGAAAATCATGATGGAACTGCATGAAGGTACATTTGGAACACATTCCAGTGGACACACCATGGCTAAGAAAATCCTTCGGGCAGGATATTTCTGGTCCACAATGGAAGCCGATTGTTACCAACACTCCCGAACTTGTCATAAATGCCAGATCTATGCTGACAAGGTGCATATCCCTCCGGTTCCTTTGAATGTCCTAACGGCACCTTGGACTTTCACAATGTGGGGCATCGATATGATCGGTGAGATCCGACCAACGACATCCAACGGGCATCGCTTCATCTTGGTGGCGATCGATTACTTCACGAAGTGGGTTGAGGCAGCTTCCTACGCCACGGTAACCAAGAGTGTCGTGGCACGTTTCATCCGGCATAATCTGATCTGTCGGTACGGCGTCCCAGAAAGAATCATTACGGACAATGGTACCAATCTCAATAACAAAATGATCACTGAACTCTGTGAACAATTCAAGATACAACACCACAATTCTTCTCCCTACCGGCCGAAGATGAATGGGGCTGTAGAGGCAGCCAATAAGAATATCAAGAAAATTGTGCAGAAGATGACAGTGACCTATAAAGATTGGCACGAGATGTTACCGTTCGCTCTTCATGGGTACCGCACCTCAGCAAGGACGTCAACCGGGGCAACTCCCTTCTCCTTGGTCTATGGCATGGAGGCAGTTTTGCCAATTGAAGTCCAGATACCCTCTCTCCGGATAATGAAGGATGCAGACTTGAATGAAGATGATTGGATCCAGACTCGACTTGATCAATTAAATCTGATTGACGAAAAGAGGCTCACTGCTATCTGTCATGGTCAAACGTATCAGAAACGGATGATCAGGGCATTTAACAAGAAAGTCAGACCGCAAGAGTATCAAGTTGGGGACCTGGTAATCAAACGCATCATCCTTCCTCAAAGTGATCCCCGGGGCAAATGGACCCCTACTTACGAAGGGCCATTTGTGGTTAAACGTGTGTTCTCAGGAGGAGCCATGATCCTAACCACCATGGATGGTGACGACCTTCCTCACCCCGCCAATGCAGACATAGTGAAAAAATACTACGCATAAATAAAAGACCCGCTATGTTGACATACCTAGGCAAAAATAAGGGCTTCCCGGCGAACCAAAAGGGTTCGGGCAAAAATAAGGGATGAAATGAATAAAAATCTGTACACCCGGAAAGTCGAAAACCTGAAAGGGCGGCTTGGGCAAAAATGGGTATCCCGGTGGACTGAAAACCCGAAAGGGCGGTCCAGGCAAAAGTTAGGGATAAAAGCGTAACACTATGTCTCATTGGATCACTTCGCATCCGGAATTTGGCATTAACTATCTGGCTCCAGATTTCGGCATTGACCAATCAGCTTCATCTTCAAATTAGGCAACAAAGCGATGAGACGTTCGGAGATATAAAGGAGATAGCAGAGTTGGAACCCAGTGGGATTGTTCACATAGCTGTTTTGTTTCCTTTTTCAAATTGTAAACTCTATGTTATTTGGTGGCATCCTCTTACTAGGATGGCAGCCTCTTGTACAAAAACGCCTATTCACAGGCAAAGTTTAAATCAATACAAATTCACTTGTCCATACAAATTACCATTGTTTTCCTTTTTCTGTTTTGTCTTGCGAAGAACGTCCAATGTTCATTTTTGATATATGCATTTGACATTAAATTGCTGATTCATAAATATTTGCATATGAAGCAAGGGATTTATTACAGGTGACATCAGAGACAGGGGCAATTGAAGTTGTCTAATGCAGTCTGGTTGTTTTGTCCTCCAAGGCACCAAGGTAGGTTCAACTGAAGAATGTGGCCAGATCATCTCAGCTCCCCGCAGAGTAAAATCAGGTTCAGCAATACTTTCCCCAAGCAGAGTTGGTTCCCCGTTGATCCTGAAAGGACACGACATTCCCCGGCAGGTCTTAAAGCTCATCCCCAATAGATTCTGGAAGCTTTCCCCTGCAGAGCACGGACGTCTCTCCCGAGTTTTATTTAGAGTTATTTCCTCACGAGGACTTATAACTGGGTTATCCTCAGCTAAAAACCACGGAAGACCGCCCTCGGCAAAGTTCCTTCAATCCCCAGCGGAGTTTATCGTCATTATCCCCAGCGGAATCCATCATTAAGAGTCCTCAACAGGCCTCGCATCAAAATTTCGGCCAAGTATCTCTTCCACAGAGCAAATTCTCCGGCCGATCGTCAAGGATTTATTTTCCTAAGGCGAAATTACATCCATAAACCTTTCACATTTTCATACATCTTGCTTACATACATGATGAAACGCACACGACATCTCATGTTGAATATCATGATAACATGCATATCATACATCATGACATTGCATACAACTTACGTTTTTTGACTTTTCAGGAAAAAGACAATCCCAAAAACAATTACCGTCAACTGTCGCAATTCCAGATCCGATACTTGTATCTAGCCAGGGCACATCTGAGAGTGATCAGTTTCCAGACTCGATTCCTGTATCTAGCCAGGGCACGTCTGAAAAGTTCGAAGATTCGATTCCTGTATCCAGCCAGGACACATCTATCAACTACAACATTTCCGGATTCGATTCCTGTATCCAGCCAGGGCATATCTGTTGACCACGTTTCCAGACTCGATTCCTGTATCTAGCCAGGGCACGTCTGAAGAGTCCGAAGATTCGACTCCTGTATCCAGCCAGGGCACATCTATTAACGACTATTTCCAGATTCGACTCCTGTATCCAGCCAGGGCACATCTGTGAGCGACCAGTTGTAGATTCGATACCTGTATCTAGCCAGGGCATATCTGCATAAGGAGACTGAAGATCAAACACCTGTAACAAGCCAGGAAAACATCCGTCTTTCTCAAATACACAAGTTCTCGCTAAGGAATCTCTTATGTGATCACATCTCCAGATGGCATCTATAAGCCCATCTCCCTATCCACCATCTCTCCAAATGGCATCTATAAGCCCATTTCCTACACCACATTGCTGAGACTCCAGCATGCGAGTGCAAATTTCCGGGCACTCTAGTGTCCAATCTCCTTTTACCCTCGAGTCACGAAAGTCAAACTTGCCAATCTAACTCTTCAGGTTCAAGAAGATTGAACAGGGGCAACTGTTGTACCCCAAAATTTTCCCTCCCATTTCCTCAACATTTTCTCATCACAAGACCTTTGAAGATCAAGATCCAGTTAGGGTTTCCTCTGTTCAAAACTTCTCCTTGCACTGTGGACTCAAATTAGGGTTTGTATTTGCCCAAGGATGTTTTGACCTAAAATGCCTAAGATTACTTTCATGCTTCATGTTGGACTCCCAAGTTTACCTATACCAAGTTTCAAGTCTTGATTCCAAGCTTTGCCCAGTCAATTGGACAGTTGACCTAGAAATCAGCTGTATTAGGGAAAAAGTCAACTGTGGCCAATTGACAGTCAAACCTCATGAAATTTAATCCACATCAACATTATGAACTCACATGAACCATTTGATCAAGTTTGGATCACAATTCCACAAGAAATTTGATCAGATCACCAAAAGGGCAAAATGGTCATTTTTAGGGTTTTGACTGCACAAAGGCAATTTTTGACTGTTTGACCTAGTCAATGGCAAACCAAGCTTACATATGGACTCAAGGACTCAATGAAATGATCTTGACACATTCATCAAGCTCAAAAGATCCCAAGTACACAAGATTGACAGTTGAATTTCCCAGTCAATTGATCAATTTTGACTGTATACTGAAAAGTCAAACTTTGACTTTTTGGTCAAAATCAAGAGTCAAGATTCATTTTTCATCAAAACATGCCAAATCATGAAACTTGTTCACCAAGAAATCACAAAATGCAAATTAGGGTTTGAAAATGGAATTTTTCATAACTTAGAATTTTTCTAAGTTATGAAAAACCCTAATTTTTTCCCAACTTTGCCCCACCTTTTCACCAAGATCCATTTGGATTCAAACAAAAGTCAAAACATGAAAGTTGTAGCTTGTTGCATAATCTAAAACTTTGATTCACAAAGTTTTCTCATTTGAAGCTTGTATATCAAGTTACAATTTTTTGAATAAGGGCACTAAACCATTTTTAACTTAGTGAATTTTTAACCTATTTTGACAAGGTTTTCTACCCCACTTCAAGGCCACTTTTCATGCCCTTCCACTTGGAATTTTAATTTGCATTTCAAAGATGGATTGTAGTACACATTCCAAGCTTTCCAAAATGTCCAAAATCTCATCAAACAACCTCATAACTTGAGAGATTCGAATTTCACAAGTTGGCAAAAATTCACTTTTGTTCTTCATCAAAACATGTTCATAACTTTGCAAATTTGAACTCAGCTTGCTTTATGCTTGATTACAGGTCCTTGAACCATTCCATACTCAATAATTTAATGCATATTCAATGTGTTAAGACCATGTTCTTTGTGTTCTAACATTGCATAGTGGATTAATCCTAAACTAGATAAAGTGAACTTTCCATTTTTGAAAAGATTAACTTTATGTTCAATTGCAAATCAAGAAGGTACAAGCAAAATCCTTTTGGCACAAGATTATGGGCAAATTGCTCTGATCAAGAGAGGCTTATGCAGCAGGATTAGAGGCCCCTACTGACCTAAAACACAAAGTGACCATTGCTTGCTTCATTTTCAAGTAACATTGCATAACTTATGCCATATCTCATCTCAGCTTACAAACACAAGAAAGAAGTTATCAAACACATTACACATAACATATCCAAGCTAACTCACGAGCCCTTGCCATCTAAAACACTCCCATTTCCCTAATCACCTTGAAACTGCACAAACAGGGTAACCCCTGCAGATTGAGTGCTATCTCTCAATCCCTTCGAGCATTCTTGTCCAAACTTGTTCCTCTACCTTCCTTACAACATATGCAAGCTAACCATGGCCTAAAACCTGACCTGTAATCACCCTAACAGTTTCCACCATTTTCATTTTTTCCTTTTGCAGTTAAAGTTCCATAGCTTGATTCAGAAGCTCTCAAGACAAAGTAAGCATTGAAACAGCATCCCTGGACCTCAAGGAAGCTTTTCCAATCATTACATTGCACTGAAAGTTCCTCATTCTCCACATAGAAGTTCAACTGCACAGGTAAAACTTTGAACTCGTATCTCTCTTATCATGCATCTTTAGTCTTAAGTTTGTGAAGAAACAAGGTTCTACTCAGAGCCCTGAACATGTACATATCTTTACATTTCATTTCTTTTGCCTGAGTAGGGAGAATTTGTAGTTTAAAAATGGCAGAAAAATTAGGTTAGGATTTGGGGGAGGAGAAATTCTCCCTCGTCTTAGAGAGTTAGGTCAAGTTCCATACATGGTTAGAACCGTCTCTTCATGCTGAACATTTGTTGTGTTATGAGTTTTTGCTAAAAAGCCAGGAATCAAGAGTTAGAAGAAGCTGAACATGGCGCGCGTTTTTTCAAATATTTTGTGCTGGAGGTTGAAGACAGTGATCATTGGGCTGGGCTTTTATGTTATTTCTCTTCACACCACTTAATTGCTATTACACCCCCTGAGCCCATTTGCTTCATTTTTGACTCTTTTTGACTTTTTCTTTTTTGGTTGACTTTGTTTATTTTTTCTCATGATATAAAAAACATAAAAATATTTTTTCCATCATTTTTTGAATATATGGCATATTTATTTGATTTATTTCTTTTGTTTGCATATAAATATTATATATATACTATTATTAGAATAAATAGAAAAATAGTGTAAATACATTTTTTTTTATTTACCTTCTAAAAATATTTCACATAAAAAATACTCTTTTTATTTATTTTATTAAAATATTAAATAAATATTTATTTTGTGTATAATGCATATTTAAGAAATTAATATATGTATATGTATATGTTTATTAATATATTTAAGTTAAAATATAAAAATACTTGAATTCTTTTCATTTTTATTAATATTTGGTACAAAAATACTTTTCCCATAATATACTTCATTTTATTTTATTTTTATAAATAATAAATAAATAGTTGTATTAAATTAGATAATAATACATTTTCTTTAAAATTAGGGTTTTTGCCCTAAATTCAAAATACTCCAAAAAAATAATATATTTTTATTTCCTTTTCTCTTTTACATAAATAATATTTTTTCATACATATACAAAACATTTCTTTTTGCATCTTGCATTCTTATTTAATTTTTGTACATTATTTACATTGCAAATATTCAAAATGATGTAATAATTTAGATTTAAATTCTTGTCAATATCCCCATTTGAACATTTGTACCCCCCTTCCCATATTTGGTTTTGTAATAGCTTAGTAAATTTAATCTCGCACTTTATTGCTTTCTAATGATAACATGTTAGAATTAGGGTTTGTATGCGAAAAAATGATAAAAAAATAGTTATGACCTAATCTCAAGATAAACAAGCATGAAAATGGACACACAAATCACACTTGCACCCCCTAGGGTATTCCACTTGTTGCCTTCAAATAAATGGGCCATATTGTATGTTGAATTTCTTTGGGCAAAGCAAACAATTTGAATGATCATAGTCCCTCGACAAAACTTTTCAAAACAAACAAAAACAGATGATCAAGTCCCTTAAAGAAAATTGCCCAAAGACATTTAACGCCGTTGCAATTATGGTCTAAACGATGACCCGCGCCTGTCCCTTTCACATCCTAACATAAGGTTGTCCACCAAATTCAATGGTGAAACAAACTTGTTAAAAGGGTTAAAACATAGCAATAATCTTTTGAGAAATTTAGGAGTAGATAACCTCTTAGTTACTTGAATCAAACTTGCAAAACAAAACACTTGCCTAATTTCAAAACCACACCTCACTACACTTTCAAAACAACTTTCAAGAAACAAATGAAACCCTTTTCAAAAGACATACATCTTTGTATACATCCCCACATGGATCATTACAAAGGTTGCCACCACATTGGCCTTTTTTCAAAATATTTTCAAACCCACTCACACTCAAGCACCATTTAAAACAATTGAAAACAAAAGGCAAGTGATCTAAGCAAGTAACTAAGAGCCCATGGATAACCATGGATAGAAAGGGTGCTAATGCCTTCCCTTTCTATAATCTACTCCCCGAACCCAAGAAAACATCTCAAAAGGTTTTTGCTGTGCTTTTTAACCTTTCCTTAGGATAAAATAAAAAGTCGGTGGCGACTCTTGCTAACCGCAACATTTGCGAATACAAACGCAAAACCCAAGTCAGTTCTCCCACCGTATCACAATAACCTTTCTAGCTTCTCAAGTGTTTGAGTATCCATACTTGGTGTATGATAGTTCAGATAATTACCACTCTTGAAGAATTAACCCCCCGCCTCTGGCCTGGGGGATTTTCAGTTCTTGCGTATTTGCAGCCTATCGAAAGCCTAACATGTTTTTCTTTGTTAAAGTCTGCTTTGACCAGTCCCTTTCTCTTACAGAGTTCACCTTCGATCGGTGCTCTTTGAAGGTCCTGCTTAGTCGGTTCCTTGTTTTGGTTTATCCACGTTAGTCGGGTCCTCCTTTCATTAGCCTAGCTAACTTTTTATGATTAAGAGTCTTTCAATGTCTCTTCAAAGTCCAGTTGTCTGACGCCCTTGTTTAGGAGAATGCATCCTTTTTTTATTGGGGCTTTCTTCAGTTAGTCTCGTTCCTGTGTTCGCTAGCAATTCTAAACATTTGTTTCTTGATGATCAATTTCGCTCTTGTGTATCTAACTCTGACCAAATATGCATACCTTTATCATTTGTTGAGAGTCCCCTTCGGCTGGTCTCTTTGCAGTTGTAAGTCCGCCTTCGACCGACGTTCTTTTCTTAGGAATCTACCTTCGGCATAGTATTCCTGGATGAAGATTCCCCTTCGGCTGGTTTCTTTATCCTAAAGTCCACCTTCGGCTGGCGTCCTTTAAAATCCACCTTCGGCTGGTACCATTTGTTGATAGTCCCCTTCGGCTGGTCTCTTTGCAGTTGTAAGTCCGCCTTCGACCGACGTTCTTTTCTTAGGAATCTACCTTTGGCATAGTATTCCTGGATGAAGATTCCCCTTCGGCTGGTTTCTTTATCCTAAAGTCCACCTTCGGCTGGCACCCTTTAAAATCCCGCTTCGGCTGGTATCTTTCTAAAGTCCACCTTCGGCTGGCACCCTTTAAAATCCCGCTTCGGCTGGTATCTTTCTAAAGTCCACCTTCGGCTGGCACCCTTTAAAATCCCGCTTCGGCTGGTATCTTTCTAAAGTCCACCTTCGGATGGCACCCTTTAAAATCCCGCTTCGGCTGGTATCTTTCAAAATCCCGCTTTGGCTAGTATCTTTCAAAATCCCGCTCCGGCAGGTATCTTTCAAAATCCCGCTTTGGCTGGTATCATTTGTTAAAATCCATCGTCGACTGGTATCATTTGTCAGGAGTCCCATTTGTTTGGTCTCTTCCCTCAGTAAGTTCACCTTCGATTGGTGTTTTCTTTGTAAGAGCTTTCTTCGGTCTGTCTCCTTCTTACGTATCCGATACCGACCACGGATATGTATTTTTGATACTTGCTTTATATGTCTGCTACCAACCCCAGACATATGTTCTTGTATCTTTGATGTCTCTTTCGTACGTATCCGATACCGACCACGGATATGTATCTTTGATGTCTCTTTCATACGTAGCCGATACCAACCACGAATATGTATCTTTTCTATCTCTTTCGTACATATCCGATACCAACCACGAATATGTATCTCTTCTATCTCTTTCTTACGTATCCGATACCGACCATGGATATGTATCTTTTCTATCTCTTTCGTCTGTATCCGATACCGACCACGAATATGTATTTTTGATGTCTCTTTCTTGTATATCCGCTACCAACCCCGGATATGTGTCTCTGGTACTTTTTTCCGTATATCTGCTACAGACTTCAGGCATATATCTTTTGATATCTTTCTTACAGGTGTTTGTTATTAAATCCCAACAGATGTTCCTTGATAACCAAGTTATTCTTCTATGTGTCAAACCCTGGTTAAACGTACATCTAACCTCGATAACCCCTTTAACCTAGAAAGCAAAAATATATATAGAAAATACAGAAAACCAAAGATATAATAATACCTGACAGGCTTCGGAGCGCAAATTTTCGGGTTCTTTTAGTATTTAATCTTCTTTTACCTTGAAGGTTCGAAAGGCTGGCGTCAATCTCACCTTCAGGTTAAAGGCGATTAAATAGGGGCAGCTGTTGCACCCCAAATTTTGCCCTCCTAATTTCTTTTATTTTGGCTTATACTTTTGCATTCATCTGCATCTATTTCATTAGGTCACTAACATGGCATACATTTCATTCAATTTAGCTCTGAGGTTCAAAGTTCAGTGGTTGTGCGATACTAGGGTTTCACAGTGGTTAAGGCGCTCATATCCGATAAAGGATGATTTCTTATTCAGGCAGCAAGCTGTGGAATTAGGGTTTTGCTTCAATGTTCAACTTGAATTTCTTCTCCATCAAGCTACAAGACTATTATCTTCTGCTGAACAATAGGTTGCAGGGTATTCCTGTCAATAACGTAAGGTTGTGATCTCGTGTACATGATTCAAAACACCTCATTCTATCATTGTGCTTATCATTTGGTCAAGGTTTTGTCAACACCAGAGGTGTATTAAGATCTCTCTAAAGGGTCAAGATCTGTTATCAATCCAGGATGTATATGATGCTTGCATTACAGGTTGTTGACTATGTCATTGTTGCGTTAAATTCATCTATCCTTAAGTTAATCAATTAGGATTGGGGACATCATGATTCAAGATATTTTGTATGGTAAATTTGGTTGCTTGACAGTCAAGGCATTACGAATAATTGGTACAAGCTATTGTTTGGATATTTGTACAAGAACTTTGGTTTCAAACATGGATTAAGGTTCAACTTGATAAAAAAGGGGAATAGCGTTCCCGAAGGTTTATTTCATAAATTCTTGCGGAGGAAGATGGCACATGAATATAAGTTGAGATTAAAGTACATGGTATCAAGTAAATCTCTTCATGATTCAAGTTGTTATTTTCAAGATTATCCCACATTATTGTTCATCCCAAGGTAAAAGATAAAAAGATTCATTTAAATAACATTCGAGTGTTTATCATGCTTGTCTCAAGTTCATTCAAGTATCCATTCAAGCTCAAACTGAATGAGAGAAATGTTTTGAATAATTGGAAATTTGTCATGCAAGAAGTTATAAAGTTTTGTTCATTACAAATTCAAGTCATTACACCGAAGTTACAAAAGACATCTCAGTCATTAAAGTTTCACATTCCAAGTACAAATCATCATCATTTTTACAAATATGTCATCATTCAAGGTTAAAAGTCAAGGGTCTCCATTCATGCGAGTTTAAGGTGCGAGGTGTTTAAAATTGGAAGTTCAAACATCGAAATTTGAGTTTTAAGATCCAAAGCATGGTGTACAAGTTTGTTTGAACCAAAGCTCTTATAGGAATATGGCATACAAGGGAAATTTTGATTCAAGTTCTTGTGAAAACACATAAGACACTCATCATGGAGTACCATGGATTAAATTTGAGGTCGGATGGATAGAATCCTTAATTTGACTAAAAAGTGATCAAGGCCTCCATTTACCGAAAGCTAAGAAACTTAAAGAATGTTTAGAAGTGTCATAATTCAAGAGGATCCATCTTGCAAAAAGCTCATAAATAATAGACATGGAATTTTGAATTGTAGCAAGTTTCAGCATATTTAAGTTCTACCAGTTACATCTCATTCAAGCCTCTTCTTTGACTACATAATTCTCAAAATATACAAAAGGCCACAAATTTACAAAAGAAATCAAATTTCTATTACAAGTCGGAACTATTCCCATCCATGGTCATTCAAATTATTCAAAATCACTCAAGTTCAATCATTCGAGCGTCTTTCATTCACTCATATTACAGTATATGTCATTTCGAGATTACAAAACAAAGTTACAAAGGTCCAAATAAACTTTTACAAAAAAAGAAGAAGGGGAAAACACTGATTCTCGTGATCTTCAACCTCGAACCGAATCCAGAGAACCGTCCTTCATTTCTTGGTTGAAACCGTAACACCGTTTCCGATCACAGCCTCTCACATGGAAGCACAGAGACATTTTCCTCATGTGTCTCTCCTCTTCCCAAATTTTGTCTGCTTATATATTACACCAAGACAGTTTACCTGCTTCATATAAATCCTTTCTCAATAAACATGGTGGAAAGGATGCAGTTATCTTACAAGGTGTAAAAGATATAGCCAGTGGCAAGGCTTTTACTAATCTGCATGCAATAGAGAAATACTACAAGACCGTGGGTGTCGATGTGAAATTAGATCCAAATATGCAAGTCCCATGCTCGATTGTACATGGGAATCAATCAGGTGGTGGGCACGTCATTTCTTTTCTCGGTCAAGCCTACAAAAGAGTGTTACCTGTTTATTTTCCAGTTTATCGGATACCTGCCCTAATAGTTCACAGAAAAGGACTTTTACGAAGGCCTTTTACAATATTGACAAAGGTTTTTATGGCACTGCAAGATCAAGCTTGTTTCTGTCAGTTTACTGTACATCCGCATGGGTGTGGACATGCTTTCTGTTTAGGATCTTCAAAAGATGTAACATTCCAATGGTGGCCATGGGAACGTTCCCACCTGGCCTTGGATTAGCTATTGAAAAGAAAAGCAGGCGAATGGAGATATCATTATACTGCCTTGCCCGAGCTATTGAGAGTTTCTTCACATGCATAGATGATGCTGGGTATCTGCCACCGTCTAGAAGGATCAAGAGAGCTGATGTTGTAGTTTTCAGCTTGTCAACAGCTTCAATGCCACAAGCACCGCCATCATCTTCTGCTGAGAAAACACAGGATAATTCAAATGCGGTTGGAAACACAAGTCCTACTGGCCATTTGGAACTCAACCTGTAAAATCGCATCAAAACAATCCACAATCAGAACCAAAACTAACAAACTCTCTAACTGCAATAACCGAAAAAAACAGAAAACAAACTGCATAGAAAGTTGGAAAGTAGAAAATTAATTAAAACAGTTCAGCTCAACAGCTTAGGAACTAAAAAACTTCTAACCAAAACTTTCTAACAGAATTCTAACATAAATTTCCTAACAAACTACTAACAAACTCTCTAACTGCCAAACAGAATTAACAACTAATTTTCCTAAAAGAGTAACAAACTCCTCTAACAGTTTCTACCTTCTAACCGCCTAACCAATTTCTAATTAACTCATTCAACTGTCCTAATTGAATTCTAGCATTTTTTAACTAACTTTCACAAACTTAACAAACTTCCTCCAACCTCCAAACTAATTTTAACTAATTCCATAACAGAATTTTATAACCAAACTCCTAACAGCTCTACAGTATAAGATAGAGTAAATTCACCTTGGTTGAAGGTGGGGGTTTTCGTTCAGAAATTCCACAGAAGAATGTGTCTCATCTTCATCCACAAAAAACTCCAGAAAAATTCTCAATCCCTTTCTCTCTGAAAATCGCTTCAGTCATCATCTTCATCTCCCTTTAATCCTCATCATCACTTGAATCTTCACGATTCTTCAATCGCGATGATCTTCACCGTAACTTCACCTCCTTAATCCTCATCACAGAACCATGAACACCATCAACTTCATTACCCCTGCTTCAAACAACAACAACACGTTGTGGCAGCGTTTCTGCATCAAATCAGAAATCAATTCATGAATCTTGCAATAGCATTAAGCAACAACAGCTACACTAAGGCGATAACACCGATATCGTCACCATCTTTGTGTTTACTTCAATACATATCGAAAAAAGGAAATAAAAGAAGGGCGATAGAAGATGGATCTAAAGCGATTTGAGATATACATACATGAGCAATTGTTGAAGATGCTCTCCGACTTCTCATCATCTCTGTCGCGCTTGAAACACCATCGGAGCGACTCCAAAAAATAATTGGAATCTGAGATCGGAGCGAGTTCGCACAAAAGAAGCCGCGCCGTTGAAGTTGGATCAGAGATGCTTGCAAAGTGAAGCGAATCGGAGACGAAGATTTGTGGAGAAGCCGCACCGTCAAGTTGAAGAGGAAGGAGATCGTTTTCTCATAGAAGATAAAGAGACATAACATCTTGAACCCTTTTTTTTCCCATCATTTCAATTTCTTTGTCTTTATTTTTCTTACTTAATAATAATTCTAGTGATAATAATAGTGTGTTGAATGTTTGTGTGGGCCGAATCACATCCATAGGCCAGTCAATTTATTTTTCAGCATAAAACCATTGATACAAAAAAAAAGAAGCTTCTGGACCCTACTGGATGGGCCTATGCGCCAGATTCCAGACCATACTCCCTAGACTCAAACTTCACACCCCTGGATCTCTACTTAGCACCCCCTAACTCATTCTAATTTCTTTGGTTTTAAATTTTGTTTTTTAGTTTAATTTTCTTTTTTTTAAATAAAAATAGTAATGAAATACCTATAATAAAAACAACCAAAATGTATAGAATTTAGGAATTCCTCTTAATTCTTTTTTAGATAATGAACTACAAAAATTAGTAAATTTTTTTAGGCTTTTGATTTTATTTTTGGGAATTAATTCCTAATTTTCCGATTATTCGAAATTCATGATTCACCTTTGCTTTATTGAGATTTAAATCTTATGCGGGTTTATTATGCGATATGCGGATACGCTTGAAATTTCGATTATGATTTATTTTCACATCGATGATGCTTCAACAATTATTCCGAGTATTGGATTTCTGACTCTTTTCTTTGTTGATGCTAGCAGCTTGCGAGATCATCAGGTTTCTTTACTTTTTGCTTTGCTCTACGGGCTAGTACTCGTTTGGTATATTTTCTTTCTATTTTCACCCCGCATTTTTTGCTTCCCATAGATCGTATGAAGTATGATAACATTAGGTTTAGAAATAGGTTAGTTTCCCTTTGACTTTTCTTTCCCTTTTTGCATGTGCATTTAAAACTAAAACTTCTTTTTCTTTCAAACTTCAAAAAAATACTTAAAAATTGTTGGCGAGAATCGTGCCTTTGTTGAATATTGGAGATGATAAGCGGGTCTCTTCTCGATCTTGTCGTTTTTCCATTCTAAGCCTTGGCATGGTTCAAGTCTCAAAGACTCATTTCATGAATAAGTAGAGAAATGGCTAAAATCTCTCCCTTGAGATTAACTAGTTGTTATCTACAAGCAAAAATATCAACCAATACAAACTCTTTCTGCCTTCGGGCCTTTCTTTCAAAACCTTTCCAAAAGAAGCGTATTAATTCACTTCTGTGCTGACGCGTAAGTCTCCAAAGGTCGAGTTGCGGCAGAAGGCGAAATTAATATCGTTCATTACAAAAACAAACAAGTTCAAACCTTTTTTGTGCGCCCAGGCACATTTATTTCCAAACTTTTCAAGAGAGCATGTTAATTCACTTCTGTGCTGACGCGTAAGTCTCCAAAGGTCGAGTTGCGGCAGAAGGTGAAATTAATACTGTTCAATAAAAGAATACAAACCAACAAAAACATATAAGCCGAACTACGGCTGCTCTGATTCCTTAAAAGGGATACGTAGGAATCGGGGTAGGGCCCGAACGAGCACAATTTTTATTTTCCCTACATTCTTTTCTCTTTTATTTTGCATGCATTCTCTTTAGCAATGATAAACAATAAGCATAGATTGAACACACCCATAAGATAGACAACAAGAGTGGATACCATAGAGTACTACGGGCGTATGGGGTGCTAATACCTTCCCCTCGCGTAACAGACTCCCTTACCCTTATCTCTTGGTCGTTCGACCTTGATTTCACCCTTCTCAGGTTTTCTCGATGTTTAACTTTCCCTACCTTTGGGATAAAAGACGTTCGATGGCGACTTCATTGTTTTGATGATTTTCAGCCGGTTGTTTCAGTATTTACTAAAGTGTCCCATGTTCAAGGGACATGATTGTTTTTCAAAGGCAACAAGTGGAGGTAACTTAGAGGTGCGCGTGTGTGGAGTGTGTTGTGTTTCAGTTATTTATATTTGAATGTTTGGTTTTCTAGCGTTTGTTTTTAGGTCTTGTCATGCAAGCCTATTACATACATCTAGAAGTTAATTGTATATAAGTATAGAAATAAAGTGCAGGAATTTGAATCTACGCTGTTAAAATGCTTCAGGATGGGGCGAATTACAAACCAAAAAATGGGAAAATAAAAGTAAATGTCCTAAATTAAGCTATTACAACCCTTTGCACAGTTACATTATATTTGTGAAAATAAACGCGAGTAAAATAAATAAACGCAAGGAGAAGATAAAGCCCTAGAAATTTCTAAGTGATAAAAGAAATTTTTTGTTGTTTTTTTGCATTTTTTGGTTAGAAAAATAATTAAATTAAATTTATGGAAACCTAAATTCTAATTAATTAAGAAAAGAAAATGATTAAAAATAATTAATTAAAAATTAATTTAATTAATAAAACCTAAGTCTATTATTTTTGTGATTTTTAATTTTATGATTTTTATGATTTAAAAATAGAATTAATTGAAATAAAGGAAAATAAATAATAAAAGAAAGAAAAGGAAAGACAAAAAAAGGTAAATTGGGCCAAGCTGCAAAATAAGTAAATAGGGGGTGAGAATTTGAAAATCGTTAGGCCCAACTTGACCAGGACCCAACACTTGCGCTTGATCTGGTGTGAACAACCCTTGAAGATCCATGGTGGGAACGCATGCCTGAGGAGTTGGCTCTACATCCATTGGAATCTGATGGTCCATATATGGTGGTACATGATGAGCATACATATCTAACCTGCACTATATCTGAAAATAGAAAATATTGAAAAAACATGCAAAACCTGGGGATCGAACCCAAGCTCTTAAGCTTTACATACGCGCGTTTTACCACCAGGCCATTCTGTTCATTCGTTAATATAATAACATGATAATATTATATTACGAATCCAGCTTCAAAATTATTTAAACAAAAGTGTGTGCGCCCAGATGGGGACCTGGTGTTTGAATTGGCCAATCACGTTATTTCTTTCAGCCACGCGAGCATTGGCCGGAGTCAGCGAAGGTCAGAGACGCCGAAGTCAAACTCCGGTCGTCTTCTCCGATCAATAAAAAAAACGAAAACTTGCAAAACAGAAACAACAACTCGAATCCTTGGACCTACCCCCCCTAAATCACATGCTACGAGTTCAAATATGGTGTTAGTTTATCCTGAAAGTTCTTGTACAGGGAGATATGACCAAAATGTCGCAAGCTTCCCTAACAATGGTGTTCTTTGATTCATGTCGTAAACCTTACATGTGCTATGTTAAAACCATTTTAAACAACAACATGAGCATGGATCCACACATAAAATCTATTTAAATTACATGAGTTAAAAGATTCAGACATGAGAATTTTACCTAACCGGAGCGACGTGGTTTACCTGTTCTAGGGTGCTTCAAGCGATTAAAAGGGTTGGTATACACTCCTGGGTGTCTCAGGAACACGTTGTGACACTTGGTTTGGATCGAAGATAGCTAGAAGTTGGGTTTCAAGTTTTACAACTTTGAACAATTTTTAGAGAATTTGGTAGAGCTTTGTTATTCAACTTATGGGTGTCCTTTTTGGCCTGCCTTGTAGTGCTTTATATAGAGGGAAATGAGGAGCAAGTATGGCAAGAAATCAAAGCTTTCAAGTCCGTGAGACAAAAAATCCAACATATTGAAAGTTGGCCGTATTTGAATGATTCTTGCCAATTATTTTTTCGCATGAACCTATACAATTAGCTGGTGGGATAACACGAATTATTGGGGTCTTGAATGATCCAAATGAAGCCCCCGTGCATTAGCCCGTGTTTTCTTATGATTTTATTTAATTTATCTTATTTTAAATTAAATAAAATTAAGATAAACATAAATAAAAATCAAATCCATGTGTCAATGTATTTAAAGGTCCTCTAAGATGTTATGGACACGTTAGAAGTCCAAAAAGTAGGCTCATTGGTTCAAAATTACAATTTTGCTCAATTTGCCCTTCATGAATTTCTTCAAAATTCCCCATTTTGTGCAACTCATAACTTGATCAATTTTAAACTTTTGAAGATGATCTTGGACCTTTTAGAAAGCTCAATATGTCCTCTAAAATCTATTATTTATCATTTTTTCTTTTGAAGACATTATCTTGATGTAAGTTGCCTTGACAAAAAGTGTCTTTTGTTGACTTTTGAAAATGACCTATAATATTTTAGCTCATATCTTTCAAATGAAACATTTTTTTGACTTGAGAATAAAAGCAAAGCTGTAGATAATTTAATTTTATTCAAAATGGGCTTTGGTTGGGGAAAAGTTGATGAAGCATGTGAAAATTATGTCTGGTCAAAATTCAGTTGACTTCTCCTAAAGAAACCCTAATTTGACAAATCTTGAATTTTGATGATTTAAGAGCTTTCCTTGGGGAATCATGATCAATCCTTGATAAAATGACGAATATCACTTCAAAATGTTGATGTTGACCAAAAATATTGAATTTTGACTGTATGTTGATCACATTTGACTTTTTGGTCAATACAATTGACTTTCAATCATCTGAGTCATTGACTGAGCAAACTTGTGATGTAGGGATTGAAACTTGACATGTACCTTGTTGAGGACCTATGAAGAACCATGGAATACACTTGGGACCTTTTCAAACCAAATTTCCTTGATAAACTCCAAACCCTAGTTATAGGCCTTTGGTTTATGAGGTGCATCTTGACTAGTCAACCCTTGAGTGTCTTGACTACTTGAAGAGCCTTGAAAGAATGCCATGAGAAAAATAAGAGGGAAAATTTTGGGGTACAATAGCTGTCCATGTTCAATCTTCTTATACCTGAAGAGTTAGATTGGCGTGTCTGCCATTCGTGACTCGAAGGTTGAAGATGATGGAACACCTAAGTGCCCAGAAATTTGCACTCGCTTGTGCAAGAAGTAACATTGTTAGTTGAGTATACCAAAAATGGGGTTATAGATGCCATTTGGAGAAGTGACAGAGAGTTGTCAGAAATGGGCTTATAGATGCCATCTAAAATAACTGTTGACTTCAACTTGAAGAAGTATCAGAATAAATCTTTGGTCGATTTAATCTGAAATAGAAGAGGTCTTTCGCCTATGATTAACTGGAAGAATAAATCCATGCTAGAAGAGGTCTTTCTCCTGTCATTAACTGGAAGAGATGAACCCATACCAGAAGATGGTCTTTCGCTTGTCATTAACTGGAAGAGATGAACCCATACCAGAGGAGGTATTTCTCTTGTCATTAACTGGAAGAGATTAACCCATACCAGAAGAGGTCTTTCGCTTGTTATTAACTGGGAGAATAAATCCATACCATAAGAGGTATTTTTCCTGTCATTAATTGGAAGAGATGAACCCATACCAGAAGAGGTCTTTCACCTGTCATTAATCGGAAGAGATGAACCCATACCAGAAGATGTCCTTCGCCTGTTATTAAATGGGAGAATAAATCCATACCAGAAGAGGTCTTTCACCTGTCATTAACTGGAGGAGATGAACCCATACCAGAAGAGGTCTTTCACCTGTCATTAACTGCAAGAGATGAACCCATACCGGAAGAGGTATTTCGCCTGTTATTAACTGGGAGAATAAATCCATACCATAAGAGGTCTTTCACATGTCATTAATTGGAAAAGATGAACCCATATCAAAAGAGGTCTTTCACCTATCATTAACTGGAAGAGATGAACCCATATCCGAAGAGGTCTTTTTCCTATTATTAATTGGAAGAGATGAACCCATACCAGAAGAGGTCTTTTTGATAATGACCTTCTGAGGAAACTACTGAAATAACTTTTTGTCAGATGTAGCCTTTGAGAAGACTGTTAGGTCGTATAAATAGTTGATAATGTTTGTTGATTGATTGATATTTCCTGAAAAGGTAAAGAGTTAATTGCATTCCATGTCATGATGTATGAAATTCATTTCATAATGATGTTCTCAAAATAAATGAGATTGTGCTATATGCGTTTCGTATGCATATGCTATGACATTTGGTAACTGATGTATGAATGTGACATGTTATTGGAGTGCATATTTGAGATGTCATTCTCTTATTCCATGGCCATGTTGTAGAAATGTTGACTTTTCCACTTGAGAGCTTGAGGCACTCGTTGATCTTATCCAAGTGTAAGTTCTCTCTCATGTGATGCATTGTCCATTTTTTCATACTTTATGGATGATTAGTCGAGTTTTCTCCTAAAAATGACAACTTATCTTTTCATTTAAAATCAAATAACACACCAAGTTTTATTCTTTTTTAGAAGAACTACGTGGTTCTGATTTCTCCATTGCACATGGGTGATACGTAGGCATATAACTCTCTAAGTTTTTCCGAATCAAAATCATAAAAACCATTTATTTTTCTCATCTCTCCAGCTATATTGCAAACAACCATTTTTAGCCAAATACACAAATTTTCAAGAGGTTCCTCCATAATACCGTAGATATTTAGGGTGCTAATACCTTCCCTTTGCATAGAAAACCCCTATACCATGTTCTCTTTGTGCTTTATTTCTTGCTTTTCTTTTTCACTTGCTTTTTGCTTTGCATGTTTTTATGGGTTTTATTCGATATTTTCCCATTCCTTTGGAAATAATAAAGTTCGGTGGTAACTCTTGCTTTTTGCTGAGATAAGTTAATCAATAGCTTATTCTCAATTTTTTCCTGCCACGACACATGGGCACCCTTTTTTTTTAACAAGTGTAACATATGTCTTGCAGATAACATGGATCATTTGGAGAAGGTTCTCATGTTCACCCAAGATCAGGGTTTTACGATTGGCTTATTTGGCCGAGTGATGGAGACTCTAGATGTTGCAGTTACTTCTGACTCGATGGTTCTGGACCCGGTTGTAGTTGCTCCCCCATAAGTAGTTGTGACTACTACCCTAGGCATAACTCCTGAGGTGGAAAAGATGACCACTACGGCAGTCAACTTCTTTATTTGTGAGTCTTCATCATTTATTTCTCTTATCAAGAGGATTCAGGGTGATAGCCCATCCACTCATGTTGAAGGAGGTTCTTCCAAATGGGCTCTTCTGTTAAAGGGTGCTAGTCGGAGGCTCTTACTCCTTTATTTTGGCTTCCTGGTACTTTTCATCTCGGGTATCTAGCACCCTAGAGGAATTTGTTGTTGTCGTGGCCACCAAGGACCTAACTTTCATTTAGAGTTTATTTGCAGTTGATAGGTGTGGTTCACATACCTTGTTCATGGCGCATCCCTTGTTTCTATGGTGACTACTGGCAAAGACGACATGTTGAGATCTAGCGGCGTTTCTAGGGAGTGGGATGAGCTAAAGGAAAAGTGAGAGACCCTTGAAGGGGAGAATTCATGGCTGAGAAATATTTGTCTGAGCTGCAGGAAAAAGGCGAGATTACTGACTCTTTGCAGGAAGAGATGGATCAATACAGTTCTCCATCAATTTTAGCTGCTCGGATACTGAGGGAGAGAAACGTTGGAAGAAGGCTTATGAAGATATGGAAGAGGCATGTCCTAGATTCAAAGTGGATCAGAAAGCTCTTCAACATAAGGACAATGATTGGGCAAAATATTTGAAGGGCCTTTGGGAAGATCTAGTTGTTGCACGATAGAAATCTCGGGTGTCCCTCTAATAGGCTTGGATACCATGTACCGATTTCGAGATCAGACATTGGAGTAGGCGCAAGGATTTTGTCTCAGCCTTTTTGTCACCACTGACCAACTAGATCCTTTATGAGTTGTTCTTAGAGAGGACATTTTTTGCCCCATTTTCTTCTGTTTTTGTTTTGTTCCTATAAGATTTTATTGGTATTTTGGGCCTTAGCTTATAAACAATATTCATATTTATTTATATTTTTACTTTTTGCATTCTTTTGCTTTTCAGTTTCATGTTGTGCTCTTTTTAATCGCAATTTTTTGGCGATTAAGAGGTGAAGAATGCCATGGTTCAATTTTAAGCCCTGCAATAAAGAGCGGTAAAAAATATTTTCTTAAAGAGTAAATAACCTTAAGTCCTTTGTGAACTCGTGTCCAGCTGCTTTATTTATGAGCATGTTTTGTTAAGATGTACGCGTTCTGGGATGCAGTGGGAGAACTGACTTGGGTGTTTTGTGTTTATATTTACAAATGTTGCAGTTTAGCAAGAGTCGCCACCGACTTTTCTTTTATCCAAAAGGAAATGTGAAAAAGCACAGGAAAGACCTTTAGAGATGTTTTCTTGAGTTCGGGGGGTAGATTATGAAAAGGGAAGGTATTAGCACCCTTTTCATCCATGGTTTTCCATGGGCTCTTAGTTACTTGCTAGATCACTTGCTTTTGTTTGAAAATATGTGCTTTGCATGGTTTTTGAAAGTATTTTGAAAAGGCGCCATCATTTAGGCAAACTTTATAATAGTTCTCATTCGTAAGAACGTATACAAAGTGTTGAGCTTTTGAAAATATTCCATGCTTGGAAAATGTTTTGAAAGTGTTTTTGAAAGTGTTTGTTTATGAAAATAGCAAGGATGTTTGTTTTGAAATTGAGCAAGTAATTAAGATCATTCTACCTACTCAGAAGGTCTTAGGTGTTTTTCCTCCTCCCTTTAGATGTTGCTATCTTACCATTGATTTGGTAAGAAGCCTCATCGTTGGATGTGAAGGGACGGACGTTGGGACGTTTGTATAGTCATAGAAGGCAACCTATGGAACATTTTAGCAATATCATTTTTTAGGGAGTAGATCGTTTACCGAAGGCAACATTGAGGGTCATCGAGGGACTACGATCTCTTATCGAGGGTCTTTGCTAAAACGTCCATGTTCGAGGGACATGACTATTTTCCGATAGGCAACAAGTGAGATTACCCTAAGGGTGCATGTGTGCAAAGGGTGTTTGATTGTATGCATTTAGTCTTGATTAGGGTGATATATTAGTCAATTTTATGTCTTTCTATACACACCCTAATTACTAGCATTTACATTCGAAAGCGATAAATTGCAGAAATGTAAAGTCCTACGCTATTATAATATTTTAGGGACGAGGGTACATATTTACAAATGGGGGTTGCAAATAAAATTAAATCCTAAGTTACTATTACAACCATATTGAAATATACAATATAAGAAAGAAAAAAAAGGACTTGTTTAGAAAATGGTTTTTTATCTTTAATGAAAAAGAAATAAATTAATAAAAGAAAAATATGTTTATGTCTTTTTATGTTAATATTAAAAATGATGAAAAGAAAAATAAATGGAGGAAAGAAACAGCGCGCTTCTGCAAGGAAAACAACAAGGATCAAAAGTTCTGAAGCCAGGCGCGTGATGACTCAGAAAGGAACGTCAGTGGAATCAGAAGTTCTGGATTGGTACACTCTGAGGTCCTGCAAGACACGTTAGAGGGAAAGCACAAAAGTTCTGGGTGGTATTCAGACAGTGGGCGAGAAGTCAGAAGTTCTGTATTACACTAAAACTGTGAGTAAACGTCAACAATTCTGTGCGTTATCAACATGTAAAAATTAGAAACTCTGAGTGTTTGAAAACAGCGAGTGGAAACATCAGAAGTTCAATGTATTTGACATGTAAGGAGAACTCAGAAGTTCTGTGCTGTGTTAGAATAATGAGTGAATCATCAGAAGTTCTGAATTGTGTTGAGCCAGTAAGTGAACATTAGTAGTTTAGTATATTATCAGCATGTAAGCATCAGAAATTCAGTGTGTGTTAACAGTGAGAAAAATCATAGAAGTTCTGTGTGTTAAAATAGTGAAGAGAACTCAGAAGTTTTGCCTGCTTAAACAGTGAGAAAATCCTAGAAGTTCTGTGTGTTAAAATGGTGAGTGAAAAACATAAGTTCTATGCCATATTTAAACTCTTAATCAACACATCAACAATTTATTCAGTTCTTTTTAAACAGTAAATCAGAAGGATAACAGCACAACAGTTTATAGAAGTTCTAAATCTAAATATGAGTCTACCCTAATCAAGAAACTCTGATCCATAGTTTTTCTACTTATGCAATGATATGGACAACATTAATATTATGATATTTACATGTTAATGATGTTTAGAATGAAAAAAACAAGCAAAGTCAGAAAGACTTACCTTGAACCTGGAGCGTGGGCTTGGAGCTTTGAGTTGCTGCCTTTGGATGTTCTAGAATCAGCAAGAGTAACGGAAGAGAAAATGCGTAGTTATTTGATTCAAGAGTAAGAACAAAGGTTTTGTTTTCTATTTGGGATTTCTGGATTTTTATGAAGGTTTCACAAATTTCTTTTCTCTTTTGATAGTTCTCTCTTTCCAAAAGCCAGCCTCTCTCTAAAAACCAGCCACTTGAACGTGTGATGGAGAAAAGTATTTATAGGTGAATTTGTTGTGATTTTGGGGGGAAAGACAAATGGGATTTTAAATCAATTTGGCATCCTGCTCCCTTGCTTTTTCATCACTGTTTTCGTATGCTAGTTTGGTGCAATTATGGGATGCAGGCGTAGGCTGAATTAGTTGTTGGTTATAGGTCTGCAGCGGGTTTTATAAACAAGGTTTTGGGATTTGGTCAAGTTCTGAACAAAGCTTTGAACATAGCCTCCATATGCTAAAGTTCTTCCTTGTTCTTGAAACAAGCATGGTGGTTGTCAGCAGGAATTAAGGAAAAGTGAAAAGCAAAGCATGAGCCTAGTACCAAAGTTTGCTATCCCAAGACAGTAGAGGTACACGTGGTGAAAATCCTTTGGATAAAGACTTAGAAAGTGGTTGTGAGCATTAAATGATGATGAGACTTATCACAACCAAAAATCATGCAATGTGAGATTCTACACCATGTCTTAGTTCTGGATCAGAAGTTCTGCTTCAACGTAGCATCCAACCTCTGATCTTTGTATCTTCTGGCTCCAACATGTTCTGAAGGAGTTTCCAGACTTTCCAGTAAGCTTGCAGCACGCTTTGTAACCTTCTTTGATTTACCTTTGCAAACTCTGACTGAACCTTTGTGAAAACTGGTCCAGAAGTTCTGACCAAACTCTGTTTTGAGAGTGTTCAGAATTTGCTGGGTGTTTCAGTTTCGAGGACGTGTCTTTGAGAAATTATAACATGAAATCGCAGCATTTCTAGGAGAAGTTCTATTCTGCAATGTTTCAAATCTTGTTGAGATCCAAAACTCTTGCGTCAGAAGTTCTTCCAGAACCAGCTTGCATCATGGTGAGAATCTGGTCAGAAGTTCTGAGTTTGTCATGTTTCTTAAACACTTAGAAAAATTCTAAGTATTTTAGAATTTTAACTTTTCCAAAGTAATTTTGACTTTTGAATTTCTTGACGAAACAAAATCTCACATTCAAACATGTCTTGATGAAATATGATTCTTGAAGCTTGATTTTGATCCAAAAGTCAAAGTTTGACTTTTCAGTGTGCAAATGACCATTTTGCCCTTGTGAATGACTTTCTTGGAAAATTGATAATTCAAGGCTTGGAATTGGATGGAAGCAAACCTGAGGGTCCAGGGTGATCCTTTGAGAAATGAGAGGGAAAATTTTGGGGTACAACAGCTGCCCATGTTCAATCTTCTTACATCTGAAGAGTTAGATTAGTAAATCTGCCATTCATGACTTGAAGGTGGAAGATGATTGAACACTAGAGTGCCTAGAAAATTTGCACCCGAAGGTGTGTTAGTTGATTATGTAGGGACTGGGATTATAGATGCCATTTGGAGAAATCATGGATAGTTGTTGGAGATAGGCTTAAAGATGCCATCCAGAGTGATTATTGACAGAAATTAGACTAAGTCTAAATTCTGACTTCAACTGGAGAAGAAATCCGAATAAATCTTGGAGCGACTTATCTGACCCAGAGAAGATGTCTACCAGGAAGAATTGGGATAAACCATTGAGAGATTTAAACTGAACCAGTAGAGGTCTTGAATTTTCTTTAATTGAAAAGAATCTGAATAAACCTTGGAGCGATTTATCTAAACCAGAGAAAAAGTCTACCAGAGAGAATCAGGATAAACCGTTGAGAGATTTACACTGAACCAGTAGAGGTTTTGGATATTATTCAATTTATGATGGGCCTGTGTAGGGCTGCTTCATGATGAGTCAGTGGGATGAGTATCAGAATAATATCCATAAATGAATTGTATCTGACTCGTATCTGTGAAATGTATTAAATGAGCGTCAGAATGACATCTGAATCTGGATCATATCTGGACTGTATTTGAATGAGTGACAAAATGACATATGAATCGAGATTGTATTTGGACTGTATTTGAATGAGTGACAGAATGACATCCGGATCTGGATCGTATCTGGACTGTATTTGAATGAGTGACAAAATGACATCCGAATCTGGATCGTATCTGGACTGTATTTGAATGAGTGACAGAATTACATCCGAATTGGGATCGTATCTAGACTGTATTTGAATGAGTGACAGAATGACATCTGAATATGGATCGTATCTGGATTGTATTTGAATGAGTGGCAGAATTACATCCAAATCTGAACCGTATATGGATTGTATTTGAATGAGTGACAAAATGACATTCGAATCTGGATCGTATCTGGACTGTATTTGAATGAGTGATAGAATGACATCTGAATCTGGATCGCATCTGGACTGTATTTGAATGAGTGACATAATTACATCTGAATCTGGATCGTATTTGGACTGTATTTGAATGAGTGACAGAATGACATCCGAATCTGGATCGTATATGGACTGTATTTGAATGAGTGACAGAATTACATCCGGATCTAGATCATATCTGGACTGTATTTGAATAAGTGGCAGAATGACATCCGGATCTGGATCGTATCTGGGCTGTATTTGAATGCTCAGCAAGATGATGAAGGAATCTTGGATGATTACTACCTCAGCAGGATGATGAAGGAATCTTGGATGATTACTACTCCAAAAGGATGATGACCTTTATTTGTTGACTGATCTTTCCTGAAAAGTTAAAGAGTTAGTTGTATGCAATGTCATGATGTATGCATTGCGTAATGATGTTCTCAAAATAAATGAGATTGTGTCGTGTGCACTTGTCATGTATGTAATATGATATATGAAATGTGAGATGTTTATTTGAATGTATCTTTGTCTGAAAAATAAATCCTTGACAAATGTTGGAGAGTCATTAAATCCCATACTGTTGTTGAAGAGTAGGTGAGTCTTCAAACTTTTCTTAGAATATTTCCACCAAGGATTCCTGTTTTGTTAAGGAGAACTCTGCCAGGGAAAGTTGAGAACTCTGTGGAGAGTATTGATTCCTGCTTGGGGGAAAAAGTTTAGGAGTCTCAGTTGTCCGTTGCTCTACTGGGGAGTCGAAGTTTAACTAATATCTGGTCGGGTCCAGGTTTCATAGTAACTTATCGGGATTGTAGAGTAGTCTACTAGGGAAGAGGAGTTGTGGTCCTTTGATTTGTAGTAGTTGGATATGCAAACTCAAGTTGGGAAATCCTACCGTTTGTTGGGGAAATAAACCCTATTGTCGGTCTGCTTGAGAGGTGACGACTTCGTTGGGGGAAAGTCCTCGAGGATTCTTGAAGTCGACTCAGTTGGGGAAAGGTTTTCAGAGATCGAAAATTTGGTTGGGGAATCATCCTATGAGAAAGATTATGGGGAAATTCATCACTTCCCCTAGTAGAGAGTGTTTGTGGTACTGCCAGGAAATGTTTGACCGTACATAACCCTTTGTTGAGATTGGCGTTCAATGCCCCAAGTAATGGAGATGGAGACCTACCCCTGGTTATTCTGTACTTCTTGAGAGATTTCTTGGAATCTTGACTGGACTGCCCCAGGTGTGCTCGGATAGTGACATGTCATGCCCCCCTGTTGATAGGAGATTTGTCATTGTAAGTGTCATCCTACTTGAATTGATTTTGTTTACTGAGAGAGCTTTCATTCACTGGATATTCAATTTGTGTGAATTTCTCCGCTGTCAAACAAATAGCCATATGCAAATAGTGATATTCAAGTAATGCAAAGTTTATGTTTGTCTTGAAGTTTTGAAAAATGCGTTTTTAGCAAGTAAAGAAGTTTGTAATTCAACTCTGGATTTTGAGTAAAGCCTTATAGGAGTCAAGATACCTTTTGTAACAATATGCTTTCAAACTAACCCATGCTTCAATTAGGACTTTTGAATGGTTGTAACGTGGCTTGGTTCACGGTTTAAGAAACAAAGGATAAAGGCTCAAAGTGTATTTGTACCCGCTCGTTCTTTGTGATGTTATTCAGTCCTAAACTCAGTTAATTGTACGTTCGAACTCCAATTGGGCCTGGAATGACATATTGGTGATGGTTCAGACAAGTTAAGTTTGTCGGAAGGCAGTCATTCTTGCAACATTTTTTTTCATGTTGTTGAGGATTTGTAGTGACCCTTTTTTTATTTGTTATCCCTAATTTTTACCTGACTGTTCTTGTTTTGAGATTACGGTCAGCGGGATACCCCAATTTTTCTTAATCCTCCTTCGTAGGTTTTGACTTAGTGGGCTTTTCCTTTTGAGAGATAATGACTTCCTATTTGGTAGGGAATCATCACCGTCTTTTGATTCCAGAGAAATGTTTTGATGTCATTCGTTATATTACGAAATGAGAGTTTGCGATTTGAACGCGCATTTTTAACTGAGAGACTACCCTGCCCTAGGTTTTGATTAAAGGTTTCAATTTGTGTTAAAACAGAAAACTTCTACTTCTTTGGCCCGAAGGAGTTGACTAGGGATTATCTTCCTTATAACTCCAATGTTTAGGATTTGAAAAAATTCCTGTACATCGTCAGCAAGGTCTGTTCAAAAGCATACTGTATGAGATTATGGTATTGTTTTCGTCATCCTCCCTCTAAAGGTTTGTATCTTTTAGCAAGAGTTGAATGTCATAAAGAGAGTAAAAGGCATGATTTAAATATAGAGAAACCGAACTGATGAATTCAAGACAAACATATGCAATGCATTAATGAAACAAAGTTTGACATTAATAGATAATTGTTTGAATAACAAAAGAGATTACAACTTGAAAATTCAAATGAACAAAAGCTTTCAATGATTCTTCATAGAAGCAGTGATTATGTTTGGAGTCTCCAGAGGGTCAAACTCGATCTCCTTGGCATCAATCATGTCTTGGACCTTGTTCTTTAGAGCCCAACAGTTGTTTGTGTCATGTCCCGGACTATCAGAGTGGTATGTACACCTTTCATTGGGATGATAGGTAGGAGCGGAATTATTTGGGTTCCGGAGAGGAGCCTTTAACGTAATCAGCTCTGCCTTCAACATGTGTTGTAGCGCTTGAGCCAGTGACATGTTGATCTTAGTGAATTGTCTTTTAGGCGCGACCTCCTTACGCTAATGCCCCTGTCTTTGTTGAGCAGGCGTAGGATTAGAGATTAAGATTGCTCCTACATGTTGGTCATGACGACTCTTTTGACCATACACATCATTGAACTCTTTCTTCCCATTGTATGGCTTTTCTGCGCATCAGAAGGTGTAGCTCCTTGGATCTTTCCACTTTTGATGCCAACTTCGACCCTTTCACCGGTCAGTATTAGCTCGGTGAACCCGACTGAGGAGCTTCCGATCAAGTGTTTGAAGAAAGGCCCTGTCAAAGTTCCCACAAAGATGTCAATCAACTCCCTGTCAGTTAAAGTAGGCTGCACCCTACTAGCCAGATCTCTCCACTTTTGGGCATACCCTTTGAAGCTCTCGTTGGAACCCATGGTCATGTTCTGCAATTCCACACGAGTTGGTGCAAGATCAACATTGTACTGATACTGCTTATAGAAAGCAGCAGCTAAATCCTCCCAAGTGTGGATGCGAGAACTCTCCAATTGATAGAACCATTCGAGTCGAGTCCCTACTAGGCTCTCTTGGAAGAAATGGATCCAAAGCTTTGGATCAGTTGTGTATGGTTGAATCTTGTGAACATAAGATTTTAAGTGCATCTTAGGGCAAGAGACTCTATCGTACAGGGAAAAGGTAGGGATTTTGAACTTTGGCGGGATGACCACTCCAGAAACTAAACCCATGTCTCCTAAATCCAAACTAGGTATCTGTTGAATCTCCATAGCACTAAGGTGATACTCCAATTGTTTGTACTTGTCATCAGTGGGAGGATATTTTTCCTCGAAGTAGTCAGCTTCAACTTCATCAATCTCCAAATTGTGGTCTTCTTCGAGACTATCCCCCATTTTTGACGGAGTTGAAAGAACTAGAGCTCTCTTGACTGGTCCTCCAGGTCTTCTTCTCGAGTTCAGGACACCTACTGGCTTCTTAGACTTCTTCCTCTTGTCTTTGAGAAGGAGAGTTTTCAGGTCCTCTTTCCCCTTAGCCATAGCCAGGAACATTTGTTGGAATTGAGCGTTTTGAGCTTGGAGATCTTTCATCGTTTGTTCCATATCCATCTTACTGAAATAAACAGCAGGAGGATAAGGAGACCTGAATGGGAGAAACCTGTCGTGATATGATGCATGATATGTGGATGCATGTTTTCAAGGATCTCGCGGGGTTAGTAGTCACTTAGAATTTTGATTGGAGAACTTTGTATCAGTGGATGTCCTTCCACGAGAATTAAGCTCACCATGTCAAGTGGGTCATAGCCCTTGACTCAAGTTATTTGTACTTGTTTTTTGATGGCATTTGGTTAGAGGAAAAATAAATCCTCTTGCCCTTTGGTGGATGTCTGGTTCAACGTGACCCTGCATTATAGGCCCTCTAGATCCTTGAAATGGTTATTGAAAATGCTATGGTATGATGGTATGATGTTATGTACAGATATGCGAGGTAAGAGAGTTTATATACAAATAATAATATTCACACAAAGCAAACAAATCCTTAGTTTTAAGCTTGCATGGAGTTTTATAGGTAAGTACCCTCTTGAAGTTTAGTTGGCTTAACCTGTCCTAGTTAATAGTAACTGGGTTCTAAGGGATCTCAATATCACTGATCTTTCTCCCAGCTTCGTTCAATAGGCGATTGACTCGCAACCAAACAAAGCTCAAGAGTCCAACCTCAATGAGTGTAGCATCGAGTATCTGTCGACCTTGGGAATACACCAAGGCCAACCACCTCGCTACATCCTACTGGCCAAGTTGTGCAATCTAAAGGTTCTAAGATCAGTTGATGCTTTATGACACCATGAGACAGCCCCGTACTCTCCTTGATTGACTCAAGGGTTACTGGTACCAACCAAAGTGCCACATCAACGTAGCTACTGCTTCAACCGCGTCGGTATACCCCACACAATTCCCTCACAATTTATTGCTACTTACCTAGAAGGTGTTCCCAAATATGGGTGTAGGACTTTTAACAGTAACCCAAACAAGGACCCATAATGTAAAGCAAACAAATCAAACAATGTAAGCAAGTAAACGTGATCTAACCCTAAGGTAACCCCACTTTTAAGTATATTCCCCAGCAGAGTCGCCAGTTCTGTGATACGGTGGGAAAACTGACTTGAGTGTTTTGCATTTGTGTTCACAAATGTTGCGGTTTAGCAAGAGTCGCCACCGACTTTTCTTTTATCCAAAAGTAAAGGTGAAAAAGCACAGGAAAGACCTTTAGAGATGTTTTCTTGAGTTCGGGGGGTAGATTATGAAAAGGGAAGGTATTAGCACCCTTTTCATCCATGGGCTCTTAGTTACTTGCTAGATCACTTGCTTTTGTTTGAAAATATGTGCTTTGTGTGGTTTTTGAAAGTATTTTGAAAAGGCACCGTCATTTAGGCAAAATTTGTAATAGTTCTCATTCGTAAGAACGTATACAAAGTGTTGAGCTTTTGAAAATATTCCATGTTTGGAAAGTGTTTTGAAAGTGTTTGTTTGTGAAAATAGCAAGGATGTTTGTTTTGAAATTGAGCAAGTAATTAGGAGCATTATACCTACTCAAAAGGTCTTAGGTGTTTTTCCTCCTCCCTTTAGATGTTTCTATCTTACCATTGATTTGGTAAGAAGCCTCATCCTTGGATGTGAAGGGACGAACGTTGGGACGTTTGTATAGTCATAGAAGGCAACCTATGGAACATTTTAGCAATATCATTTTTTAGGGACTAGATCATTTACCGAAGGTAACATTGAGGGTCATCGAGGTACTACGATCTCTTATCGAGGGTCTTTGCTAAAACATCCATGTTCGAGGGACATGACTATTTTCCGATAGGAAACAAGTGAGATTACCCTAAGGGTGCATGTGTGCAAAGGGTGTTTGATTGCATGCATTTAGTCTTGATTAGGGTGATCTATTTGTCAATTTCATGTCTTGCCATACACACCCTAATTACTAGCATTTACATTCGAAAGCGATAAATTGCAGAAATGTAAAGTCCTACGCTATTACAATATTTTAGAGATGGGAGTACATATTTACAAATGGGGGTTGCAAATAAAATTAAATCCTAAGTTACTATTACAACCATATTGAAATATACAATATAAGAAAGAAAAAAGGACTTGTTTAGAAAATGGTTTTTATCTTTAATGAAAAAGAAATAAATTAATAAAAGAAAAATATTTTTATGTCTTTTTATGTTAATATTAAAAATGATGAAAAGAAAAATAAATGAAGGAAAGAAACAGTGTACTGCTGCAAGGAAAATAACAAGGATCAGAAGTTCTGAAGCCAGGCGCGTGATGACTCAGAAAGGAACGTCAGTGGAATCAGAAGTTCTGGATTGGTACACTTTGAGATCCTGCAAGACACGTTAGAGGGAAAACACAGAAGTTCTGGGTGGTATTCAGACAGTGGGCCACAAGTCAAAAGTTCTGTATTACACTAAAACAGTGAGTAAACATCAACAGTTCAGTGCGTTATCAACATGTAAAAATTAGAAACTCTGAGTGTTTGAAAACAGCGAGTGGAAACATCAGAAGTTCAGTGTATTTGACATGTAAGGAGAACTCAGAAGTTATGTGCTGTGTTAGAACAATGAGTGAATCATCAGAAGTTCTGAATTGTGTTGAGCCAGTGAGTGAACATTAGCAGTTCAGTATGTTATCAGCATGTAAGCATCAGAAATTCAGTGTATGTTAATGAGAAAAATCATAGAAGTTCCGTGTCTTAAAACAGTTCAGAGAACTCAAAAGTTCTGCGTGCTTAAACAGTGAGAAAATCCTAGAAGTTCTGTGTTAAAATGGTGAGTGAAAAACAGAAGTTCTATGCCATATTTCAACTCTTAATCAGCACATAAACAATTTATTCAGTTCTTTTTAAACAGAAAATCAGAAAGATAATAGCACAACAGTTTATAGAAGTTCTAAATATAAATATGAGTCTAGCCCTAATCAAGAAAATATGATCCACAATTTTTCTACTTATGCAATGATATGGACAACATTAATACTACGATATTTACATGTTAATGATGTTCAGAACGAAAAAACAAGCAAAGTCAGAAAGACTTACCTTGAACCTGGAGCGTGGGCTTGGAGCTTTGAGTTGCTGCCTTTGGATGTTCTAGAATCAACAAGAGTAACAGAAGAGAAAATGCCAAGTTGTTTGATTCAAGAGTAAGAACAAAGGTTTTGTTTTCTATTTGGGATTTCTGGATTTTTATGAAGGTTTCACAAATTTCTTTTCTCTTTTGATAGTTCTCTCTTTCCAAAAGCCAGCCTCTCTCTAAAAACCAGCCACTTGAACGTGTGATGGAGCAAAGTATTTATAGGTAAATTTGTTGTGATTTTTTGGGGAAAGACAAATGGGATTTTAAATCAATTTGGCATCCTGCTCCCTTGCTTTTTCATCACTGTTTTCGTATGTTAGTTTGGTGCAATTATGGGATGTAGGCGTAGGCTGAATTAGTTGTTGGTTATAGGTCTGCAACGGGTTCTATAAACAAGGTTTTGGGATTTGGTCAAGTTCTGACCAAAGCGTTGAACATAGCCTTCATATGCTAAAGTGCTGCCTTGTTCTTGAAACAAGCATGGTGGTTGTCAGCAGGAATTAAGGAAAAGCGAAAAGCAAAGCATGGGCCTAGTACCAAAGTTTTCTATCCCAAGACAGTAGAGGTACACGTGGTGAAAATCCTTTAGATAAAGACTCAGAAAGTGGTTGTGAGCATTAAGTGATGATGAGAATTATCACAACCAAAAATCCTGCAACTTGAGATTCTACACCATGGCTTAGTTCTGGATCAGAAGTTCTGCTTCAGTGTAGCATCCAACCTCTAATCTTTGTATCTTCTGGCTCCAGCATGTTCTGAAGGAGTTTCCAGACTTTCCAGTAAGCTTGCATCATGCTTTGTAACCTTATTTGATTTACCCTTGCAAACTCTGATTGAACCTTTGTGAAAACTGGTCCAGAAGTTCTGACCAAACTCTGTTTTGAGAGTGTCCAGAATTTGCTGAGTGTTTCAGTTTCGAGGACGTGTCTTTGAGAAATTATAACTTGAAATCTCAGCATTTCTAGTAGAAGTTTTGTTCTGTAATGTTTCAGATCTTGTTGAGATCCAATACTATTGTGTCAGAAGTTCTTCCAGAACCAGCTTGCATCATGGTGAGAATCTGGTCAGAAGTTCTGAGCTTGTCATGTTTCTTAAACACTTAGAAAAATTCTAAGTATTTTAGAATTTTGAATTTTCCAAAGTAATTTTGACTTTTGAATTTCTTGATGAAACAAAATCTCACATTCAAACATGTCTTGATGAAATATGATTCTTGAAGCTTGATTTTGATCCAAAAGTCAAAGTTTGACTTTTCAGTGTGTAAATGACCATTTTGCCCTTGTGAATGACTTTCTTGGAAAATTGATAATTCAAGGCTTGGAATTGGATGGAAGCAAACCTGAGGGTCCAGGGTGATCCTTTGAGAAATGAGAGGGCAAATTTTGGGGTACAACATGTTGTCTTGGTAAGATGTTTTACGCAGGTAAAACATTGACTCAGATCGATGTATCTATATGTTGGATTCATAACTGCGAGACATGAGTTCAGCCCCAGGCGTTTATTCTTTGAACTACATTAGTATTGATTTTGCATTAAACCGGCTAGACACAACTATGATTTGAATCATATTCCTATGAATAAAGCACGAGTCTAGTTAAATGTGGTCATGCTTTGAATCATACTTACACACGAAGGGTATTAAACTGGCTATATATGGTCATGCTTTTGAATTGTGCTATGCATCATAGAGGATCATTCGTCGGCCAAAGTTAGAGGATCCACATCCCTCCCCCTAGGTAAAATCTTGGATCGAGATTGACGTATCTAGGCTTCACCACTCACGCCCCTTATATAGGCTAGATCCAAAGGGGGTGTGCCAGCTACGCATGATTGCATGTAGTTCTTTCACAATAGGATATTTGATTGATGTAGTCGGACGTGCAAATCATCTTTGGAAGCACCCATAGGAAAATGGTTGTTGTAGTCATACATGTGAAGCGTCTCCGACAGCTCCCTTGGACTCTTGAAGTGCGTTCGACATTATGGGAAATTGATTATTGTAGTCTGACGCGAAAAGCGTCTCCAACAACACCCCTAAAATATTTAGGTGTGGTATGAACTAAGGGGATTTGCTTGTTTTGGTCGGATAAGCAAAGAATCTCCAGTAACACCCCTGAAATATTTAGGTGCACTCACTGTTGATGTGATTTGATTGCTTTGGTCAGACATACGAAGCGTATTTAACATCATCGTTGGAATCTTTAGGTGTGACCGGCACTGATGCACTTTGATTGCTTTGGTGAGACGTGCAAAGCATATCTAACAATGCCTTAGAATTTCTTTGGGTCGGGCATAAACTACGTTGGATGTATCCCGCTTCATTGTTATGTGCATTCACACTTTGATGCCCTAAAAAAAGGAAGAGACAAAAAGCAAAGCGATAACATTAATAATATCAACTAGGGAACAAATTTATAAATACATTAATTAAATGTCGCGATCGACTGTAGATTTGTATCAATTGCTCATCCCTAAATGTGTTGTCCGGGTGGTTTGACTATTGGTTTATCTGGAGGAGTGGACCTTTGGCTTGGGAAAAAGTTGGCCTCTAAATGTCGTGGTCGGTTCTACCTCTCAGTGTCAGGGTGGATCGGTTAGCATCTTTGGACTTGGAACTTCATGATATCTGGGATACTCGATTATTTGACTAGGGACTAAGGTATATCGGTTTGTTCATTATCTTTGTCATTGCATAAATCTTTACTGACCAACCTAACTGAATGTCTTGCGGCTCTAGTATTGTTCTATCCAGAGTTGGTGGGGCGTTTGGCCTCACGTCACCTCACGTCTTTATAAGCTATTTCTCAGGCCGCGTGTTGTGCCTTTCTTTTGGAGCACGATCAACTCATTGATTGTACGACGATGTTATGAAGTCTAGATGGAATAGGCCTTCACTTGCCCCACGGTTGGGAGGCCCAATCCAGCCCCCTTGTATAAGGCCCAAAGGCAAGCAACCCAAGCTAGGGACCATTGGGCAACTCCTCACGCATCCGTTGGGGAACCGGACCCACGTGTCTGCATCACTGTCATCTTAACTTCCCTTCGGAAATCACGGGTCCAACCCCTATTCTCGCGGAGCAGTTGACCAAGGGGGAGTCCACTTGCTAGACTTCATACACACGTAAGCCCTGACAGTCTTCATTATTGGGCCTCATCGTGGTCGAATGATAGGGACATTGGCCCAATGCTAGGGGCTATAAATACCCCCTCATTTGAGAGGGCCATGTATTCATTCTCATACTCATATTCACACTTTCTTGCACTCTCCCTGAAACTTACTTTGGCATCGGAGTGTCTTGCAGGCACCCCCTCATCTCGCTTTCAACCTCAGCTCAACGTAAGGCCTTGACGATCACTCTGGTCAGGTACGATCAGTTGCACTTTCTGTGGGAAAATAGCTTCCCAGTCTTCATTTATCTAAGACAAAATCAACTACAAATTCTTGATTGTCATGGTCGACCGAACTGCCAACAACATCTTGGACGCCCATCTCGCCGACCCCAACAACAATGTCGTCGAACACATGGGCAACCACAACAACAACAATGGGAGCGACGACGACATGGCCGGTCTCATGCAGAATTATAGAGACAACATGACTGCCTCTTCCTCATCACGCACTAGACCAAACGAGGGCACCCATTGTAATGCCCCGTTTTATTTAATATTATATTATATTAATATTTTCAAGTTACCGTTTGACGTTTATTTTTGCGACGAGAATATTTAAATTAACCGTTATATCTGTTAATATATTTGGCGATGTTTTATTCGGACTGATAATTATTTTATTCGGTCCGGTATTTATTTTGAGGGACCAGTAATTATTTTATTCGGTCCGGTATTTATTTTGAGGGACCGGTAATTATTTTATTCAGTCTAGTATTTATTTTGAGGGACCGGTAATTATTTTATTCAGTCCGGTATTTATTTTGAGGGGACCGGTAATTATTTTGTTCGGTCCGGTTTTTATTCCGTTCGGTTCGGTAAAATATTATTCAGACCGATATTTTAATTATTTGGAGTTATTTTAATTATTTTGGGTTAGTAAGACTAGTGGAGGATAGTATGGTAATTTCATGTTGTCTTAAGACCAAAATCCAAACAAAGGCATTAGTTGTTGTTTTATGAGAGATAAAGGTATCAAAACATTAAAACACATAGAGAGAGAGAGAGAGGAGAGAGAGAGAGAGAGAGAGAGAGAGAGAGAGAGAGAGAGAGAGAGAGAGAGAGAGAGGAGAGAGAGAGAGAGGAGAGAGAGAGAGGAGAGAGGAGAGAGAGAGAGAGAGAGAGATGAAGAGAGAGAGAGAGAGAGAGAGGAGAGAGAGAGACGAGAGAGACAGAGAGAGAGAGAGAGAGAGAGAGGAGAGGAGAGAGAGAAGGAGAGCAAGAGAAAGAGGTCTTAGAAGAGAGGAGAAGAACAAGAAGAACAAAACTTGGGTTTTGGGTTGGTTGGAACATCAAGAATCATTCAAACATCTAAGGTAAGAGGTTTGATTTTCCAATGCTTATAGTTAGAGTTGATTTGGTATATTTTGATTTGGGATAAAATTGATGTTAGGGTTCTTGAGATTTGTTGAGATAAATTAGGGGAGTTAACTTAGGTGTTAGTGTTGTGGATTTATTGTTTAGTTAATAGAAATTAAGATAGTAGTATGTTATTTGAATTAATAAGAAACAAAAACTAGAAGTAGAGTTTAGTTACATATAGTTAGAAGAAATAAAATCTTGCAGTATGTTTATTAATCAAGTTTAGTTATATACTAAGTGTGATACGGTGGGAGAACTGACTTGAGATTTTTGCGTTTGTATTTCGCACTTGTTCGGTTTAGCAAGAGTCGCCACGACTTTTTATTTTATCCTAAAGGAAAGGTAAAAAGCACAGGAAAAACCTTTTGAGATGTTTCGTGGGTTCGGGGGGTAGATTATGAAAAGGGAAGGTATTAGCACCCTTTTCATCCATGGTTATCCATGGACTCTTAGTTACTTGTTTAGATCACTTGCCTTTGATTTTCAATTGCTTGAAATTGTGGTGTGTGTGTGTGTGTTTTGAAAATGTTTTGAAAAAGAGGCCTTGTCTAGGCAACCATTGTAATGACTCGTGTTTGAGTATATACAAAGGTGTGTATCTTTTCGAAAAGATGTTTCAAATGTTTTTGGAAGTTGTTTTTGAAAGTGTTTGTGGAGTGTGGTTTTGAAAAGTAGGCAAGTGTGTTTTGCAAGTTGATCAAGTAACTAAGAGTTGTCTACCCCTAAATTTACTCAAAGATTTTTCTCATGTTTTAACCCTTTTAACAATTTTGTTCCACCATTGTACTTGGTGGATAATCTTGCGTTAGGATGTTAACGGGACAGGCGCGAGTCATCGTATGGACCATGAATGCAATGGTGCCAAGTGTCTTTGGCAATTTGAAGGGACTATGATCATTTTGATTAGGCAACTTTCGAAAGCGTCATCGAGGGACTATGATCATTTTGAATTGTTTTGTCAAAGATACTTAACGTGCAAGCACGACCCATTTTGGAAGGCAACAAGCGGGATTACCCTAGGGGTGCAAGTGTGAATTGTGTATTGATTGTCATGCATTTGTCTTGTATTAGGTTGTCTAGCGTTTGATTTTATTTACATACAAACCCTAGGTCTAACCATGGTATATTTGAAAGCGATAAATTGCGAGAATTTAAAGTCTACGCTATTACAAATAAGTATCCGGGAGTGGGGGTACAAATATTTACAAATGGGGATGAGACTTTAATAGGAGAGTAGTGTCCAAATAAATTTACAACCAAATCGAATTGCGATCTCAAAGTAAAATGTAGCAATGTACAAAGATAAGCAAATGTGTATTGTATTTGTGTGTAAGTGCATGATTTATTTACAAGTTGAGAAAGTGTATTTATTAAGTATTGTTAACTTAATGGAAAATTAAGTATTTTATTTATTCTTTTTTTGTCTTTTTGTTAATTATGTACAAAATTTTAATTAAAGAAAATTTTAACTTAACATATAAAAAAAGCTATCGTTTATGTATTAAGGTTTTATATACAAAAAGGTTTTTAAAGAAAAGAAAAGAAAATTGTTCAACTTTAAGAAAATTAATATTCATATCTTTTCTTTAAAAAGTAATAAAATAAAAAGAAACAATTAGGAAAATTTGTATGAAAAGATTTATTAAAGAGAGTTTTTAATCTATTAACCTAATCTAATATTTATGTGTTCTTTTTAATATAACAAAATAAAAGACAATTTTTGGTATAAAAAATAAAGTATTGTTTTATTTAACAAAATAAATAAAATATATTAGTAAAAAAAAAGAAAAAATAAATGGATAAGTAAGAAAAGATATAAGTTTATGAGAAAAGAAAGAATAGGTTTTGAGAGAATTTATGGGCTTTAAGGGGAAGCTGGCCCAAAACTGAAGTGGTGAAAAACACAAGAAGGGGGGTTGAATTGTAAAACTGAAATCTAATGCAATGAACAAGACATTTTTATCCTGGTTCGTTTGATCTCAAACTACTCCAGTCCACCCGTCAAGGTGATTTCGCCTCTCTCCAACGAGGTCTTGATCCACTATATTCAACTGAATATTACAGACTGCTTTAACAACTGCTAAAGCCTTCTTGATTCAAACCACAACCCGGTTTGTCAAGGTAACACTTTCTTACAAAGAGATAAAACTATGTGTGTGGATGTTTTCTACAAAACTGTATCACAACTGTGATGTATACACAAATTGAAGCTTAGAAACTAGATTGCTAAACAGTAATAGAATATCAGAGTGTGTGGTTTAGCAAAACTGAGAGAACGAAGATTATGGTTTAGCTTTTGTGCGTGTAGAGATTTGGAGAGCATTAGCCATTCCAATCTTCAAAGCCTTGTTTATATAGCACTGAGATGATGAACGTTGGATGCAATATTCTTGATTCAATGCTAATAACAAGCTTTCCTTATTGAGCAGATCTTGTCTGGAATGAGGCCGTTGGAATTAATTTGCTTTCAATGCACAGTACCGTTGCTTACTTAATGCAAGTTCTGGCTTGGCTCATTCTGACTCTGCTTCGCTGCTGATGAACTATTGTGTTTCTTTATCAGAGTGTTGAGCGCAGTCTTGTTCATCAGGCTTCAGCATGTACGTGAGTTGATCATCTGATTTTAACATTCTGATATAGTAACTTCTGATGCTGGTGTCTGAAATCAAGTTCTGATGCTGAATAGACGTGATCTTGCTTATTTCAATCAGAGTATCTGCAAGTCAGAACATAATAATTTTAGGCAGCAGATAGTTCATACATGAAACTTATAAATACTATATCTTTTCACTTTGTTATCATCAAAACTTAAATATAGGGTAGTAGATTCAAACTTTGTTCTAACAATCTCCCCCTTTTTGATGATGACAAAAACTAGATATTTTAAATGAAAATAACGTGAAAAGATATCTGGAATATGTATCAGAATAAGAAGCAAAAGAATAAGGAGTAAGGAGATACTCCCCCTGAGTTTATTACTTCCCTTTGATTATACGTGTTCTTCAGGATCAGATCTTTTTGCCTTTCTTTGAACATCAGAGTATCAGAGTCTTTGACTTATCAGAAGCTTTATGTCAGAGCAGAGCTTCAGAGCTTATCTTGTCAGAGCTTTGCTTTGGATCAGAATATTAGAGCGGATCAGAACTTCATAGTGATCAGAGCTTCTAGTCTTCAGAGTGTCCATGAGCTTCCTTGTGCCTGCAGACTTTAAGCAAAACAGAAAAAGAACATTTCAAGTAATAGAGTTAGAATGTTTGAGAATTTCTGTCTAGTCAGCCGTTATTGATTAAAATATCATTCTTGTTCTCCCCCTTTTTGTCAGCAATCAAAAAGTGTTGGTGATGTGCTAAAACAATTAAGATCAGAAAAACTAATCATATTAAGATAGTTCAGAATCAAAACAAGAAAATATTACAAAACATATTCAATCAGTGCATCAGAAAATCAAGGAAAACATGAAAAAGGTCATGCATGAAAAAAGAGACTAAGGTTGAGGAGGCAAGCGTGTGAACAGGTTCTCCAGCATGGCTTGGATCTTTTCAGCAGTCTCATTCTGCTTATGCACCATGCTGACAACAGTGTCAATCTTGCTGTCCTGCACATCCATTCTCTCTTTCATCTTCTGATCGCTTTCATCCACCCGCTGCTGCAGACGCATGTCATTCAGCCTTAGTTCTTCCAGAGTCTGCCTGTCCAAGGCAGCTTGAGAAGCATCAGAAACAGGAGGCTTCTGAGAACTTTCAGCAACATCCTCTGCTTGACTTTCTTCAGCTTGAATGGTATTGTCTTCTTCTGATGATTGCACCTTTGCAGCTTGCTGTTTCTCAGACCAAGGTTCACTGTCCAGAGGGAGCACGTCTTCTTTCAGGAGCTGACTTCAAACTTCATTCAGAAGCTTGCTGAAATTTTGTTGGTTGTTTGGGGTGTTTGGTTCTGGGTCTTCTGAGTTTTAATGCCCCAGAAGGGTCTTCTTCTTGTACAGTTTCATCTATGGTAGGGATGGGGATTGAGATTCTATGAGAGGTTTGAGGAGGGATAGATGCTGGAATAGTAGAAGAATTTAAAACAGGGGCAGCAGATGAATTACCTCTTTTCTTGGGAGTCTGCTGAGATGATCCTTCTGATGGCGCCTTCCTCTTCTTGGTCTTCTTCAGAGTCACTTCTGGTTGAGGTTGATGCAGATCTCTGATATTCAGCTTTGGATCTGTACCATCTGCCTTGCACGCATCCAGGTACCTGAGAATCACCTCTGGTTTGGATTCAATTTCAGAGAATAACGGAAAATCACTCAGAGGCACTCTTCTGCTGGAGATATCAGCAAGGGGAGTAGCTCTGGGTTCCTTCTGAATATTCTCTATCAGCTTCATCTTTTTCAGGTTCTTTGCGTTCAGAGGTTTCCCAATTGTTGGTTTAATAATGCTTAGCTCTTGAGCTTCTATCAGATGCTCAATCAGCCTATTCTTTGTCAGAATATCTGATATCAACCTTCCAAAAGGTATCCAATCCCTCTTGGTTCTTTCTTCTTCCCTTGTTTCTTTCACACTTGTTCTGAGGTGGTTGAACAGGAAGTGAGCCAGATTGATCTTTACCTTCTGATCAATAAAGTAGATCAGAAACTGCTGATCCACATTTATGTAATCAGGAGAACTGGTTGGTTTCCTGTGGTTGAAGCACCCCAGAATAATCTTAGCCCACACTCTGCAATGATCCTTCAGATCTTTAATCTTGCTGCTGGGCATCCCAAGAGAGAAAATCCTGTCAGCTATCACACCTATATCAGCACATCTTTCAGCCATGTCCACACAACGGACGCCACCACCACTGTGACCGATTAGCCTTGCAATGTGATCTTCAGTAATCACAATCTTCTTCCCCATAACAAAGGAGGTGACTAGATGTGTTAAAGCCTTGGCGTGAATCCAAAATTCCTTGACCAACATTGGGAATGTTGGTCCAACCAACCTATCGAAATACCTTTCCCACTTTTGAGCCCTAACTTCTTCAGTTAGGTCAAAACCGTTCTCCTTCAAGCTTTCAAAGTCAATGATTAATTCAGAAAGCACTTCAAGATTCTTCACCGGAGTGAGGAGAGTTCTGAGTGGCACTTGATATTGCTCAGATGATGCTTTCTTCTGAGTACCTGCAGAAACGCTGCTGGAGGTTGCCATGTTCACGCTAAAAGGATTTTGAGAATAAACCGAGGAAAATAGGTTGCAAGAGATGAACACAGAAATATGCAGAAAATGCTTGAGTATTAGTGAGAAAGCGTAAAGAATAAGAATGAGAGATTAATGTGCTTAAATAGAGTTTTCAAAACTATTTTGAAAAGATAAACGTTTTTAAGAGAGAGAAAAATCATGATTGCCATTTAAAAGCATGATTACTTTTCATTAAATGCTTGCTGATTTTGGGGGATTTGAGAAAGATACTTAAAAACGGTTACCAGACATGTGTCTCAATGCACCCAATCAGCGCTTTGCCTTCTCAGAAGCGTGCACGCGTTCTGCTTCAGAGATATGCTGATGATTGGATGACACTTGTTTGATGTAGTGATCAGCACGTCTGTCTTTGAGCTTTAGACTCTCAGATATTTAGACTTGCATCTGATACAATCTGCATGTTCTATCTTTCTGAAAGGAGATTGATCAGAAGTTCACAGTAAAATAATTACATTCTGAAGGTAAATATATGGAATTAAAACATTTTCACTCTGGGCATACTTTCATGCTGAGATGTTTCAGAATGAAATTAAACCTATCTTCTGAAAGGGGTTTAATAAAGATATCAGCCCATTGATGGTCTGTATCTATAAATTTTAAGTTCAAAATACCTTTCTGAATATAGTCCCTAATGAAGTGATGTTTTATTTCTATATGCTTAGCTCTAGAATGTAAAATGGGATTCTTACTTAAGCAAATAGCAGAAGTATTATCACAAAGTATAGGAATGTTACTCTCAAAAATCTGGAAGTCTTCAAGCTGACTTTTCATCCAGAGCATTTGTGTGCTACATCCTGCTGCTGCTATGTACTCAGCTTCTGCTGTTGACAGAGCAATTGTTGATTACCTTTTGCTGGACCAAGAAATCAGATTTTCTCCCAGAAACTGGCAGCTTCCAGAAGTACTTTTACGTCCCACTCTGTCTCCAGCAAAATCAGCATCACAGTAGCCTACTAAGCTGTAATCACTAGATTTTCTATAAAACAAACCCAGATTAGTAGTACCTTTCAGATACTTGAAAATTCGCTTAACAGCTGTTAAGTGAGATTCTCTAGGATCTGATTGGAATCTAGCACAGATACACACACTGAATAATATGTCAGGTCTTGAAGCCGTCAGATAGAGGAGAGAACCAATCATACCTCTGTAGACTTTCTGTTCTACATTTTTGCTTACCTCTTCTCTTTCCAGAATGCACGTGGGATGCATTGGAATCTTTGATGGCTTACATTCTGAGAGGTCAAATTTCTTCAGAAGATCTCTGATGTATTTGCTCTGATGAATGTAAGTTCCTTCTGGAGTTTGATTGATCTGAATTCCTAGAAAGAATTTCAGTTCCCCCATGAGGCTCATCTCAAATTCTGCCTGCATACACTTAGCAAATTTTCTTCCAAGAGAAGGATTAGTAGAACCAAAAATAATATCATCAACATAAATTTGACAGACTAAGATGTCACTCTTAACTGATTTACAGAATAGAGTAGTGTCCACTTTCCCTCTGGTGAATTCATTTTCCAGCAGAAAGTTACTTAGCCTTTCATACCAAGCTCTAGGAGCTTGTTTCAGACCATACAGTGACTTCTTTAGTTTGAAAACATGTTCTGGATGTTTTGTATTTTCAAAACCTGGGGGTTGGTGTACATAAACTTCTTCTTCTATATAACCATTTAAGAATGCACTTTTGACATCCATCTGATACAGAGTGATGCCTCTATTAACAGCAAATGAAATTAAAAGTCTGATAGATTCTAACCTGGCGACTGGGGCAAAGGTTTCTGTATAGTCTATCCCCTCTTGCTGACTATAACCTTGTGCAACCAGTCGTGCCTTGTTTCTGATGACTTCACCTTGTTCATTTAGCTTGTTTCTGAACACCCATCTTGTTCCAATGACGTTGAATCCTTTTGGTCTGGGAACGAGATCCCATACGTCGTTTCTGGTGAATTGATTCAGCTCTTCTTGCATTGCCAGAATCCAGTCATTATCCAGAAGTGCTTCATCAATTGAAGAAGGTTCAATCAGAGACACCAGTCCCATAAGTGTTTCTTCAGAGTTTCTGAAGCTTGCTCTTGTTCTGATTGGATCTTCCTTTCTTCCTAGGATAGTCTCTTCTGGGTGATCCAAGCTGCTTCTGGGTAATCTCTTCTGAGGTTGATCAGCAGCTGTTGTAGGATTTCTAGCAGTGCTCCTTTCAGACGTTGAAGGAATGTCTGTGTTGAGAGCTTCTGATGACTTGTCTTCAGAACCTGCAAATTCAATTTCTATACCTGCAAAAACTTCATTCTGCTTTGACTTTTCAGAGTCAAGCTTGTCATCAAAACGAACACTGATTGATTCTTCCACAATCTGTGTTTCTGTATTGTATACTCTGTACCCTCTTGAGCGTTCAGAGTATCCTAACATAATACACTTCTGTGCTTTAGAGTCAAACTTGTTCAAATAATTCTTTGTATTTAATATAAAGCAAGTACATCCAAATGGATGAAAATATGAAATGTTGGCCTTTCTGTTCTTCCACAATTCATATGGAGTCTTTTCCAGAATAGGTCTTATTGAGATTCTATTCTGAATGTAGCACGCTGTGTTTATTGCCTCTGCCCAGAAGATCTTAGCAACTTTTGTCTCATTGATCATGGTTCTGGCCATTTCTTGCAATGTTCTGTTCTTTCGTTCTACAACTCCATTTTTTTGGGGAGTTCTAGGACAAGAGAAATCATGCAGAATGCCTCTGTCATTAAAGAATGACTCAAAATCTTTATTTTCAAATTCTCCACCATGATCACTTCTGACTTTAACGATTCTAAGATCCTTTTCATTCTGAACTTGGTTACAGAAGGTAACAAACACAGAGTGTGACTCGTCCTTGTGTCTTAAGAACTTTACCCATGTCCATCTGCTATAGTCATCTACGATTACTAACCCATACTTCTTACCACTGACTGAAGCAGTTTTAACTGGTCCAAATAAGTCAATGTGCAGAAGTTCTAATGGCTTAGAGGTAGAAACAACATTTTTGGATTTAAAAGAAGGTTTAGCAAATTTGCCTTTCTGACATGCTTCACACAGAGCATCTGAATTGAACTTCAAATTAGGAAGTCCTCTGACCAGATTGAGTTTGTTAATCTGAGATATTCTTCTCATACTAACATGCCCCAATCTTCTGTGCCAGATCCACTGCTCGTTGTTAACAGACAGAAGACATTTTACATTCTGACTCTTTAGTTCAGAAAGTTTGATTTTGTAAATGTTGTTTTTCCTCTTACCATTAAACAGGATAGTCTCATCTTTCTGACTAACAGCTTTACATGATTTTTGATTAAAGATTATATCATAACCGTTATCACTTAATTGACTTATGGATAACAGATTATGCATCAATCCATCTACTAGCAGAACATTATTAATAGAGGGAAGATTTCCATTACCTACAGTTCCAGAGCCAATTATCTTTCCCCTCTGATTGCCTCCAAAGCCAACGTGGCCTCCAGGCTTAAGTTCCAGGCTTTGGAACATATGCCTTCTTCCCGTCATGTGTCGTGAGCAGCCAGAGTCCAGGTACCATGACTGGTGTTTCTGACTTGCTGCTAAAGATATCTGCAACATGTATTATTTTATCCTTAGGTACCCAGATTTTCTTGGGTCCTGATTTGTTAGTTTTACCAAAACTCTGGTTGAATTTTGGTTTCACAGAGTGCTTACTGCTAGTATATTTTATATCATGTGTGTGACCATACACAAAATGTGAATTCAGAGGAGTGTGTTTAATGGTTAAGTCCATGACATTCTTTGGTGTAGGAACCTTACCTTGGTATCTGTTGTACCCCAAAATTTGCCCTCCCATATTTCTCAAAACATTTCAAGGAAAATTCACAAGTCCAACCCGGCGCGTCATATTCAGGTATTCTTTCGCCAAGATATCTCTGATAACGTATTCTCAAATTCAGGTTCGGCTCAAGAGTCAATCCTTTAAAGAAGGTATCCGAATGTGTGAGTTTTCTCGAAGAAATATGGTGAAAAAATGTGCTGAAAGTGCAGTTTTTACGCGCTAAAAAATTCATAACTTGAAGATCGTGACTCATTTTGAACCCGTTCCGGTGTCCAAAATTCCGTCTTGACATTGTCTACGTTTTCATCTCTCACGGCTGGAAGCCAATTTCGATCAGAAGGTCTTCAAAAATGTGGATTTATCAAGTATTTTCGTGCAGAAAATTTGTGACAGAAGTTTATTTGCGTCATGTTCAAAAAATCATAACTTGGTCGATTTTCATCGTATCGAGCTGGTTCTAGCGCCAAAACTTCACAAATTGAGTTGATTACATTTTCACAGAAGGAATTGAGTTCAAAAGGTATTCAAAAGGCCTTCATTTTTTGCTCAGAGTGCGTGACACGCTGAAAATCCTGAATGCTGAATATTATTTCATCTGAGCCGAAACTTCGAAAATTCATAACTCGGTCAATTTTTATTGGATTGGACTCATATTTTTACACAAGGTCACTGACTCATAGATCTACAACTTTTCTTCAAAAGTCGAGACCAAATTATGCACCGATCAATACCAGTTTTTTATTGAAGAACGTGTCAGAGCCGACACTGGAGCCCAAAATAAGTTTGTCTGAGCTGAAACTTCAAAAATTCATAACTAATTTACCGTTTATCCGATTGAGTCGATTTTCGGACAGGAGTTAGTTCTCGATGTCGGCTACATTTTGTTTTCACATTTCAACTTTAAAAAATGCACTTAAGTCCCTGCGATTTAGCCTGGAAAGTGACGAATTCAAGTGAATATGGGAGGCCCAATTGCACATTCAAAGCCCATTTTCTTTACCCTAATTTCCACTATATAATCACCTTCTTGTCACACAAAAAAGGGGAGAAAAGAGGAGAAAAGAGGAGAAAAAGAGAGAAAAAAACCTTGCCACAACATTGCTAGAATATCAAACTCTTTCAAGAACCCTAAAACCTTGAAATCCTTATTACAAATCCCTCTCTCACTACAAGCAAGCCATCACAGTTATAAACCAATACCTCACTACTTCTTCAGTAATGATAAGGCTGGCTTGATCTCCATGATCCTAATCTTCCAGTAAGGCATAAAATCATTCATGTCACTACTTTTCCAGTAAGGGTAAGGTTGATTTGATCTCCATGATCAAAAGGGTATAATCAGTCATACATGCCATATTGTGCCTAAACATTAAATTTCTTCATATATTGGCTTTATTTGCATTTTATGATTTTATTTAATGTTTTCATGAGATTCAACACTACAGGTTTAGACAGGATCTCATGCAGGTTCATTAAGGGACGTTGAAGCCAAAAGCCAAATGGTCAAAAGTCAAAAGCCAAAAGGCCAAAAGCCAAAAGTCAAATACATGGCGAGACAGACATTAAGCCAGACATTAAAGGAATGTTGAAGCCAGAACACGAATGGCCAAAAGCCAAAACGCAAATGGCCAAAAGCCAAAAGCCAAATGGCCAAAGTAGAACAACTTATGCATGATGAGGCCAGAACACAAATGGCCAAACCACTCCAATTCACCTCCAAAAAGGGGACAGAACCCCCTAAGGTATTGTATTTCTTTTCTTTTCTTTATTTTATTTGTTTCAATTATTTCTTTTTTTTAATTAGTTCCTTTAATTTAATTTATTTTCATAAAAAAATAAAACAATATAAAAATCAGAAAAAAGACAAAAAATAAGTATTTTTATTTAATGTTATTTTTTTGTAAATAAATATCACTAATTAATTTTAGCTTTGTAAAATTAGGTTTAATTCAAACATTTTTCTTAATAAACTTAAAATTGGTAGAATTAGGTTTTAATCATTTTTATCCTTTTTTTTCTTTTCTTTCACAATAATTAATTATTAAATATTATTTTTGTAATTAAATTACCATGTAAATAATTAGATTAATCTTAGGTTTAATTTTAATATGTTTTCTTAATAAATTAAAAAACAACTAGAAATAGGGTTAGATTTCATTTAATTCTCTCATAAAAAATCATAAATACAAAAATCTCAAAATAATTTCTTTTTTCATTCTTATTTCATTAATTAATTTTTAATTTCAATTTAACTTCAAAAGGGTCCAACGCCCTCGTTTCCAATCTTATTTCAATTCGCGCGTTTTATTTCGTTTCTTTTAAATATTTATGTAATTCTCCCAAAGCCATGTAACTCGGACATTTTATATTTCTCGCACTTTAGTTCTTTATTTATTTTCTGTCAAATCGGGTTCTGGAAATTTTGGCGATGTGGACCCGCGCCTTTGTAATAGTTTAGAACTTTTAATTTTCCGCATCTTTTTAACTGCTAATAAAATGCATGCAAGAATGAATGACAAAAAAATAAAAACAAACGCATAGATCACTAATAACATGACAAGATAAAATATTTGAATCTGACACACGAATCACACACCACCCCTAGGGTACGCCTCACTGTTGCCTTGCCTCGAAAGGTGATCGTCGAGTAGAGGATGTTTTAGTAAGTCCTCATGATCCGGGAACCTGGCATGAGGGTAGCTTCTAAGGTGTCTTCCCATTGCTCTGGTGATCACCATGTCCCGAACCTCGAATTGACCCGAACACCTCCAACGGTGGTGCTACCTACCTCTCAATGGTGGGATGGCACTACTTTAAAGGACATTTACACAGACGAATTCCTTAGGGTAGGTAGGTTCTCGTAGATACTTGCTCTCTTCAAAACAAACTGAAATCTTTTCACACCAACACTTTTCAAAAGCTTTCAAAGCAAATTTTTCAAACACTCTGACGTACGAGTCGAACTGAAATTTTTCAAAGAAACTTTTTAAAACCCACAATTGAAAAGCAAACGAACAATTTTTGAAAACACATTGAGCAAGTATCTAAGAGCCCATGGATAACCATGGATAGAAAGGGTGCTAACACCTTCCCTTTCTATAACCTACCTCCCGAACCGAGAGCGATCTCTTTAAGGAATTTTTCTGTGCTTTTGTCCTTTCCATTTGGAGAAAATAAAAGACGGTGGCGACTCTTGCTTCCGCGACATTTCGCGAACCAGCGTTAAACAGTCAGTTCCAGATCCACCGATCACAGAACTGGCGACTCTGCTGGGGACTTCTTATAAAGTGAGGTGTACCTTGGGGTTAAGTTCATAACTGTGTTTTCAATTGTTTTCCTTGCTTGCTTTAAATTGTGGGTTGCTTGGGAGTTCTATAGATCCTAACCCGGATCTGGGGATACCTTTCTTAGAAAGTAGCAACAAGGCTGTGAGGGAACTGTGCGGGGTATACCGACATGGTTGAAACAGTCTGCTACGTTGATGTGGCACTTTGGTGTGTACCGGTAACCCTTGAGTTCAGTCAAGGAGAGTACGGGGCCTCCGCGTGGTGTCATGAAGCATCAACAGACCTTAGGAACCTTAATTGAACTATCTTGGCCTCTTTAGGGTAGTGAGATAACTGACTTTGGTGCAGTCCGAGGTTGGTTGATACTCGATACTACACTCAATTGAGGGTTGCTTTCCTGGAATATTTCGGTCGCTAGTTCAGTGGCTAAATCGAAACGATGAACAATGAAAGCAATCCCGTGATATTGGGACCCTTAGAACCCGATTACTTTAATAGGACAGGTTGAACCCACCAACTTCAAGAGGGTACTACCCAGACCTCATGCTGGCCTTAAACTTTAGGGGCTTGCCTTGTGTGACTTGTGTGCCTTCGTACTTGACTATTTGCATGCTTGTTATCTAACACAGGAATTACTTGCAGGGCTTGCTTATAGTCCTTAATGGGGACTCATAGCAGGGTTTGCTAAGTTTTTGCAGGTTTTTTCCATAGTCCTTAATTAGGACTCATAACAAGGTCTACTGAATTTCCTGCAGTTTTTTTGTCCTTAACCAGGACTCATAACAAGGTTTACTAAGTTTCATGCAGGGTTTGTTTTAGTCCCTAATTGGGACTCCTGACAGGTTTACTAAGTGTCTTGCAGGTTTTGGTTTGCAGTCCTTAATAGGGACTCGTAACAGGGTTACCTACATTACCCTATGCATAGCATGACATCATACCATTGCATACATCCTCACAAAAAACTAATCCATTTCAAGGATCTCAAAGGCTTGTGATGCAGGTCATGATTATCAAACATCTAGCAAGGGGCAAAGAGGATTTATTTTCCTCTAGCCAAAGTTGTCAGGGGCTATGACCCACTGGATATGGTGAGCCTTTGACCCTTGAAGAAGAGTTCTCAACAGCTTGGGTGTCCTTCAATCAAGCTATAAATTCCAATGCTAACAAATTTTCTTGTTTACCCCGCGAGGTCCTTGAAAACATTGCATGCATATCATACATATCATTGCATAACAGGTATCCTTGTTGCAGGTCACTTACCTGTCTCGCTGTTTATTTCAGCTATGGCTTGCCCACAAGATAACCAGGACTTTCTCGCTCAAGAGACTCGGTTCGGGGAAATCCTCCTGAATCTATCCAAGGGGCAGGAGGAGCTAAGGACACTTCTCATGGAGACTCTAGTCAGGAACAGTGCTGAGGATGAACGGCAGAAACATCTGCAAGCTGAAGTGGATATAATGAAAGCCCAGATGCTGGGGCAGATGACTATCATTCAAGGCCTAGTTCAAAGACAAGATGAGCTCTGGTTTCTCGTCAACCAACTGCTTCAGGGTAACCGACTGGGGCAAAAAGTCTAAGGGTAAAAAGCCAGTCATCGTTCAACCACCTTTGAGACAAGGAGGTAAGGGGAGAGCTCCTCAAATGGCTCCAGTGTCACAAATTCAACATCACAACCAACAAAAGAGCGAGAGGAGGCAGTTCACTCGGCTCAGCATGACCTTATCCCAGATATTGCCACAGTTGCTGGAGACCAAGCTGGTAACTCTAAAAGAGGTTCCGAAGTTTCAAAATACAATGTCACCAAAGTATAACCCCACCGCTCGCTGCGCTTATCATTCTGATAGTCCGGGACATGATACAAATGAATGTTGGGCTCTGAAGAACAAGATCCAGGACCTGATTGATGAAGGGGCATTAGAGTTCGCACAAGATGGTCAGGCCAAGTTCTTCTACTACCCCTGCAAGCCTCACCATTTGAAGTGACAAATCCTGAGATTGGAAAACTTTTGTTCATTCGAATGTTCAAGTTGCAGTTTTCTTTTGTTCAAACATTTACTCATTGTTAAACATTGTTATTTCATTAATGCATCGCATATGTCTGTTTTGAATCAATATATTCGCATTCGCTATATTCAAACTGCTTCCATTTTTTTTTGATGTCAACTCTCAATTAATAATTCTGAGCCTCTTGAGGGAGGATGACGAAAACGATACCACGATCTTTACAGTATGCTTTTGAACAGACCCCGCTGATGAGGTACAGGCATTGTTTCAATTCCTAAACACTGGAGTTATAAGGAAGATAATCCCTCGTCAACCCCTTTGAGCCAAAGAAGTAGGAGTTTTTCTTTTCGAAAATTGAAACCCTTAATCATAACCTAGGGCAGGGTAGTTCTCTCAGTTGATCCAAGTGCATAACGAATGGCACCAAAGAGGTCCTTACAAAACAAAGAAAGACAGTGATGGTTCAGAACAATCAAAAGGACAGTCAGTCATTATAAAAAAAAATCATAAACGAAAAGCCCAAGAAGTCGAAACCCATGAAGGAGACTTACAAAACTGGGGCATCCCGCTGACTGTGATTCCAAAAAGGAAGCAGTTCAGGCAAAAAAGTAAGGGATAACAAAAATCAGACAAGAAAGAGGTCCTACAAACCCTCGACAAAAAAAGAGGAAATGACTGCCTATTCAGAATAAATCATCAATATCTGAACCATCATTGGAACATCAGAGCAAAGACTCAAACAAGGTCTAACGTATGATCAACTGAGTTTAGGTTTGGAGAACATCACGAAGAGCGGGTGGGTACAAATGATTTGAGCCTTTATCCTTTATTTCTTAAACCGTGAACCAGGCCACGTTATAACCCTCAAAAGTCCTAGCTGAAGTATGGGTTAGTTCGAAAGCATACTGTTACGAAGGTATCCTGACTCCTTAAGGCTACGGTAAATACAGAGTTGACATCATGTTTTACAAACATTCACATGTTTTATGAAAAAATGCATTTTCAAAATCTTTAAGACAGACATAAGCTTTGCATTTTTAACATAACTTTGTTTGCATATGACTTTTTGTTTGAACAGCAGGGAAATTCGCACGAAGAATGCCTAGTGAACAAAAGCACTTTCAATCAAGGGGCATGACGTGATTATTGTCCATCATCTGGGGCAATTAAGTCAAGGTTCGGAGAATCTCTCGAAAGGCCAACCAGCTTGGGGCAAATCTCCATCCGGATCACTTGGGGCATCGAACGATCAAACAAAGATCTTCTGGTGGTATGGCAACACTACGCTACTGACAGGGGCAACTCCCTATATTCTGAGAACATGGACATAGTCGAAAAGATACTACGCAAAATCAAAGACCCGCTAGGTTGACATACCTAGGCAAAAATTAGGGCTTCCCGGCGAACCAAAAGGGTTCGGGCAAAATGAAGGGATGAAATGAAAAATCTGTATACCCGGCAAGTCGAAAACCTGAAAAGGCGGCTTGGGCAAAAATGGGTATCCCGGTGGACCGAAAACCCGAAAGGGCGGTCCAGGCAAAAATTAGGGATCAAAAGCGTACGACTATGTCCTGTCATCCTGTCACTTGCCTATCAGAAGAAGGTTTGTCCATCAACGACCATCAGCACCTCACAGGTCTTCCTCTCCCACCTCAGAAATAGGGGCAATAATGAGTTGCCCAAGCAATCTAATTGTTCTATCCTCCAAGGTACCAAGGTAGGTTCAGCTGGAGAACATAACCAGATATCTCAATTCCCCAGAGAGTGAGCCAGCAAGTCAGCAATACTCTCCTCAAGAAAAGAAGCTATCAGACCTTAAGGAAGTTGGGTATCCTCCATCAGATATCAACATTCCCCAGCAGCATGCATTCCTAACAAGCATCCCCGGCAGTCTTGGTCTAAAGATTGTTCCCCGGCGGTATATCAAACATTCAATGGAGCTACTTCCCTGATACAGCTCAAAACTTCCCCAGGAGAGTCCAAACCAGTTTCCCCAGGAAAATTGGAACCCATCTCCCCAGGCAGTAAGCTTATCCCCAGTAGATTCTGGAAGCTTATCCTCGCAGAGCACGAACGCGTCGGCCGACTTTATTCAAAGAGTTATTTCCGTACTAGGATATAACTGGGTTATCCTCAGCCAAAAGCCACGGAAAGAGCGTCCTCGACGAAGTCTTCCTACCCCAGCGAAGTCTATCAACACTCCCTAAACAACAAGGGTATCCCCAGCAAATTATTATCAACACTCAGCAAGGCATCCCTCTTCCCACAGAGTATTGCTTCCCAGCATGGTCGCTAGAGTATCTTTTCTCCCCGCAGAATCTTCCATTTGCCAAGTTTATTCCGCAACAGAGTCATCTTCTCCTACCGGTATTCTTGCAACTATCATCCCCAGCGGAAGCAAAATCTATTCTCCAACAGCAGCCCAGGAGTGACTTCCCGGCACCCGTCGAGGATTTACTTTCCTAGACGAAAAACACATACACAAATATCACATACATCATTATAGCATGCATAGACGCATTATGTCATACAAATCTCATTTATGTTGAGAACATCATTGCTTGATCCATATCATGCATTGCATACGACTGACCTTTACCTTTCAGGAAAGATGCAGTTAAAATTCTCAAACATATTTCAAGGCCTTCTCTAGTCCAGCTAAATCGACTTCCAACAGATTTTTCTGATAAAGACTCAGTAGAAGCTATCCCAGATGGTCCCCTCTCCGACGGTGAGTGAGGTGGTAATTCCTTTTTCAGATGTTTCCCTCTCCGACGGTGAGTGTGAGGTGATAGTCTCCTATGGTTCCCTCTCCGACGGTGAGTGAGGTGGTAAGTCCTTTTTCAGATGTTTCCCTCTCTGACGGTGAGTGTGAGGTGATAGTCTCTTATGGTCCCCTCTCCGACGGTGAGTGAGGTGGTAATTCCTTTTTCAGATGTTTCCCTCTCCGACGGTGAGTGTGAGGTGATAGTCTCTTATGGTCCCCTCTCCGACGGTGAGTGAGGTGGTAATTCCTTTTTCAGATGTTTCCCTCTCCGACGGTGAGTGTGAGGTGATAGTCTCTTATGGTCCCCTCTCCGACGGTGAGTGAGGTGGTAATTCCCTTTTCAGATGTTTCCCTCTCCGACGGTGAGTGTGAGGTGATAGTCTCTTATGGTCCCCTCTCCGACGGTGAGTGAGGTGGTAATTCCTTTTTCAGATGTTTCCCTCTTCGACGGTGAGTGTGAGGTGATAGTCTCTTATGGTCCCCTCTCCGACGGTGAGTGAGGTGGTAATTCCTTTTTCAGATGTTTCCCTCTCCGACGGTGAGTGTGAGGTGATAGTCTCTTATGGTCCCCTCTCCGACGGCGAGTGAGGTGGTAATTCCTTTTCAGATGTTTCCCCTCTCCGACGGTGAGTGTGAGGTGATAGTCTCCTATGGTCCCCTCTCCGACGGTGAGTGAGGTGGTAATTCCTTTTCAGATGTTTCCCTCTCCGACGGTGAGTGAGGTGATAATCTCCTGGTCCCCTCTCCGACGGTGAGTGAGGTGGTAATTCCTGTTCAGATGGTTCCCTCTCCGACGGTGAGTGAGGTGATAACTCCTTTTCCTATGGGTCCCTCTCCGACGGTGAGTGAGGTGATAATTCCCTTTCAGATTATAATTGCCTATGGTTCTCTTCCCGACACTGCAAAGATGGTAATTCCCGCTAAGATTTTTTCTCAACGAGCGTTGTTGAAGTTAAAAAGTCGCCCAAGGTTCTCTTACCGTTCATACTAAGGTAGTAACCATCCCTGGTTCATTCATCATCCTGTGAAGCTCCAGATTCAACTCCTGTGACCAGTCAGGACATACCTATACCAAACATCTGAAAACTAACTCCTGCAACGCGTCAGGTACTCATGTTTCTTTTGCAGGTATGCAGGTTCTCGCTAAGGAATCTCTTATGCGATCAACATCCAGATGGCATCTATAAGCCCATCGTCCTATCCAGCAACCTCTAAATGGCATCTATAAGCCCATTCCACCATCACTGCTACTATGTGAGCGCAAATTTCTGGGCACTCTAGTGTTCAATCATCTTCCACCCTCGGATTACGAAAGGCACGTCAGCCAATCTGCATCCTCAGGTCTAAGAAGATTGAACAGGGGCAACTGTTGTACCCCAAAATTTGCCCTCCCATATTTCTCAAAACATTTCAAGGAAAATTCACAAGTCCAACCCGGCGCGTCATATTCAGGTATTCTTTCGCCAAGATATCTCTGATAACGTATTCTCAAATTCAGGTTCGGCTCAAGAGTCAATCCTTTAAAGAAGGTATCCGAATGTGTGAGTTTTCTCGAAGAAATATGGTGAAAAAGTGTGCTGAAAGTGCAGTTTTTACGCGCTAAAAAATTCATAACTTGAAGATCGTGACTCATTTTGAACCCGTTCCGGTGTCCAAAATTCCGTCTTGACATTGTCTACGTTTTCATCTCTCACGGCTGGAAGCCAATTTCGATCAGAAGGTCTTCAAAAATGTGGATTTATCAAGTATTTTCGTGCAGAAAATTTGTGACAGAAGTTTATTTGCGTCATGTTCAAAAAATCATAACTTGGTCGATTTTCATCGTATCGAGCTGGTTCTAGCGCCAAAACTTCACAAATTGAGTTGACTACATTTTCACAGAAGGAATTGAGTTCAAAAGGTATTCAAAAGGCCTTCATTTTTTGCTCAGAGTGCGTGACACGCTGAAAATCCTGAATGCTGAATATTATTTCATCTGAGCCGAAACTTCGAAAATTCATAACTCGGTCAATTTTTATTGGATTGGACTCATATTTTTACACAAGGTCACTGACTCATAGATCTACAACTTTTCTTCAAAAGCCGAGACCAAATTATGCACCGATCAATACCAGTTTTTTATTGAAGAACGTGTCAGAGCCGACACTGGAGCCCAAAATAAGTTTGTCTGAGCTGAAACTTCAAAAATTCATAACTAATTCACCGTTTATCCGATTGAGTCGATTTTCGGACAGGAGTTAGTTCTCGATGTCGGCTACATTTTGTTTTCACATTTCAACTTTAAAAAATGCACTTAAGTCCCTGCGATTTAGCCTGGAAAGTGACGAATTCAAGTGAATATGGGAGGCCCAATTGCACATTCAAAGCCCATTTTCTTTACCCTAATTTCCACTATATAATCACCTTCTTGTCACACAAAAAAGGGGAGAAAAGAGGAGAAAAGAGGAGAAAAAGAGAGAAAAAAACCTTGCCACAACATTGCTAGAATATCAAACTCTTTCAAGAACCCTAAAACCTTGAAATCCTTATTACAAATCCCTCTCTCACTACAAGCAAGCCATCACAGTTATAAACCAATACCTCACTACTTCTTCAGTAATGATAAGGCTGGCTTGATCTCCATGATCCTAATCTTCCAGTAAGGCATAAAATCATTCATGTCACTACTTTTCCAGTAAGGGTAAGGTTGATTTGATCTCCATGATCAAAAGGGTATAATCAGTCATACATGCCATATTGTGCCTAAACATTAAATTTCTTCATATATTGGCTTTATTTGCATTTTATGATTTTATTTAATGTTTTCATGAGATTCAACACTACAGGTTTAGACAGGATCTCATGCAGGTTCATTAAGGGACGTTGAAGCCAAAAGCCAAATGGTCAAAAGTCAAAAGCCAAAAGGCCAAAAGCCAAAAGTCAAATACATGGCGAGACAGACATTAAGCCAGACATTAAAGGAATGTTGAAGCCAGAACACGAATGGCCAAAAGCCAAAACGCAAATGGCCAAAAGCCAAAAGCCAAATGGCCAAAGTAGAACAACTTATGCATGATGAGGCCAGAACACAAATGGCCAAACCACTCCAATTCACCTCCAAAAAGGGGACAGAACCCCCTAAGGTATTGTATTTCTTTTCTTTTCTTTATTTTATTTGTTTCAATTATTTCTTTTTTTTAATTAGTTCCTTTAATTTAATTTATTTTCATAAAAAAATAAAACAATATAAAAATCAGAAAAAAGACAAAAAATAAGTATTTTTATTTAATGTTATTTTTTTGTAAATAAATATCACTAATTAATTTTAGCTTTGTAAAATTAGGTTTAATTCAAACATTTTTCTTAATAAACTTAAAATTGGTAGAATTAGGTTTTAATCATTTTTATCCTTTTTTTTCTTTTCTTTCACAATAATTAATTATTAAATATTATTTTTGTAATTAAATTACCATGTAAATAATTAGATTAATCTTAGGTTTAATTTTAATATGTTTTCTTAATAAATTAAAAAACAACTAGAAATAGGGTTAGATTTCATTTAATTCTCTCATAAAAAATCATAAATACAAAAATCTCAAAATAATTTCTTTTTTCATTCTTATTTCATTAATTAATTTTTAATTTCAATTTAACTTCAAAAGGGTCCAACGCCCTCGTTTCCAATCTTATTTCAATTCGCGCGTTTTATTTCGTTTCTTTTAAATATTTATGTAATTCTCCCAAAGCCATGTAACTCGGACATTTTATATTTCTCGCACTTTAGTTCTTTATTTATTTTCTGTCAAATCGGGTTTTGGAAATTTTGGCGATGTGGACCCGCGCCTTTGTAATAGTTTAGAACTTTTAATTTTCCGCATCTTTTTAACTGCTAATAAAATGCATGCAAGAATGAATGACAAAAAAATAAAAACAAACGCATAGATCACTAATAACATGACAAGATAAAATATTTGAATCTGACACACGAATCACACACCACCCCTAGGGTACGCCTCACTGTTGCCTTGCCTCGAAAGGTGATCGTCGAGTAGAGGATGTTTTAGTAAGTCCTCATGATCCGGGAACCTGGCATGAGGGTAGCTTCTAAGGTGTCTTCCCATTGCTCTGGTGATCACCATGTCCCGAACCTCGAATTGACCCGAACACCTCCAACGGTGGTGCTACCTACCTCTCAATGGTGGGATGGCACTACTTTAAAGGACATTTACACAGACGAATTCCTTAGGGTAGGTAGGTTCTCGTAGATACTTGCTCTCTTCAAAACAAACTGAAATCTTTTCACACCAACACTTTTCAAAAGCTTTCAAAGCAAATTTTTCAAACACTCTGACGTACGAGTCGAACTGAAATTTTTCAAAGAAACTTTTTAAAACCCACAATTGAAAAGCAAACGAACAATTTTTGAAAACACATTGAGCAAGTATCTAAGAGCCCATGGATAACCATGGATAGAAAGGGTGCTAACACCTTCCCTTTCTATAACCTACCTCCCGAACCGAGAGCGATCTCTTTAAGGAATTTTTCTGTGCTTTTGTCCTTTCCATTTGGAGAAAATAAAAGACGGTGGCGACTCTTGCTTCCGCGACATTTCGCGAACCAGCGTTAAACAGTCAGTTCCAGATCCACCGATCACAGTATCCTATTCCTTTCCTGCCGTTTCTGCTAACTCCATAGATCATTGAAGCCATTCTGCTTCTATTTATGCTTTTAGCTAGGAACTTCTGAAAACTGTGATCATACTCCTTGATGATCTCATCAGCGTTGCTTGGAGTTTCAGAAATTGGTTCCTTCTGAGAGTTTTGTAAAGTGTTTTCTAATTTTGAAATCTTATTTCTCAGCTCAGAATTTTCCAATTTGAGACTCTCAGTCTTATTAGAGTCGGATTCAAGATTCCTTTTCAGGTCTCTGAATTTAGCTCTAATTTGCTGATAACGTTCCAGAATCTCATTAAGGCTTTCAGCAAGTTCAGCCTTTGTAAAGTTAACAGCAAAGTTAGGAAATACCTCTTCAGTGTCTGATTCTGAGTCTGATTCAGAAGCTTCACTATCTTCTAAAATGTTAGCCATGAGAGCTATGTTTGCCCTTTCATCATCTGATTCTGAGTCAGCTTCAGACGAGTCAGAGTCATCCCATGTAGCCATGAGACTTTTCTTCTTCTCTCTTCCAAACTTCTTTTTGGGCTTTTCCCTCTGAAGCTTTGGGCAGTCACTCTTGTAGTGTCCTTGCTCATTGCACTCATAGCAGATGATGTCTTTGGTGTTTGGTTTTTTGCTACTGGAGGAGCCTTCAGATCTTCTGTATCTAGAGGAAGAATCTGTCCTTCTGTATCTGGAAGAGGACTCGTTCTGATCAGATCTTCTGGGATTCCTGAACTTCCTTTGTCTTTGTTTCCATAGTTGATTTACTCTTCTGGAGAGAAGGGAAAGTTCGTCTTCTTCTGATGAGGATCCATCAGATGTTTCTTCAACTGCCTGCAAAACTTTAGACTCAAATTTTCTGTTAGATTTTAATGCTAAAGGCTTACCTTGCTTCTGAGGCTCATCAGCTTCTAGCTCTATCTCATGACTTCTGAGGGATCTGATAAGTTCCTCCAGAGTGATTTTGTTGAGATCTTTAGCTAGCTTCAGAGCAGTAACCATAGGCCTCCACTGCTTGGGTAAACTTCTGACGATTTTCTTGACATGGTCAGCAGTAGAGTATGCTTTGTCCAGAACTTTGAGACCAGCTACCAGAATCTGGAATCTAGAGAACATAGTTTCAATGGATTCAGATTCTTCCATTTTGAACGCCTCATACTTCTGAATGAGCGCCAGAGCTTTTGTTTCTTTGACCTGAACGTTGCCCTCATGCGTCATTCTGAGAGAATCAAAAATATTCTTTGCTGTGTCTCTGTTGGAGATCTTTTCATATTCAGTATAGGAGATGGCACTGAGGAGGATGGTTCTGGCCTTGTGGTGATTCTTGAAGTCACGCTTTTGTTGATCAGACATTGTTTTTCTATCAATCTTCTGACCACTTGCATTCACAGGGTGCGTGTATCCATCTGTCACCATATCCCACAGATCAGCATCATGTGCCAGAAAGAAGCTTTCAATTCTGTCTTTCCAGTAATCAAAGTTTTCTCCATCAAAGACTGGAGGTTTGCCACTGAATCTGTCTCTGTCCTCATTGTTGTCATTGCTGATGTGAGAATTGTTTCCTGCCATTGTGTTTTTCTGACGCTGGATCTTGTACTGACACGGTTAAGTGTTTTAGCTCAGAACCAGGCGCTCTGATGCCAATTGAAGTGGTGAAAAACACAAGAAGGGGGGTTGAATTGTAAAACTGAAATCTAATGCAATGAACAAGATATTTTTATCCTGGTTCGTTTGATCTCAAACTACTCCAGTCCACCCGTCAAGGTGATTTCGCCTCTCTCCAACGAGGTCTTAATCCACTATATTCAACTGAATATTACAGACTGCTTTAACAACTGCTAAAGCCTTCTTGATTCAAACCACAACCCGGTTTGTCAAGGTAACACTTTCTTACAAAGAGATAAAACTATGTGTGTGGATGTTTTCTACAAAACTGTATCACAACTGTGATGTATACACAAATTGAAGCTTAGAAACTAGATTGCTAAACAGTAATAGAATATCAGAGTGTGTGGTTTAGCAAAACTGAGAGAACGAAGATTATGGTTTAGCTTTTGTGCGTGTAGAGATTTGGAGAGCATTAGCCATTCCAATCTTCAAAGCCTTGTTTATATAGCACTGAGATGATGAACGTTGGATGCAATATTCTTGATTCAATGCTAATAACAAGCTTTCCTTATTGAGCAGATCTTGTCTGGAATGAGGCCGTTGGAATTAATTTGCTTTCAATGCACAGTACCGTTGCTTACTTAATGCAAGTTCTGGCTTGGCTCATTCTGACTCTGCTTCGCTGCTGATGAACTATTGTGTTTCTTTATCAGAGTGTTGAGCGCAGTCTTGTTCATCAGGCTTCAGCATGTACGTGAGTTGATCATCTGATTTTAACATTCTGATATAGCAACTTCTGATGCTGGTGTCTGAAATCAAGTTCTGATGCTGAATAGATGTGATCTTGCTTATTTCAATCAGAGTATCTGCAAGTCAGAACATAATAATTTTAGGCAGCAGATAGTTCATACATGAAACTTATAAATACTATATCTTTTCACTTTGTTATCATCGAAACTTAAATATAGGGTAGTAGATTCAAACTTTGTTCTAACATAAACAAAGTTGGAAAAGATAAACAGAAAGGGGGGGGGGGGGGGGGGTGCGCCTGGAATGTATGGGCTTAAGGTGAATGAAAGGGGCAAGGCCCAGTGGCGTCTCACAAATTTGCAAGGGTTTCCAGGGTTTGTTTTCATTTGGGAACTAGGGTTTGTGAGTTACAGCGCCGTTCATCACTTTGCTTCGTTCCTCTTCATCCGTTCTCATGCCAAGCGTCTGAACATCTCCTCCTCGCCTAAGGTCATCAGACGCTACCTCCCACCTCCTTCTCTCCATGGCCATGCAAGGTGGTTACGAAAAAGGTTTGATCTCCGTTTTAGGTTTTTGAGTTTTACATGTTTATGATTTTATTTTGACAAGCTCTGACCTTTATATGTTGTTGTTCATGTGAGGTGTATAAAAGGGGGAAAGAATTTCTACCTTTCTTGAGATGGAGGAACGGACTGGGGGTGTCGAGGGTGGCCAGGCGGAGGAGTGATGAAGCTGTGAGCTAGCCCTGGAAATCCTGGTACTCAGTATTTCGCCTTTTAGGTTTTATGATGAAACGCCTGAAAACCTTTTGCCTATGATTCTCCCTTCTGCTTATTTGTTTGCTTGCTTTCAATGATAGTTTATCTGAGATGCCCTGTATGCTTCTTTTCCTCTTCTCTTTTGCTTTTGGTTGCTCTCTTCGCTTCTGATGATGTTGATTCTGAATACGTTGTTGCTTTGTTGGCCCTGAGCATTGTTGTTGAAATGTTAGTTATGGACGATTTTGATTTCTGCTAACCCTATGATGAGGTTATCTCTGAGGGTGGCCTGTGTGTTTGCTTGCTCTTTTGGTTTATACACAGGTTTGTGGTTTGAAGCTTTGAGGCTTGGCTTGTTGGTTTTAGTGTTAAGGCAGGTTGATATGCTGGTTTGTGGCCTATTGAATAGTTTGTGCTTAGGTTTGATATGCTCCTGCATTTAAAAGGCTTGAAACAGGTTTGGCTTTAAGGCATCAAGTAAGTTTGAGGCTTGGCTTCTGTTTGTTTGAAGCAGAGTATAGGTTACAAGCTTGTTTTTATGCAGGTTTTGTATGTTACAGTTTATGGTGAGCCTGCAGGTTTAGGCCTTTGGGCTTGATGCTCTGATTTGAGCTTGGACAGGTTTACTGGCTTTTGTTTGTAGTGAGCTTAGCAGGCTTTTGATTCTGAAGCTTATGGAGGCAGTTTGCAATGTCTTTTTTTTGTGTTACAGTTTTGGAGAGTTCTTTTTGCTATATCATATTCTGCCCTCTTCTTTACTGTTCTATAACAATTTGTTTTTATATTCCTCAAGCCTAAAGCCTGTAAGCCTCTTTTCTTTCTCTCTCTCTCTCTCTCTCTCTCTCTCTCTCTCTCTCTCTCTCTCTCTCTCTCTCTCTCTTGACAGATTAAACAATGCATTTTATTACTTAAATTTGTCCTTTTTTCTGAAAAAGTGACAGGCCTTGGAAAATGATGCACTTGGATGTTGCTTGCTCATGAGTTTAGCTCTGCATACTTCTTATCTCCTTTTTCCAGATATTCTGCTTCTTGTCGACAGCATTTTGTACTTGTTTGATAGCTTGAATAGCCTTTTGGACAGCTTTGGACAGTTTGAAATTGTAACTTTCAGTTTGCCTTTTTGATTTGGTTAGGCCTAGTTCAGTTTGCCTTTTATCCTTGGTTTGGAATTTTAGATTTATGTAGTATGTTTGACAAACTTTGAATTTGTGCAATTTGTATACTTGTGCATTTCATACTTTAATTGCAAGCAAACTTCCATCCCTCTTTGTGAACCAAGAGAAATCTTGTGATTTGCAGAGAGGGAAAACTGATTCCGGCCAGTCGCTTTTAATGATGAATCCATTTTTTATCTGTCTGCTCTTTAATTTCATTTCATCTGCTTTTGACTTTTTTTTTTCTTTTTCTTTGTTTTGCAGGTAAAAATCAATGGAGCAAAAGAGCATCAGTAGGAGAATGAAGATTTAGGAAATTAGGACATAGTTTTATTTCAATTTAAATTATTTGTAATAATATTAATGTAAATAAATGTAAATAAATTTACAGTATTTAAATAATATCTGTAACAAACAGTTCAAAATGAATAAACATCCTTTTTTGATCAGTTAATTCTTTTTCTTCTTCAACTATTTATTTAATTATTTATAATTCTTAAATTATAATAACTGGAAATAAATCCCAACCATTTTAACTCAGAATAATAAATAACCAATAAACATCCGGAATTCCGAATAATCAAAGCATTGCACAGCTAAACAACAAACGTCCACATGTCCTCTTTTCACTGATTAAATCCAACAACTGCAAGCTCAAATCAAATGCCTCAGCTCATCTCCCAGAGTAAATTGAAAAGCACTGTAGAATTAATTCTTTATGAGAATGTGCGCACAAAAACCCTGATTCTTGTCTTAATTTTCACAGAAGCGCCTGCCTGATCAAAACCTGAGCCAACTCAACCAAACCTTAAGCAATCTGTTTGAACTGCTTTAAAATCAATGAAAACCCTAAATTTTGTCTGACTGACGAGAAAAGTCTGTTTGACCGATTCTTGAGCCAGTCTGAAAAATCAGGAAAAGCCCGAAGCCGTGATTTCTTGTGGAAAAAGAGGAGGGTAAATTTTGGGGTACAACAGTTACCCCTGTTCAATCTTCTTGAACCTGAAGAGTTAGATTGGCAATTTTTCCATTCGCGACTCGAGGGTAAAAGGAGATTGGACACTAGAGTGCCCAAAAAATTTGCACTCGGTGATGTGATGGTAGAGGGAATGGGCTTAAAGATGCCATTTGGTGATGGGCTTAAAGATGCCATCTGGAGAAGTGACAGAATCTTGTTGGGGGATGGGCTTAGAGATGCCATTTGGAAATGTTGAACTGTACGTCATTGGTGACTGGATGAGTATCAGAAAAGTATCCATGTTTTGGAACATCTCTAAACTGGGGGTCTGAACAAGCAATAGATTGACATCCGTGTTTGGAGAATCTGTAAACTGTTTTAGGAGTCTTCAAGTTGAATAAGCAATAGAGCAGCATCCGTTGTTGGGAAGCGTCCATAAACTGTTTTCAGAAGTTGCATTTGAACAAGCGATAGATTAACATCTATTGTTGGGAAGAATCCGTAACTGTTTTCAGAAGTTGGAGTGGAGAAGGAACCGGTGTAGGGTTTCCTGATGATGAGTCTGTGTAAAACTGCATCTGGATGAATCTGGAATAAGTATCAGAATGTCGCCGTGTTTGGGTCACATCTGAACTATCTCTGGATGAATTTGGAATAAGTATCAGAATGTCTCCATGTCTGGGTCACATCTGAACTATTTCTAGAAAGAATCTCTGGAGATGATGATCTTTGTCTGTCGACTGATCTTACCTGAAAAGGTAAAGAGTTAGTTGTATGCAATGATGTGTGATGCAATGTATGTTACATCAATGTTTATGATATGAATGTGATGAATGCGTATGTAAGCTGATGAGCTGTCTTGCTGAGGATAGATGAATCCCGGATGGCTGGAGACAAAAGAATCTTGACTGCTGCTGGGGAAAATAATTCCTTGGCTGCTGCTGGTGAGGGCAAGAATCTTTTGATCGTTGAAAATGAGAAGTCCCGGGACCACTGTTGGGGGATCAGGAGCTTGGGTTGTATGCCAATCTACTGGGGATTCCTGTCTTGAGAAGATCTTCACTGAGGAATATTCGAATATTCTGTGAGGAACTGAGAAGGAGAGTCTTCACTCTGCTTGGGGATTGACAGTTGGAAGTTTTAGCTCCACTGGGGATTTTGAAACTTGACTCTGAGGGGAATTAGATTCTGTAAGGCTCTCTGGCTGGGGATTGCAAGAATCTTTTGAGTTTGCAGGTGTTGATCTGGAATAAGTTACTGAATGTCGCCATCTCTGGGTCACATCTTGAACTATATCTAGAAGGAAATCTGGAATAAGTTACGGAATATCGCCAAATCTTGGGTCATATCTTGAACTATTTCTAGATCTTGATTTTGTTAAGGGTCAGAAATTGGGTGTATACCCATCTTCTGAGGTGATGAGAATCTTCATGCTGTCAACGGTCAGAAACTGGGAGTATACCAATCTTCTGAGGTTTTTGAGGATGAGAGTCTTCATTCTTGAGAGAAACAGATTTTTTCAGTTGTCTGTTATCTTGTTGGTGGTTGTAATTTCCAGCAGGTGATGAAGAATTTTTTTGATGATTACTACTCCAAAAGATGAAGGAACCTTGATTACTACTTCAAGATGAAGGAACCTTGATGATTACTACTTCAAGATGAAGGAACCTTGATGATTACTACTTCAAGATGAAGGAACCTTGATGATTACTACTTCAAGATGAAGGGACCTTGATGATTACTACTTCAAGATGAAGGAACCTTGATGATTACTACTTCAAGATGAAGGAACCTTGATGATTACTACTTCAAGATGAAGGAACCTTGATGATTACTACTTCAAGATGAAGGAACCTTGATGATTACTACTTCAAGATGAAGGAACCTTGATGATTACTACTTCAAGATGAAGGAACCTTGATGATTACTACTTCAAGATGAAGGAACCTTGATGATTACTACTTCAAGATGAAGGAACCTTGATGATTACTACTTCAAGATGAAGGAACCTTGATGATTACTACTTCAAGATGAAGGAACCTTGATGATTACTACTTCAAGATGAAGGAACCTTGATGATTACTACTTCAAGATGAAGGAACCTTGATGATTACTACTTCAAGATGAAGGAATCTGTCGATCAATCTGCATATGTTTAGAATGCTGTTGAAAGGTAATTGTTTTGGAGAATAAATCCTTGACAAATGTTGGGGAAATAAACCCATGACTGCAGGTCTGCTAGAGAGGTTTCATCACTTCCCCCAGTATCAGATGCATGTGATATTTCCAGGAAACTTGGTCTGTCCGTAACCCTTGAGATTGACATTCGAATCCCCCAAGTGATGTTGACGGAGACTTGCCCCAGGTTAATCTGCAATTGAGAGATTTTGTTGAAATCTTGACTGGACTGCCCCAGGTTAATCTGCAATTGAGAGATTTTGTTGAAATCTTGACTGGACTGCCCCAGGTTAACTAAACTTTGATAAATCTATTGAAACCTTGAATGGACTGCCCCAGGTGTGCTGGATGGTGACATGTCATGTCCCCTTGTTGATAGGAGATTTTTGCGACAGAAGTGTCATCCTTTTGAAGTGATTTTGTTCACTGAGAGAGTTTTCGTTCCTCCGAACATTCGCTGTATGAATTTCTTCGCTGTCAAACAAATAGTCAAATGAAAACAGTGATATTCAATCAATGCAAAGTTTATGTTTGTCTCAAAGTTTTGAAAAATGCGTTTTTTAGCAGAAAACTTTTTATAAGACAAATCAACACAAGATTTTAGTGCAAAGCCTTACAGGAGTCAGGATACCTTTTGTAACAGTATGCTTTCAAACTAACCCATGCTTCAATTAGGACTTTTGAAGGGTTGTAATGTGGCTTGGTTCACGGTTTAAGAAACAAAGGATAAAGGCTCAAAGTATATTTGTACCCACCCGCTCTTCGTGATGTTCTTCAACCCTAAGCTCAGTTAATTGTGCGTCGCACTCTGTTCGAGTTTGGAACGACCTTTTGGGTGATGGTTCACCAATTGAATTTAGGAGACAATCATCATCTCATTTTTCTTTTGCAACATTTTTCATGTTGTTGAGGATTTGTAATGACCTCTCTATTTTGATTTTGATTTGTTATCCCTAACTTTTGCCTGACTGTTCTCGTTTTCGAGATTACAGACAGCGGGATGCCTCAGCTTTCTTGAGCTTCCTTTATAGGTTTTGGCTCAGTGGGCTTTTCTCTTTTGAGAGATTGACTGCCTAGGTGATAGGGAACCATCACCGTCTTTTGATTCCAGAGGAATGCTTTTCTTTGACGTCGTTCGTTGTATTACGAACTGAGAGTTTGCGACTTCGATGCGCACCTTTTTTGAATTAACTGAGATACTACCCGACCCCAGGTTTATATCAAAGGTTTTGAATGTTTAGAACAGAAAACTCCTACTTCTTTGGCTCGAAGGGGTTGACTAGGGATTATCTTCCTTATAACTCCAGTGTTTGGGAATTGAAAGAAATGCTTGTACATCATCAGCAAGGTCTGTTCAAAAGCATACTGTATGAGATTATGGTATTGTTTCGTCATCCTCCCTCTAAAGGCTTGCAACTTTTTATCAAGAGTTAAATATCATAAAGAAAGCATAAGAGCATAGTTCAAGTGTAATGAAAATGAGTGGATCAAATTAAGACAAACATATGCAATGCATTAATGAAACAAAGTTTGACATTAATAGATAATTGTTTGAATGACAAAGAGATTACAACTTGAAAATTCAAAGAAACAAAGACGCTCTCAATGATTTGGCATAGCAGCAGTGATCATATTTGGAGTCTCTGGAGGGTCAAAACTTGATCTCCTCAGCATCAATCAAGTCTTGAATCTGATTCTTCAAAGTCCAACAGCTGTCGGTGTCATGCCCAGGGCTGTCAGAATGGTAGGCACATCTCTCACTCGAGTTGTACTTGGAAGAGGAAGTATCAGGATTTTGAGGAGGATCCTTTAGCGTGATTAACCTCAACCTCAGCAAATGTTGTAATGCTTGAGACAAAGGCATGTTGATGTTTGTGTACTGCCTTTCTTGATATCTCACCCTAAGCCTCTTGCCCCGTGTTGAACAGTCGTGGGATTAGAGATCAAGATTGCCCCAGCATGTTGATCAAGACGACTCTTTTGACCAGTCACTGCATCAGACTCTTTCTTCCCATTGTAGGGGATATTCTGAACATCAGAGGGAGTAGCTCCTTGGATCTTCCCACTTTTGATGCCAGCTTCGACCCTTTCGCCGGTTAGTATTAGCTCGGTGAACCCAACTGAAGAGCTTCCAATTAAGTGATTGAAGAAAGGCCTTGTCAAAGTCCCCATGAAGATGTCAATCAGCTCTCTGTCAGTTAAAAGGTTTGCACCCTACCAGCCAAATCTCTCCACCTCTGAGCATACCCTTTGAAGTTCTCGTCAGAACCCATGGTCATGTTCTTCAATTGCACACGAGTTGGTGCGAGATCACCATTGTACTGATATTGTTTGTAAAAAGCAGTAGCCAAGTCCCCCCAGGTGTGGATGCGAGAACTCTCCAATTGATAGAACCACTCGAGTTGAGCCCCTACCAGGCTTTCTTGGAAGAAATGGATCCAAAGCCTTGGATCAGTTGCGTATGGTTGAATCTTGCGGACATAAGACATTAGATGCATCTTAGGGCAAGAAACTCCATCGTACAGAGCAAAGGTAGGGACTTTGAACTTTGGAGGGATGACTAATCCAGGAACCAAACCCAAGTCTCCTAAATCCAAGCCAGGTATTTGCTGAACCTCCATAGCATTGAGGCGATCTTCCAACTGCTTGTACATGTCATCAGCGGGAGGATATTGTTCCTCAGAGTAGTCAGCTTCATCAATCTCCAAATTGTGGTCTTCTTCAAGACTGATCCCCTTGTCTTTGAGAAGGATAGCTTTCAGATCTTCTTGCCCTTTCCCCATAGCCAGAAGCATTTGTTGGACTTGAGCGTTTTGAGCCTGGAGATCTTTCACCGTTTGTTCCATATTCATCTTACTGAAATAAACAGTAGGAAGAATAAGGAAACCTGAAAAGGAGAAACCTGCTATGCAATGATATGTATGATATATATGCAATGTTTTCAAGGATCTCTTGGGGTAAACACAAGAGAACGTTAGAGGTTGAACTTTGATCTTTGATTGGAGAACTTTGCGTCGGTGGGTGTCTTTCCACGAGAATCAAGCTCACCATGTCAAGTGGGTCATAGCCCCTGATTCAAGTTGTTGCACTTGATCTTTGATGGCATTTGTTTAGAGGAGAAAACCTCTTGCCCTTTGGTAGACGTCTGGCTCAATGAAACCCTGTGTTGTACCCCAAAATTTGCCCTCCCATATTCTCCAAGAAATTGCCAAGCCAAGTCACAAAATTCCCCAAGGGTTGTGCAGTCAAACAGTCTCCCATACAGTCAAAACTAGGGTTTGGGTTCTGATCAAGAAAATGAAGTTTTCAAAGGCCCAATCAAGTCTCATATGCTTACAAAGATGGTCAAGCATCCTCACATCAAGTTTCAAGGCATTCAGCTCAAAATTGCACAGTCAAAACCCTAGATTGCACTACAGTCAACTGTAGGGGCAAAATGGTCATTTGACAGTCAAAAGTTCAAATTTTTGGTCAACATATCATTTGGAAGCCACAAACATCATTTGATCAATGCTTGATCATGATTCTCAAAATTTGGCTCAGAAATCATCAAAGATGCAAAAGTTTCCTTATTTGGACAGCTGAAAAAGTCAACTGAAATTGACCAGGGCATAACTTTCACATGGATTATCAGAAAAATTCCATCCAAAGCTCATTTTGAAGAGAAAGACATTTCCTACAACTCATCTTCATACTTAAAGTCCAAGAAATGCTCTCACAAAAAGTTATCAATTTCAACATTATAGGTCATTTTCAAAAGTCAACAAAAAGGGACTTTAAGTCAAAGACCATAACTTGAGATTGGTAAATCAAAATGACATGGGACCAAAGGCATTGGTTAGAGGACTCAAAGACCTTTCCAAAATGTCTAAGAACATGAGAAAAGCTTAAAAATTGAGCAAGTTATGCCTTGTGGAAGTTGGGAAATTTTTGGATATTTTGAAAAGTCAACATTACTTCAAATGACCTAAAAATGCTAATGGGCCCATTTTTCTTCCATGATTCATCATTCCAAGCATATGCACGACCACTTGGCCCAAAGGGAAGTATTTTCTCATTTTTTATTTATTTATTTGAATTATTATTAATATTAATTCATTTAAATCATTTAAATATGTGGAAAATATATAACTTGACCTAAAAAATCTTTTTATACATGTTTTAAGGTCAATATTTCGTGTAAAGGCAAACTAGGAAAGATTTGGTCTGATTTGAGCTAATTGATACAAAGAACACATGAAAAAGATTCAAAAAGATCCTTAGAAAATCAATTATCAAAAATCATTATGGCAAGAGATTTGATGGAGTTTTGTTGACCTAATAGCTTCACTACAAAGCCAGGAACACAAACCTAATCGTACTACACTAAAAGCTGCGCTAAAGAACTCATTAGAAACTTGAAAAAATTCCTTGAAAACAAAATTCTGAAATCATTGTTGGAGGACGATTCAAAGCCTAATTTTCGTTCCAATAGCTTGCTCAAGGTCTATTGAGTGTATTTCAATCAGAATCATTCATCCAAACGCTAAGAACTGGTAAAACGGACATAAACTGTGTCAAGAAATTTCCAGAATCGTGCATCATGATTTATGCATACTTTGTCATTTTTATTCATTGATTCATGTTTGTTATGAGTTCCTGATGCTAACCATACAGATTGATTGCATTTTTGTGCCACATACGCGATTCCACCATGGCCAAGTTCTAGGGTTTACAGAGCTTGAAATTGGGGTTTTTCACCCAAGGAAAAATTAGGGTTCAAGGCCACCACCATTAGACTCAGCGCTTGAAGACGAAGATGATGGGACCCTCGCGCTCAATTTATGAGCGTTGAGGGGCTAATCGCTATTTTCTGGAAACGTCCCTAAAGCAACGCGTCTAAAACCGTTGCTGAATGTTTATGTTTCAGGGAAAGGGAAGAAGATGAACTCGTGGCACTGTGTGATACGTGGGTTTAAATTTCGCGCGCTTCCAAATAACTAACCCACGTTTTCCCTTTTATTATTCGCTGTTTATTTATATATCAAATATGTTAATTGGCACGGTTGGTTGGAGCAAGCGTTGGTAATACACTTGACCTGGGTTCGAACCCCAGGTCTGTACAATTTTCAATGTTATTTTGCAATATAGGTTCATGTGCAATTTTCAGGTTGAAGCACACCATATTCCATCACCAGCAAGCCAGCCACGTGCCTAGTGGAATCAAACCAAAGGCTGAGATTGAAAGAACACGCTGTACCCTAGTCCACGCTTCAACATGCTACTCACAAAAGTCAAATGGACTCATGCTTCTGGGCCAGCATTCTAAGGCCTACACCTCACAATTGGGGCCTGAACCCCCCCTGGTTTGCAATTTTGCTTTATACTTTATTTTTTCAATTATTGCTTTATTTATTTTATTGCTTTAATTTGAATAATTATGTTTACAAAATATAAAAACCTCATAAAAATCAGAAAAGATGAAGAAATATAATAAATTATTTTATTCTAATATTTTCATAAATAAATTAACATGTAAATTAATTTAGTATTAACTAGGTTGCAACTTTAATTCTTTTCATAATAAAATATAAAAAAATATAGAATTTAGGTTTAATTGTTAATTTTATTCCTCTCAATTTTTCTTTTTTCATAATAATAATATTACTCATTTTATTTTCATAATTAAATTGTACATAAAAGAATTTAGGTTTAATTTAGGTTATATTTTAATATTTTCATGACGAACTTAAAAAAACGTTAGAATTAGGGTTAGTTAATTTTAATTAATTCTTTTTTCTATTAAATCTTAAAAAACACTAAAAATACCAAAAAAACATTTTTTAATTTTTAATTTTAATTCCTCATTAATTCTAATTAATTAATTCATGTAATTTAATATTTTGCAAAAGGGTCCAACGCCCTCGTTCGTAATTTATTTAATTCGCGTATTCATTTTATTTCGCTTAATTCAATATGTACCTCTCCCAAAGCGATGTAACAATTACTTTTCGCACTCTACTTTTATTTGCTTTATTTATTTTTCTGTCAAATCGGGTCCGGTTTAATTTTGGCGATGTGGACCCGCGCCATTTGTAATAGCTTTAGAATTTACTTTTCCGCGCTCTTTTAACTGTTAACAAAAAAAGCATGAAAGAATGTATGGACTTAAATAAAATCAAGCGTAGAACACCAATAACATGAACAAGACAAATATCAATGAAAACGACACACGAATCGCACACACCACCCCTAGGGTACGCCTCACTGTTGCCTTGCCTTCGAAAGGTGATCGTCGAGTAGAGGATGTCTTAGTAAGTCCTCATGATCCGAGAACCTGGCATGAGGGTAGCTTCTAAGGTGTCTTCCCATTGCTCTGGTGATCACCATGTCCCGAACCCTCGAATTGACCCGAACACCTCCAACGGTGGTGCTACCTACCTCTCAATGGTGGGATGGCACTACTTTAAAGGACATTTACACAGACGAATTCCTTAGGGTAGGTAGATGACTCATGGATACTTGCTCTCTTCAAAAAACAAATAAAAATCTTTTCACACCGACACTTTTCAAAAGCTTTCAAAACAATTTTTCAAACACTCTGACGCACGAGTCGAACTGAAATTTTTCAAAGAAACTTTTTTTAAAACCCACAATTGAAAAGCAAGCAAACATTTTTGAAAACACATTGAGCAAGTATCTAAGAGCCCATGGATAACCATGGATAGAAAGGGTGCTAACACCTTCCCTTTCTATAATCTACCTCCCGAACCGAGAGCGATCTCTTTAAGGAATTTTTCTGTGCTTTTGTCCTTTCCATTTGGAGAAAATAAAAGACGGTGGCGAATCTTGCTTCTGCGACATTTCGCGAACCAGCGTTAAACAGTCAGTTCCAGATCCACCGATCACAGAACTGGCGACTCTGCTAGGGAATTAAGACTTAAAGTGAGGTATACCTTAGGGCTAGCTAATAACTATGTTTTCAATTGTATTGCTTTGTGTGCTTTAAATTGTGGGTTGCTTGGGAGTTATATAGATCCTAAACCCGGATCTGGGGGATACCTTCTTAGAAAGTAGCAACAAGGCTGTGAGGGAACTGTGCGGGGTATACCGACATGGTTGAAACAGTCTGCTACGTTGATGTGGCACTTTGGTGTGTACCGGTAACCCTTGAGTTCAGTCAAGGAGAGTACGGGGCCTCCGCGTGGTGTCATGAAGCATCAACAAACCTTAGGAACCTTAATTGAACTATCTTGGCCTCTTTAGGGTAGTGAGATAACTGACTTTGGTGCAGTCCGAGGTTGGTTGATACTCGATACTACACTCAATTGAGGGTTGCTTTCCTGGAATATTTCGGTCGCCAGTTCGGTGGCTAAATCGAAATGATGAACAATGAAAGCAATCCCGTGATATTGGGAACCTTAGAACCCGGTTACTTTGATTAGGATAGGTTGAACCCACTAACTTCAAGAGGGTACTACCCAGACCCCATGCTGGCCTTAAACCTTAAGGGCTTGCCTTGTGTGCCTTGTGTGCCTTACATGTTTGTCCTTGTACATATCTGTGGTGTGTTTAATCATAGCATCATGACATCATCCAGCATCATATGCATTGACTAACCATTTCAGGGGTTCGGATTTTCATCTTTGTTCTTGTTTTGTAGGACATGGAAACTGTTCGTAGAAAGACAATTCAAATCAGTCTTGTAAGGGTACCTCCTCAGCTTAAGGAGCTTATATCCAGGATTCCTGAGAACTCTTCATTCAGTGAAAGACATGGAAGCCTCATCAGCTTGGTCAACACCAACATTGAGGAAGATATGATCAAGGTCCTGTTCCAATTCTTTGACCCTCTGCATCACTGTTTCACCTTCTTGGACTATCAGTTGGTACCTACATTGGAGGAGTTCTCCCGGCTCCTGAAGATCCCTATCCTTGATCAGCTACCCTTCAACGGTACAGAAAAGGAACCTAAGCTTGAAGAGATTGCTAAAGCCTTGCACTTACAGTCATCTGACCTCAAAGGACATTGGGAAGTTAGAAGTGGTATCAAAGGGTTCTTAGCCAGATTTCTGTTTGAAAAGGCCCTTGAATGTTGGAACTCCCTTGACTTGCGAGCTTTTGAAGAGGTTGTGGCCCTCCTTATTTATGGTTTGGTGTTGTTCCCTAACCCAGATCAGCTCATTGATATCAGTGCTGTCCAGATCTTTATGTCTAGGAATCCCATACCTACGTTGCTGGGGGACATCCTTCACTCATGTTACACTCGAACCATGAGAAAAAGAGGTGTCCTTATGTGTTGCACTCCTCTCCTGGGAAGGTGGTTTATTTCGCACCTTCCACAATCAGTCTTGAAAAATGAGCGGGGTTTGAGATGGTCACAACGGTTGATGACTCTTACACATGCAGATATACATTGGTGTCCTAGGTCCAGAGAAGATGTCACTATCATTGATCGTTGTGGGGAGTACCCTAATGTTCCTTTACTTGGAATCAGAGGAGGTATTACTTATAGCCCATGCCTGGCTTGGAGACAGTTTGGTTATGCTCGGAGGGATGGTCCTCATGACATGTTAATTCCTGACATAGTTTTTGACTTCGACAATGATACTCAAGGACTTCGCCAGAGATTTATCAGAGCTTGGAGGATGCCCAGTAGGATAGACAGCAAGACACTGGGGCACAGGAATTCCATCCCGTTGGAACCATATCTCAAGTGGGTATGAGCCCGCTCCCAGAAGTTAGTAATGCCTTATCCTCATATGCTCCCGGTAATCAAAGAGCCTGTCTTGGAAGGGGAAGTGTCCCACATTATTCAGCACCCTGATATGCCCACATCCTGGGAAGAGATGCAGAAGAGCTGGATCCAGCTTAAGGAAGAGCGGAATTCTCTTGAGACCAGTCTGCATGCCAGTGAAAAGAAGGTCTTGGAGCTCACCCGCCTGTTGCATGAGGAGAAGAACCTCAACACTTACATAGCTCCGAAGAGGATGCGCAGTGTTTTTTGGGATTGATTTGATTTTTGTAATTTTTGCCCATGAGGCTTTGATGTATTAAACAATGATTTCCTTAATGATAACGTGTGTTCCCTTTTTGTCTACAACAAATTTGAACTTTCGAACCCTTGAATGCATTGCATACGCATTTCATACATCATGTGCATAACAGGTTTTTCCCCTTTTCAGGTTGCTTACAGTTCTTCGCTGTTTATTTCAGCATCATGAATCCCGAATCTGCATCAACTGAGACATCAATCAAGGCTCTTCAGGCGCAAAATGTGCAGTTTCAAGAACTAATCAAGGGTCTGGCTAAAGGCCAAGAAGAATTAAAGACTATGCTCCTGAAGAAGGAGAAGAAGAAGAAGAGAAGAACTGTTCTGTTCAACTCGGGCCGAAGGTTTGGCAATACTCTGCAGCATGAAGAGGCTGGTTCTTCTGTTGGCAAGAGTCCTTCTCAGGCAGAAGTAAAGGTCCCTAGTCCGGTAGTCTCCGACAACGAGACAGATTTTGATGAAGAGCAGTACCCTCCGGCAGATGATAGATACAAGCAACTGGAGGATAGGTTGAAGGCTATGGAGGTTCAACAGGTACCTGGGCTGGATTTCGGAGATCTGGGTTTGTCGACTGGTGTGATTATCCCCCATAAGTTCAAAGCACCATCCTTCTCCAAATATGACGGGGCGTCTTGTCCCAAGCTGCATCTAAGGTCCTATATTCGGAAAATTCAGCCGTACTCTGCAGATAAGAATTTATGGATCCACTTCTTCCAAGAGAGTCTTTCAGGGACTCATCTCGAATGGTTCTATCAGCTGGATGGGACCAAGGTTCGTAACTGGGAGGAGTTGGCTACTGCTTTCTACAAGCAGTATCAATATAATGCCGACCTTGCCCCCACACGTACCCAACTCCAGGGTATGTCGTTAGGTGCAAGCAAAGGTTTTAAGGAGTACGCTCAGAAGTGGAGAGACCTGGCTGGCAGGGTGCAGCCACCATTGACTGATCGGGAGCTGGTAGACATGTTCTTGGGGACCCTATCTGGGCCGTTTTTCAACCATCTCATTGGGAATTCTTCTGCTGGGTTCACTGATTTGATCTTGACTGGAGAGAGGATTGAAGCTGGGCTGAAGTCTGGGAAGATTGCAAAGGGGGCATCATCTAGTTCTGAAAAGAAACCATTCAAGAAGGAGTCTAGCGCCGTATATGGTTCCAGGAGATCAGAAAGACATGAGCACCGCCAATCTGTCAGTGCGGTCATGATTGCTAAGCCTGCTGCCGCTCCCCGGCCAAACAATACTCAGAAGGTGGAAAGACCCCGGAGGGAATTCACCCGCTTAAACATGACTTTGTCACAGATCCTGCCAATGTTGCTCTCAACCAATTTAGTGACTGTCAGGGAGGCGCCAAAGTTCCCCAATACTGCATCTCCCAAGTACAACCCGAATGCTCGTTGTGCTTACCATTCAGATAGCCCGGGGCACTCTACTGATGACTGTTGGGCGTTAAAGAACAAGCTGCAGGACCTTATTGATGCCAAAGAGGTGCAGTTTGAGGCATCTGACAAGCCTAATGTGGTGACGGCTCCCCTACCTGCTCATGGAGTGAATGCCATTGGGGACGAAGAGGAAGTTGATGAAGCTGAGTTTGATAGCTGGATCTACCCGGCAACCGACAGTGGACTCAACAATTGGAGTGCAAAGGACAACTTATCTGTTTCTCTTGTTACTAAGTAATAAATTTCTTTGTTTCGCTATTTTTGTAATAAACAATGATAAACTCTATGGCCCGGTGTCTTACCCGAGGCACCGTGGTTCTATTTGTGAGGGCATACAAATTGTCATTTCATATACCATGAATGAAAATCTTGGACGTATTTTTCGCATTGCAAATATTGTGCTCCTTTTCTGTCTTTCTTTCCTTTACATAATTTTCAAAACAGCTGTATTTACACACACACTCACTCATACAGGTTTCAATCCACTCTGGATCTCACTGATAACAACTCTGCTACCGCCAATTATGACTTCGAAAATCCGATCAACTTAGCCGAAGACGAAGGTGAAGATGATTGCGAAGTGCCTGGCGAGCTTGCAAGACTGTTGCTTCAGGAAGAGAGGGCAATTCAACCCCATGAAGAGCCAGTGGAAACAATAAACATGGGTACTGAGGCAGACAGGAAAGAGGTAAAGATTGGTGCCAACCTAGAGCTCAGCGTGAATCAACGGTTAACCAAGATGCTACATGACTATATGGAGATCTTTGCCTGGTCCTACGAAGACATGCCAGGGTTGGATACCGACATTGTGGTCCATCACTTGCCGACTAAGGAAGACTGTCCTCCAGTTAAGCAAAAGGTCCGTCGGATGCGTCCAGAGATGTCCGAGAAGATTAAAGCCGAGGTTATGAAACAGTTTGATGCTGGGTTCCTTGCAGTGACTTATTACCCTCAGTGGGTTGCTAATGTGGTGCCGGTACCTAAGAAGGACGGTAAGGTCAGAATGTGTGTCGATTACAGGGATCTGAACAGGGCCAGCCCCAAGGATGACTTCCCCTTACCCCACATTGATGTCCTTGTTGATAATACAGCTCAGCACAAGGTGTTCTCTTTCATGGATGGCTTTTCAGGTTACAATCAGATCAAGATGGCACCTGAAGACATGGAAAAGACTACATTTGTTACTCAGTGGGGCACCTTCTGTTACAAGGTCATGCCATTCGGGTTAAAGAACGCTGGGGCAACCTACCAACGTGCCATGGTTGCCTTATTTCATGACATGATCCATCACGAGATAGAGGTGTATGTGGACGACATGATCGCAAGATCCCAGACCGAGGAAGAGCACCTAGATCATCTGCAGAAGTTGTTTGACCGGTTGAAACTGTACAAACTGAGATTGAACCCGAACAAGTGCACCTTCGGGGTAAGATCTGGGAAGTTGTTAGGCTTCGTGGTCAGTGATAAAGGTATTCAAGTGGACCCTGCTAAGGTCAAAGCTATTCAAGAGATGCCAGTTCCTAAGACAGAGAAGGAAGTCAGAGGCTTTTTAGGACGCCTGAATTACATCGCTCGATTCATCTCACATCTGACTGCTACTTGTGAGCCAATCTTCAAGCTGCTAAAGAAAGATCAGGTAGTACGTTGGAACGATGAATGTCAGGATGCTTTCGACAGAATCAAAGAGTATCTCCAAGAACCACCTATCCTTATGCCACCGGTTGAAGGGAGACCTCTGATACTATATCTGACAGTGCTTGACAATTCAATGGGGTGTGTGTTGGGGCAGCATGACGAGTCTGGCCGAAAAGAGCATGCCATTTATTACCTTAGCAAAAAGTTTACCGACTGTGAGACCCGATACTCACTGCTTGAGAAAACTTGCTGTGCTTTGGTATGGGCTGCTCGCCGGCTGAGACAGTATATGCTGACTCACACTACCTTGTTGATCTCAAAGATGGATCCTATAAAGTACATATTCGAAAAGCCTGCTCTGTCTGGGAGAATTGCAAGATGGCAAATGATCTTGACGGAATACGACATTCAGTACACCACCCAGAAAGCCATCAAGGGGAGTGTATTGGCAGACCACTTAGCTCATCAAGCTGTAGATGATTATCAATCAATGAACTTCGAGTTTCCGGATGAAAGCATCATGATAGTAACTGATTGTGAAGTACCTGGACCGGATGAAGGACCTGAGCCAGGATCCCGATGGTCTATGCACTTTGACGGAGCCTCCAATGCTTTGGGAAACGGTATCGGCGCCATCATCATATCCCCTCAAGGTACTCATACTCCACTCACTGCCCGGCTGTGTTTCAACTGTACCAACAATATGGCGGAGTATGAGGCGTGTATCATGGGTCTTCAAGCTGCGATCGACCTAAGGATCAAATTTCTGAGTGTCTTCAGAGATTCCGCTCTTGTGATCAATCAGATCAAGGGAGAGTGGGATACGAAACATCCAAACCTGATTCCTTACAGAGAATGCGTGTTGACCCTGATCCCCCACTTCACGGAGATAACCTTTGAGCACTTTCCAAGAGAAGAGAATCAGTTAGCGGACGCGTTAGCTACAATGTCTTCAATGTTCAAGGTCAAATGGGATAATGAAGCTCCCCGGATCATCATCTGGAAACTGGACGAACCGACATACTGTTGTGATTTCGAAACTGAATTGGTGACTGAAAAGCCTTGGTACCACGAAGTGAAGAGATATCTGGAAGCTCAGGAATACCCTGAAGGTGCATCTGTCAATGATAAGAAATTCCTGAGGAGGTTTGCAGCCAAGTTCTTCCTTAGCAACGGCATCTTGTACAAGCGAAACCATGATTCAACCCTACTGCGTTGTGTGGATAAGACTGAAGCAGAAAGAATCATGGAAGAGCTACATGAAGGGACCTTTGGTACGCATTCCAGTGGACACACTATGGCTAAGAAAATCCTACGGGCAGGATACTACTGGTCCACAATGGAAGCTGACTGCTACCAACACTCCAGGACATGCCACAAGTGCCAGATCTATGCAGACAAGGTGCATGTTCCTCCGGTTCCCCTGAATGTTCTGACTGCGCCTTGGCCGTTTGCAATGTGGGGCATAGACATGATCGGTGAGATTAAACCTACGGCATCTAATGGACATCGCTTCATCCTAGTGGCGATTGATTATTTTACAAAGTGGGTCGAGGCAGCCTCCTATGCTACGGTAACCAAGACTGTTGTGGCACGGTTCATTCGGCACAACCTGATCTGTCGATACGGCGTCCCTGAGCGGATAATTACAGACAACGGTACCAATCTGAATAACAAGATGATCAAGGAGCTCTGTGAACAGTTCAAAATACAGCACCACAATTCTTCTCCTTACAGACCGAAGATGAATGGGGCTGTAGAAGCAGCAAATAAGAACATCAAGAAAATCGTGCAGAAAATGACAGTGACTTACAAAGATTGGCACGAAATGTTACCGTTCGCTCTACATGGGTACCGTACCTCAGCTAGGACGTCAACCGGGGCAACTCCTTTCTCTCTGGTTTATGGCATGGAGGCAGTCTTGCCGATTGAAGTACAAATTCCCTCTCTCCGAATAATGAAGGATGCAAATCTGAACGAAGATGATTGGATCCAGACACGACTTGACCAACTCAATCTCATTGACGAAAAGAGACTTGTTGCTATCTGTCATGGTCAGACGTATCAGAAACAAATGATCAGGGCATTTAACAAAAAGGTCAGACCACAGGAATATCAAGTTGGGGATCTGGTAATCAAGCGAATCATCCTTCCTCAGAGTGATCCAAGGGGCAAATGGACCCCTACGTACGAAGGGCCATTTGTGGTTAAGCATGTGTTCTCAGGAGGAGCAATGATATTGACCAACATGGATGGTGACGACCTTCCTCACCCCGCCAATGCAGACATAGTAAAAAGATACTACGCATGAAAAAAGACCCGCTAGGCTGACATGCCTAGGCAAAAATTAGGGCTTCCCGTCGAACCAAAAGGGTTCGGGCAAAATGAAGGGATGAAAATGAAAAAATCTGTACACCCGGCAAGTCGAAAACCTGAAAAGGCGGCTTGGGCAAAAATGGGTATCCCGGTGGACTGAAAACCCGAAAGGGCGGTCCAGGCAAAAATTAGGGATGAAGCGTAATACTATGTCTCATTGATCACTTTGCATCCAGAATCCGGTATCTACATCAAGTTCAGACGGCATCGATCAGTCAGCTTCACCTTCAGCCAAGGTCATCAAGTGATGAGACGCTCGGAGTTATAAAGGCAATAGCAGAGTTGAAACCCAGTGGATCATTCGTATTTCACACAGCTGTTTTATTTTCTTTTGTACAAAATCTGTATAAACTCTCTTATTCGGCGGCGTTCTCTTACTAGGACGTCAGCCTCTTGTATACAAAACGCCTATTCACGGGCCATTCAAAAATCAATACAAATATATTTTCAGCTAAACGTGCCAAGTGTTTTCCTTTTTCTGTTTTGTTTTGCGAAGAACGTCCAAGGTTCAATTTGTGATATATGCATTGACAATAATTTGCTAACTCATAAATATTTGCATACGAAACAAAGGAATTAATTGCAGGTAACACTAGAAACAGGGGCAATAAAAGAGTTGTCTGAGCAGTCTAATTGTTCTATCCTCCAAGGCACCAAGGTAGGTTCGGCTAAAGAATACGACCAAGTACGTATTAATTCCCCAGAGAGTGGTTCAACAAAACAGTACATTCTTCTCCAAGCAGAGTTGATAAATATCAAGGAAATTGAGTATCCTCCCGCAGATCTCAACGTCTCCCCAGTAGCATACATATTCTTAACAAGCATCCCCGGCAGTCTTGGTCTAAAGATTGTTCCCCGGCGGCGTACTAATATTCAAAGGAATCACTTCCCCAGCATATCAAAACTTCCCCAGGAAAATCCAGTTTCCCCAGGAAAATTGGAATTCATATCCCCAAGCAGTAAGCTTATCCCCAGTAAATTCTGGAAGCTTATCCTCGCAGAACACGAACGCGTCGTCCGGCTTGATTTAAAGAGTTATTTCCTTAACAGAATATAACTGGGTTATCCTCAGCCAAAAGCCACGGAAAGATCGTCGTCAACGAAGTATTCTTACCCCAGCGAAGTCCCTCAACACTTCCAACAACAAGACATCCTCAGCAAGTTATTATCTACACTCAGCAAAGCATCTCCCCACAGAGTATTGCTTCCCAGCATGGTCACTAGAATATTTTTCTCCCCGCAGAATCTGCCAAGTTTATTCCTCAACGGAGTCATCTTCTCCTACCGGTATTCTTGCAGTTATCATCCCCAGCGGAAGCAAAATCTATTCTTCAACATCAGTCCAGGATATTGACTTCCCGGCACCCGTCAAGGATTTACTTTCCTAGACGAAAACATTCATAAAACATCACATACATCATTATAGCATGCATAACGCATCATATCATACAAATCTCATTTATGTTGAGAACATCATTGCTTGATCCATATCATGCATTGCATATGACTGACCTTTACCTTTCAGGAAAGACGCAGTTAAAATGTTTAAACATATTTCAAAGCCTTCTCTAGTCCAGCTAAATCGACTCCCAACAGATTTTTCTGATAAAGACTCAGCAGAAGTTATGGTACCCTCTCCGACAAGTGCGTGAGGTGGTAATTCCTTTTTCAGATGTTTCCCTCTCCGACGATGAGTGTGAGGTGATAGTCTTCTATGGTTCCCTCTCCGATGGTGTGTGAGGTGGTAAGTCCTTTTCAGATGTTTCCCTCTCCGACGATGAGTGTGAGGTGATAGTCTCCTATGGTCCCCTCTCCGACAAGTGCGTGAGGTGGTAATTCCTTTTCAAGATGTTTCCCTCTCCGACGATGAGTGTGAGGTGATAGTCTCCTATGGTTCCCTCTCCGACGGTGTGTGAGGTGGTAAGTCCTTTTCAGATGTTTCCCTCTCCGACGATGAGTGTGAGGTGATAGTCTCCTATGGTTCCCTCTCCGACGGTGTGTGAGGTGGTAAGTCCTTTTCAAGATGTTTCCCTCTCCGACGATGAGTGTGAGGTGATAGTCTCCTATGGTTCCCTCTCCGACAGTGTGTGAGGTGGTAAGTCCTTTTCAGATGTTTCCCTCTCCGACGATGAGTGTGAGGTGATAGTCTCCTATGGTTCCCTCTCCGACGGAGTATGAGGTGGTAAGTCCTTTTCAGATGTTTCCCTTTCCGACGTTGAGTGAGGTGATCATTCCTTTCAGGTTATAATTGCCTATGGTTCTCTTCCCAATACTGCAAAGATAATAATTCCCATCAAGATTTTCTCAACGAGCGTTGTTGAAGTTAAAATCACCCAAGGTTCTCTTATCATTCATACTAAGGCAGTAACCATCCCTGGTTCATTCATCGCTGTTTGAAGCTCCAGATCCAGCTCCTGTAACCAGTCAGGACACATCTATACCAAGCATCTGAAAACCAACTCCTGCAACGTGTCAGGTACTCATTTTTTCTTTTGCAGGTATGCAGGTTCTCGCCAAGGAATCTCTTACGCAATCAACATCCAGATGGCATCTATAAGCCCATCATCCTATCCAGCAACCTCCCAATGGCATCTATAAGCCCATTCCACTATCACTGTTACTATGTGAGCGCAAATTTCTGGGCACTCTAGTGTCCAATCATCTTCTACCCTCGGATTACGAAAGGCACGTCAGCCAATCTGCATCCTCAGGTCTAAGAAGATTGAACAGGGGCAACTGTTGTACCCCAAAATTTGCCCTCCCATATTCTCCAAGAAATTGCCAAGCCAAGTCACAAAATTCCCCAAGGGTTGTGCAGTCAAACAGTCTCCCATACAGTCAAAACTAGGGTTTGGGTTCTGATCAAGAAAATGAAGTTTTCAAAGGCCCAATCAAGTCTCATATGCTTACAAAGATGGTCAAGCATCCTCACATCAAGTTTCAAGGCATTCAGCTCAAAATTGCACAGTCAAAACCCTAGATTGCACTACAGTCAACTGTAGGGGCAAAATGGTCATTTGACAGTCAAAAGTTCAAATTTTTGGTCAACATATCATTTGGAAGCCACAAACATCATTTGATCAATGCTTGATCATGATTCTCAAAATTTGGCTCAGAAATCATCAAAGATGCAAAAGTTTCCTTATTTGGACAGCTGAAAAAGTCAACTGAAATTGACCAGGGCATAACTTTCACATGGATTATCAGAAAAATTCCATCCAAAGCTCATTTTGAAGAGAAAGACATTTCCTAAAACTCATCTTCATACTTCAAGTCCAAGAAATGCTCTCACAAAAAGTTATCAATTTCAACATTATAGGTCATTTTCAAAAGTCAACAAAAAGGGACTTTAAGTCAAAGACCATAACTTGAGATTGGTAAATCAAAATTACATGGGACCAAAGGCATTGGTTAGAGGACTCAAAGACCTTTCCAAAATGTCCAAGAACATGAGAAAAGCTTAAAAATTGAGCAAGTTATGCCTTGTGGAAGTTGGGAAATTTTTGGATATTTTGAAAAGTCAACATTACTTCAAATGACCTAAAAATGCTAATGGGCCCATTTTTCTTCCATGATTCATCATTCCAAGCATATGCACGACCACTTGGCCCAAAGGGAAGTATTTTCTCATTTTTTATTTATTTATTTGAATTATTATTAATATTAATTCATTTAAATCATTTAAATATGTGGAAAATATATAACTTGACCTAAAAAATCTTTTTATACATGTTTTAAGGTCAATATTTCGTGTAAAGGCAAACTAGGAAAGATTTGGTCTGATTTGAGCTAATTGATACAAAGAACACATGAAAAAGATTCAAAAAGATCCTTAGAAAATCAATTATCAAAAATCATTATGGCAAGAGATTTGATGGAGTTTTGTTGACCTAATAGCTTCACTACAAAGCCAGGAACACAAACCTAATCGTACTACACTAAAAGCTGCGCTAAAGAACTCATTAGAAACTTGAAAAAATTCCTTGAAAACAAAATTCTGAAATCATTGTTGGAGGACAATTCAAAGCCTAATTTTCGTTCCAATAGCTTGCTCAAGGTCTATTGAGTGTATTTCAATCAGAATCATTCATCCAAACGCTAAGAACTGGTAAAACGGACATAAACTGTGTCAAGAAATTTCCAGAATCGTGCATCATGATTTATGCATACTTTGTCATTTTTATTCATTGATTCATGTTTGTTATGAGTTCCTGATGCTAACCATACAGATTGATTGCATTTTTGTGCCACATACGCGATTCCACCATGGCCAAGTTCTAGGGTTTACAGAGCTTGAAATTGGGGTTTTTCACCCAAGGAAAAATTAGGGTTCAAGGCCACCACCATTAGACTCAGCGCTTGAAGACGAAGATGATGGGACCCTCGCGCTCAATTTATGAGCGTTGAGGGGCTAATCGCTATTTTCTGGAAACGTCCCTAAAGCAACGCGTCTAAAACCGTTGCTGAATGTTTATGTTTCAGGGAAAGGGAAGAAGATGAACTCGTGGCACTGTGTGATACGTGGGTTTAAATTTCGCGCGCTTCCAAATAACTAACCCACGTTTTCCCTTTTATTATTCGCTGTTTATTTATATATCAAATATGTTAATTGGCACGGTTGGTTGGAGCAAGCGTTGGTAATACACTTGACCTGGGTTCGAACCCCAGGTCTGTACAATTTTCCATGTTATTTTGCCATATAGGTTCATGTGCAATTTTCAGGTTGAAGCACACCATATTCCATCACCAGCAAGCCAGCCACGTGCCTAGTGGAATCAAACCAAAGGCTGAGATTGAAAGAACACGCTGTACCCTAGTCCACGCTTCAACATGCTACTCACAAAAGTCAAATGGACTCATGCTTCTGGGCCAGCATTCTAAGGCCTACACCTCACAATTGGGGCCTGAACCCCCCCTGGTTTGCAATTTTGCTTTATACTTTATTTTTTCAATTATTGCTTTATTTATTTTATTGCTTTAATTTGAATAATTATGTTTACAAAATATAAAAACCTCATAAAAATCAGAAAAGATGAAGAAATATAATAAATTATTTTATTCTAATATTTTCATAAATAAATTAACATGTAAATTAATTTAGTATTAACTAGGTTGCAACTTTAATTCTTTTCATAATAAAATATAAAAAAATATAGAATTTAGGTTTAACTGTTAATTTTATTCCTCTCAATTTTTCTTTTTTCATAATAATAATATTACTCATTTTATTTTCATAATTAAATTGTACATAAAAGAATTTAGGTTTAATTTAGGTTATATTTTAATATTTTCATGACGAACTTAAAAAAACGTTAGAATTAGGGTTAGTTAATTTTAATTAATTCTTTTTTCTATTAAATCTTAAAAAACACTAAAAATACCAAAAAAACATTTTTTAATTTTTAATTTTAATTCCTCATTAATTCTAATTAATTAATTCATGTAATTTAATATTTTGCAAAAGGGTCCAACGCCCTCGTTCGTAATTTATTTAATTCGCGTATTCATTTTATTTCGCTTAATTCAATATGTACCTCTCCCAAAGCGATGTAACAATTACTTTTCGCACTCTACTTTTATTTGCTTTATTTATTTTTCTGTCAAATCGGGTCCGGTTTAATTTTGGCGATGTGGACCCGCGCCATTTGTAATAGCTTTAGAATTTACTTTTCCGCGCTCTTTTAACTGTTAACAAAAAAAGCATGAAAGAATGTATGGACTTAAATAAAATCAAGCGTAGAACACCAATAACATGAACAAGACAAATATCAATGAAAACGACACACGAATCGCACACACCACCCCTAGGGTACGCCTCACTGTTGCCTTGCCTTCGAAAGGTGATCGTCGAGTAGAGGATGTCTTAGTAAGTCCTCATGATCCGGGAACCTGGCATGAGGGTAGCTTCTAAGGTGTCTTCCCATTGCTCTGGTGATCACCATGTCCCGAACCCTCGAATTGACCCGAACACCTCCAACGGTGGTGCTACCTACCTCTCAATGGTGGGATGGCACTACTTTAAAGGACATTTACACAGACGAATTCCTTAGGGTAGGTAGATGACTCATGGATACTTGCTCTCTTCAAAAAACAAATAAAAATCTTTTCACACCGACACTTTTCAAAAGCTTTCAAAACAATTTTTCAAACACTCTGACGCACGAGTCGAACTGAAATTTTTCAAAGAAACTTTTTTTAAAACCCACAATTGAAAAGCAAGCAAACATTTTTGAAAACACATTGAGCAAGTATCTAAGAGCCCATGGATAACCATGGATAGAAAGGGTGCTAACACCTTCCCTTTCTATAATCTACCTCCCGAACCGAGAGCGATCTCTTTAAGGAATTTTTCTGTGCTTTTGTCCTTTCCATTTGGAGAAAATAAAAGACGGTGGCGACTCTTGCTTCCGCGACATTTCGCGAACCAGCGTTAAACAGTCAGTTCCAGATCCACCGATCACACCCTGCATCAAAAGAACCCTCGAGATCCTTGAAATGGTTATTGAAAAAATGCTATGGTATGATGTCATGATGTTATGTACATGTATGCAAAAGCAAGTGAGTGTATATACAGAAAAACTTATTCACACAAAGCAAACAAGTCCTTAGGTTTAGGCTTGCATGGGGTCTGTAGGTAAGTACCCTCTTGAAAGTTAGTTGGCTCATCCTGTCCTAGAAATAGAAACCGGGTTCTAAGGAGCTCAATATCATTGGACTGTTTTCTGTGTTCATTGTTTTGGTTTAGCCACTTAACTGGCGACCAAAATATTCCAAGAAAGCAACCCTCAATGAGTGTAGTATCTAGTATCTACCAACTTCGGACTGCACCAAAGTCGGTCATTTCACTACCCTTAAAAAGGTTAGGATGGTCAATTAAGGTTCTAAGAGTTCGTTAGTGCTTCACGACATCACTCAGCGGCCCCGTACTCTCCTTGATTGAACTCAAGGGTTACCGGTACTCACAAATATGTCACACTAACATAGCTTACTGCTTCAACCGTGTCGGTATACCCCGCACAGTTCCCTCACAGTTTTTTTGTTGCTATTTACCTAAAAAGGTGCCCCAAATCCGGGTGTAGGATTTACAACAAACCCAAACAAGGACCCAAAAAGTAAAGCAATCAAGGAAATCAAAGCAAGAATGTAAAGGTGATCTAAACCCTAGAGTAACCCCACTTTTGAATTTGCAAATCCCCAGCAGAGTCGCCAATTCTGTGATACGGTGGGAGAACTGACTTGAGATTTTTGCGTTTGTATTTGCACTTGTTCGGTTTAGCAAGAGTCGCCACCGACTTTTTATTTTATCCTAAAGGAAAGGTTAAAAAGCACAGGAAAAACCTTTTGAGATGTTTCGTGGGTTCGGGGGGTAGATTATGAAAAGGGAAGGTATTAGCACCCTTTTCATCCATGGTTATCCATGGGCTCTTAGTTACTTGTTTAGATCACTTGCCTTTGATTTTCAATTGCTTGAAATTGTGGTGTGTGTGTGTGTTTTGAAAATGTTTTGAAAAAGAGGCCTTGTCTAGGCAACCATTGTAATGACTCGTGTTTGAGTATATACAAAGGTGTGTATCTTTTCGAAAAGATGTTTCAAATGTTTTTGGAAGTTGTTTTTGAAAGTGTTTGTGGAGTGTGGTTTTGAAAAGTAGGCAAGTGTGTTTTGCAAGTTGATCAAGTAACTAAGAGTTGTCTACCCCTAAATTTACTCAAAGATTTTTCTCATGTTTTAACCCTTTTAACAATTTTGTTCCACCATTGTACTTGGTGGACAATCTTGCGTTAGGATGTTAACGAGACAGGCGCGGGTCATCGTATGGACCATGAATGCAATGGTGCCAAGTGTCTTTGGCAATTTGAAGGGACTATGATCATTTTGATTAGGCAACTTTCGAAAGCGTCATCGAGGGACTATGATCATTTTGAATTGTTTTACAAAAGATACTCAACGTGCAAGCATGGCCCATTTTAGAAGGCAACAAGCGGGATTACCCTAGGGGTGCAAGTGTGAATTGTGTATTGATTGTCATGCATTTGTCTTGTATTAGGTTGTCTAGCGTTTGATTTTATTTACATACAAACCCTAGGTCTAACCATGGTATATTTGAAAGCGATAAATTGCGAGAATTTAAAGTCTACGCTATTACAAATAAGTATCCGGGAGTGGGGGTACAAATATTTACAAATGGGGATGATACTTTAATAGGAGAGTAGTGTCCAAATAAATTTACAACCAAATCGAATTGCGATCTCAAAGTAAAATGTAGCAATGTACAAAGATAAGCAAATGTGTATTGTATTTGTGTGTAAGTGCATGATTTATTTACAAGTTGAGAAAGTGTATTTATTAAGTATTGTTAACTTAATGGAAAATTAAGTATTTTATTTATTCTTTTTTTGTCTTTTTTTTAATTATGTACAAAATTTTAATTAAAGAAAATTTTAACTTAACATATAAAAAAAGCTATCGTTTATGTATTAAGGTTTTATATACAAAAAGGTTTTTAAAGAAAAGAAAAGAAAATTGTTCAACTTTAAGAAAATTAATATTCATATCTTTTCTTTAAAAAGTAATAAAATAAAAAGAAACAATTAGGAAAATTTGTATGAAAAGATTTATTAAAGAGAGTTTTTAATCTATTAACCTAATCTAATATTTATGTGTTCTTTTTAATATAACAAAATAAAAGACAATTTTTGGTATAAAAATAAAGTATTGTTTTATTTAACAAAATAAATAAAATATATTAGTAAAAAAAATAAAAAATAAATGGATAAGTAAGAAAAGATATAAGTTTATGAAAAAAGAAAGAATAAGTTTTGAGAGAATTTATGGGCTTTAAGGGGAAGCTGGCCCAAAACAAAGTTGGAAAAGATAAACAGAAAGGGGGGGTGCGCCTGGAATGTATGGGCTTAAGGTGAATGAAAGGGGCAAGGCCCAGTGGCGTCTCACAAATTTGTAAGGGTTTTCAGGGTTTGTTTTCATTTGGGAACTAGGGTTTGTGAGTTACAGCGTCGTTCATCACTTTGCTTCGTTCCTCTTCATCCGTTCTCATGCCAAGCGTCTGAACATCTCCTCCTCGCCTAAGGTCATCAGACGCTACCTCCCACCTTCTTCTCTCCATGGCCATGCAAGGTGGTTACGAAAAAGCTTTGATCTCTGTTTTAGGTTTTTGAGTTTTACATGTTTATGATTTTATTTTGACAAGCTCTGACCTTCATATATTGTTGTTCATGTGAGGTGTATAAAAGGGGGAAAGAATTTATACCTTTCTTGAGATGGAGGAACGGACTAGGGGCGTCGAGGGTGGCCAGGAGGAGGAGTGATGAAGCTGTGAGCTAGCCTTGGAAATCCTGGTACTCAGTATTTCGCCTTTTAGGTTTTATGATGAAACGCCTGAAAACCTTTTGCCTATGATTCTCCCTTCTGCTTATTTGTTTGCTTGCTTTCAATGATAGTTTATCTGAGATGCCCTGTATGCTTCTTTTCCTCTTCTCTTTTGCTTCTGGTTGCTCTCTTCGCTTCTGATGATGTTGATTCTGAATACGTTGTTGCTTTGTTGGCCCTGAGCATTGTTGTTGAAATGTTAGTTATGGACGATTTTGATTTCTGCTAACCCTATGATGAGGTTATCTCTGAGGGTGGCCTGTGTGTTTGCTTGCTCTTTTGGTTTATACACAGGTTTGTGGTTTGAAGCTTTGAGGCTTGGCTTGTTGGTTTTAGTGTTAAGGCAGGTTGATATGCTGGTTTGTGGCCTATTGAACAGTTTGTGCTTAGGTTTGATATGCTCCTGCATTGAAAAGGCTTGAAACAGGTTTGGCTTTAAGGCATCAAGTATGTTTGAGGCTTGGCTTCTGTTTGTTTGAAGCAGAGTATAGGTTACAAGTTTGTGTTTATGCAGGTTTTGTATGTTACAGTTTGTGGTGAGCCTGCAGGTTTAGGCCTTTGGGCTTGATGCTCTGATTTGAGCTTGGACAGGTTTACTGGCTTTTGTTTGTAGTGAGCTTAGAAGGATTTTGATGCTGAAGCTTATGGAGGCAGTTTGCAATGTCTTTTTTTTTGTGTTACAGTTTTGGAGAGTTCTTTTTGCTATATCATATTCTGCCCTCTTCTTTACTGTTCTATAACAGTTTGTTTTTATATTCCTCAAGCCTAAAGCCTGTAAGCCTCTTTTTTCTCTCTCTCTCTCTCTCTCTCTCTCTCTCTCTCTCTCTCTCTCTCTCTCTCTCTCTCTCTCTCTCTCTCTCTCGACAGATTAAACAAAGCATTTTATTGCTTAAATTTGTCCTTTTTTCTGAAAAAGTGACAGGCCTTGGAAAATGATGCACTTGGATGTTGCTTGCTCATGAGTTTAGCTCTGCATACTTCTTATCTCCTTTTTCCAGATTTTCTGCTTCTTGTTGACAGCATTTTGTACTTGTTTGATAGCTTGAATAGCCTTTTGGACAGCTTTGGACAGTTTGAAATTGTAACTTTCAGTTTGCCTTTTTGATTTGGTTAGGCCTAGTTCGGTTTGCCTTTTATCCTTGGTTTGGAATTTTGGATTTATACAGTATGTTTGATAAACTTTGAATTTGTGCAATTTGTATACTTGTGCATTTCATACTTTAATTGCAAGCAAACTTCCATCCCTCGTTGTGAACCAAGAGAAATCTTGTGATTTGCAGAGAGGGCAAACTGATTCCGGCCAGTCACTTTTAATGATGAAACCATTTTTTATCTGTCTGCTCTTTAATTTCATTTCATCTGCTTTTGACTTTTTCTTTTTCTTTTTCTTTGTTTTGCAGGTAAAAATCAATGGAGCAAAAGAGCATCAGTAGGAGAATGAAGATTTAGGAAATTAGGACATAGTTTTATTTCAATTTAAATTATTTGTAATAATATTAATGTGAATAAATGTAAATAAATTTACAGTATTTAAATAATATCTGTAACAAACAGTTCAAAATGAATAAACATCCTTTTTTGATCAGTTAATTCTTTTTCTTCTTCAACTATTTATTTAATTATTTATAATTCTTAAATTATAATAACTGGAAATAAATCCCAACCATTTTAACTCAGAATAATAAATAACCAATAAACGTCCGGAATTCCGAATAATCAAAGCATTGCACAGCTAAACAACAAACGTCCACATGTCCTCTTTTCACTGATTAAATCCAACAACTGCAAGCTCAAATCAAATGCCTCAGCTCATCTCCCAGAGTAAATTGAAAAGCACTGTAGAATTAATTCTTTCTGAGAATGTGCGCACAAAAACCCTAATTCTTGTCTTAATTTTCACAGAAGCGCCTGCCTGATCAAAACCTGAGCCAATTCAACCAAACCTTAAGCAATCTGTTTGAACTGCTTTAAAATCAATGAAAAGCCTAAATTTTGTCTGACTGATGAGAAAAGTCTGTTTGACCGATTCTTGAGCCAGTCTAAAAAATCAGGAAAAGCCCGAAGCCGTGATTTCTTGTGAAAAAAGAGGAGGGCAAATTTTGGGGTACAACACTAAGAGATATATCAGTTTAGTTTAAAAAAAAACTAAAACGTAAAGTGGCAGCATATTTCTTGAAATAAGTTAATTATGCTAAGTATATTAGTTGATGAAGGTTATAACTATGCTAAGTGTTGTACCCCAAAATTTTCCCTCCCATATTTCTCAAGACATGTCAAGAATCATCTCGAAGTTGTTCAAGATGGCTCAAGAGTTGGACAGTCAAATCACCTACTAAGGCAGTCAATTCAAAATTAGGGTTTGTGTTGCATCAAGGTTATTGCATTCAAATGGCCTCAAGTGATCCCCAATGTCCTAATATGTTCTCAAGTTCATCCATGTCAAATTTCAAGCCTTGCATAGGAAGTTTGGTCAGTCAATTGCTCAAGAGGTCCAAAAATCGACTGTGTTAGGGCAAAAGTCAATTGTGACCCAAATATAGTCAAACCTCAAGATTTTTTGTCAACATTATCATTTTTAAGGATAATTCATGATTTTATAAAGGGTTTATCATGATTCATCAAGGATTGCTCAAGATTCATCAAGATTCAAAAGTTGCTAAATTAGGGTTTTGTCGGAAAAGTCAACTCAACTTTGACCAGGCATAACTTTCTCATAATTTATGAGAAATGACCCATCCAAAGCTCATTTTGAAGAGGGTGAAATTTCCTACAATCCATCTTCACACCCCAATATCAAGAAATTCACTCACAAAAAGTTACAAATTTGGACATTATAGGTCATTTTTGAAAGTCAACAAAACACCTTTTTTACCAAAGCTTATAACTTGAGCATGGAACATCAAAATGAGATGAGACCAAAAAGGTTGGTTAGAGGACATCTCAAGGTTTCTAAAAAGTCCAATAACACTTACAAAAGTTTAACATTGAAGAAGTTATGCATTGTTGAAGTTGGGCATTTTTCCAAAATTGCCAAAAGTCAACTATCCTCAAAACTCCAATTTTTGACAAAAGGGCCCACTTTTTCCACTTGATTTGGTCTTGTCACACCACAAACGTGTCCCATCTTCAATTTCATGGCCATTCATTTATTTTTCTATTTTATTTAATTTTTATTGAATTAATTCATTTTAAATCAATATTAATTCAATAAAATCCAAAAATTGATAGAATGATATCTTTGTGATTGGTATAGACTTCAATTATCATCATGAACCAATTCAAATTCGTATCAAGCTTTGTTATGCACAAAAAATTAGATTTGGTACAATTATGGAAAAATTATCAATGGTGATCAAATCAAATCTTGATTCTTCAATGCTCATGGATTAAGGCCCAAGTTTTTAACCTAATGCAGTCCTTATTACACACACAAACTGTAGACATCAAGAAGACGACCAAAAACTGCAAGAAACAGCCAGACAAAACTTGAGAAAAAGCTTGAAAACTTGGAATCTGAAATCAATATTAGAGCACGATCCAGTCCCAAATCTCCACATAGCCTTCTTGCCTGGCATTCACTGAAGCCAAAGGGATCAAAATCAAGCCTTGAAGCAGCCCCAAACTCGCTGTAAGTGCCCACGAACATAGCTCTGTGCACGAATTCACAATCTTGGATTCTTGCATTTTCTTGCCAAAATATTGATACATTTGTGATCCTTGCATAATTTCTAAGCATTCTGCATCATTTAATTTTGTTCTCATAGCCTATATTGTAATGCCCGAACCTAGGGTTTCTTTTCTTGGTTTTTAGGCGTTTGCTTTGCAGGTGAAATTAGGACTAATAATTGGTACATGAATGCTCAGGGAGGAGAGACGAACACATTGGTGTTCTTAGTTTGCGTTTACATGGCCTAGGGTGAATTTTTGAAGCATCCCACGAATCTTCCTGCGGATAAAATCCGCAGGTAAAAACCCTGGTTATTTCAACGAAGAAGACGACTACGCATCCTCTTCCTATTGGTTGATTCAAATCAACGCGCTTTTTCTTATTTTTTTCCACGCATAATTGTTTATTTGATATATAATAATTTATGTTTGATATAATAACAAAAGAGCAATGTGATGTAGTGGTAAGCGCGTTAGTGGAGAACCCCTTGGGACCTGGGTTCGAATCCCAAGTCCCCCAAAACCTTTGTTTAATTTTTCTTTAGATATTCCCATGCATCGCCTAAAGTGTAGTGCACCATATGCCTCAAAGATCCACATGCCAGATGGCCTGCAAATCAAATCCAATGGCTCAAATGGGATATTCACCATACTCTCCAGTCAACGCACATGCATGGAATGACCAAGGTCAAAGCAGGCTGAACGTTAATGGGCCAAATAATTGCTGATTTCACCTTCAAATTGGGCCCAACACCCCATTTTGGTTATTTCTTTGCTTTTAACATTTTATTTATTTACTTGATTTATTTTTCTTAATTAATTACTAATCAAAATAATTAATATTTTCCTAATAAAATCAGAAAACCAAAATATTATTTTTATTTATTAAAACTAATTTCACTTTATTTTTGTAAATAACTATTAATTTATTTAGTTTTAAATAGGTGTAACATTTAACATTTTTGCAATAAATTAAAATCAATTTAGAATATTAGGTTTTTTTAAAATAATTTTAATCATTTTATTTTATTTCCTTAAATATTAAAAATCCAAAAATATATTTTTTTCATTTGATTAATTAATTAACTTAGTTTTAATTCCATTTAATTCAAAAATAACAAAAAATATGCTTTCTTTAATAAAAAGGGGTCAAAACCCTAAAAATGCGCCGTCTTGATTTTTCGCACGCGATCTATTTATTTCCAATATTGTAATTGCTTCTAGTATGTAATAGTTTTTTAATTAGGACTTTATTTATCGCTTTCTTTTATTTTCCGCAATTTAAATTAAAGGGTTTGTTTTTGGTGATGTAAATACCCGACGCCTTGTAATAACTTAGATTTAATTTCCACACAATATTAACTGTTAGATGTTTGATAATAGGGAATGCATGACAAGACCAAATGTATGAACTTAAAATCAACATAGCTCACCCATGACATGTACAGATAAAATTAACCGAAATAACATACTTGCACATGCCACTCTTAGGGTACACCTCACTTGGTTGCCTCGAACGTGGTCATTAAGTATAAGAAGTTTTAGAGGTCGCCCTCTTATCCAAAGATCATAGTTGCCTCGAAACGGTTGCCTCGGAAAAATGATCTAGGATATTAGGGTTACCGCTAAGGCGTCCTAACATTGCTTTAGTGACCACACGTCCCTTAATCGAATTAACCCGAAAACTCCAACGACGATGCTACCTACTCCTCAATAGTGGGATATCATTGTCTAAAGGACATTAGCATAGTTTAATTCCTTTTTTGAGTAGGTAGATGGTTCTTAAGTACTTGCTCATTTTAAAACAAAACAAAAACTTTTCGCACTTACACTCCTTTCAAAACAAAAACTCTTTTCAAACCCACAAAAACAAAGAAAAGAAAACTTTTGAAAACACTTTGAGCAAGTACCTAAGAGCCCATGGATAACCATGGATAGAAAGGGTGCTAACACCTTCCCTTTCTATAATCTACCTCCCGAACCCGAGAAACATCTCAAAAAAGGAATTTTTCTGTGCTTTTTTCCTTTCCTTGTTGGATAAAATAAAAGACAGTGGCGACTCTTGCTTACCGCGACATTTTGCAAAAAAAATAAACGCAAAACGCGAACCAGCATTCCAAAAATAGTCAGTTCTCTTCCCACCGATCACAAAACTGGAGACTCTGCTGGGGACATATTAATAAGTGAGGTGTACCTTAGGATTAGATCATTATGTTTTCAATTGTATGCTTTGTATGCTTTATATTTGTGGGCTTGTATCGGAGTTCTATAGATCCTAACCCGGATCTGGGGATACCCTTTAGGTAAGTAGCTATAAACTGTGAGGGGTCTGTACGGTGTAGACCGATACGGATGAAGCAGTAGCTATATTGGTGTGGCACTTTAGTCTGTACCGATATCCCTTGTGTTGGAACGAGGAGAATATGGGTCTTCTAAGGGGTCATTAAGCACCAACTGACCTTAAAACCTTAAATTGACCAACTTGACCATAGAACAGTAGCAGTATGCTACACTCATTTAGACTAAACTCTCGCGATGATTCTGGCCGCAAGAAAAGGTTGCTAAACTGGAATTATGACCGATTGAGGGTAGTCAGTGATATTGAGATCCTCTAGAACCCGATTACTATTTTTAGGACAGGTTTAAACCGACTGAACTGAAAGAGGGTAGTACCTAAGCTCCATGCCAGCCTGAAATCTAAGCGCTCTGAGTGTGACTTGTGTACCTTTACCATGTTTGCTTTTGTGGATACTTGTGGTGTGCCTTTATCATAACATCATGACATCATAACATTGCATACATCTTGCATAAGACTAACCTATTTCAAAGACAAGGGGGTTTCATCTTTTCTCTGTTTTGTAGGTCATCATGATGCCCATGCGTAAGAATACCATCCGGATCAACTTTGTCCAAGTACCTAACTTGCTTAAAGAGTTGGTTGCCAAGATGCCTGGCACTACTTCCTTCATCAGGAGGCATGGTTCTCTTCTCAGTTTGGTCACCTCTAAATTGGACGAGCAAATGATGAGTGTCCTGGTCCAGTTCTATGACCCGTTGTACCATTATTTTACTTTCCAGGATTTCCAGTTGGTTCCTACCCTAGAAGAGTTCTCTGAGCTGCTCGATATCTCTGTTCTGGAGCAGACCCCGTTTACTGGTTGGGAAAAGACTCTTAGGCCTGAAGAAATTGCTGCAGCCCTTCATTTGACTAAAGAAGAGGTAATGGCTAATTGGGAGACTAGGAGTGGAGCAAAAGGCTTTCTGACTAAGTTCTTGGTTGGCAAGGCTAACTACTTCTGGGATAGCCTAGACTTTAAGGCGTTCGAGGATATTCTGGCTCTCCTGATATATGGCTTGGTATTGTTTCCTAATCCTCATACTTTTGTTGATGTTAATTCCATAAAGATCTTCATCTCTCAGAACCCTGTACCCACTCTCTTGGGTGACATCCTTCATCAGCTCTATGCTCGTACTGCCCGAAAGCGGGGAACCTTGATGTGCTATGCTCCTTTATTGTCGAGGTGGTTTATTTCGCACCTCCCTAAGTCAGTGTTGAAGAACAAAGAAGGAATGGGCTGGGCTTATAGGGTGATGTCTCTTTCTCATAATGACATTATCTGGACTCTCAAAGGTATGGATGAGGTGACTGTCATTGATCGCTGTGGAGAGTATCCTAATGTTCCATTGATAGGAACCCATGGAGGAATTTCTTACAACCCATGCTTAGCTCTCTGTCAATTTGGAAGAGCCAGAAGAGAAGGACCTCATGAGATGCTAATGCCTCATATCATCTTTGATTTTCAAGGGGATAGCAACGAGCAACGTCGTAGATTCATAAGGGCTTGGGACAGAGTTCACCAATATGATCCACATGAGCTAGGCCCAAAGACTTCTCTGCCAATGGAGCCATATCTCAGATGGGTCCGCATCCGTGCCTAGAAGCTAGGTATGCCATATGAAGCCGTCCGGCCTGTCACTCTTGAAGTTGCTAATGAAGAAGGGGTTCTTCCAACCATTCTCCATCCTTATATGCCCACTGACATTGGGGCACTGAAGAGGTCTTGGATGCAGTTGAGGGACGAACGGGATTCTTACCGAGAGAAGTTCAACGAGCAAGAACAGAAGATTCATAAGCTGACTAGGAAGTTAGAGAATGAGCGGATTCTCAGCGACTATGTCCGCACTGATAAGAAGAGACCATGGGAGCATTGATGGACCTTTGATTATTTCTTTTCTAGTTTTTATTTACTTTTCAGTATTTCCATTCTTGTAATGCCTTAAGGGCAAGTTGTTGAACAATTTGAATTACAAAGTTATCTAATAAAGTGTGTTTCCTTTCTTGTTTACAAATTTGAATCCCGATTGTCTTTGTAATCATAAATCATACGCATTTCATCCCATGCACTTCATAAACAGGTACCCTTTACAGGTCTCTTATCTTCTTTGCTGTTTATTTCAGTGATCATCATGTCTGCTGAACCTTCAACTGAGCAAGCTATCAAGGCCCTCCAGGCCCAGAATGCCCAATTTCAAGAGTTAATCATGAGTCTAGCTAAGGGTCAGCAAGACTTGAAGACCCTGATTCTGAAGGAGAAGAAGAAGAAGAAGAAGAGGACAGTCCTGTTCAACACTGGTCCTAGGTTTGGAAACAGGATACAGAATGAAGTTGATCTGACCACCTCATCTGGAGGGAAGGATAGTCCATAGGAAAGGAGGGTCCCTAGCCCTATGGTCTCCGATAACGAGACGGACTACGATGAAGAACAGTATCCTCCTGCTGAGGATAAGTACAAACAGCTGGAAGACCGTTTGAGCGCTATGGAAATTCAGAAGGTGCCTGGTCTGGACTTAGGAGATCTAGGTCTATCATATGGGGTGGTGATTCCCCATAAATTCAAGGCACCAGCCTTCGCTAAGTATGACGGAGTTTCCTGTCCGAAGCTTCACCTCCGGTCATATGTAAGGAAGATCCAACCTTACACTGCTGATAAGAACTTATGGATCCATTTCTTTCAAGACAGTCTCTCAGGGACTCAGCTTGAGTGGTTCTATCAGTTGGACGGAGCCAGTATCCATAGTTGGGAAGATTTGTCTACTGCATTCTACAGGCAGTATCAGTACAACTCCGACCTCGCTCCTACGCGTACCCAACTCCAGGGTATGTCAATGGGAACGGGTGAAGGATTTAAAGACTATGCTCAGAAGTGGAGGGACCTCGTCGGTAGGGTGCAACCACCCTTGGCTGATCGGGAGCTTGTTGACATGTTTTTGGGGACCCTGTCTAGTCCATTTTTCAACCACTTGATTGGAAGCTTTTCATCTGGATTTATATATCTTATTTTGACTGGTGAGAGGATTGAAGCTGGTATTAAGGCTGGGAAGATACATAAGGGTGCTTAATCAAGCACCGAGAAGAAGCCGTTTAAGAAAGAGTCCAGTGCTGTCTACAGTGCAAGAAGACATGATAGATCTGAACACCGCCAAGCTGTCAATGTGGTTGTTATTTCAAAACCTGCCGGTGCTCCTCAACACAACAATCAACAGAAGGACGAGAGACCTAAGAGGCAATTCACTCGTCTCAACATGACCTTATCTAAGATTCTGCCAGAGTTGCTAAAGAGTAATATGGTGACTCTAAGGGAACCCCCAAAGAATTTAAATACAACGTCACCAAGGTATAACCCTAACGCCTGCTGCGCTTATCACTCTGATAGCCTGGGGCATAATACAGATGATTGTTGGACTTTGAAGAACAAGATACAAGACTTAATTGATGCAAAGGAGATTGAGTTCGAGGCGCCCGAAAGGCCTAATGTTGTGACTGCTCCCATGCCCAAACATGGAGTGAATGCTGTAGAGGAAGGCTTGTTTGTAGTTTCTGTGGATGACATTGTTACCCCTCTGATGACTGTCAAGAAGAACCTGTTGCTAGCCAGTTTATTTCCGGGCTGTGATGAAGGTTGTCATATGTGTTCTGTTTTGCCTACCGGTTGCCCATTCCTGAAGTCAGGTATCCAAAAACTGATGGATAGTAAGGAGATCCTGTTTGAGAAGACTGTTGTTCCTTCCATTCCTACTGAAGAAGTCGCCATCATTACCATTTTCAATAATTCTTCCAAGGCTCCCTCGAGGAAGCCTGTTAGAATTACATCTGTTCCGAAAATCGCACCTATGATCATCACTGTTCCGGGGCCCATCCCCTATACCTCTGATAAAGTTGTCCCTTGGCACTATGGGGATGATGTTTATTTTCATGGAGTTAAGTAAGAGTTGGATGCTGATACTGGCGTCAGCAACATTACTGGACCTGCTAAAGTCACCCGCAGTGGAAGACTTTTCTCACCTGATATTGCTCCACCAACAGCCTGACGACCTGTTGTTATTACACCTGCAAGTGTACCTACTGCCATTCCTGATCAAGTTCCTATTCTTACCCCTGTCTCCGAGTCATCTGACGCTCGGGGAAAAGGGATCACCACTGATGCGCCTGCCCGGATGGAGGCACCGAAGACAGTTACTGTCGAAGCTTCCAAACAGGAGATGGAAGAGATTCTGAAGATTATTAAGAAGAGTGATTATAATGTAGTTGAGCAGCTGGGGCAGACCCCATCCAAGATTTCTATGTTGTCACTGTTGTTGTGTTCATAGGCCCATGCCAAGGCTCTGATTACCTTCATGAAGACTGCCCACGTGCCACAAGAGACATCAGCTGATCAGTTTACAAATTGTGTGGCTAATTTGACTGCTGATAACGGGTTGGGTTTCTCCGACGCCAATTTGACTGCCAAGGGGAAAAATCATAACGATGCCCTGCATGTCTCCATTGAATGCAGGGGCACTACTCATGCACATGTATTAGTTGATACTGGTTCCTCATTGAATGTCTTGCCCAAGAAAGCTCTAGACCGGTTGGATTGCGAAGGGTTGGAGTTGAAACCAAGTAACATTATTGTCAGGGCCTTTGATGGGTCTAAGAGGATGGTGCATGGTGAGGTTGATATTCCAATTAAAGTTGGTTCTCAGGTCTTCAATTCTATGTTCTATGTGATGGAAATTCGGCCATCCTACTCTTGTTTGCTGGGTCGTCCATGGATCCATAAAGCTGGAGCCGTAACCTCAACGCTCCACCAGAAGCTGAAGTACCCTGTCAAAGGGAAGATTGTGACAGTACAAGGGGAGGAAGAGTACATGGTCAGCCACCTCAACTCGTTCCGATATGTAGAAATGGATGGGGAGTTCATTGAGACCACATTTCAGCATTTTGAAGAGATTCCCCAAACACTGGCATCAGCTGAGACTGTGGTTGAAGATTCTCCTATGAAGATGGCTTCCTTAAAAGATGCCCGGGCTGTTATTGAGAAGGGTGAGTGTGCAAATTAGGACCGACTCCATGATTTTACACAGAAGACTAACAAGTTTGGTTTGAGTTTCACTGCATAGGCTCAAAGGGCTGTTCGAAATGCACGAATCGGAAGACCTCCCGTGTTCATCAGCAACTCGGGAGTGAATGCCATTGTAGATGACGTGGAAGAGTCTGAGTTCGACAGTTGGATCTATCCTACGACCGACGATGGACCAAGCAACTGGACAGCAAAGGACTTCATCCATATTACTTTTGTTGCCCAGTAATGAAACTTTTGTTTTGAATTTGTAATAGACAATGTTTTGAAACTTTATGGCCCGGTGTCTTACCCGGGGCATCGTGGCTTCATTTGTGAGGGATTTTGTGTGTCATTTTCATATATCATTAAGAAAAGCATTGGACGTTTCTTGCATTTCAAATTTTGTGCTCCTTGTCTTTCTTTATTATATATTGCAAAACAACTATTTTACACACACTCACATATACAGGTCCAAATCCACTCTGGATCTCACTGGTAACGACTCTGCTACTGCCAGTTATGACTTCGAAAATCCGATCAACTTAGCCGAAGACGAGGGTGAAGATGATTGCGAAGTGCCTGGTGAACTTGCAAGACTGCTACTCCAAGAAGAGAGGGTTATTCGGCCACACGAGGAGCTAGTGGAAACAGTGAATCTGGGTACAGAGACAGACAAGAAAGAGGTCAAGATCGGTGCCAACCTGGAGCTTAGTGTGAAACAACGGTTAATTCAGATGCTGTGTGACTATGTTGAGATCTTTGCCTGGTCTTACGAAGATATGCCGGGGTTGGATACTGATATTGTGGTTCATCGCCTGCCTACCAAGGAAGACTGTCCTCCAGTGAAACAGAAGGTTCGCCGTATGCGCCCAGAGATGTCTGAGAAAATCAAGGCTGAAGTTATGAAACAGTTTGACACCGGTTTTCTAGCAGTGACTTCTTACCCTCAGTGGGTTTCCAATGTGGTTCCAGTGCCGAAGAAAGATGGTAAGGTCCGAATGTGTGTTGACTACAGGGATCTGAATAGGGCAAGCCCCAAGGATGACTTCCCTCTGCCTCACATAGACGTTCTAGTTGACAACACTGCTCAGCACAAGGTCTTCTCCTTCATGGATGGCTTCTCCGGCTATAATCAGATAAAAATGGCTCCCGAGGACATGGAGAAGACGACCTTTGTTACTCAGTGGGGTAACTTTTGCTACAAGGTCATGCCTTTTGGACTGAAGAATGCTGGGGCAACGTATCAGCGTGCCATGGTCGCTTTGTTTCATGATATGATCCATCATGAGATTGAAGTACACGTCGACGATATGATTGCAAGGTCCGAGACTGAAGAAGAACATCTTGACCATCTACAGAAGCTGTTTGACAGGTTGAAGTTGTACAAGTTGAGGTTAAACCCGAACAAGTGCACCTTCGGGGTGAGATATGGTAAACTGTTGGGCTTCGTCATGAGCGACAAAGGTATTCAAGTTGACCCTGCAAAAGTGAAAGCCATACAGGAGATGCCAGCTCCCAGAACAGAGAAAGAAGTCAGAGGCTTTCTGGGACGACTAAACTACATTGCCCGATTCATCTCGCATCTGACTGCTACTTGTGAACCAATCTTCAAGCTGCTGAAGAAAGATCAAGTGGTACGTTGGAACGATGAATGCCAGGCCGCTTTCAAAAGGATCAAAGAGTATCTCCGAGAGCCACCTATTCTAATGCCACCAGTTGAAGGGAGACCTCTGATCTTATACTTGACAGTACTTGACAACTCAATGGGGTGTGTGCTGGGTCAGCATGACGAGTCTGGCCGAAAAGAGCATGCTATTTACTACCTTAGCAAAAAGTTTACCAAATGTGAGACCCGATACTCACTGCTCGAGAAAACTTGATGCGCTTTGGCATGGGCTGCTCGCCGGCTAAGACAGTATATGTTCACTCACACTACTCTGTTGATATCAAAGATGGATCCAATCAAGTATATCTTCGAGAAGCCTGCCCTGTCCGGAAGAATAGCGAGATGGCAGATGATCTTGACTGAGTATGACATACAGTATACGACCCAAAAGGCAATTAAGGGAAGTGTGTTGGCAGACCATTTGGCACATCAGGCAGTGGATGATTACCAGTCTATGAACTTTGAATTTCCGGACGAGAATATCATGTTGGTTACTGATTGTGAGACACCTGGACCGGATGAAGGACCTGAGGAAGGATCCCGATGGTCTATGTACTTTGATGGAGCTTCGAACGCTTTGGGTAATGGCATTGACACTGTGATCATATCTCCTAAAGGCTCTCATACTCCGTTTATCACCCGACTATGTTTCAACTGTACCAACAATATGGCTGAGTATGAAGCGTGCATTATGGGTCTTCGAGCAGCAATTGACCTAAGGATTAAGTTCTTGAGTGTCTTCGGAGATTCCGCTCTCGTGATCAGTCAGATCAAAGGCGAGTGGGATACGAAACACCCAAATCTTATCCCTTACAAGGAGTATGTGTTGACATTGCTTCCCCATTTTGAGGAGATAACCTTTGAACACTTCCCAAGAGAGGAGAATCAGTTAGCGGACGCGCTGGCTACGATGTCTTCTATGTTCAAAGTCAATTTGGACAACGAGGCTCCCCAGATCATTATTGAAAGATTGGACGAACCTGCACATTGCTGTGATCTGGAGACTGAAGAAGTAACAGGAAAGCCCTGGTATCATGAGGTGAAGAGGTATCTTGAAGTGCAGGAGTACCCCGAGGGTGCATCTGTTAATGACAAGAAGTTTCTGAGGAGGTTCGCGGCAAAGTTCTTCATCAGTAATGATATTCTCTACAAGCGTAACCATGATTCAACCTTACTGCGTTGTGTGGATAAGATTGAAGCAGAAAGGATCATGGCAGAGCTACATGAAGGTACCTTCGGAACCCATTCCAATGGACATACCATGACAAAGAAAATCCTCCGGGCAGGATATTACTGGTCCACAATGGAAGCCGACTGTTATCAGCATTCTCGGACATGTCACAAGTGCCAGGTCTATGCTGATAAGGTGCACATACCTCCAGTTCCTGTGAACGTCTTGACGGCACCTTGGCCTTTTGAAATGTGGGGCATTGATATGATCGGCGAGATTAGACCTACGACATCCAACGGGCATCGTTTCATCCTGGTAGCAATTGATCACTTTACAAAGTGGGTGGAAGCAGCTTCCTTTGCTACCGTAACCAAGAACGCCGTGGCACGGTTCATTCGGCATAATATGATTTGTCGATATGGTGTACCAAAGAGGATCATTACGAACAATGGTACCAATCTCAACAACAAGATGATCACTGAGCTCTGCGAGCAATTCAAGATACAACATTATAACTTTTCTCCCTACCGGCCGAAGATGAATGAGGCTGTCGAAGCGGCAAATAAGAACATTAAGAAGATCATGCAGAAAATGACAGTGACTTACAAAGACTGGCACGAGATGTTACCATTCGCTCTTCATGGGTACCGTACTTCAGCACAGACGTCAACAGGGGCAACACCCTATTCCTTGGTTTATGGCATGGAGGCAGTCTTACCTATTGAAGTTCAGATACCCTCTCTTCGGATCATGAAGGATGCAGGTTTAAGCAAAGACGACTGGATTCAGACCCGGCTTGATCAGTTAAACCTAATCGATGAAAAGAGACTTACTGCTATTTGTCATGGTCAGACGTACCAAAAACGGATAATCAAGGCATTTAACAAGAAAGTCAGACGACAAGAGTATCAAGTTGGGGACCTGGTAATCAAGCGCATTATTCTACCTCAAGGCGATCCCAGGGGCAAATGGACCCCTACTTACGAAGGGCCATTTATGGTTAAGAGCATTTTCTCAGGAGGAGCTATGATTCTAACCACCATGGATGGTGACGGCCTTCCTCACCCCGTCAATGCGGACATGGTGAAAAGATACTACGCATAATCAAAGATCCGCTAGGTTGACTGGCCTAGGCAAAAATAAGGGCTTCCCAACGAACCAAAAGGGTTCGAGCAAAAATAAGGGATGAAAATGAAAAATTTGTACACCCGACGAGTCGAAAACCTGAAAAGGCGGCTTGGGCAAAAAAGGGTATCCCGGTGGACTGAAAACCCAGTTCAGGCAAAAGTTAGGGATCAAAGGGTAACACTATGTCTCATTGGATCACCTTGCATCCAAACTCCGGTATCGACTATCAAGCTCGGACGACACTAATCAATCAGATTCATCTTCAACTAAGCAGCAAAGTGATGAGATGCTTGAAGATATAAAGGCAATAGCAGAATTGGAACCCAGTGGGATCATTCACATAGCTGTTTTGTTTTCTTTTCACAAATTGTATAAATTCTATTTGTTCGGCGGAGTTCTCTTACTAGGACGTCAGCCTCTTGTACAAAAACGCCTATTTACAGGCCAAACTTCAAAATCAATACAAATTCATTTTCAGAAATTTCAAGCTGTTTTTCCTTTATCTGTTTTGTTTTGCAAAGAACGTCCAATGTTCATTTTTGATATATGTGTGATCGGTGGGAATGAGAACTGACTGTTTTGGAATGTTGGTTCGCGTTTGCGTTTGTTTTCGCAAAATGTTGCAGTAAGCAAGAGTCGCCACCGTCTTTTATTTTATCCAACAAGGAAAGGACAAAAGCACAGAAAAATTCCTTTTTGAGATATTTCTCAGGTTCGGGAGGTAGATTATAGAAAGGGAAGGTGTTAGCACCCTTTCTATACGTGGTTATCCATGGGCTCTTAGGTACTTGCTCACTATGTTTTCAAAAGTTTGCTTTTCTTTGTGTTTGTGGGTTTTGAAAAGAGTTTTGTTTTTGAAGAGAGTGTAAGTGAGAAAAGTTTTGTTTTGTTTTTAAAAGGAGCAAGTATTTAAGAACATCTACCTACTCAAAAAGGAATTAGACTGTGCAAGTGTCCCTTAGCCAATGCTATCCCACTATTTAGGAGTAGGTAGCACCGTCGTTGGAGTTTTCGGGTCAATTCGATTTAAGGGACGTGTGGCCACTAAAGCAATGTTATGACGCCTTAGCGGTAACCCTAATGTCTTAGATCATTTTTCCGAGGCAACCGTTTCGAGGCAACTTATGATCTTTGGACAAAAGGACGACCTCTAAAACTTCCTATACTCAATGACCACGTTCGATGCAACCAAGTGAGGCGTACCCTAAGAGTGGCATGTGCAAGTGTATTGTTTTTCAGTTTATATTATCTTTGTACATGTTATGGTGAGCTATGGTTGATTTTAAATTAAAGGTTAATCTTGTCATGCATAGCCTATTATTCAAACATCTAACAGTTAATGGTTACGGAAAATAAATTGCGGAAAATAAAACGAAGCTATTACAAGGCGTCGGGTATTTACATCGCCAAAAACAAACCCTTAAAATTAAATGCGAAAAAGTAAATAAAAGCGATAAATAAAATCCTAAGTTAAAGCTATTACATCCTCGGAGCAATTACAATTATATGGATAAAAAATAATATGCGCGTGAGAAGTTGAATCAGAGCGTCCTAGGGTTTTGACCCTTTTTTCATTAAATAAAGCATATTTTTGGTCTTTTTTGAATTAAGAATTAAGTCTAACTAATGATTAATCAATTAAAAAAGAAAATATTTTTTGAGTTTTATTTTAATTAAGGAAATAAATTAGAAAGGTAAAAATATATCAAAACCCTAATTCTAAATCAATTTTTATTTATTGCAAAAAATGTTAAGATTAAACCTAATTAAAAACTAAATTAATTGGTTAATGGTTTATTTACAAAAATAATAAAATTAATGATGAAAATAATATTTTTTTGATTTCTGGTTTTTTATATAAAAAAGGTTAATTGGTTAATTGGTTAAAAAGTAAAAATAACGCAAATTAAACAAAAGAAATATAGAAAAGAGAAAGAATAAACCAAAGGGGGGGTTTGGGCTTAGAAGGGAGGTTGATTCAGCAATTCCAGGCCCAGATTCAATCAACCTTGTTTGACTTTCAGATTTCCTGGGCGTTTGTTGACCAAGGTTCATGGTGAACCTCCATCCTTAGCCATTGGATCTGCCTTGGTAACCATGTAGCCTTTGAGATCTGGAGGTATATGGTGCTCCCTGCCTGAAGTGCTGCATGTGAACGCCTGAAATAAAATGATAACAAAGTTTTGGGGGACCTGGGATTCGAATCCAGGTCCCATTGGACAATTCAACCGATGCGCTACCAACTGAGCCATGATGTTAACCTGTTAGTGGGATATCAATTAAATATTATAAAACAAACTAGCAATTATTCCCTGAAAAACGCGCTAATATTCAAATGAGCCAATCACATTAGGACACGGTATCATCTTCTTCGCCGAAACTCTGGTTCGATTACCTGCGGATTTTTATCCGCAGGACGGTTCCTAGGATCTTTCCAAAATCCTCCCTAGGTCACAAAAATGGAATCCAAGAGTACCAATGTACTCGTCTCACTCCCCTGAACTCATCCATGGCCATTATTGGCCTTAATTTAACCTGCACACGAAACGCCTAAAAACATACACAAGAACCCTAGGTTCTGGATAGGGGGTTAGAGGCCACAAAAATCAAATTAAATAATGCAGTTTGCTTAGAAATTTAATGGTCGGTATGAATATGCAAGAGATTTGGCACAAGGATGCAAAAAAAACTGAGTTACGATTCTATGTGCAGAGCAATGTTCATGGAGACTTACAATGCGTTATGGGCAATGAAAAGGCTTCCTTTTGATGGGTATAGATCCACTGGATGGCAAGGAAGAGATTTGCGTTTTGCTTTTGGTCTGAATTCACCTCTAAACCAAAATTTGATCACCATTTTTTCAAGGTTTTTTGCAAAACTGTTCTGGCCGTTTCCAGAGTTTTTGTGCGTTTTTTCTTTGTTTCTGCAGAGTTTCGTGTGTGTTTGATTTGTGAGGCTTGCTTGTATATAATGGAATTAATTAGGGTTGAAAACCTGGCCTCAATCTTCCTCCATCAATGTCTTGATTTTTGATTTGATTCACTTTTAATATCATTCCAAAAATAGCCTAATTCAATCTTTTTGTCCACACCATGCCTTTACACAGATTTGATTTGATCTCTTCATAAAGACTTTCTATTTTTTGATTCAATCACGTGCCAATATGCTTTTATGCGTTACTGCCAGCCTGTTATGAGCTGTTTGGGCTTCCAACATGATGAAAATCGAAAGCTGACTTGCCCTCTGTAGATCCACTTCCCTTCGAATTTGCTCTCTTTGATAGCTTCAAAGCTCCACTTCGAATTACTCCAGCTTCAATTGCATAGCCCCTTCTATTGTGCCTCCCTCTGCTTCGATTGCTTGATTCGAAAAGGATCACCCTGGTTGAATCAACTCTTGTAGGGTTGGGAGCAAACAAGGCAAGAATCTGGCCTTTAATTCAAATAATTGAGTCCATAATCAACATTTAATTATTTCTATATTTGCAAGGGACACATGCCATTGTGAACTTTGGGTGAACCTGGACAGGTTAGGATATGTGTTTTTGCTTAGTCATGCCAGCCTACTTCATTCCTTCGAATCTGCCTTCTTTGCCAGCTTCGAAGTCCAATTCGAATCTATTTAGAACATTCCCTATTAGACAACTTTGACCAGCCCTTGGCCTTGTGATGAGTTTGAGTTCTGATTCAAAGTGTTCAGAACTTCCATCATCAGAGCATCTTAGATTAAGAGAAACTCTGCATTGAAATGCCATTTGAAGGTCATTTCGTTCTGATGTTCTTATTAAGGGAAACTCTGAAGTTCCAGTCGAAGGACACTCTGAAGTTCCAGTCCAAGGACCTTTTGAAATGCCAATTGAAAGGTATTTGTCCATATACCAATCAAAGGATACTTGTTAAAATTCCAATCGAAAGACACTGCTATAATCCCAATCGAAAGATACTTGTTATCCTGCCAATCGAAGGACACTGTTACAGTGCCAATCGAAGGACACTTTTATAATGCCAATCGAAAGGTGCTTATTAAAATGCCAATCGAAGACTTGCGAACCAAAGCTTGATCGAAGGGTTCCAAACACCTAATCAAAGCTTACTAATCAAAGCCCGATCAAAGAGTGCCAAATGCCCAATCGAAGACTGGTGAGTCAAGCCTGTATCGAAGTATTTTGGATACCCAATCGAAGACTTTTCCCAGATGCCAATCGAAAGACACTTTGTTCATCTTCAAAAAACCTTATTTTCGTTAGGCAAATGTTTGTGACCAACCATGTAAGGGAAGACCTTTGAAAACATGAGAGGGAAAATTTTGGTGTACAATAGTTGCCCCTGTTCAATTTTCTTAAACCTGAGGATATAGATTGGCTTTCGAGCCTTTCGTGATCCGAAGCTGGAAGATAATTGAACACTAGAGTGCCCAGAAATTTGCACCCGCATGGTGTAGTATCAGCATTGTGACATCGAGAATGGGCTTACATATGCCATTTGGAAATTGTTGGTAGGAGGATGGGCTTATAGATGCCATCTGCAGGAGTGTCGATCGTATAAGAGATTCCTTAGCAAGAACTTGCATACCTGTTGTTGTAGAAGATTCCGCTAGGGAAGTCTAACTTTGTTGAGATTTAGGAACCTGCCTGTACTTCAACTGAGAGAATGCTTCAGCTGAGTTTTAAGAACCTGTTCATAATTCAATTGGGGGGAAACATCTTCATCAAAATCTAGGAACTGTCTCGTGCCCACCGGGAGTATACCGCTGAGGTTATAGAACTTGTCCACACTATGACGGAGGAAAACATCAAGATCTAGGAACTGACTCGTGCTCAATGGAGTATACCATTGAGGTTATAGTACTCGTCCATACTATGACGTAGGGAAACATCTTCATCAAGATCTAGGAACTGTCTCGTGCTCAATGGAGTATACCGCTGAGGTTATAGAACTTGTCCACACTATGACGGAGGAGAACATCAAGATCTAGGAACTGACTCGTGCTCGATGGAGTATACCGTTGAGGTTATAGTACTCGTCCACACTATAACGTAGGGAAACATCTTCATTAAGATCTAGGAATTGTCTCGTGCCCACCGGGAGTATACCACCGAGGTTATAGAACTTGTCCATACTATGACGGAGGAGAACATCAAGATCTAGGAACTGACTCATGCTCAATGGAGTATACCGTTGAGGTTATAGTACTCGTCCACACTATGACGTAGGGAAACATCTTCATCAAGATCTAGGAACTGTCTCGTGCCCACCAGGAGTATACCGCTGAGGTTATAGAACTTGTCCACACTATGACGGAGGAGAATATCAAGATCTAGGAACTGACTCGTGCCCACCGGGAGTATACCGCTGAGGTTATAGTACTCGTTCACACTATGACGTAGGGAAACATCTTCATCAAGATCTAGGAACTGTCTCGTGCTCAATGGAGTATATCGCTGAGGTTATAGAACTTGTCCACACTATGACAGAGGAGAACATCAAGATCTAGGAACTGACTCGTGCTCAATGGAGTATACCGTTGAGGTTATAGTACTCGTCCACACTATGACATAGGGAAACATCTTCATCAAGATCTAGGAACTGTCTCGTGCCCACCAGGAGTATACCGCTGAGGTTATAGAACTTGTCCACACTATGACGGAGGAGAACATCAAGATCTAGGAACTGACTCGTGCCCACCGGGAGTATACCGCTGAGGTTATAGTACTCGTCCACACTATGACATAGGGAAACATCTTCATCAAGATCTAGGAACTGTCTCGTGCCCACCGGGAGTATACCACTGGGGTTATAGAACTTGTCCACACTATGACAGAGGAGAACATCAAGATCTAGGAACTGACTCGTGCTCAATGGAGTATACCGTTGAGGTTATAATACTCGTCCACACTATGACATAGGGATACATCTTCATCAAGATCTAGGAACTGTCTCGTGCCCACCGGGAGTATACCGTTGAGGTTATAGAACTTCTCCACACTATGACGGAGGAGAACATCAAGATCTAGGAACTGACTCGTGCTCAATAGAGTATACCGTTGAGGTTATAGTACTCGTCCACACTATGACGTAGGGAAACATCTTCATCAAGATCTAGGAACTGTCTCTTGCTCACCGGGAGTATACCGTTGAGGTTATAGAACTCGTCCACACTATGACGTAGGGAAACATCTTCATCAAGATCTAGGAACTGTCTCGTGCTCACCGGGAGTATACCGTTGAGGTTATAGAACTTGTCCATACTATGACGTAGGAAAACATCAAGATCTAGGAACTGACTCGTGCTCAATGGAGTATACCGTTGAGGTTATAGTACTCGTCCATACTATGACATAGGGAAACATCTTCATCAAGATCTAGGAACTGTCTCGTGCTCACCGGGAGTATACCGTTGAGGTTATAGAACTCGTCCACACTATGACGGAGGAGAACATCAAGATCTAGGAACTGACTCGTGCTCAATGGAGTATACCGTTGAGGTTATAGTACTCGTCCACACTATGACGTAGGGGAACCGTCGAGATTGAGAACCTTATCTGAAATTCAACCGAGGATAATTCAATTGAGATTTAAGAACCGGTTGGGTCTTCGACGTAATTGAGAACTTTCACTGTATCTTTCCTGAAAGGTAAAGGTCAGTCATATGCAATGCATGATATGGATCAGGCAATGATGTTCTCAAAATAAATGAGATTGTATTCGTATGATGCGTGTGATACGGTGGGAGAACTGACTTGAGGTTTTGCGTTTGTATTCGCACTTGTTCGGTTTAGCAAGAGTCGCCACCGACTTTTTATTTTATCCTAAAGGAAAGGTTAAAAAGCACAGGAAAAACCTTTTGAGATGTTTCGTGGGTTCGGGGGGTAGATTATGAAAAGGGAAGGTATTAGCACCCTTTCCATCCATGGTTATCCATGGGCTCTTAGTTACTTGTTTAGATCACTTGCCTTGATTTTCAATTGCTTGAAATGGTGTGTGTGTGTTTGTATGTTTGAAAATGTTTTGAAAAAGATGCCTTCGTCTCGGCAACCGTTGTAACAATTCTTTACTCGAATGTTTTACAAAGGTGTGTATCTTTTCGAAAAGATGTTTCAAATGTTTTTGAAAGTGGTTTGGAAAGTTGTTTTGGAATTGTGTGGTTTTGAAAAGTAGGCAAGTGTGTTTTGCAAGTTTGATCAAGTAATTAAGAGTTGTCTACCCCTAAATTTACTCAAAGATTTTTTCTTATGTTTTTAACCCTTTTAACAGTGTTGCTTCACCATTATGTTTGGTGGACAACCGTGTGTTAGGATGTAAACGGGACGGGCGCGGGTCATCATGTAGACCATGATAGCAATGTTGCAAAGTATCTTAGTATTTCTTTTGAGGGACTAAGATCATTTTCGTAAGGCAACTTTAGATAGCGTCATCGAGGGACTATGATCTTTTGATTTTGTTTGTTTTACCAAGATACTTTGCATGCGTAACATGGCCCATTTTTGAAGGCAACAAGTGGATGTAACCCTAGGGGTGTTAGTGTGCAAGTGTGTTTTATTGCATACAAGAGTTTATCTTTGAATTAGGATTTTCTATTTCATTCATTTTATCTTGCCATACACACCCTAATTACTAGCAATAAAAAAGAGGAAATATAAAATCCTATGCTATTACAATAATTAGGGAGTGGGGATGCACATTTGTACATGGGGTGGTTCAACGAGAAAAATAGACAAAAAAGAAAATATCCAAAAACAAGATAGAGGGAAAGAGAGAGGGAGCCAGCGCGCTGCTGAGAGGTCATCAGAAGTTCTGACTCAGATCCGCTGCCAGATGATCAACCTTTTGGTTAAACTGTATGAGTCAGAACTTCTGACTCTGGCACCTGCAACAGAAACCTGTTAGTGGGAAGATCAGAAGTTCTGACCCCCCTACGCTGCAAGACAAAAGTTCGTTAGTGGGGAAATCAAAAGTTATGATCCTGCTGGAAATACAATAATTCTCAGAAGTTCTGATATTATTGACAGCAAAACAGGCTTCAGGTGTGCTAACGTCAAAGTCAGCACTTGGCTTCTCCCTGTGTTAATCAGAACATCTGTAATTTTGTTATTATTCCATAAAACAGAAAACATGTTTGGAATAGCTCCAGCAAATGTCAAAGTGTTTCAGAGGATAGAACCAACAAGGTCACAGGCAGGTTCTACGCTGGCTCAAAAACGTTCTGAGGTGAACGTTCTGAGGTATGAAAATCCTCAGAACACAAACAGCAGCAATATGATATTTACATTATGTTTATTTGAGCATGCAAAGCTGGTGATGCTTAGCAGCGTGATGAAGGTCAGCAGGTGCTTACCTGGCTTTTGGAAAAGTTTGTGAAGAAGTAGCTTTTGCCTCTGATGGTGTTCTGGACAGGTTCTTTGTGAAAGGGGGAGACGAAGGTGTATGTGTATGTATGGTCAGAAGTTGAAAAGGGTGTTCTTTAGTCACAAAGAAAACTGGGTATTTGATGAAGTTTGAAGGTAAGAACTTCAAAGTTATGAAGCACTGGAGATTTTGGCAGAGTTTCACAACACTTTCTTGCTAAAGATTTCTGTTTCTCTTCTAGCAATTTTTCTGTTTCTTCGACCCCTTTTTCAGTGGACAATGGTTCTCTATTTATAGGCAAAGCTCTTGTGGATTTCTTGGACATTAAAGGCGCCAACAGAGTTTGAATTGTTCTTTGAAAGAAAATCCTGGGGAGTTGTGATAACAGATAGCCTTTCAGCCTAGGCTGGAACAACAGGCGTGGATTGGAGAGAAGTGACCTCTTAGTTGGGCGGTGGCGCGTAGACCCATGCCAGAATCTGCATAAAGGCGTTTACCAAGCCACACGTGAAGGGGCTACTTGGATGAATGTTCAGGAGTGGCTGGGAGTATTAATGAGCATTAAATGGTGACGAGACTTATCAACACCAATATTCTGGTAGTAGAAACAAAGCTTTTGAACCAACAGTTCTGTTTTACCAAGAACAACGTAAACCATGCTCTGGTCTTGGCCTCCTGTTGTCTTAGAAAATTCTGGGGATTCTCCTGATTTTCTGACACGTTCCTTGGATTTGCTTCTGGAAATCCTGGGCTTAGAGATTCTGTATTAGTGTAACATCCACTCTTCTGACCTTTTCATCTTCTGATTTCAACATATTCTGAAGGAGCCTTCAGATTTCCTTGTTTCCTTTGCATTCCTTTAGCAAACTCTGGCTGAACTTGCGTAACTGCTGAAAGAATCATGCTCTGTCTGAGGCTTACATGTTGAACCACGTTTGCAACTTCTGACTGAGTTGATGTAGCTGCTGAAGAGCCAACTTCTGACTGCGTTGAGCCAAGCTTGCAACTTCTGACCGTTTTTATCTGGAGTTTGGTCCAGAAGTTCTGAAGCGCTGATTTCTTCTTAAACACACATTTTTAGAGAAGAATTCCAAACGTTTAGAAATTAATTTCTCAAGATAAAAGCGTTGCTTTTTAGAGCTTGTGTGATCATTTTGCTCTTGTAAATGGTTTGCTTGGGCAAAAATGATAATTCAGGACTTTGGATTTGTTTCAGAGGGACTCTGAGAACCCAAGATGATTTCCTGAAGAAAGAGAGGGCAAATTTTGGGGTACAACAATGCGTATATGCATGTATCATGATGTATGGGAATGTGATGTTTTAGCTGGGGAAAATAAATCCCGGAGCTGCTGGAGAATAAAGTTGAGTTCTTCGTTTCTGATGGGGATGATGAACGAAGATGATTGTGAGAATAAACCTGCAGGAGAAAAGAACTCCGTTGGGGAATAAACTCGATGAAGAGATTACTCTGAGGGGAATTACTCTGCGGGGAAGAGATGTTCTGCTGAGGATTTTAATGATAAACTCCACTGGGGATTTTGCTGATAAGCTCTGTTGGGGATTTTGATGATAAACTCTGCTGGGGATAGATTACTGTTGCTGGTGATATTGAACCTGTTGAGGATAGAAGTCCTGCTGGGGGGGAAAGAAAGAACTTTGCTGGGGATAATCTTTCCGTTACAACTTGCTGAGGATAACCCAGTTAGGTTCTTGTGAGGATAACCTTCTGAATTTGGCTGGGGAGATTTATTTGCGCTCTATAGGGGATAAGCTTCCAGAATCTGCTGGGGAAGATGATTCAACTCTGTTGGGAAAGCTTTTTTTTTAGACTGCGCTGGGGGAATGGCTCCATTAGGGTATCTTGTATTCCTCCGGGAAACATTCTTATATTCTGTTGGGGAATATTGAGACTGCCGGGGATGCTCTTATGCTCGCTGGGGAATATCTTTATACTCCGCTGAGGAATATTAAGATCTTCTAGGGATACCCAGCCCTTTTTAGCGCTGATGGTGGATGAACTCTGCTTGGGGAGAGTATTACTGATTTATACATAGCTGCAAGCCTCGGCTGAGAAAATTATCCCTTTTACTCTACGGGGAGTGACGATATCTTGGTCATATTCTTCAGCTGAATCTACCTTTGTACCTGGTGAGCAGAGCAGCTGTACAGTTTGGACAATTTTTATTGCCCCTGTTTCTGCGGGAGAAGGTGCCTGTGGAGGCCATGTGGATCGAGTATTATCCACACCTATGAGGTGCTTGGTATCTTTCGGTCAAAATGACAAGTCTTCTTCTGGTAGGCCAGTGACGAGATGACAAGACATCATCGTACGCTTTGATCCCTAATTTTTGCCTGGACCTCCCTTTTGGGTTTTCAGTTCACCGGGATACCCTTTTTTACCCAAGCCTCCTTTTCAGGTTTTCGACTTGCCGGGTGTACAGATTTTTTCATTTTCATCCCTTATTTTGCCCGAACCCTTTTGGTTCGCCGGGAAGCCCTTATTTTTGCCTAGGCCAGTTAACCTAGCGGGTCTTTGATTATGCGTAGTACTTTTTTGACTATGTCAATTCCCTCAGGATGTAGAGAGGTGTCACTGTCGGTAGTGTTGTGTTGCCATAATACCAGAAGATCTTTGTTTGATCATGCAAGATTCGTTGCTAGAATTCATGTCCAATGCCCCAATTGATTCAGATGGAGATTTGCCCCTGGCTATTTGGCATTTTGAGAGATTCCTCGAATCTTGACTTAACTGCCCCAGATGATAGAAAATGATCATGTCTGCCCCTTGGTTGGAAGTATTTCCTCCACTTGAGATGACCCTTTTTATTGAAAAGGTTTTTTTTGTTCACTAGATATTCGTCGTGCGAATTTCTCTGCTGTTTGAACAAATAGTCATATGCAAACAATGTTATTTTAAGAATGCAAATATTATGTCTGTCTTGAAGTTTTTTGAAAATGCATTTTTTCAGTAAGATAGGAAAATTTTGTAAAATGTGACGTAAACTCAGGATTTACAGCAAGCCCTACAGGAGTCAGGATACCTTTTGTAACAGTATGCTTTCGGACTAACTCATGCTTCAACTAGGACTTTTAAGGGTTATAACGTGGCCTGGTTCACGGTTTAAGAAACAAAGGATAAAGGCTCAAGTTTTATTTGTACCCACCCGTTCTTCGTGATGTTCTTCGATCCTAAACTCAGCTAATCGTGCATTTAGATCCCGTTTGAGTCTTTGCTCTGATATTCCAGTGATGGTTTGGATACTGACAGTTTATTTTGAACAGGCAGTCATTTTTGTTGAGAGTTTTTAGGACCTCTTTTTGATTTTATTATCCCTGTCTTTTGCCTAAACTGTTTCTTTTTGTGTCTACAGTCAGCGGGATGCCCCAGTTTTTCTTAAGTCTCCTTCATAGGTTTTAACTTATTGGGCTTTTATTTCGAGAGATAACGACTGCCTGTCTTGACGATTATACCGAACCAACACTGTCTTTTGTTTCGGAAGGACTTCTTTGATGCCATTCATTGTGCACCTGGATCAACTAAGAGAACTACCCTACCCCAGGTTATAATTAAGGGTTTTAATTCATGAAAAGAAAAACTCCAACTTCTTTGGCTCAAAGGGGTTGACTAGGGATTATCTTACTTATAACTCCACTGTTTAGGATTTGAAACAATGCCTGTACCTCATCAGCGGGGTCTATTCAAAAGCATACTGTAAAGATCGTGGTATCGTTTTCGTCATCCTCCCTCTAAAGGCTTGTAACTTTTAGCAAGAGTTGAATGTCATAAAGTGAGTAAAAAGCATAGTTTAAATGTAATGAAAATGATTGGATGAAATCAAGACAAACATATGCAATGCATTAATGAAACAAAGTTTGGCATTAATAGATAATTGTTTGAATAACAAAGAGATTACAACTTGAAAATTCAAATGAACAAAAGCTTTTTAATGATTCGTCATAGGAGCAATGATTATGTTTGGAGTCTCCGGAGGGTCAAACTTGATCTCCTTGGCATCAATCATGTCTTGGACCTTGTTCTTCAGAGCCCAACAGTTGTTTGTGTCATGTCCTGGACCGTCAGAGTGGTATGCACACCTTTCATTGGGATGATAGGTAGGAGCAGAAGTATTTGGGTTCCGGAGAGGAGCCTTTAATGTAATCAGCTCTGCCTTCAACATGTGTTGTAGCGCTTGAGTCAGTGACATGTTGATCTTAGTAAATTTCCTCCTGGGCATGTTTGGCTTACTCTGATCAAACCATTGTTCTTGGCAAGGTCTTTGTTGGGCCTGTGAGGTAGTAACAACTTGGAGAGGTCTATTCTTCGTCAAACCAAACCTTTGACTTCTCGGAAGTTGATTAATGACTTAGTCCCCGGCCTTGACTGTTTGCTTCATGTTGTTGTATCTGTCTTGATGAAGCCGGTTGATCATGGTTCTCAACTCTTCTTGTTCCCGAGCTAAGCCTTGGATAAGAGCCATCTGCCCCAGCATCTGGGTTTTCATGGTAATGAACTCAGCTTGCAGTTGTTCCAACCGTTCGTCCTTATTGTCTTCAGGACTTTTCTTGACCAAGTCCCCAATGAGGAGTGTTTTCAACTCTTCCTGCCCCTTGGATAGGTTTAGGAAGATTTCCCTGAACTGAGTCTCTCGAGTTTGAAGATCTTGATTGTCTGGTTGGAAAGCCATTGCTGAAATAAACAGCGAGAACATGAGAGACCTGTATTGGGAGACCTGTTATGCAATGATATGTATGATATATGTATGCAATGTTTTCAAGGATCTCGCGGGGTAAACAAGAAACTTGTTAGAATTTGTTAGAAGAAACTTCGTGTTGTTAAGATTCCTTCTTCAAGAGTCAAGCTCACCATATCGAGTGGGTCATAACCCCTGACTCAAGTTATCGTGTTTTGATTTTTAAACAACCCTGGCTAGAGGAAAATAAATCCCCTTTGCCCCTTGCTAGACTTTTGATTTACCATAACCTACATCACAGACCCTTGAGATCCTTGAAATGGTTAAAGAAATGTTAAGGCATGATGTTATGGTGTGTATGCTATGCGTTTAAGCAAAAGTGTGAGGTGATGTAAGTAAACCCTGCAATAAATCCAAATTATGGGATAAGGACTGTAAACAAAACCTGCAAGGAACCCATGTTGTCAGATAACAAGAATGTGCAAGTAGTTCAAGTTTGAAGGCACACAAGTCACACAAAAGAGCCCTTAGATTTCAGGCTGGCGTGGAGCTTAGGTACTACCCTCTTTCAGTTTAGTTGGTTAAGACCTGTCCTAAAAAATAGTAACCGGGTTCTAGAGGATCTCAATATCACTGACTACCCTCAATCGGTCATAATTCCAGTTTAGCAACCTTTTCTTGCATCCGGAATCATCGCGAGAGTTTAGTCTCAATGAGTGTAGCATACTGCTACTGTTCTATGGCCAAGTTGGTCAATTTAAGGTTCTAAGGTCAGTTGGTGCTTAATGACTCCTTAGAAGACCCATATTCTCCTCGTTCCAACACAAGGGATATCGGTACAGACTAAGGTGCCACACCAATGTAGATACTGCTTCATCCGTGTCGGTCTACGCCGGACAGATCCCTCACAGTTTATTGCTACTTACCTAAAGGGTATCCCAAGATCCGGGTTAGGATCTATAGAACTCTGATACAAGCCCACAAAATTTAAAGCATACAAAGCATACAATTGAAAACACGAGTGATCTAATCCTAAGGTACACCTCACTTATAAGAATCCCCAACAGAGTCGCCAGTTCTGTGATTGGTGGGAATGAGAACTGACTGTTTTAGAATGCTGGTTCACGTTTGCGTTTGTTTTTGCAAAATGTCGCGGTAAGCAAGAGTCACCACCGTATTTTATTTTATCCAACAAGGAAAGGACAAAAGCACATAAAAATTCCTTTTTGAGATATTTCTCGGGTTCGGGAGGTAGATTATAGAAAGGGAAGGTGTTAGCACCCTTTCTATCAGTGGTTATCCACGGGCTCTTAGGTACTTGCTCACTATGTTTTCAAAAGTTTGCTTTTCTTTGTGTTTGTGGGTTTTGAAAAGAGTTTTGTTTTTGAAGAGAGTGTAAGTGCGAAAAGTTTTGTTTTGTTTTTAAAAGGAGCAAGTATTTAAGAACATCTACCTACTCAAAAAGGAATTAGATTGTGCAAGTGTCCTTTAGACAATGCTATCCCACTATTGAGAAGTAGGTAGCACCGTCGTTGGAGTTTTCGGGTCAATTCGATTTAAGGGACGTGTGGCCACTAAAGCAATGTTAGGACGCCTTAGCGGTAACCCTAATGTCTTAGATCATTTTTTCGAGGCAACCATTTTGAGGCAACTTATGATCTTTGGACAAAATAACAACCTCTAAAACTTCCTATACTCAATGACCACGTTCGAGGCAACCAAGTGAGGCGTACCCTAAGAGTGGCATGTGCAAGTGTATTGTTTTTCAGTTTATATTATCTTTGTACATGTTATGGTGAGCTACGGTTGATTTTAAATTAAAGGTTAATCTTGTCATGCATAGCCTATTATTCAAACATCTAACAGTTAATGGTTGCGGAAAATAAATTGCGGAAAATAAAACTAAGCTATTACAAGGCGTCAGGTATTTACATCGCCAAAAACAAACCCTTAAAATTAAATGCGAAAAAGTAAATAAAAGCGGTAAATAAAATCCTAAGTTAAAGCTATTACATCCTCGGAGCAATTACAATTATATGGATCAAAAATAATATGCGCGCGAGAAGTTGAATCAGAGCGTCCTAGGGTTTTGACCCTTTTTTCATTAAATAAAGCATATTTTTGGTCTTTTTTTAATTAAGAATTAAGTCTAACTAATGATTAATCAATTAAAAAAGAAAATATTTTTTGAGTTTTATTTTAATTAAGGAAATAAAATTAGAAAGGTAAAAATATATCAAAACCCTAATTCTAAATCAATTTTTATTTATTGCAAAAAATGTTAAGATTAAACCTAATTAAAAACTAAATTAATTGGTTAATGGTTTATTTACAAAAATAATAAAATTAATGATGAAAATAATATTTTTTTTATTTCTGGTTTTTTATATAAAAAAGGTTAATTGGTTAATTGGTTAAAAAGTAAAAATAATGCAAATTAAACAAAAGAAATATAGAAAAGAGAAAGAATAAACCAAAGGGGGGGTTTGGGCTTAGAAGGGAGGTTGATTCAGCAATTCCAGGCCCAGATTCAATCAGCCTTGTTTGACTTTCAGATTGCCTGGGCGTTTGTTGACCAAGGTTCATGGTGAACCTCCATCCTTAGCCATTGGATCTGCCTTGGTAACCACGTAGCCTTTGAGATCTGGAGGTATATGGTGCTCCCTGCCTGAAGTGCTGCATGTGAACGCCTGAAATAAAATGATAACAAAGTTTTGGGGGACTTGGGATTCGAATCCAGGTCCCATTGGATATTTCAACCGATGCGCTACAAACTGAGCCATGATGTTAACCTGTTAGTGGGATATCAATTAAATATTATAAAACAAACTAGCAATTATTCCCTGAAAAACGCGCTAATATTCAAATGAGCCAATCACATTAGGACACGGTATCATCTTCTTCGCCGAAACTCTGGTTCGATTACCTGCGGATTTTTATCTGCAGGAAGGTTCCTAGGATCTTTCCAAAATGCTCCCTAGGTCACAAAAATGGAATCCAAGAGTACCAATGTACTCGTCTCACTCCCCTGAACTCATCCATGGCCATTATTGGCCTTAATTTAACCTGCACACGAAACGCCTAAAAACATACACAAGAACCCTAGGTTCTGGATAGGGGGTTAGAGCCACAAAAATCAAATTAAATAATGCAGTTTGCTTAGAAATTTAATGGTCGGTATGAATATGCAAGAGATTTGGCACAAGGATGCAGAAAAAACTGAGTTACGATTCTATGTGCAGAGCAATGTTCATGGAGACTTACAATGCGTTATGGGCAATGAAAAGGCTTCCTTTTGATGGGTATAGCTCCACTGGATGGCAAGGAAGAGAGCTGCGTTTTGCTTTTGGTCTGAATTCACCTCTAAACAAAAATTTGATCACCACTTTTTCAAGGTTTTTTGCAAAACTGTTCTGGCCGTTTCCACAGAGTTTTTGTGCATTTTTTCCCGTTTCTGCAGAGTTTCGTGTGTGTTTGATTTGTGAGGCTTGCTTGTATATAATGGAATGAATTAGGGTTGAAAACCTGGCCTCAATCTTCCTCCATCAATGTCTTGATTCTTGATTTGATTCACTTTTAATATCATTCCAAAAATAGCCTAATTCAATCTTTTTGTCCACACCATGCCTTTACACGGATTTGATTTGATCTCTTCATAAAGACTTTCTATTTTTTGATTCAATCACGTGCCAATCTGCTTTTATGCGTTACTGCCAGCCTGTTATGAGCTGTTTGGGCTTCCAACATGATGAAAACCGAAAGCTGACTTGCCCTCTGTAGATCCACTTCCCTTCGAATTTGCTCTCTTTGATAGCTTCAAAGCTCCACTTCGAATTACTCCAGCTTCAATTGCATAGCCCCTTCAATTGAGCCTCCCTCTGCTTCGATTGCTTGATTCAAAAAGGATCACCCTGGTCGAATCAACTCTTGTAGGGTTGGGAGCAAACAAGGTAAGAATTTGGCCTTTAATTCAAATAATTGAGTCCATAATCAGCATTTAATTATTTCTATATTTGCAAGGGACACATGCCATTGTGAACTTTGGGTGAACCTGGACATGTTAGGATATGTGTTTTTATTTAGTCATACCAGCCTACTTCATTCCTTCGAATCTGCCTTCTTTGCCAGCTTCGAAGTCCAATTCGAATCTATTTAGAACATTCCTTATTAGACAACTTTGACCAGCCATTGGCCTTGTGATGAGTTTGAGTTTTGATTCGAAGTGTTCAGAACTTCCTTCATCAAAGCATCTTAGATTAAGAGAAACTCTGCACTGAAATGTCATTCGAAGGTCATTTCGTTCTGATGTTCTTATTAAGGGAAACTCTGAAGTTCCAGTCGAAGGACACTCTGAAGTTCCAGTCCAAGGACCTTTTGAAATGCCAATTGAAGGGTATTTGTCCATATACCAATCAAAGGATACTTGTTAAAATTCCAATCGAAAGACACTGCTATAATACCAATTGAAAGATACTTGTTATCCTGCCAATCGAAGGACACTGTTACAGTGCCAATCGAAGGACACTTTTATAATGCCAATCGAAAGGTGCTTATTAAAATGCCAATCGAAGACTTGCGAACCAAAGATTGATCGAAGGGTTCCAAACACCTAATCGAAGCTTACTAATCAAAGCCCGATCGAAGAGTGCCAAATGCCCAATCGAAGACTGGTGAGTCAAGCCTGTATCGAAGTATTTTGGATACCCAATCGAAGACTTTTCCCAGATGCCAATTGAAAGACACTTTGTTCATCTTCAAAAAACCTTATTTTCGTTAGGCAACTGTTTGTGACCAACCATGTAAGGGAAGACCTTTGAAAACATGAGAGGGCAAATTTTGGGGTACAACAATATGCATATGACATTGATTGCTGATCATAAATATTTACATGCGAAATGAAAGATGAGTTACCGGTAATAATAGAAACAGGGGCAAACAAGAATTGCCCGAACTATACAAGTTGCTCTGCCCACCAGGTACCAAGATAGATTCAGCTGAAGGATATGGCTAAGATACCTCCACTCCCCGCAGGGTAAGACAGTGATAATAGCTCTCTCAGCTGAAACTGGCAACCATGAACGAATCAGCAATACTCTCCTCAAGAAGAGTTAATCCACCATCAAGCGCTAAAAAGGTTTGGTATCCCCAGAAGGTCTTAATATTCCCCAACGGAGTATAAAGACATCCCCCAGCAACTGAAAAATCTTCCCCAGCGAGGTCCTTTCTTTCCCCAAGCAAGAGTTCAATCCTTAACAGATCTAAAATCACCAGCAACGGTAATCCATCCCCAATGGAGGTCATCATTAAAATCCCCAACAGAGCTTATCAACGGAATCCACGACGGAGTTTATCGTTAAAATCTTCAGCAGAACATCTCTTCCCCATAGAGTAATTCCCCTTGGAATAATCTCCTCATCAGTTTATTCCCCAACAGAGTTATCCTCTCCTACAAGTTTATCACCTTCGTTCATCATCCCCAGCGGAAGCGAAGCATTCAACTTTATTCTCCAGTAGCTCCGAGATTTATTTTTCCCAGCTAAAACATTACATGTCCATACATCATGATACATGCATCATACCATACAATCTCATTTATGTTGAGAACATTATTGTTTGATCCATATCATGCATTGCATAAGACTGACCCTTACCTTTCAGGAAAGATACAATCAAAATTCAAAGTATGAAGCCCGGGTACGACCGGATAGTATCCTGATTTCTACAGCATATTGTGAAGCCCGGATTACGATCGGATAACAATATCAGACTACTACGAAGCGTGGGTTTCGACCAGATAGTGGTATGATACATCGTGAAGCCTGAATTACGACCAGATAGTGATATCTCTCAAAAGTAAGCTATGAAGCCCGAAGAACGACCGGATAATAGTTTATTCCCCAGTGAGTCGTGAAGCCCGAATTACAACCGAATAGCAGCTCAGTAAGCACCATAAAGCCTGGATTCGACCAGATAGTGGTATATCATAAACACAAGCCGTGAAGCCCGGATCACGACCGGATAACAGCTCAGCAAGTTATTGTGAAGCCTGGATTACGACCAAAAAGCAATACAAGACCATGAAGCCTGGATTACGACCAGATAATGGTAGAAGATGTTGTGAAGACTGGATTACGACCATATAGCAACCAAGAGTACTACGAAGCCTAGATTTCGACCAGATAGTGGTATGATACATCGTGAAGCCTGAATTACGACCAAATAGCATTAAGAGACACTATGAAGCTTGGATTGCAACCAAATAGCAGTTCACCCATACAGTTACTATGAAGCCCGGATTCGACCAGATATTAGTAAACCCAACAGTCAAAGGGAAGCCCGGATGCACCCGGATAACCACTTGATTTGTTCTGAAGCCTGGATTTTGACCAGATAAGAAGTGAGGTATTGTGAAGATTGGATTCGACCAGATAGCAGTACGTGAAACCATGAAGCCTGGATTCGATCAGATAATGGTATAACGCATCGTGAAGCCTGGATTACAACCAGATAGCGGTACAAGACATTGTGAAGCTTAGATTCTGACCAAATAGCAGTTTACATGGACAGTTACTAAGAAGCCCGGAGTCGGATGGATATTAGTGTGCCCTAAATTCAAGTTGAAGCCCGAATGCGACCGGATAACCACTTAATTTGTTCTGAAGCTTGGATTTCGACCAGATAAGAAGTGAGAAATTGCAAATCCTGGATTACGACCGGATAGCAAGTTTAATCTCATCTCCCCAGTAAGTCACTGTAAAGCCTGGATTACGACCAGATAGCAGTCGGTCTTATCACTATGAAGCTTGGGTTACGACCAGATAGTAGTTGACTCTCACCTCTTCAATAGAGATGATTCCCCAGTAGAATAACAGACGATCGAAGCTCCTAAAGTTCTATTTCTCCTAAGACAAAGAATAGCATTCCCCAGTGGAATCTCCCTCAACAACAGGTATACAAGCTCTTGCTAAGGAATATCTTACGCGACCGACACTCCTTCAGATGACATCTTTAAGCCCATATCCCATCATCAATCTCCAAATGAAATCTGTAAGCCCATTCCCGACATCACAATGCTGATACTACTTCATGCGAGTGCAAATTTCTGGGCACTCTAGTGTTCAATCATCTCCCACCTTCGGATCACGAAAGGCCCGAACGCCAATCTATATCCTCAGGTTTAAGAAGATTGAACAGGGGCAACTATTGTACCCCAAAATTTTCCCTCCCATATTTCTCAAGACATGTCAAGAATCTTCTCCAAGTTGTTCAAGATGGCTCAAGAGTTGGACACTCAAATCACCTCCTAAGGCAGTAAATTCAAAATTAGGGTTTTGTGTTGCATCAAGGTTCTTGCATCAAAATGGCCTCAGGTGCTCCCCAATGTCCTAATATGTTATCAAGTCCATCCATGTCAAATTTCAAGCCTTGCAGAGGAAGTTTGGTCAGTCAATTGCTCAAGAGGTCTAAAAATCGACTGTGCTAGGGCAAAAGTCAAATGTGACCCAAATACAATCAAACCTCAAGATTTTTTTGTCAACATTCTCATTTTGAAGTATAATTCATCATTTGATCAAGGGTTGATCATGATTCATCAAGGATCGCTTAAGATTCATCAAGATTCAAAAGTTACTAAATTAGGGTTTTGTAGGAAAAGTCAACTCAACTTTGACCAGGCATAACTTTCTCACACTTTATGAGAAATGACCCATCCAAATCTCATTTTTAAGAGGGTGCAATTTAATACAATCCATATTCACACCCCAAGATCAAGAAATGCACTCACAAAAAGTTACAAATTTGGACATTATAGGTCATTTTTGAAAGTCAACAAAAACACCTTTTTTTCCAAAGCTTATAACTTGAGCATGGAACATCAAAATGAGATTATACCATAAATTTTGGTTATAGGACATCTCAAGGTTTATAAAAAGTCAAAGAACACTTCCAAAAGTTCAAAATTGAAGAAGTTATGCATTGTTGAAGTTGGGCATTTTTCTAAAATTACCAAAAGTCAACTATCCTCAAAACTCCAATTTTTGACAAAAGGGCCCACTTTTTTCCACTTGATTTGGTCTTGTCACACCACACACGTGTCCCATCTTCAATTTCATGGCCATTCATTTATTTTTCTATTTTATTTAATTTTTATTGAATTAATTCATTTTAAATCAATATTAATTCAAATAAAATCCAAAAATTGATATAATGATATCTTTGTGATTGATATAGACTTCAATTATCATCATGAACCAAATCAAATTTGTATCAAGCTTTGTTATGCACAAAAAATCAGATTTGGTACAATTATGGAAAGTTTATCAATGGTGATCAAATCAAATCTTGATTCTTCAATGCTCATTGATTAAGGCCCAAGTTTTTAACCTAATGCAGTCCTTATTACACACACAAACTGTAGACATCAAGAAGACGGCCAAAAACTGCAAGAAACAGCCAGACAAAACTTGAGAAAAAGCTTGAAAACTTGGAATCTGAAATCAATATTAGAGCACGATTCAGTCCCAAATCTCCACATAGCCTTCTTGCCTGGCATTCACTGAAGCCAAAGGGATCAAAATCAAGCCTTGAAGCAGCCCCAAACTCGCTGTAAGTGCCCACGAACATAGCTCTGTGCACAAATTCACAACCTTGGATTCTTGCGTTTTCTTGCCAAAATATTGATACATTTGTGATCCTTGCATAATTTCTAAGCATTCTGCATTGTTTAATTTTGTTCTCATAGCCTATATTGTAATGCTCGAACCTAGGGTTTCTTTTCTTGTTTTTTAGGCGTTTGCTTTACAGGTGAAATTAGGACTAATAATTGGTACAAGAATGCTCATGGAGGAGAGACGAACACATTGGTGTTCTTAGTTTGCGTTTACATGGCCTAAGGTGAATTTTTGAAGCATCCCACGAATCTTCCTGCGGATAAAATCTGCAGGTAAAAGCCCTGGTTATTTCAACGAAGAAGATGACTACGCGTCCTCTTCCTATTGGCTGATTCAAATCAGCGCGCTTTTTTTTTAATTTTTTTCCAGGCATAATTGTTTATTTGATATATAATAATTGATGTTTGATATAATAACAAAAGAGCAATGTGATGCAGTGGTAAACACGCTAGTGGAGAACCCCTTGGGACCTGGGTTCGAATCCCAGGTCCCCCAAAACCTTTGTTTAATTTTTCTTCAGATATTCCCATGCAGCGCCTAAAGTGTAGTGCACCATATGCCTCAAAGATCCACATAATTGGGCCCAGCACCCCCTTTTGGTTATTTCTTTTCTTTTAACATTTTATTTATTTACTTGATTTATTTTTCTTAATTAATTACTAATCAAAATAATTAATATTTTCCTAATAAAATCAGAAAACCAAAATATTATTTTTATTTATTAAAACTAATTTCACTTTATTTTTGTAAATAACTATTAATTTATTTAGTTTTAAATAGGTGTAACATTTAACATTTTTGCAATAAATTAAAATCAATTTAGAATATTAGGTTTTTTTTAAATAATTTTAATAATTTTATTTTATTTCCTTAAATATTAAAAAATCCAAAAATATATTTTTTTCATTTGATTAATTAATTAACTTAGTTTTAATTCCATTTAATTCAAAAATAACAAAAAATATGCTTTCTTTAATAAAAGGGGTCAAAACCCTAAAAATGCATCGTCTTGATTTTTCGCACGCGATCTATTTATTTCCAATATTGTAATTGCTTCTAGTATGTAATAGTTTTTTAATTAGGACTTTATTTATTTATCGCTTTCTTTTATTTTCCGCAATTTAAATTAAAGGGTTTGTTTTTGGCGATGTAAATACCCGACGCCTTGTAATAGCTTAGATTTAATTTCCGCACAATATTAACTGTTAGATGTTTGATAATAGGGAATGCATGACAAGACCAAATGTATGAACTTAAAATCAACATAGCTCACCCAAGACATGTACAGATAAAATTAACCGAAATAACATACTTGCACATGCCACTCTTAGGGTACACCTCACTTGGTTGTCTCGAACATGGTCATTGAGTATAGGAAGTTTTAGAGGTCGCCCTCTTGTCCAAATATCATAGTTGCCTCGAAACATTTGCCTCGGAAAAATGATCTAGGATATTAGGGTTACCGCTAAGGCGTCCTAACATTGCTTTAGTGACCACACGTCCCTTAATCGAATTGACCCGAAAACTCCAACGACGATGCTACCTACTCCTCAATAGTGGGATAACATTGTCTAAAGGACATTAGCACGGTTTAATTCCTTTTTTGAGTAGGTAGATGGTTCTTAAGTACTTGCTCCTTTTAAAACAAAACAAAAACTTTTCGCACTTACACTCCTTTCAAAACAAAAACTCTTTTCAAACCCACAAACACAAAGAAAAGTAAACTTTTGAAAACACTTTGAGCAAGTACCTAAGAGCCCATGGATAACCATGGATAGAAAGGGTGCTAACACCTTCCCTTTCTATAATCTACCTCCCGAACCCGAGAAACATCTTGAAAAAGGAATTTTTCTATGCTTTTTTCCTTTCCTTGTTGGATAAAATAAAAGACGGTGGCGGCTCTTGCTTACCGCGACATTTTGCAAAAAAAACAAACGCAAAACGCGAACCAGCATTCCAAAAAAAGTCAGTTCTCTTCCCATCGATCACACTAAGCATGTTAATTGATGAAGTTAGAAAAAAAAACACAGTATGGGATTGACGTAAGTAACAGTATTCAATATGAATGAACTTTAGCTTAGTAGCAGTAAACAAAGAGTATACTATGTTTCAATAGTAAAATAGCAGTAAGTTTAGAAAAATTAATTAATTAATTAATGTTTTGTTTTTCTTTTCTTAATTTATTATAAATATTTATATTAATTAAATACAAATATGACATAAGTTAGTCGATTTAATTTGGAACCCGATTATGTCTGATTTCCTGATTTCGGAAATTTCGGCGACGGAGCTAGTTGCTCCGAATTGAACGAAAATTGACGTGCTAGCTGATTTTGACGTGTAGAACGTCGTGGCGAGGTTAGTTTTTTGAGATTACGAGTTTTTAACGGAGCGACCCGAAATAAGTCAATTTACGGTTAAGTTGAACCGGGTTGCGTTTTAGTCGGTTTAAGTCGCATATGGACAATCTGATTGCGACGTTAATGATTATGATTGATGCCGATTATTATGAATGACTTTCACGACGATTATTGGTGTTTGACTATTTTTTCCGTGTTTGAAATTTAGTGGATTATTTGATAATGATGTGGTGTGATTAAATATGATGTTTGCGACGATTTATTTATGATGAATGCTTGATGATATGTGATGCGATGATATGTTTATCTTGATGTGGATGCATATGGCGACGTGGGTTTTATACCAAATTTTGATGTGCAATGATGATGTTTTGTTGTGTCATGTTTGTGATGTCGTGTTGTCGAGTCACATACATTGCATTGGCGACGAGGGCTTTTATGCCAAGCGACGAGGGCTTTTATGCTAAAGCGACGATGAGCTTTTATGCCGAATGTCCCTAATTATGGACAAAGCGACGAGTACGACATGCATAACATAGTCGTGTCTCATGGAGTCGGTTATGTTTATGTTTGAGTCTTTTGGCGTTGAGTTTTATTTGATGGCTTATGACGAATTGCGATGTTATATGATACTTTGTTTGTGATGATTTTTGTGTTGAACATAAAGTGAATATATGTAATGATCTCATGATGAGTAAGCGATGAATACAACATGACGGTAAAGCGACGATATGAGTTATGGCGATGAAGTTTATGTTTTGTTTTGATATGATTATGGTGATTATGTGATGAAATTAAAGTGTTGATTTTATACATTAAATAATGATTTTAAAGTATGTGAGATTTTGATATTTGTTGACATATTCTTATTAATCCTATATCATTTATGATTCCAAAACTATTTATATATTTTATCATGCCTTTAATTATATGTTTTGGAGTATCTCACCCTTTACTTGTTTCGCCGTTGCCTTTATATTGGTAACGTGCAGGTGATCCGCGAGGATGATGAGGATTAACTCGAGTCTCTTTATTTTGAGTCGCTCTGCTCTGATAGTAGTAACACTCGGGATTTGGGCGACATTATTATTTTGATAAGATAGTTTATGTATACTATCTTATGACTTTATGTATTGATGATAACATGATGATACATACATTTTGTGAACACATCCGATGTGCTATGATTAGTCATATGTTTATATGATGATTTATGTTATGAATCGGTATATCCGACTTTTGATTTTGTGACGTGCATTATAATGCAAAGTGATGAAAAACACGAATATGTGATACCTCAATTTATGTTTGGATGAGATTTTGAAACTCTGATTTTATTATTAATTACAAGGGGTAGAATTGGGGTGTTACACCCATCCTCCCCAGAACTACGAGCCGAACGCTTTCCAGGAGGTCCCCGTCCCTCCGGGCGCTGATGCCACGACTCGAGCTCTGTTCGCAGCAATTAACCAGATGAATTACCTAATATTTATGCAAGGTGAGTGGCTAAGGGTGCTCGAGGACTCTCGTCGAGCCCTCAGAAGATATAAGAGGCTTGAATCCCCTCCTCCTTGTTAGGATGAAGACCGTCTTCAATCTCCCCCGCAGAGACACAGACGAGACAGGTTACGAAGCCCCCACCTCCTCGTCAGAATGAAGACCGTCTTTAATCTCCCCCATGGAGACACAGGCGGGACAGGTCGCAAAGCCTCTCTCCCCGACGGACTGGCCGATGCCCCACGCTAGAGAGAACCATGCCCGAGGCTACCGAGAGACGCGACCTTACCCCCTCCCCCCACATAGAGAACAATGTTCCCCTAAAAATAAAAACATGGGTAACATAGAAACACATCCTCGACCAAGGGATCCTCCCCGAGGCCAAGAACACCGCTATGACCGCCACTGCAATCGGTCTCCTTCCAACTCCCCCTACAGGAACTACGAAGACGACCCTCGCAGTCCTTTATCATAAGCAATCATGGAGGCGCCCATCCCTAAAGGAATGGAGAAGCCTCCCCAACTGAAGGAGTATGATGGCATTGCCGACCTAATCGACCATATCGACGGGTTCGAAGCAATGCTCCACTATCATAACGGCAGGGGGCCGATCAAGTGTTAGTTGTTCCCCATGACTTTGAGGAAAACCGTGATGGACTGGTATAAAAATCTTCCCTTAGGGTCGATCACTTCCTGGAGGAACCTGAAGAACCAGATCATCAGCTCCTTTATAGCGTCTCATCGACACCCAAAGACTGAGGCCGCCGTCGAAGCTATCATCCAAAGAAGCGACAAGACCCTCAGGGAGTTCATAGATCGATTCAATCGCGAGGCTATTCAGGTCCCCTGTACCGATCACATGAAACAATATCTGCTATAGAGGGGACTCCTCCCGGGCACGAAGTTCAGGAAAGCCGTTGGCATCGAACCACCTTGGACATTCAATGCTCTCCTAAAAAATACTAAGGCCTACATAGACTACGAGGAGAGGGAAGAAGCCAACAAAGCCTGCGACCCAAGGAACCATGGACCAACCAACGCCCTGCGACACCAGGACACAGCCCCTCCTCGAAGAACAAGAAAGAAGAGGAGGGATGACAAACCACGGGATCCCCGTGAGCACAGGGGGGACGCGGGATGATTCATCGAATACACTCCGCTAATAGCTTCCCGTGAGTGCATCTTGGTGGAGTGTGCTAATACCGACTTAAGGAAGGCGACATCAAACGTCCTCGCTCTGCCATCGTAAAGCCCAGGGCTGGCAAGAGCAAATATTGTCAGTACCACTGGAGCCACGCGCATCTGACTGAGGACTGCGTCCATCTCAAAGACGCCATTGAAACCCTAATCAAGGGTGACAGACTCGTGCAATATTGCTGCAATGACGCCCCTCGCTGGGATGCCCGTGAAAAAAGAGGGATCGAAGAAGACACCCGACCATCGGATGAGACGACCCCCATCTAAATAGCCTTCTTTATTACAAGGACGGAGGAGTTCTACGTCCGCGGCAGATACGAAGAATAACCTCTGTCCATGCACAATAGGTGGGAAAGATTCCCCTCCGCCATGGTTATAACTGGTGGGGGGTGGGGGGGGGGAGGGGGTTCAACGCCATCTACATAAACTTCACAAAAAGGAAGCTCAACAAGTTAGCCGACGCAGCCCCGACTCAAGCGGTAACTATCAAGAAGGTCAAGGGCAGGTTAAAGCCGATCACGTTATACCTTAAAGAGTTGTCAGGAGGGGCCCCTAACTCGAGCATCCCTCTTCTGGTAAGAGCGAGGATGGCTAATTTCGACATTCATCGCGTCTTGGTCGATGAAGGGAGTTCCGTCTATGTTATGTACATCCATCTGTTCTGAACCTTGCAGCTCGACGACACCCATCTTTCACCATATGTGGGGTCCGAAATGCAAGGCTTCAATGACTCGACCTCTAAACCATAGGGGTACGTGGAGCTCTTCGTCACCTTCGGCGAGGAAACCGATGCCAGGAAGATTAAGGTGCGATCTAGTCATCGACTGTCCATCTCTCTACAACTGCATCCTAGGGAGACCAACGCTGGCCAAATTGACCGATGTCCCCTCCATCGTCCATCTAAAGATGAAGTTCTACATGAAGAGGGGACGTGTCGCCACCATCCACAGTGACATCCCAACTTCCTGAAGATGTTTCAATGCAGCTTCAAAGGGATAGAGTACGGTTGACACTGGGGCTCGACCTGCTAAGAGAGCTGCTACTGCTTGACCTGAGCCGCTTCCTGTCAAAATAGAAGAACAAAGAGCTTCGCCCAAGGTCGACTCCATCTCGCTGGACACCCGCTTAGACAAGGATGAAGCACTCAACGGCAAACAAGAAATCCTCCGACCAATCCCTGACGGAGACTTTGAGTTCATCCCCCTCGGTGAAGACCCTCACAAAGGCGTGAAGATCGACACCAGACTCCCCGACCTGACGAGGTAGTAGATCAAAGCTTGCTTGTGGGAGAATGCAGACCTGTTCGCGTAGAGTGCCACGGAGATGCCCGGACTTGACCCCGAGGTTGCCTGTCACCACCTGGTCATTGATCCAGCCGCCAGTGTAATAGTATAACGTATACGTAGGCAGTCTCTCGAGAAAGCGGAGGCTGCTGAAAATGCTGTAAAAAACCTCCTAGAGGCTAATTTTATTTCTGAGGCCTGGTATTTAACTTGGCTCTTAAATGTTGTACTTGTTAAAAAAAAAGGAAATGGGGAATGTGTGTTGACTATACTGATCTTAACCGGGCATGTCCCAAATACGCTTTTCCTTTGCCTAATATTGGCATGCTGGTCGACAATTCAGCCGACTATACGTTTTTATCGTTTATGGACGCATACTCGGGCTACAACCAAATCCCAATGGCGATGAGTGAAAAGCATTGCTATGCTTTCATGACCAACTCGGGCAATTACTACTACAATGTAATGCTCTTCGGCCTGAAAAACGCAGGGGCAACATACCAGCGGATGATGAATTAAGTCTTTCGTAACGAGATCGGGGATATTCTTGAGGTATAAATAGACGACATGATCGTCAAATCTCGAGCAGACACCGACCATGCTGACCACCTCAAAAAGGTCTTTGCCCAAGCGAGACAATGCAGAATGAGGTTCAACCTTGAGAAATGCTCTTTCGGAGTTAAGGAGGGCAAGTTCCTCGATTTTTATCTAACAGGACGGGGAATTAAGGTCAACCCCAACAAATGCCAGGCATTTACCAAGTTTCCTACATCTAATTCGAAGAAATCTATATAAGTCCTAAACGACATACTCACCTCACTCTCCCGTTTCATGGCAAAGTCCGTGCAACACGCTCTTCCATTTTTCAAAATTCTGCATAAAGAGGCAGCCTTTGAGTGGACCAAGGAATGCAAGAAAGTCCCCCTCCATCTCAAGCAATGTCTTTCACGATCGCCAGTACTGTCACGACCTGCAGAAGGGGAAACCTTGTTCATTTTCCTGGCCGTCTCCATCGAGGCCGTGAGCGCGGCCCTCGTCTGCGAGACTCCTGACAGGAAAAACCAGTGTATTTCACGAGAAAAGTACTTCAGGGACCCGAGGTCAGGTATCAACAGATCGAGAAAGTGGCCTTGGCCCTCGTCAACGCGGCGAGGAGGCTTAGACATTACTTCTTGGAACACACAATCATTGTTCGGATAGATCAACCCGTAAGACAACTCCTATGTCGACCAAACATGGCAGGTCGAATGCTAAAATGGTCCTTGGAGCTCTCGGAGTTTGACATCCAGTACGATAACAGGAAGGCCCTCAAGGCCCAAGCATTGGACGACTTCGTTGCAAAGATGACCGCCCTCGACCCCCCTATAGGGAAAAATCACAAGTGGACCATGTCTGTGGATGGAGGTTATAGCTCGACACGAAGTGGTGCCGGAATCCTCCTCGAAAACAAGGAGGGAACTGTGATCGAACACTCCCTCACCCTTTATTTTCTGACATCGAACAATCATGCTGAGTACGAGGCACGCTCGCAGGATTGCGACTGGCCAAGGATTTGGGTGCCCGGGAGATACTGATTTTCACTGACTCCCAACTTGTCGCATCTCAAGTTCAAGGGGGATACCAGGCTAAGAACAACAGCCTCATCGAATATTTAAACTTGGTCAGAGAACATATGAAAAAGTTTGACTGGGCAGAAATCACGCATGTGCCACGCGAATAGAACACGCGGGCTGACATACTTTCAAAACTCGCGAGCACAAAGAAGAAAGGCAGGAACAAATCCGTCATCCAAGAATCCCTTTCTCGCCCAAGCATTGAAAAGTCCACTATGCCACCTGAGGTAAATGCCATCAGGGACAACTCATGTTGGATGACCCTGATGTTCAACTTTCTGATAATGGTCGAACTTCCCGTGGATCAAAGAGAGGCAGCCGCAACCAAATGACGAGCATGTTCATACGTGGTACTTGAACACAAGCTTTACCATCGTGGATTCTCCATCCCACTTTTAAAATGTGTCGAGGAGTCCGTAATCCCCGAGATACTGTGAGAAATCCATGAGGGAATCAACGTCCAGCACATGGGCAGAAGATCCCTAGCACAAAAGGCGTTGCGAGCAGGTTACTACTGGCCGATGATGCAACAAGACACCAAGGAGCACGTCAATAAATGCGACAAGTTCCAGAGGCACACAGACATGCACCTCGCGCCTCCGCACGAGCTAAGTACACTATCCTCCCCATGGCCATTCGCCTGGTGGGGAATGGATATCCTCATTCCTTTCGTGCAAGGGACGTACCAAAACAAATTCCTTATCGTGGCTGTCGACTATTTCACAAAATGGATAGAGGCCGAAGCTGTAGCAAAAATCACTTCACACAAAATCCTCCATTTCTACAAACAAAATGTGCTGGCTCGATTTGGGAAATCACAAGCGCTCGTCACTGACAACATAACCCAATTCACCGACCAAGGTTTCGAAAGCTTCATCGCCAAACTCGGCACCAAGCAACACTTCACCTCAGTCAAGCACCCCCAAACTAACGGGTAAACTGAGGCAACGAATAAGGTCATCTTAAGAGGTCTCAAACGAAGGTTGGGCGAGGCCAAAAAAGGGTGGGTCGAGGAACTCCATAATGTCCTATGGGTATACCGAACAACACCCCACTCGACAACAGGCGAGACCCCGTTCTGACTGACCTATGGCACCGAGGTTGTCATCCCCGTAGAAATCTTGGAACCTTCCAGAAGAACTGAGGCCCCTCTAGACGAGGAACTAAATGACGAGTCCCTAAGAGAAGAGCTCAAACTAGTCGGGGAAATCAGTTCAAGAGCAGCTCTTCACGAGGCCACGTTAAAATAACAAATAACTCTTCGCCATGACAACAAAGTCAAAAAGCACGAATTCCATCTCGACAGTCTATTCCTTCAGAGAAATTAGAAAGATTCTCGCGAAGGGAAGCTGTCCATGAATTGGGTAGGACCATACCACATCCACGGAGCTACGGGCACCGGGGTATACTACCTCGAGCACCTAAATGGAGAACTACTACCTCGACCATGGAATTCCACAAAACAAAAACAATATTACGGCTAAGTCCTTATTCTACTACGGGCATTGGCAGCCGACAAGTCCTCTCTAATCGACGATAGGATGAGCTTAACCACATAGGCATGTTGAGGTACGGACATGGCCTCCAAATATCAACAATGACGAGTTGCTGTTCATTTGTCAAGCAGAACCTTAGCCCGACAGGGACACCTCAATCGAGCTCTGTTGTCGAAGTACCCAACAGGAAGAACATCCAGCCTACAATGGGAAGTTCACACCACGAGCTTAAGATCCTGACCGCGATCTTGAACTCGTCGGATCCCTACTTCATTTCCTCGACACATTCGACATGTGTCGATCATAACCAAGGTCGAGCATTAATCCCCAACCTTATAAATACTAACTTTCATACATTAAACAAGTAAAAAACAATGACATGCAATTATTTATAAATGAAGACATTCATAAATGTCGACCACGAAGGCCGATGCTAGTTAAATAATTACAAAATTAGGCACGACGGCCACAGATCCAAAATAAAACAAGAACGGGCGCGCATACCCTAAAACCAATCAAATCCCGTCTTCCCCGTCACTATTCTCGGGAGGATAGAATATTTTCCCATCAATCACTTGGTTGAACGACCCAACTCCTTCGACCACAAGCTCGACCCCCAGGTTCAGAATCCTCAGTTGCTCAACGGTCGTGTTAAAACTATAGCCAAGGGTGTCCATGACGTCTTGGTTGAGCACCCAGATGCACGCAATTAGCTCTGCTCTGGACGCCATGCCCTCCTCTGTGTCAATCTCTTCTTCAACTGTGGCCGTGATCCCTTCCAACTCTTTTGTTCGGGAAACCAGACCCTCATTATCTTTGGTCACGACCTCCAGTTGGGGCTGCAACTTATTTAGATCCTTTAGAAGTCAAACTTGGGACTCGAACTTTGGCTCGTGGTTGAGGATGTCACACTTTAATTTCTCATTCTTGGCCTTCCACTTCTGAATCTTAGCATATGCTGCATCGAGGGAGGCCTGAGAGCTCGAGGCCTTGTTATTTAGCGTTAGGGCTGTCTCGAGCATCCTCATAATAACAGACACATCCTCTGCCAAATTCTTTCAACGAACCTCCTTATCCTAGGAAAAAATCGCCTTCATCTCCTCCTCGTGAACGCCCAAGGAGCTCTCCTCGCTAAAAAGATCACGATTTAGATAGCAAGGAGGCAGCACGAAGACCCTCGCGGGCACCTTGTCACATTCGGGCACGACACCTTCGACACCCTCCACGCATTTCCTCTTCGATGTGGGCTCGCTGACGAGAACCTGAGCAGGCTCGCCAGGGGGAACCTGGGTTTTCGATAAAGAGGGGGAACCGCTTGCACGAGCATCAGATTTGGCCTGCTCTTGGAGCTTGGAGACCCTGTTATTTGGACCCGAGGTGGACGCGTTCTTAGGTATCAAATTCAATAAGCACTCGGAGAGGGATGCCATCCGACCTGCAATAAAAAAGAAACTGTCAGTCACGGGTTAAACAAGGATAATAACGCGGGCACGTCCCCGCATGAAAGACAGACAAAAGTAATCATCGTGACCGCGTCCCTTACCTAAAAGCCTCATGGCTTCCTCTTCTGAGGAACATTCGAGAAGTGCCTTCGTGTTGATGAACCTATTAAATAAGAGGCACTCCCTGTTGTTGTCGAAGAGGAGGTTGTTGTTCATGTCCACACACCTCTAAGGGAGAAGCTCCTAACATAGCCCGCCAGCTTCTCATAGGAGAGCTGGTCCTGAGCGTCCAAGTCCTCAGGCTTTACAACATAATACTTAGGCCTTTGCTCGAAGTGTTTCCATTGCCACTCGAGCGGAAATCTGGCCACGAGCCGGGTAACTGGTCGCCCATCCTCCACTTCCTCCACGCGGGTGTATAGGGAGTCTATGGCCACGTCCGTCAAAGGTTTCACAACAAAGTACCTCTCTTTGAAGTGTCAGACAAATTCTAGATAAGGCCTAAAAAGCTTCCCAATCTGTTTGAAGGACACTCACGCTTGCCCTCCTCCAATGGATTGCCTTTGAAGGTGAAAGATACAGAATAAGAGGGACAACATAGCGCCTATCTACAGATACTAACAGACAAGCTTAAACGCCTGCACGTTTGGGTGAAGTGAAGAGGGCGCCAATTGAAGCCACTGAAAAACCCCCAATTGAAAATCTTTGAAGGGCAAACGCATCCCCGACTCTTTAAATGTGAACTCGTACATAGGAAAATGTTTGCCCGGATATGTCGAGTAGATCCTCCGATTGCGATGGGGAATTTGAAGAATCCAGTTGGCGGGGGCCGCTTCGGCCCGAACCACTGGACAATTGAACGCGTCCGTTGCATCGTGCAAGAAGCACAACCTTTTATTTTTAGGCTCAAGTGCGACCCAGGCCAAGGGGTCCTCCTCGACATTGATTTCATCTTCGTAGTTGGCGGGCAAGACATCACCCCTGATCGAGTGTGCCATTATACCTGAAAAGCATGGGAAAACAGTGAATTCGACAATATCAAATTCACTCTTCCACCGCAGATCAAGTGAAAGGGCGATGAAGCGGTCGAGGAGCGAACCTCGACCCAATCCCCCAACTACACACTAAAATGGACTACACTTTTGTTGGAGATATCCGGTCAAACGAGCAAAAAGCCCGAGTCAACCCTAACTATTTGGGGAAATCGTCCCCGACATCATGACCACTGCTCGGGGAGATTCTCCCCGACATCATAAACTCATGAACTTCAATGAACATTCACGAGTGTTCATCGCATAACTCATGAATGTTCATCCAAGATTCATCCAATCAAGGCAAAAACTAGGTATTTAATCTAGAAACACTGAGGAAATACATTGTTAAGGAGATATGACTTACTTGGATGAAGGATTCTTGAAAGAAATCTAGAAAAGTTGAGAGGAGAGGATTCACGTGTGAGCAAGGGAAGTTGAAGGAGAGAACTTGAGAAATGACAAATGAAAACCATGGGTCCCCTTTTTATAGGTGGCTCACACCCCACGAGGTTCATCATAAAAAGTCATAACTGGATTGGGCCGTTTGGACTCCTCACGAAGGGATGGCACCCCAAAGGAACAACCACATGGCCCAACAATCACCCACATGTCCATTATCAAGAGACGAGCACTTCTCCGACTTCAACACAAAACTCCCTACACGAGCACGAGGCAGACGCCTCACACAGGAGAATGCTCGATACCATGGCTAAGACATGTATACGGGCACATTCGTCAAGATCCACCTTAAGAGCGAAATAACGCTCGACATCGTGACAACCCCTTGAAGACGGACACGTTGAAAGAGAATTCGTGGAAGCTCCCGGTAACTTATTCACTCTTGTCGGACAAACAACTAACCTAGTCAGTCTCACTGCTCGTTTGTACACAAGATCCCTGAAACGTTCAAACAGGTTATCCCCAACACAGGAAACAACTCGCTTCCTTTCAGAGGACTTCGACCTTCCTTCCCGAGCGAATCCCCCCGACTATAAAAGCTGAACTTAAGTCATCATCCTTTCACCTAAGGGAAATAACTTGGGGGGCTCCTGATCTGGACTGGGCCTGCACTTGCCCCACGGTTGGGAGGCCCAATCCAACACCCTTGTATAAGGCTCAAAGGAAAGCAACCCAAGCTAGGGACCGTTGGGTAACTCCCCACGCATCCATTAGGGAACGTGGCTCGTGTGTCCGTGTCACTGTTATCTTAACTTCCTCTGGAAATTACGGGTCTAACCCCTATTCTTACGGAGCATTTGACCAGGGGGGAGTCCACTTGCTGGACTCCATACACACGTAAGCCCTGACAGTCTTCATTATTGGTCCTCATCATGACCTAACGACGGGGACCTTGGTCCAGCGCTGGAGGCTATAAATACCCTCTCATTTGAGAGGGTCATGTATTCATTCTCATACTCATACTCACACTTGCTTGAACTCTCCCTGAAACTTACTTTGGCATCAGAGTGTCTTGCAGGTACCCCCATCTCGCTTTCAACCTCAGCTCGACGTAAGACCTTGATGATCACTCTAGTCAGGTACGATCTCTATCTATTCTATTGGGTTCCCTATCATGAATGTGATTTAGTCCCCTTGAATTTCTTGCCTCCATGCACCAGCCAACAATCAACTCCACTACTTTATTTTATGCGACAATGAGGTTTCTAGAAGGGCGTATCTACAATGATAAGACATCTGACCGAGCCCAGTCAAGATGATATTCACACATCATTTTTTCTCTAACATAATTTCAACTATTACTGCTTGAATCTGAGTCAGACTTAAATCTGGATACACATATGTTCGTCTGTGAATTTTGACCGGGGGTGGGAGATCAAGATTCTTGGTCGGCCTGAACTTGAATCGAACCTAAATGGTCGGAACTTCATATTTCTAGGTCCAGATCTGAAGATATTTACTAGCTTCCTTCCAAGGTGGCTCAATATCGATATTAACAATTGATTGGAGTTGGATCAAAATTTGATGGATTCGAATATCGTGGAGCTGAGATCTCCACTCTATGGGAACTTTGATTTTTCATCTGATACACTTTCAGATTCTAGACATGTGAATTAGATCTGACCTTGTGGAAATCATAAGAATCAGAAGTTCATTCCCACATACAACATCGTTGTTCCATTACAGAACCAGAAATGAAGATGATTGCAGAAACTATGGTGGAACAAAACTTCCTAAGAGATTCAATGATGTAGCACAATGGATCGGAAGTTACGATCGCGGTGCTTCTTGTATCAAAGACGTTAATCTTGAATTAGTGTTGCTAATATTTGGTGTGATAGATCAAGGGGATCTGCATGGTTAGGACTCCAATGCCTAAGTTAGTTTAGGGTTCAAGATAATCATAGTGAGAATGGAGATTAGAGATTGAGTACCTAAAAAATCCTTTGTGAAGGTATTTATATCTTACACTCAATGGACCATATTGGATATGTCAACTTCGTGTTATTGGACCTTTAGTCGACACAAAATAATTATGATGATTAAACCCTTCAAGTATGAAAGAAATAAACAGGACTCCTAGTTTGGATATTAAACTAATCATTATGTAATTTTCTCCATCTTTTATCTCTATCGTCGTGGAAATATTTTATCCATCCTTAATTTATTTGAAAAAGTTAATTATCAAAAGAAACAAAAATTTTTTAAAAAAATTGTTTATATAAATTTTTTAACACCATCCAAACTCCCTATTTATTTGTTTTATGCACCTTCAATTTGTATTAGAGCTCAACCTCTTGATTAGAAATAATTCTATGAGGAAAATGTCTTATAAAAACACAAATGAAAGTGATATATAGAATGATATGTTAATTGTTCATCACTATTCAATGAAGTAGACTTTTATTATTGAAAAGATCTAAGTATTTTTTAATATGTTAATGTCCAACTACAAAATTGAATTTAGTTGGGAATGCTACTATTCTCCTATAAAAAAAATACAATACAGTAATGTTGAGAGGAGACTAGAGTGCACCACAAAATAAAGAGTGATAAGTGTTTCTTTAGCTGGAATTCAGTTGATGTTTCAATTCCAATTCTGAGGGTTTTGCTATGAATGGAACATTGTGTTCCATCAATTTAACTATAATCTTCATGATTTTAATGTTTTCCATCATGCCTTCAATTGGGAGGAGAGGCCCACTTATAATACCTTCCATTTGCAATGTATTTTTGTCTTCTTCACCCAACTCTTGTTCCAACTAATTTGTACTCTTTATGATTTACTGCCTCTTAAAAATTTTCTAAGCTCACTTAGAGCATATAAAATTGAATTATAGATGACAAAGAACCTCGTAAAAAACAAAGTCATTCACTTTGAAATCCAACACCAAAACATCAATTCAAAATATTTCACATGTTATTTATTTTTTATTTTTTTAAAAGTTACTAAGTTACTTATTATATTACAATAAATTATTCAAATAATATTAAGTAATTATATTTAGCCTAACCCTCACCAAACCCTTAAAAAAAACCTAAAGTGAGGCTTCATGCACGAGATTAAGATAGTAATTTTTTTTTTTTTTTGCAAAAAAATAACATTTATAACATATTTTTAGAAGAAAAAAAGAAGAGGATGTAATAGGACAAACACTAATATTTAATTTTTCCATGATATATATGAGTTGGCCAATGTCTTACACCTCTATAATTAATTATTATTTTCTTGAATAACATGTATATAGTTATTCTTTAAAATAAAAAATTTCAAACTATTTACTAATTTGTCACTACATGCATGTATTACACCAACTTTCATTAAAATTGGTGCAATTCAAAAATTATATTCTCATTTTCCACATTATTTAACACTAAAAAACAACTTGTTTTGCATGCCTAATTAAATTATGTATTTATTTAAGTATTTAATATAACTTTTAAAGAATCTATCTCATTTTTTATTGTATATTTTTGGTAGGTACATGAAGAAGCTACGCAAATATTATAAATTATGCAAAGATTGATTAATATTTTTCTTTTTAAGTATGTGTGGTTTAATATAGTAAGCTAAAATAATAAAACTAGCAAAAATATTTGTATGAGCTTAATGAAAAATTATTATTATACTTCAACTCGTTCCAACCTCCAATTAATCATTCATGAAGTGTGTAAGCATATTTGGTGAAGAATCATGTTTGCATGAGCTTATAAAAAAACTCACGTACTTATTTAATTACCAAAAATCATAATAACATTTACATGATAAAACCAACCTATTAAAAAGAAGAGAAATGAAACAAGTTTCAAAAAACAAAGTAAACATGAAAATCAACAACTTGTTAGTGGCACTATTCCTGTCGATGAGATTGATTTCACCAATTTTTTCAATAAAAGATAATGCAATAGACCTTGTTACAGCTACCGAGGAGATGCAAAAAGCAAATTACTTCACATTTGTTATGCTAATAAAAATGTCTCCACCTGACACAAGACTTGAAGGAAATGTAACATTCTTGATGCCTAATGATCGAATGCTCGCCAACATGACACTTGAAGAAGGTTCTGTTCCTGACTTTTTGTTGAGACATTCAATCCCATCACCTTTACTATTTGACACATTGAAACAATTCCCTACTGGAACAACTGTTCCCAGCTTATTGCCAAATTGCATGTTGAGAGTATCTAACAATGGTAGAAGGAATTTTGTTGTCAACAATGTGAAAATTATTAGCCCAAATATATGTGTGGCTGGATCTTCGATTCGATGTCATGGTATAGACGGGGTTTTGACACAATCATGTGCATTGGGAAATAATTATAGTCTTCCTATACTTCCATCTCCATGTTCTAATGATACCACAAACATTTCTTGCAATGCATCTCCTTTTTCACCTTCTATTGGAGACAAACTTAATCCTCCAATATGGATTGCTCCAACTCCAACAATTACAAATATTGAACCACACCATAAATCAGCCTCTCCACGTTGGTTTTTTTATGATGCATATTTTATATGTCTAGCATGCTTCATGTTGTCTCTCATAGGAATGTATTTCTAACCTGCTTCACGTTGTCTAACATCTACTTTGTAATGGTTTTTTTCCTTTCTTATTTCTTTTAAAATTAATCTTAACATTATAGCAGTAATATTAAATAAATAATAAATCTAAGATCAAAATTGTATATACTTGAAAGAGTTCGTTGATTTGTAGTGAAGAAAATTAGGGGGAAATACATGTGTGACAAATACTACTTTAATCACAAATATTACCTTGAAGTAAGATCAAAATACATAAAACAATAGTCAATAAAAGCACACAATATGAAATATCAGAATATAAAATAGTTATAAATAAAAACTTGTTTCACGTTTGCTAACGGTGGCATCATGTGATTTATTTTATGACAAAATTGCAAAACTAACCGCACATAAGGTTTTACATCAGTTGAATAATCAAGCGATGTAAAAGGACGGTATTAAATAATTTTTCCACTTGCGAATTTTAGATTATGTAGTCTTTCTTTCAGCTTGAAAATAAAACAATATTATGCTATCTTAAACTATGAAATTGTTTAAATTTTAAATTAAGAAACGGTGAAGAGAAGACAAATATACTAAAAAATAAAAGATATATCTTTTATATATTAGAAAATTTTGAGTATCTCAATAAAACTATAATATGAGTATTAATAGTAGATAATAACTGATTTTATCGGTTGTTTAGAATTTGAAGTGGGCTAGAGACTTCGACTTCAATGCTAAAATGGAGGAGGAGGATGTACTTGCAAGATACTCCGACACTAAAGTCAATAGGAGCACAAAGAGATATAAGATAGAAAGTCTAGGGTTTTAGAAGTATGTGATGAACATTGAATACATGTCCCTCACATGTATAAGGATTTATATAATTCCCCAGACACTTGTCTGTTGGTCTTTATTTTTGGGCCTAGATATGCGGGTCCGCAAAAATAGATAACTGCCAAGACTTGGTCAAAACGGACAGTCGTGCCCGTAACTAGCTGTTGCTCCGAGTAGGAGAGAGATTACAGGTAGATGTATTTTGGATGTTTCCTGGTTGTCTGCTCGACTCGTGTCGGGCAGGTATGAAGGAAGCTGCTACTGCAGACAAATGCGTCTTGGACATTCCCTGGTTGTCAGTTTCACACGTGTCGAGCAGACATAGAGGAAGTTGCCGTTGCATGGTCTTTTTGTGGTTTCAACCTTTCTTTCCATGTTGTGGATGGGTTATGCAAAGATTATATGTGATTAATTGTCTTTGTTGCTTACTCCACTTTGCAAATTAGACATCCTTTGTATTTGTTCTACACTTTCCCAATAAAACATGGTCATATCTTTGTTTTTGAATTACATGATAGCCTTTTGATTACTTATTTGATGTTATAAGTTTTACCAGTTTATGTTGGTTGGATTAGTTTTTGGGTTTCATTTTATGTCGAAAATTCTAAGTTTATTTTACACTTGTACAAATTTGAAGTGAGTAATAGATTCTCCAAAAGATTATACCGCGTTTTTTTACTTACATAAATTTTCCAAAAGTACCTTTTTAATGATAAAGACAAATGGAGTGTTTGTTATTAATGGATAAAATAAAATGCAAGGAAGTAAACAACTCTTCCTTCTATTCTCTAAGAGCCAAACTCAATCTAACAAAAATATCACTTTTCAATACTAACTAATTGTCTATCTATTATTCTGCCTTACTCCTCGTAGAGTAACCTAACAAATAAGATTCTGCATAACTGTCTATCCACTCCACTAATCAATCTCGTATAACATATAAATATAAGGTTCAGCATAATTGTCTCCTCACCCCCACTAATCAGTCTCATATAACATACTATAAAATTATGCAATTTTGCATAATTGCCTCCTCACTAACCAACTTCATATAACATACATGATTTTACATAATTGCCTCCCCACTAACCAGTCCCATATAACATACGAATATGTTCCGTATAGCATAGGAATTTGCATAATTGGCTCTGCCACCTCAAATGTCTCTTTCTTCCTATTTTCTCTAGCATACATTCTCCATATATTAGGAACACCTTGTGGACTACTAGCCACATCATCATTTCTAATATTTTTCTCACTAACTCCATCAATACCACCCATTTGATATACATATTTATCCTCAAGTATGAAGGTGGGAAATTGTGTGCGCATTACAAACTCCTCTTCCCACGTTGCTTCCTCCATAGCTCCACCCTTTTAGTGAATGAGTCATTGCTTGACATCAGTTTCGTCTTTCTTAATGGTGTGACTAGCCAACACGGTTGTTGTTTGATATAATATTCTACCCGGGGAATTCTATCAATCTCACATACCAAGCTCTTGGAGCCTGCTTTAATCCATACAAAGCTTTCTCCAGTTTGTACACATGGTTAGGAAAGCTTGGATTAACAAATCCCTTTAGTTGTTCCACATAAACTTCCTTATTCAGATAGTCATTTAAGAAGGAACTCTTTACATCCATTTGAAACAACTTAAATCTCAAAATGCAAGCAACTTATAAGAGTAGTCTGATTGATTCAAGTCTGGCCACAGGGGAAAATGTTTCATCAAAGTCAACTCCTTCAATTTGAGTGTATCCTTGTGCAACTAATCTTTCCTTATTTCTAGTAACCACCCCTTTTTCATCGGATTTATTATTGTACACTCATTTAGTGCCAATCACATTTGTCCCTTCAAATCTTGGAACCAGATCCCAAACATCATTTCTTCTAAATTGTTCTAGATCTTCTTGCATAACATTAATCTACAACTCATCAATTAAGGCTTCTTTGACATTCTTAGGCTCGATTTTTGAAATAAAGCAAGAGTTTGAAATCCCTTCTCTTGATCTAGTAGTAACTCCTTTATTTATATCTCCTATAATAAGTTCCTTAGGATAATCTCTCCGAGTTCTGATTGAAGGCCCTTTATTGAGTTGACTGGGCTCAATATCTTCTTGAGTTGGATTAGGATCAGTACTTCTGTCATTAGATTCTGTTGGAATGTATGACAAAGATGTTCCAACATCTTCTAAGACATCTTCTTCATCATTCCATCCTCTATCATCAATAATAACATTTATGGATTCCATCATAACCTTAGTTATGTAGTTAAAGACTCTGTAAGCTCTGCTATTTGTAGAGTAACCCAGGAATATTTCCTCATCACTCTTGGGATCCATCTTTCTTCTCTATTCACGATCAGCTAAGATGTAACATTTACTTCCAAAAACATGAAAGTATTTGGCAGTAGGTTTTCTTCCCTTCTATATTTCATACAAGGTGAATGAGGTGACTTTTCTTAGAGTGACTCTATTATGGATATAAAACGCAGTATTCATAGCTTCAGCCCAAAAGTGGTAGGTAACTTCTTAGCATGAATCATAGCTCTGGAAGATTCCTGAAGAGTTCTGTTTTGTGTTCCACAATCCCATTTTGCTTAGGAGTAATGGGAGAGGAAAATTCATGATTGATTCCTTCAGAAGAACAAAAATCAACAAATTTATTATTCTCAAATTCCTTTCCATGATCACGTTTAATTCTGATGACATGACTATCCTTTTCTCTTTGAATTTTTTTACAGATAGCTTTAAAGACTTCAAAAGATTTTGATTTTCTCTGATCAAAATTATCCATGTGTACCTAGAGAAGTCATCTACAACAACATAGGCATACTTCTTTCCACCAAGACTTTCAACCTACATAGGTACCATCAAGTCCATGTGAAGAAGTTCCAAAACTTTTAATGTGGTGAGATGTTGGATTTTCTGATGTGACATCTTAGTTTGCTTTCTAATCTGGCATTCACCACATACTCTCCCTTCATCTATCTTGAGCTTAATAATCCCTCTCACAACTTCTATATATATGATTCTTTTCATTCCTTTTAGATGCAAGTGTCGCAGTTTTTGATGCCACAGTTTAAGTTCATTTTCTTTGGCTAAAGCACATGTTGAGGAGAAGTTCAACTCTTGGGGAACCCATAAATAACAGTTGTATTTAGATTTGATTCCTTTTTATAATAACTTCATTCTTATCATTGCAAACGAGACATTCTGTCTTGGTGAAGTTTACTTTGAACCCTTGATCACACAGTTGACTTATACTTATTAGGTTATCTGTTAACCCTTTAACAAGTAATACATTATCAAGTTTTAGGACTCCTGAACATTCCAACTTTGCAACTCCTTTGATTTCACCTTTGGCTCCATCACCAAAAGTCACATAACTGGTGGAGTGAGATTTGATATCTACTAACAGATTCTTAACACATGTCATGTGTCTAGAACAACCACTATCAAAGTACCTGCCATCTTTGGTTGAGACTCTAAGAGAGGTATGAGCTATGAGACTAGCAACAATAGTCTTGCGAACCCATTGTTTCTTCTTTTTGTTATTTTGAGAGATCTGATCAGTCTTGAGAAGAGGAGCAGTTTTAGGGTACCCATACAACTTGAAACAGAAAGGTCTTATGTGACCAACCCTTCCACATTGGTGACACCTCCAGGGCTGGAATTTCTCTTTGGTGTGATTAAATTTTTTCTTTCCATGATGTCTTTTCTTGCCATGATGTTTTCCATGATGTTGAAACATTTGATTCGACATCTTTGGTTTAGACTTGGCATGAGTGGAATCTGATGAAGGTTCTTATGAATAAGGATCCTTTTTCTCATTAAAACCTAGACCGCTCTTGTCTCCTGTCACTCTTACCACTTGAAGAATTTCATCTAATGTGTCAGACCCATTATTCATCATCTTGAATGATTTGACCATTATGTTAAGATTCGAATTTAGAGAAGTCACTTCACTTTCCAGACTAGAGATAGTTTTCAGATTCTCTTTCCTTTCTGCCTTCAGCTGAGTTATGAGAGCTTTATGTTTCTCCCCTTCTTGGCAAACTTTTGCACTTATGAGACACAACTCTCTGTACGAGGTAGCTAACTCATCAAAAGTTAGTTCACCATCACTAGAATCTTTGTCAGAAACATATTTGCCTATCAATGCTTTAACATACTTGGCAGATTCCTCTTCAAGATCACTCGCAGAGTCCTCTTCAGACCAAGTAACAGATAGATTCTTCTTCTGTTTCTTAAGATATGTAGGACATTCAGCTCTAATGTGACCAAAACCTTCACATCCATGACATTGTATTCCCTTCCCTTGAGTGGATTTTTCTTCAGCCTTTTTTCTTCCAAACTCATTTGACTTATGAATGTCAGATGAGATGTTCTTGACATTTGATCTTGGGTTCCTATCCATCTTCTTTATCACTTTGTTAAACTGTCTTCCAAGCAAAACTAAAGCATTAGATATTCCTTCATCTGTATCCAGATCACAATCCCCCTCTTCATCTTCAGTATTGGTTACAAAAGCTATGATTTTGTTATTCTTTTCAGATCTTTCATTAATGCTTAATTCAAATGTCCGAAGGGATCCAACAAGTTCATCCACTCTCATCTTGTCAATGTTTTGTGCTTCTTCTATGGCATTCACTTTCATATCAAATCTCTTGGGGAGAGACCTAAGCATCTTTCTCACTAATTTGTCTTCGGGTATTTTTTCTCCTAAAGCACTGGATTCATTAGTAATCTCAAGAATGTTCATATGGAAGTCATTAATACTTTCATCATCCTTCATTCTCATATTTTTAAAACTGGTGGTGAGCAACTGAAGTCTTGACATCTTAACTTTGGATGTGCCTTCATGGGTAGATTGAAGAATCCCTCGGGCATCCTCAGCTACTTCACATGTGTTTACTAATTTGAAAATGTTCTTGTCAATTCCATTGAATATAGCATTCAAGGCTTTAGAATTTCTAATTGAAATTTCATTCTCTTATTTAGACCAATCTTCTTCTGGCTTTAACTCAGAAGTAGTTTCTCCATCTTCTCCCAATTTGACAGGGTGTTTCCATCCTTTTAAGACAGCTTTCCAAGCCCTGTTGTCCAGAGATTTTTGAAATCCCACCATACGTGGTTTCCAATAGTCATAATTGCTTCCATCCAGAATGGGTGGTCTGTTCATAAATCCTCCTTCCTTGTCCATAGTACCAGAAAATATCTTCCCTAGATCTCACCCAGATATAGAGTAGGATGCCTGCTCTGATACCAATTGAAATTCTAGTATCAGATATGTGATGTCAAAGGAGATGTCATGACACAAATATCTGAGGACAATATAAAATGAAACAATATAAAAGTAGTAAAAACACAAGGATTGTTAACCCAATTCGCTGTACAAAAACACCTACTCTGGGGGCTACCAAGCCAAAGAAAAGTCCACTAAATAGTATCAATTCATAGACTCTCAGTAAACAGTTAGTTTACGATCTAATCACTTAATCACTACCAGTGCTATACTTTTATCTAAGACACAACTAGGTATGAGGTCCTCCTCAAATCCCTTCAATCACTAATAGTGAAAAACAATAGAATTATTAAGTTTGAAATACTTCAATCATTGAATACTTAAAAGCTTATGAATGATCCATAATTTATAACTCAACTAAAAAATTACAACTCAAGTATTGAAACAATACTAGAGTGTATTACAATTAAAAGATTCAGACTTTTTAAACACCAAGAATATATTTTTCTTCAATTGTTGCTATGTTTTACGAATAAGGTTGCAAGTCTTTATAAAGGTGCAACAACTTCTTTATAGACTTGGGCTGAAAAACAAATATTGCAATATATTGAATCCCTTGAAAATCTCCATGAAAGTAGGCCAAGATATAATCCATAAAGATAAGACATAATGAAAAATATTCCACCATATTTTTCGCAAGTTATAAAACACAAAACCTGAATAAGGCGCGCTTAAAAACAAGAAACAGAAAATATGAAAAACACGTTCAGATCAGAAGGAAGATGTTTAGACATCTGCTTTGACATCATTCAAAAACAGTTGAAATGATTTACTTCAAATGTCAAGACATTAAGCAAAACATTACCAACACATTGTTTTACCAAAATTACTGCCAACAAAAACTTACAAGCAAGTCCTTATTTATAGACTCTTGCAGAATGGGCTTGGACTCTTCAAATCAAATCCAATCTTCTAATTTAATTCGGCTACAAGATCTTCACATAAAAATAGGAACCAATCTTTACAGTTTCCCAAAAAGTCTCAAAGATCCTTCTTAATGAAACTAAATCAAATCTGCAATATTCCTAATAAAATCTTCTTGACCTGCGAAAATCAATGAGATATATCTAATAGGATCTCACAAAATCAAATCAAATTTGTCAAGAAAAATAACATCATCACCTGCTGTCCAATTGGCCAAAATCTCAAGACATTTGGCTCAATATCTGTCTAGTATACATGACAGCAGAACTTGTTATGACAGTTGGTCAAGATGTTGTGACATCTTGCTCAACATCAGTTCAGAAATATGTTTTAGCAAAATTTATGCCAATCATAAAACCATGGATCTAACAATCTCCATCTTTGGTAAATTTTGGCTAAAACAACCTTAGTACAATCTTTCTGGAGAGAGGAATAAAATCCCAACCATAAAACACAAGCTACATGCAACATGCAAAATTTGTACAAACTATAATCATACAAATATATCAGAGATTAAATGCAGTTACAAATCACCATATTTAATACTCCAAAAGATAGATGTCCAGACATGTGGTCTAACATCCCACAACATAACTCCAACATATCACAAGAGCTAGACAAACCAGACAGGTCCATTTCTCCCCCTATCACACAATAACCGGTACTCCCCCTCAAGGGAAAACCCAAATCACCAGAAAATAAAATATGAACTTTCCAAGTTCACATATCAGAGGCACATGTAGCAGAAGATAAAACAACCTCTCATCAGGATTTCCACACAGCTCCAACAGGCAGTGTTGTGAATCTTGTTGTGAATTACGACAAAATTCAATATCAATTTGGGAGGGAAAGAATAGTAGAAACCAAAATAAATGGTCTACAACAACAATAATCCATACACAAATAATATAACAGAATAAGGCGAGAAAAAGACGTGTTTACCCAGTTCGATCAAACGATCTATCCATACACAGAAAATTGTTACAAGAGATAATAAATGAGTTACAAGAAAATAGCCTTCGCCTTCAGGTTCCTAATAACAACCCTAAAGGCGCCCAAGAATTACCCTATTTTCTACCCAAGTGTTTCCCAACCTCTTCAATCTTCAATATATGAGTAACTCAAACCCAAGGTGTAAACAAATGTTTCTCAATTTCCCAATAACCTTAGATAACTCCAAAGGTTTCCAAAACCATTGCCTTTCTAAGGTTTCACTTGAGAATAGCCAAAAATCCTATGATATGCCCTTAAACCTTTGCTCTCCCTTTTTGATTTAAGCTCTAATATTGTCACACTATAATAACAAAAGAGATGCATATTTATAATAGCCAAAATCCAACAAATCCATAACAAATCCCAAAACATATCTCATTAATTGTTAGAATCAAATATATCATTGTAATCTTATAATATCTCTCAAATATTATAAATATCTTGTAATATCTTTTAGATTATTTTATATATATATATATATATATATATATATATATATATATATATATATATATATATATATATATATATATATATATATATATATATATATATATATATATATATATATATATATATATATATATATATATATATATATATATATATATATATATATATTAATCTTTTAGAATATTATAAATATATATCTTATAATATATTTTAGAATATTATAAATATCTTATAATATATTTTTATATTAATTTATACGATCTCAAAATTAATATAAAATATTATAACATTAATGAATGGATCATTGAATTGAACTGACTGAACCGGATCCCCGTAAATCGCTTGGACTAGATTACTTTTCTGCTTTCTTATTTTTGGCAATCTCGAAATATGTTTTCTTTCTCTTAATCAACAAAGGTTTTAAGGCATATTCCAACAATCTCCACCTTGACTTTAAACCGTGTTTATACCAATTTAATAATCAAAATTGCTGCTATCTACCAGGTTGAAACTCTAACCAATAACCTTGATAAAATTCAAACAACCCTTGAATATTGATGTCGCCACTTGCATCCACTTGTTTCCAATTACCTTTTCTTCTTAGGTAATTTAACAAGCCTACAAGTATGATTTTCAACCACCCTTGACTCCACTTGTTTTGAAATCCCTCCCTGAAGGTTTATTTTCTTTTATTTTGAAGTCCTTCAGCCACATTAAAAATATAATATCCAAGGCTAGCATAATTGTCCCTTTGAGATGCTACAATAACCCTTCTTACCTTATCATGAGTCAAATGATAATCAGAGATCTCGGTAGCCGTTCCCTCACTACTACTAGTATCCATAGTAGGAAACTCCACCTCAAATTGAGTCTTCTCTGTTATAGTTTCTCCTAGGTTTCTCCCGGGTTTCTCCATTGGTTTCCACTATTCCTCCTCTGAAGAAATTCTCTACAAACCAAGTAAGTTATTTTAAACTCATATTTTCCCCAAAAACTCAATAACAACTCAGTAGTAAAACGCATTTTTATCTCTTGATTTCTGTAAAACTCATTATACTCCTCTAAAACTTTCTCAAGTCATTCATAACGCCTTAAACCCAAATCCCATAGTTCTTCTTTGTCATGAAAGTCTCCGCTAGTTAATGATAAATGAAAAACATTTGAACCTTATAAAATATATAGACCATATATTTTAGAGCCTTTAATAATAATAATTTCATTACGCGAAATCTTTAACACTCCATGTTCAACTCTAGTACAATAGCCTAGATCATCTAACATAATTATAGAAAACAAATTTTGCTTGAGTTCTGGAACATACCTCACATTATGTATAAGAAGTTCATGATCATCAAAAATTTTAAGTCTGACTGTACCAATACCATGAATCTTGCAAGCCTTATTATCACCAAGGCGAACAACTCCACCTTGAACCATCTTCAAAGTTTCAAAGTATTATATTCTTAGACACTTGTGATAAGAGCAAACTGATTCAATGACCTAACTATCTTCTGTGTCCAAACTCGATACTACTAGTACATCGACATCCTCATAACATTCCCCACCCGAGGCTACTGTAGCTTGAACAAAATCTTCATTTCCCTTTCTCTTAAGACAATCCCTTTTAAAGTGACTGATTTTTTGACAAATAAAACATTTTACCATTGACTTGTTAGACCTCTTTGATTTGGACATACATTTATGCTCACCTCCTCCTCTTGACACATTTAAGCCTTCACCACTATCTTCAATTTTCAAATCTTTTGCTTTTGAAAATTCTTTAGATTTTACCGTTGTCTGGACTTCATCCAAAGTAATAGTACCTTGGTTACCATAAAGAAGGGCATACTTAAAGTGCTCAAAGAATATGGATAATGAACTAACAATAGTAAATCCTTGTCCTCATCTTCAATCTTCACTACAATATTCTCAAGATCATCAATAATCTTGTGAAATTCTGTAAGTTGTTCAACTATGGATTTGGGCTCTACCATTCGCAATGAATAGAGTTGTTGTTTCAGAAATAACCTGTGAGGCAAATACTTTGTTTTTTACAATGATTCAAGTTTTTCCCACATAGCAACCGCAGTTTGCTCCGTGGAGACCTCTCTTAGAACTTGCTCCAAAACCCTTGCCTATATAAAGTTTATCTTGAGAATAGCTAAAACCCTATGCTATGTCTTTAAACCCTTACACTCCCTTTTTGCTGTAAGCTCTAAGATTGTCACACTATAATAACAGAAGAGATACATATTTATAATAGCCAAAATCCAACAAATCCCAAAACATGTCTCCTTAATTGTTAGAATAAAAGATATTATTATAATCTTATAATATCTCTCAAATATTATAAATATCTTATAATATCTTTTAGAATATTATAAATATATATTTTATAATATATTTTAAAATACTATAAATATATATCCTATAATATCTTTTAGAATATTATAAATATCTTATAATATCTTTTTATATTAACTTATATGATCTCTACATTAATATAAAATATTCTAACATTAATGAATGAATCAATGAACTGAACCGACCAAACCCGATCCCCGTAAATCACTCGGACCAGATACTTTTAGGCTTTCTAATTTTTGAAAATCTCAAAACATGTTTTCTTTCTCTTAATCAACAAAGGTTTTAATGCATATTCCAACACGTAGGATGTTAGAACATTTGGCAAGACATTCTACACACAACCACATTAATAATAACAGCAGCACAAACAAGCATGACAGGCAATCATGTTACCCCTAAATAGTTGCATAAAACAAGTAACCATAATAAATACTCTCCCCTCTTAGCAGTAGTACAGTCCTATCAGCATGCTAATCAACATGTCAAGACATGTGTTATAACATGAAGATAAAAAAAACACTAACACTTTACTCCCCCTTTTTAGCCAAAAATTTACAAAAACTAGAGTAAATGTAAAAACAAATCTGACGCACACATATTACACACAAGAAATAATACAGATGGAAACAAACAAAAGTGAAAACAAACACAAGTGGAAACACACAAATCTCATATGGAAACACACAATTGGAAACAAACAGATGGAAATAAACTTTCTTATTAATTGAAACACATCATTGAGCTAAAAACAACAACACCTAAGTGGATAATAAAAGTTCATAAGCCCTTACACAAAATGTTATCAAAACAAACACGAACAACTCAATCTAATAAGAACACAACTTCTTAATCACTAGTGCTTGTAGCTATTTCTTCATCTTCACTGCTTTCCTTATCTTTATCATTATTTCCACCTGAAGTGTCTTCTTCCTTTCCATATTCAGTCACTTCTTTTACTTCCTCCAAATATCTAATAATCCTTTTAAGTTTTATTTTCCTCTCAGTGCATGTCTTGATTGTTTCACCCAATTCCTTGCAAGTATTTGTAAGTTCAACAATGATACCAACCTTTGAGGATAGACTAGGAATTTGCATAATTGGCTCTGCCACCTCAAATATCTCTTTCTTCCTATTTTTTATAGCATACATTCTCCATATCTTAGGAACACCTTGTGGACTACTAGCCACATCATCATTTCTAATATTTTTCTCACTAACTCCATCAATACCACCCATTTGAGATACAGATTTGTCCTCAAGTATGAAGGTGGGAAATTGTGTGTGCATTACAAACTCCTCTTCCCACGTTGCTTCCTCCATAGCTCCACCCTTTTAGAGAATGAGTCATAGCTTGACATCAGTTTCGCCTTTCTTAATGGTGTGACTAGCCAACACTATTTTTGTTTGATCTAATATTCTACCCGAGGAATTCTATCAATCTCACATACCAAGCTCTTGGAGCCTACTTTAATCCATACAGAGCTTTGTTCAGTTTGTAGACATGGTTAGGAAAGCTTGGATTAACAAATCCCTTAGGTTGTTCCACATAAACTTCCTTATTCAAATAGTCATTTAAGAATACACTCTTTACATCCATTTGAAACAACTTAAATCTCAGAATGCAAGCAACTCCTAAGAGTAGTCTGATTGATTCAAGTCTAGCCACATGGGGAAATGTTTCATCAAAATCAACTCCTTCAATTTGAGGTATTCTTGTGCAACTAATCTTTCCTTATTTCTAGTAACCACCCCTTTTTCATCGGATTTATTCTTGTACACCTATTTAGTGCCAATCACATTTGTCCCTTCAAGTCTTGGAACCAGATCCCAAACATCATTTCTTCTAAATTGTTCTAGATCTTCTTGCATAGCATTAATCCATAACTCATCAATTAAGGCTTCTTTGACATTCTTAGGCTCGATTTTTGAAACAAAGCAAGATTTTGACATCCCTTCTCGTGATCTAGTAGTAACTCCTTTATTTAGATCTCCTATAATAAGTTCCTTAGGATGATCTCTCTGAGTTATGATTGAAGGCCCTTTATTGAGTTGACTGGGCTCAATATCTTCATGTGTTGTATTAGGATCAGTACTTCTGTCATTAGATTCTGTTGGAATGTCTGACAAAGATGTTCCAACATCTTCCAAGACATCTTCTTCATCATTCCATCCTCTATCATCAATAATAACATTTATGGATTCCATCATAACCTTAGTTCTGTATTTAAAGACTCTGTAAGCTCTGCTATTTGTAGAGTAACCCAAGAATATTTCCTCATCACTCTTGGGATCCATTATCCTTCTCTATTCACGATCAACTAAGATGTAACATTTACTTATAAAAACATGAAAGTATTTGGCAGTAGGTTTTCTTCCCTTCCATATTTCATACAAGGTAGTTGAGGTGACTTTTCTTATAGTGACTCTATTATGGATATAAAACGCAGTATTCATAGCTTCAGCCCAGAAGTGGTAGGTAACTTCTTAGCATGAATCATAGCTCTGGCAGATTCCTGAAGAGTTCTGTTTTTGTGTTCCACAATCCCATTTTGCGGAGGATTAATGGGAGAGGAAAATTCATTATTGATTCCTTCAAAAGAACACAAATCAGCAAATTTATTGTTCTCAAATTCCTTTCCATGATCACTTCTGATTCTGATGACATGACTATCCTTTTCTCTTTGAATTTTTTTACAGATATCTTTAAAGACTTCAAAAGCTTCTGACTTTTCTCTGATAAAACTTATCCATGTGTACCTAGAGAAGTCATCTACAATAACATAAGCATACTTCTTTCCACCAAGACTTTCAACCTACATAGGTCCCATCAAGTCCATGTGAAGAAGTTCCAAAACTTTTGATGTCATGAGATGTTGGATCTTCTGATGTGACATCTTAGTTTGATTTCCAATCTGGAATTCACCACATACTCTCCCTTCATCTATCTTGAGCTTAAGAATCCCTCTCACGGCTTCTATAGATATGATTCTTTTCATTCCTTTCAGATGCAAGTGTCGCAGTTTTTGATGCCACAGTTTAACTTCATTTTCTTTGGCTAAAGCACATGTTGAGGAGAAGTTTAACTCTTGGGGAACCCATAAATAACAGTTGTATTTAAATTTGATTCCTTTTATAATAACTTCATTCTTCTCATTGCAAACGAGACATTCTATATTGGTGAAGCTTACTTTGAACCCTTTATCACACAGTTGACTTATACTTATTAGGTTATCTGTTAACCCTTTAACAAGTAATACATTATACAGTTTTAGGACTCCTGAACATTCCAACTTTACAACTCCTTTGATTTCACCTTTGGCTCCATCACCAAAAGTCACATAACTGGTGAATTGAGATTTGAAATCTACCAACAGATTCTTAACACATGTCATGTGTCTAGAACAACCACTGTCAAAGTACCTGTCATCTTTGGTTGAGACTCTAAGAGAGGCATGAGCTATGAGACTAGCAACAATAGTCTTGGGAACCCACTATTTCTTCTTTTTGCTATTTTGAGAGAGCTGATCAGTCTTGAGAAGAGGAGCAGTTTTAGGGTACCCATACAACTTGAAACAGAAAGGTCTTATGTGACCAAACCTTCCACAATGGTGACACCTCCAAGGCTGGAATTTCTCTTTGGTGTGATTAAATTTTTTCTTGCCATGATGTCTTTTCTTGACATGATGTTGAGACATTTAATTCGACATCTTTGGTTTAGACTTGGAATGAGTGGAATCTGATGAAGGTTCTTCTGAATAAGGATCCTTTTTCTCATTAAAACCTAGACCGCTCTTGTCTCCTGTCACTCTTCCCACTTGAAGAATTTCATCTAATGTGTCAGACCCATTATTCAGCATCTTGAATGATTTGACCATTATGTTAAGATTCGAATATAGAGAAGTCACTTCACTTTCCAGACTAGAGTTAGTTTTCAGATGCTCTTTCCTTTCTACTTTCAGCTGAGTTATGAGAGCTTTATGTTTATCCCCTTCTTGGCAAACTTTTTAACTTCTGAGACACAACTCTCTGTACGAGGTAGCTAACTCATCAAAGGTTAGTTCACCATCACTAGAATCTTTGTCAGAAACATATTTTCCTATCAATGCTTTAACAGACTTGGCAGATTCCTCTTCAAGATCACTCTCAGAGTCCTCTTCAGACCAAGTAACAGATAGATTCTTCTTCTGTTTCTTAAGATATGTAGGACATTCAACTCTAATGTGACCAAAACCTTCACATCCATGACATTGTATTCCCTTCCCTTGAGTGGATTTTTCTTCAGCCTTTTTTCTTCCCAACTCATTTGACTTATGGATGTCAGATGAGATGTTCTTGAAATTTGATCTTGGGTTCCTATCCATCTTCTTTATCACTTTGTTAAACTGTCTTCCAAGCAAAACTAAAGCATTAGATATTCCTTCATCTGTATCCAGATCACAATCCCCCTCTTCATCTTCAGTATTGGTTACAAAAGCTATAATTTTGTTATTCTTTTCAGATCTTTCATTAATGCTTAATTCAAATGTCTGAAGGGATCCAACGAGTTCATCCACTCTCATCTTGTCAATGTTTTGTGCTTCCTATATGGCATTCACTTTCATATCAAATCTCTTGGGGAGAGACCTAAGCATCTTTCTCACGAATTTGTCTTCGGGTATTTTTTCTCCTAAAGCACTTGATGCATTAGTAATCTCAAGAATGTTCATATGGAAGTCATTAATACTTTCATCATCCTTCATTCTCATATTTTCAAAGCTGGTGGTGAGCAACTGAAGTCTTGACATCTTAACTTTGGATGTTCCTCCATGGGTAGATTGAAGAATCCCCCAGGCATCCTCAGCTACTTCACATGTGTTTACTAATTTGAAAATATTCTTGTCAAAATCCATTGAATATAGCATTCAAGGCTTTAGAATTTATAATTGAAATTTCACCCTCTTATTTAGAACAATCTTCTTCTGGCATTAACTCAGAAGTAGGTTCTCCATCTTTTCCCAATTTGACAGGGTGTTTCCATCCTTTTAAGACAGCTTTCCAAGCCCTGCTGTCCAAATATTTTAGAAATCCCACCATACATGGTTTCCAATAGTCATAATTTCTTCCATCCATAATGGGTGGTCTGTTCACAAATCCTCCTTCCTTGTCCATAGTACCAGAAAGTATCTTCCCTAGATCTCACCCAGATATAGAGCAGGATACCTGCTCTGATACCAATTAAAATTCTAGTATCAGATATGTGATGTCGAAGGAGATGTCATGACACAAATATCTGAGGACAATATAAAATGAAACAATATAAAAGCAGTAAAAACACAAGGGATTGTTAACCCAATTCGGTGTACAATAACACCTACTCTGGGAGCTACTAAGCCAGGGATAAGTCCACTAAATAGTATCAATTCATAGACTCTCAGTAAACAGTCAGTTTACGATCTAATCACTTAATCACTACCCGTGCTATACTTCTATCTAAGACACACCTAGGTATGAGGCCTTCCTCAAATCCCTTCAATCACTAATAGTGAAAAAAAAACATAATTATTAAGTTTGAAATACTTCAATCATTCAATACTTAAAAGCTTATGAATGATCCATAATTTATAACTCAACTAACAAATTACAACTCAAGTATTAAAACAATACTAGAGTGTATTAATTAAAAGATTCAGACTTTTTAAACACCAAGAATATATTTTTCTTCAATTGTTGCTATGTTTTACGAATAAGGTTGCAAGTCCTTATAAAGGTGCAACAACTTCTTTATAGGCTTGGGCTGGAAAAAAATTGCAATATATTGAATCCCTTGAAAATCTCCATGAAAGTAGGCCAAGATATAATCCATAAAGATAAGACAGAATAAAAAATATTCCTTCATATTTTTCGCAAGTTATAAAACACAAAACTTGAATAAGGCGCGCTTAAAAACAAGAAACAAAAAATATGAAAAACACGTTCAGATCATAAGGAAGATGTCTAGACATATGCTTTGACATCATTCAAAAACCGTTGAAATGATTTACTTCAAATGTTAAGACATTAAGGAAAACATTACCAACACAATGTTTTACCAAAATTACTGCCAACAAAAACTTACAAGCAAGTCCTTATTTATAGTCTCTTACAGAATGGGCTTGGACTCTTCAAATCAAATCCAATCTTCTAATTTAAATCGACTACAAGATCTTCACACACAAATAGGAACCAATCTTTACAGTTTCCTAAAAAGTCTCAAAGATCCTTCTTAATGAAACTAAATCAAATCTGCAATATTCCTAATAAAATCTTTTTGACCTGCGAAAATCAATGAGATATATCTAATAGGATCTCACAAAATCAAATCAAATTTGTCAAGAAAAATAACAGCAACACCTGCTGTCCAATTGGCCAAAATCTCAAGATATTTGGCTCAATATCTGTCTGGTATACATGACAGCAGAACTTGTTATGACAGTTGGTCAAGATGTTGTGACATCTTGCTCAACATCAGCTCAGAACTATGTTTTAGCAAAATTTATGCCAATCATAAAACCATGAATCTAACAATCTCCCTCTTTGGCAAATTTTGGCTATAACAACCTTAGAAAAATCTTTCTGAAGAGAGGAATAAAATCCCAACCATAAAACACAAGCTACATGCAACATGTAAAATTTATACAAATTGTAATCATACAAATATATCAGAGATTAAATGCAGTTACAGATCACCATATTTAATACTCCAAAAGATAGATGTTTAGACATGTGGTCTGACATCCCACAATATAACTCCAACATATCACAAGAGCTAGACAAATCAGAGAGGTCCATTACTCCCCCTATCACACAATAACCGGTACTCCCCCTCAAGGGAAAACCCAAATCTCTAGAAAATAAAATATAAACTTTCCAAGTTCACACATCAGAGGCACATGTAGCAGAAGATAAAACAACCTCTCATCAGGATTTCCACATAACTCTAACAGGCAGTGTTGTGAATCTTGTTGTGAATTACGACAAAATTCAATATCAATTGGGGAGGAAAAGAATAGTAGAAACCAAAATAAATGGTTTACAACAATAATAATCCATACACAAATAATATAACAAAATAAGGCCATAAAAAGACGTGTTTACCCAGTTCGATCAAACGATCTATCCATACACAAAAAATTGTTATAAGAGATAATAAATGAGTTACAAGAAAATAGTCTTCGCCTTCAGATTCCTAATAACAACCCTATAGGCGCCCAAGAATTACCCTATTTTCTACCCAAGTGTTTCCCAACCTCTTCAATCTTCAATATATGAGTAACTCAAAACCAAGGTGTAAACAAGTGTTTCTCAATTGCCCAATAACCTTAGATAACTCCAAAGGTTTCCAAAACCATTGCCTTTCTAAGGTTTCACAGCTAAAAATCCTATGATATGCCCTTAAACATTTGCTCTCCCTTTTTGATTTAAGCTCTAATATTGTCACACTATAATGACAAAAGAGATGCATATTTATAATAGCAAAAATCTAACAAATCCATAACAAATCCTAAAACATATCTCATTAATTGTTAGAATCAAATATATTATTGTAATCTTATAATATCTCTCAAATATTATAAATATCTTATAATATCTTTTAGGCTATTATAAATATATATCTTATAATATCTTTTAGAATATTATAAATATCTTATAATATATTTTTATATTAATTTATATGATCTCCAAATTAATATAAAATATTATAACATTAATGAATGGATCATTGAATTGAACTGACTGAACCCAATCCCCGTAAATCACTTGGACTAGATTACTTTTCGGCTTTCTTATTTTTGGCAATCTCAAAATATGTTTTCTTCCTCTTAGTCAACAAAGGTTTTAAGGCATATTACAACAATCTCCACCTTGATTTTAAACAGTGTTTATACCAATTTAATCATTAAAATTGCTGCTATCTACCAGGTTGAAACTCTAACCAATAACCTTGATTAAATTCAAATAACCCTTGAATATTGATGTCTCCACTTGCATCCACTTGTTTCCAAGTACCTTTTCTTCCTAGGTAATTTAACAAGCCTAAAAGTATGATTTTAAACCACCCTTGTCTCCACTTGTTTTCAAATCCCTCCATGAAGGTTTGTTTTCTTTTATTTTGCAGTCCTTCAGCCACATTAAAAATATAATATCCAAGGCTAGCATAATTGTCCCTTTGAGATGCTACAATAACTCTTCTTACCTTATCATGAGTCAAATGATAATCATAGATCTCGGTAGCCGTTCCCTCACTACTATAGTATCCATAGTAGGAAACTCCACCTCAAATTGAGTTTTCTCTGTTATAGTTTCTCCTAGGTTTCTCCCGGGTTTCTCCCTTGGTTTTCACTATTCCCCCTCTGAAGAAATTCTCTACAAACCAAGTAAGTTATTTTAACCTCAACTTTTCCCCAAAAACTCAATAACAACTCAATAGTAACATGCATTTTTATCTCTTGATTTCTGTAAAACTCATTATACTCCTCTAAAACTTTCTCAAATCATTCATAACGCCTTAAACCCAAATCCCATAGTTATTCCTTGTCATGAAAGTCTCCACTAGTTAATGATAAATGAATAACATTTGAACCTTATAAAATATATAGACCATATATTTTAGAGTCTTTAGCAATAATAATTTCTTTACGCAAAATCTTTAACACTCCATGTTCTACTTTAGTACAATAGCCTAGATCATCTAACATACTTATAGAAAACAAATTTTGCTTGAGTTCTGGAACATACCTCACATTATGAATAAGTAGTTTATGATCATAAAAAATTTGAAGTTTGACTGTACCAATACCATGAATCTTGCAAGCCTTATTATCACCAAGGTGAACAACTCCACCTTGAACCATTTTCAAAGTTTCAAATTATTATATTATTAGACACATGTGATAAGAGCAACCTGATTCAATGACCTAACTATCTTCAGTTTCTAAACTCGATACTACTAGTACATCAGCATCCTCATAACTTTCCCCACCCGAGGCTACTGTAGCTTGAACAGAATCTTCATTGCCCTTTCTCTCAAGATAATCCCTTTTAAAGTGACCGATTTTTGAAAATTAAAACATTTTACCATTGACTTGTTAGACCTCTTTGATTTGGACATACATTTATGCTCACGTCCTCCTCTTGACACATTTAAGCCTTCACCAATATCTTCAATTTTCAAATCTTTTGCTTTTGAAAATTCTTTAGATTTTACCGTTGTCTGGACTTCATCCAAAGTAATAGTACCTTGGTTACCATAAAGAAGGGCATACTTAAAGTGCTCAAAGTATATGGATAATTAACTCAACAGGAGTAAAGCCTTGTCCTCATCTTCAATCTTCACTACAATATTCTCAAGATCATCAATAATCTTGTAAAATTCTATAAGTTGTTCAACTATGGATTTGGGCTCTACCATTCGCAATGAATAGAGTTTTTGTTTCAGAAATAACATGTTAGCCAAAGACTTTGTTTTATACAATGATTCAAGGTTTTCCCACATAGCAACCACAATTTGCTCCGTGGAGACCTCTCTTAGAACTTGCTCCAAAACCCTTGACTTTCTAAAGATTATCTTGAGAATATCCAAAACCCTATGCTATGCCTTTAAACCCCTGCTCTCCCTTTTTGCTGTAAACTCTAAGATTGTCACACTATAATAACATAAGAGATACATATTTATATTAGCCAAAATTCAACAAATCCCAAAACATGTCTCCTTAATTGTTAAAATAAAAGATATTATTATAATCTTACAATATCTCTCAAATATTATAAATATCTTATAATATCTTTTAGAATATTTTATATATATATATATATATATATATATATATATATATATATATATATATATATATATATATATATATATATATATATATCTTATAATATATTTTAAAATACTATAAATATATATCCTATAATATCTTTTAGAATATTATGAATATCTTATAATATCTTTTTATATTAACTTATATGATCTCTACATTAATATAAAATATTCTAACATTAATGAATGAATCAATGAGCTGAACCGACCAAACCCGATCCCCGTAAATCACTTGGACCAGATACTTTTAGGCTTTCTAATTTTTGAAAATCTCAAAACATGTTTTCTTTCTCTTAATCAACAAAGGTTTTAATGTATATTCCAACATGTAGGATGTTAGAACATTTGGTAAGACATTCTACACACAACCACATTAACAATAACAGCAGCACAAACAAGCATGACAGAAAATCATGTTACCCCTAAATAGTTGCATACAACAAGTAACCATAATAAATACTCTTCCCCCTTAGCAGTAGTACAGTCCTATCAACATGCTAATCAACATGTCAAGACATGTGTCATAACATGAAGATAAACAAAAACACTAACACTTTACTCCCCCTTTTTAGCCAAAAATTGACAAAAACTAGAGTAAATGTTAAAACAAATTTGACGCACACATATTACACACAAGAAATAATACAGATGGAAACAAACAAAAGTGAAAACAAACACAAGTGGAAACACACAAATCTCATATGGAAACACACAATTGGAAACAAACAGATGGAAACAAACTTTCTTATTAATTGAAACACATCATTGAGCTACAAACAAAAACACCTAAGTGGATAAAAAAAAGTTCATAAGCCCTTACACAGAATGTTATCAAAACAAAAACGAACAACTCAATCTAATAAGAACATAACTTCTTAATCACTAGTGCTTGTAGCTATTTCTTCATCTTCACTACTTTCCTTATCTTTATCATTATTTCCACCTGAAGTGTCTTCTTCCTTTCCATATTCAGTCACTTCTTTTACTTCCTTCAAATATCTAATAATCCTTTTAAGTTTTATTTTCCTCTCAGTGCATGTCTTGATGGTTCACCCAATTCCTTGAAAGTATTTCTAAGTTCAACAATGATTCCATCCTCTGAGGATAGACTAGAAGTCTTTTTGCCAGATATTGTGACAATATCTGAAACATGTGTCCTTGTGAATAACTTGTAATGTAATGACAGAGGAGTTTCCCTCTTGCTATCTTTATCAGAGTTGTTCAGGATCCCAGGATGCTAACTTAGATGAGAGTAGGAAAAGAAATGGGCATTTTCACAGCATATGAATGAGCATGCTTGATGATTTATTCAAATATATAGGTCCCAAAATCAAATTTGATTTTATTTCCAACTATATAAAGGAAATTTCCTAGCCCTGTAGTTATTGAGGATGCGTGATTAGTAGGAATCCAGTTGGCAGCTCCTATCATGTTCAACACATCATACTTTACACTTAGATTACTCACAAATAATTTCTTTTTCTTTGGCCATTGAGTCACTTGTCCTGTAGTGATCTCTTTGCAGATAGTACTGTCAGTTACCTCTACTTTACCTTGCTCATCTTCACATCTTGCCAAGTACCTGTTAATAAATATAGGAGAGAATTTCACACATTTTCCTCTGATAAATGCCTTTCTGTAATCCACGCTTCTATTGTTGTCACAATCTCCAGGAATGTTTACTATGAACTCATTCATAAGTGTTTCAAACATTCTCCTAATCCAACCACAATCTTCATTAATCCTTATTTCTCAATGAGACTTATCACTTCTTTGCATTCACGAGCATCTTTGCTTAATTCTATTTCTAATTCAAGCCTTCTATGACTCCATTTATCCATATTTTCAACAACATGAGAAGAAATATTATCAATTTCTACTTCAGGAATACTAAGAGGAACCTTTTTACATGCTATAATTTTTCTTGAAGATGAAACAATGTCTTGAACATTGGGTCCACATCTTCCTAATATTCTGAGTCATTAGATGATGCTTATTTTCTTTTCAAAGACTTTTTCAGACCAGCGGAAGTTTCTACTTTACTCTATCTCTTACTAAGACCAACAAAAGGACTCTGTTAGGGAACTTTTTGGAGATTGTTTGAGAATTCAACAACCTTTCCTTTTCTACTTTTCAACCTTTTTGTTATTCTAGGAGTCAATTTTCTAACAATTGGTTCATCATCAGTATCTAAATCATCAATAACAACAACGTTAGTATTCTGATCCTTGTTCATAGCATAATTCTCCTCTTCTTTGTTAGAATTAGTTTCTCATCCTTCCACGGACACATGACCTTCATTGTCTTCCTCAAATATTCATTCTTTAGGATTCAAAAGACTCAATAAGATCAGTTTCTTTGATATGTTCTTGAGTGGAATGATCTGTTTGGGTCATGGATGTTGTAACATCCGACACATTATTAGGGTTATTACTTAGGACGTTTGAGACTATCCTACGAATCTTTCATCAACAGATATAGTATCAATAATATTAAGGTTACCTTCTAGTTTCTTAGTAGTATCTTTTTTGCTAGAAATTTCAGTATTTGATTCAAAATTAGGAGTTTTAGTGGACTTCAAATTAACAACCATACTGGATTTCGCAATCTTACCATCACTAGTTTCCTTAGGGATGGATACAAAAGGAAATGATTTACTTATCTTGGAGGTTGCATCTATCCTTACAGTAAATGTCTTGGTGCTCATCTTTGTTGGAACATTTGTGACAAGTGAAACAACATCAATAGGGATCCAAATGTTTTCACTAGAGGCTCAAGATCTTGACATCTTGAGATTTGATTGAACTCAAGGCACTTGAAGATTGTAGGAGCACATAAATGATGAATCATTTTCTTTGATTGAGAATGAACGAGGAATGTGGATGGTAACAAATGGTTTGATAACATGTAAAGGGGGATTGTATAGTGAATTCAATTATTTTCCTAAGATATTGTGCATCATTGATTAGTGAAAACAACTTCTCTCATAACGGTCTATTTTTAAAAGACTGTTGGAGATTTTTGACTGTTTGTTCTTGGTAGCCTGATATTCACAATTTAGTTTGAAGTTGCACTTTTTGACTTTTGAAGCAACCAAATAATTTGAGTTTGTTTGATTCTATTTAATTTAGACATATTCAAGTTCATAACTTTATAGTTCTATTTAACTTCTTTGATTTCAACTTCCTTAATTGTTGAACATGTAAATAGACAAATGACATCCTCAGATAAGTTTCTAGTAGAGGTACAAGTTACAGGACTAGTGACAACATCCTTGTTTTCAATTTTTTTATTCTATCCCTTACATAGTTATCTCTATATTTATAAGAATGTCTTGGATAACCATACAATTTAAAATATAAAGGTTTTATGTGACCATACTTACCACAATAATGACATTTTCAGGGGTGAAGCTTGACTTTGGTTTGTAACTTGGAAAGATGTTAAAGCAATGGGTATGACATTGCTATTCCATTTCTTTTACCACAACCATGCTTTGCCACAGATGTTCCTCCTTTGTCATTCAAGGACTGATAGTTAAAGCCTGTACCAGTGGATCTTCTACCTCCTTCTCTACTTTGAACAATTTCATCCAATACACCAGATCCACTAGTCATGTTTTCAAGTTTAGAGGTTAATAAAGTTACCTTGTCCTGAAGCTCAGAGATTATAATCATGCGTTTTTCTTTTTCCTCCTGATGTTGAACCATGACTTTCTTTTGTGCTTTACTTAACTTATACACTTCTTCACTTATGATAAAAAGTTCCTTGTAGAAAGAAGCTAATTCTTCATAAGACAAATTCTCATAGCAACAATCTTCATCAGATTCATATCTACCAGTCAAAATTGTAACATGCTTATCAGTTTCATTATCAGTTTCACCTTCAGAATCATCAGTCTAAGTAGTCAATTCCTTCTTCTGTTTCTTTAGAAATGTGGGACATTCTAGCTTAAAGTGACCAAAACCCTCACACTCATAGCACTAAATGCATCTTCCTTGATTTGACTTATCTTTTGTTCTTCCTTTTCCATGAGCTTCAATGTTCTTGCTGATATCAGGACAAATGTTCTAGACATTTGGTCTTGACTTCATATTGTTCAATACTTTATTAAATTTTCTTCCAAGAAATACAATAGCATTTGATATCCCCTCATCATTATCCAGGTCACATTAACCTTCTTCATTTTCAGTATTGGATACAAAAGCTATGCTCTTATTCTTTTTCTCAGTCTTGTCACTAATAGCCAATTCAAAAGTTTGACGTGACCCAATAAGTTCATCAACTCTTATGTTACTGATGTCTTGAACTTCTTCAATAACTGTTACCTTCATGTCAAATTTCCTAGGTAGAGACCTAAGAATATTTCTAACAAGCTTTTCTTCTAACATCTTCTCCCCCAAGGAATTGGATGCGTTATCTAAATCAAGAACCTCCATATGAAAGTCCAGAATGCTTCCATCATCATTCATCTTTAAATTCTCAAATTTAGTAGCGAGAAGTTGAAGTATGGACATCTTCACTTTGGATGTGCCTTCATGAGTTGTATTGAGAATTTACCAAGCATCTTTGGCTACAGTACATGTGTTGTACCCCAAAATTTGCCCTCTCATTTATCAAGAATTTGCTCACAAGATCTCCCTTGACCCAAGACTGCACTAGGGTTTGATCAGCTCAAGACACCTCTTTAGGCACTGATGACCAAAATTAGGGTTTGAGTTTTCACAAGGATATTTGAGCTTCCAATTCCCCATATGAATCTCATGGATCATTATGGACCCTCAAGATTACTCATGTCAAGTTTCAAGCTTTGAATCACACTTTTGATCAGTCAATTGAGCAGTTGACCTAAAAATCAGCTGTATTGGGGAAAAAGTCAACTATGGCCAATTCAGAGTTAAACTTCATAACTTTTGGTACACATCAACATTTTAAACTCATGTGTATCATTTGATCAAATTTGGACCACAACTCCTCAAGAAATTTGATCAAATCTCCAAAAGGGCAAAATGGTCAAAATTAGGATTTCGACTGGGAAAAGGGAAATTTCTGATTTTTGACCTAGCAAATGGCCAATTGGTTTAAGGAATGATCTCAAGAGTCCAATTTCATCATTTTGACCTAATGACATGGTTCAAAACATTACAAGTCCATTGGATTGATAGATGAATTTTGTAGTCAACTAATCAAAAGTCAACTATATACTGAAAAGTCAAACTTTGACTTTTTGGTCAAATTCAAGTGCCAAAGATCATAATTCATCAAAACATGTCAAAATATGAAACTTATTCATCAAGAAATCAAAAACTCAAGATTTCATTTCGAAAAGACAAAATTTCTAAACTTAGAAATTTTTCTAAGTGTTGGAAATTTCATGTTTTTTTTATAACTTTGAGCTAAATTTTCACCATGATGCAAGATGATTCAAGAGAAACTTCCAACATGAAAGTTGTAGATATCCATGAAATCTACAACTTTGCTTTACAAAACTTATTCCAAAAATTCTTGGATCTCAAGTTATGATTTTATGAACATAGGGTCATGAAACTAAACACTTAGTGAAATTTTGCCCTAATTTAGCAAAGATTTTGACCTAACTTCGTGACACATTTTCACATAGTTCCAAGGGGAATATTCAAAAGCAATTCAAATATGGGTTATAGATCACATTAAAAGCTTTCCAAAATATCTAAGAACTCCTTGATATCATTCTTGAGTAGCAAGAATCGAAGAGATAAAGTTAGGGTTTTGTCACTTAATAATTTACATGCCATTTTGTGATGAACAAGAAGTCAATTTCAAACCTATGCTGCACAATATTGTTTTGCAGGCCTCTAAACCTCAAGATCTCTCTATAATCAGAAGATTACACTTGCTTTTGAGATATTATCCACTTGATTTAAGCTTTATCCAAGTTGCATTTCCATTAATGGCACAAAGTAACATTGCCATTCTAGTAAAGTGGCTTTAATCACAAAGTCAACTTCTCTTGAGCTTTTCATTTGTTCTTTCTGCAAAAGCATCCTATACACAATCAGATAAGCATGTTTAAAGTGCCTAACCACTTTAGATAGCCTTGTACCTTGCCTTGGAACAATGCTTATCAAGATTGCTTCAAAAACAAGTCAAAAAGCTATAACATGTGAACTTATACTTCTGATCACCCAAGCTCTCAAAAACCTTTTCCTATACATTGAGACACTATTATGAAACTTAGGACATGATTTTTGCAATCCTGAAACTCTCTCAAATTCCCTCTAGCCAAAAATTGCACACAAACTCCATTTTTGTGCAGGTTTTGACCTTGAACTTGTATCTTCTATTTCCCTCGTGCGTTCTTTGGCCTTTTAGTTCCTAAAGCTCCTATATATCAAATATAACTTATCCCTGTCCCTGTTACACGACTGTAACACCATTTGCATCAAACTCCATAAACAAAAACAGAGCATTGTACATTGACTTCTCCAAGTCATTTCAGCCATGCTCAACTCAAGCAAACCATTGCAATAGCTTCCTAGGACCTCAAGGAAGCTAACCTGATCATCACCATCACATGAAACAAGCTCAAACTCCAAACACGATTTCCAGTTTTGAGGTAAGTTTTCTCAACTTGGAACTCTTCATACAAGCATCATCAATAGTTTATTTGTGAATAAAACATGTAGATATCATTGCCCTGAAGCTAACCATGTCCTTAGTTTCCATTAATTTTGCTTGAACTTAGAGAATTTTGAAACTGAAATTTCTGAAATCACTATGCCAAACAAGGGATTAGACATCGCTTTTTTAGGCCTTTAACAGCGCTTAAAAGCGCTGCTAAAACCTCCGTTGCTAAAGGTATAGACAGCGCTTTTTTTTCAATCACTTTAGACAGCGCTTGGTAAAAGCGCTGTCTATTACCCCCCTTTAGCAGCGCTTTTCCTTATTTTTTTTATATTTTTTTTTCAATCACTTTAGACAGCGCTTTTCATGAAAAGCGCTGTCTATTACCCCCCCTTTAGCAGCGCTTTTCCTCATTTAAAATTTTTTTTTTCAATCACTTTAGACAGCGCTTTCATGAAAAACGCTGTCTATTACCCCCCCTTTAGCAGCGCTTTTCCTCTATTTTTTTTAATTTTTTTTTTCAATCACTTTAGACAGCGCTTTCATGAAAAGCGCTGTCTATTACCCCCTCTTTAGCAGCGCTTTTCCTCATTTTTTATTTATTTTTTTTTCAATCACTTTAGACAGCGCTTTCATGAAAAGCGCTGTCTATTACCCCCCCTTTAGCAGCGCTTTTCCTTATTTTTTAAAAAATTTTTTTTTCAATCACTTTAGACAACGCTTTCATTTAAAATAAAACGCTTCCTATCAAATTTATTCTCACCGTTTTTGCACCATAAACTATAGCTTCATTATAACATTTTAAACAAAAACAACATTAATATATACCACAATGAAACAATATTATAACAACATCAATATTCATCTCTTAAATCCTTTTTGCACAATATACATAACAACAAGATTAATATATACCACAATGAAACAATATTATAACAACATCAATATTCATCTCTTCAATCCTTTTTGCACAATATACACAACAACAACATTAGTATATACAACAATGAAACAATATTATAATTACATCAATATTCATCTCTTCACTCCTTTTTGTACAATATACACAACAACAACATTAGTATATACAACAATGAAACAAAATCCACGATGAATATATAACTCTATCTTCTACATCGAGCTGCACCTATATAACCGAAAACAAAATCAAAAAATCAAAATTCATACAAGTTACCAAATAACAACAACAAAAACAATAATATTGTAACACAACTATAAAGACATATATTATATTCTCAAAACTCAAAGTTATACCTTATAATAAAACTCTCAACTCCATAACAAATTGGCACCAATCCTCCATAAGTTCATCCAATTGATCTTTTGAGTATGAAGCACACTTGAATTCATCAAAGTACTACATAATAATATAACATAGTATGATTTAATTAAAATACTAAGTCAGTTTATGAGAAATATGAAAATAATTCCTAAGTTAGAAATTCATACCGTGGATGGAATCTCTAATCGGTCCAAAAGAATAGTTTCTTTCATAAACCTCAACATAAAATAACCGCAATCTACACCATTGCGCTGACGAGGACACTACACATGGAAAGAAAATACGGATATACATCAAGATATACACCTTAACTTGTTTTATCAAGTATCATCGCTATATAATCAAAACTGTGAAAATCTATACCTCCACTTTGATCCAAGAAATATTGTTGACTCTACTCCTTGGTACTTGAATATCTCTTTGTGCTCGAAAACTTTGTAGAATGCTATAACAAAATAATAACGAATATTTAGAACTATCGCACATAAATAATTAAATATACACAGTAATATTTTGGAACAATGTCACTTACGCGTCAATCGTCTTCTTCATATCTGAGTATGTTGTCCAATCATTGCCCAATGAATCCAGATAACATACAATTTCTCTCACAGGATTAATTGCAACCAATAACCAGTGTCCACTGGAATATTAAACAAAGGTTAGATGGAAATTTTCTGCACAACGTTAAAAAACGAAAAATTATAATAGTGGTAATTTAGAATGAAAATCTTACTTAGGGCCAGTATTATATGGTAAAAAGAACAATTTTTCTGTATCTTTGCTGGCCATAAATAAACTGAGCACAAATGCTATTACTTCATCTGGTTTTGCGATTATTGACCCTGCGTGGACAATGTTGGGATTTATGAAAGCGAATCTGGACTCCAATCCACGCGGGTGTTGGCTGAAGATTTTGATAATGTTATTTAGAAGCCAAAATGAGTTAAACGTTTTGATCGAAATGGAATTAAAACGTCGTATTTCGAAGTAGCAGAAGCAGTGTTTCGAATAAGTGTGTCAAGGCTTGGAGCTTCGAGCGGCAATTATGGGAACATATCTAAAGAGTGTTCGAAACGGAGAAACACCAAAGCATTTAAAATTCAAATGGAAGCGGGACTTTCAAAGTTTGAAAGTTATGTGTTGGAGCATTTGGGGACACGTGGAAAGATGAAAGAAGCATTGTCCTGCATGTTCGAAACGTGGCATAATCCTATGGCGAGACCGTTAGGGACGAATTAGTATAAATAGAAGTCTTAGTATTAGGATTTCGTGTGTCATATCTATTATACAAAATACTCAATAACATTCAAACTACCACATGGCAAGGGAAACGAATGCAAGAGAAATGTATGTATGATAGCACCATGTATTTCTGATTTAATGAAAACCTTTTACCATTTCCAGTACTTTCCTTTATTCCTTTTGTCAAACAACATTTACAAGTTTTCTTATTCACAGTCTTTTCACTTCGAAATCTCTTCTTCAAAGTTTTACATTTTAATGTTTTCTTTATATTTCGAGCACTTTATATTTCAGAAAACTGTCATATTTTTCATACCTTTACCTTCAAGTCTTATCCTTCGAACGCATACTTTTACTTAAAATCATTTACAGATTTCTTGCATTGAACGCTTTCTTCACATTTCAAACTTTTACGTTCCAGAAACCCTTTATGTTAACCGTTTTGTAAGTCGAAACCATTTACTTCATTTTCATGCAGTTTTATATGTCTTTACAATTAGCATTACAATTAGCATTTATTCGTATAACTTAGTTTTCACACACATTTTGATTACATCTTTAGACTCTTAGAGAGAGAGAGATCGAAATAAGCCAAACACCTATACAATATCAACCATGAATATCTGTTCGATTGTGAGAGTAACCTTAATATCCAAGGAGTCCTAGGATCAATCTAGTCGATCCTGTGACTTACCAGAGGAATTGAATAACAGTAAGAAAGATTATTCAATAGTTTGGAAGACTAGCGGTTGTTTACCAGAAATCACTGGAAACAAATTGGCACACCTGGTGGGACCAATAATTGGATATTAAAATTAAGGATTGTTGAGACATAACCATTACAAAAACGTTGGAACCGAAGAAGTTTGCTGTTTTATGAACCTGAGAAGTGGTAAGATAACCAACAGCAACCAACCTTTATCCAGAAGAAAACGTTTGGACAAAATGTCTAATTCAGACAATCAACAAGGGGACCAAAGTGGCCCACATGCAACAGGCACTAACGCGTCCACTTCGAGCGGAACGTCTAATGTAATCCCTTCGAATGCACAGTCTGTTGCATCTTCGACCAGTAACATAGCCACCAATGGAGTAAGTGGCATATCAACTAATAGTTCGATCTTAGGAAATACTGGAACTATGGGCTACCCTGGGGGATTCGTTCCACCATCAGGGACACAATCCCATTTCGCCACCCCATTAACTAGACCACCCGGTTTCGATGGGAATAGAATCAGAAATTCCTCTTATGGAATGCCAACATCTTTTATGGCAGGTTTACACAATTCCACATCGAATTCATCTCCACAACTAGGGTCTGGGTCTGGGGCGAATCAGTTTATGACAAATAACCAAGGGTCGGTGGGTTATAGCACATTGCCTATCCTAACCACAGATAACCAGTTGGCTTTTAGGCAATTGATGGATGACAGTAACCATAATATGATAGGGGTGTTAGCGCAAACCATGCAGGAGATATTTTCCCCAATAGTGCAGAATGTGACTGTGACGAACAGGGAAAACGCTGACAATATGAGTCGAATAGCAGATTTCTTTGCTCCTCCAAAAAGGCGTAGGCAGAACCAGGCGGGATTTCGAACAAACACGCCTGTTATAGAACAAATTGCTAACGACCCAATTTATAGACCACCCAGAGAAGAAGTTAACTTAGGGGCCAGGGCACCAAGGTTAGAAGCCCCGATAATCCCGGGTCCACAAAGGGAAATTATGGAACCAGGGGCAAGGGTCGAAAGGCCAGAAGCCCCAGAATTTTGAGAAGAACAACCTAGGGGAGTTGTTTTGGTTGGTCGAAATCAAGATGCCGATGTCGTCGTTCATAGGATTCGAAATGATAACATCTTGGCAGAAAACAACCTAACCACCATGATAGAGAGGGTCATGGCCCAGAATGGCCTCAACACAGGAATGAGGAGGCCAAATTACGCTTCTCCTATATTGGATTGCATAATGCATACTGATTTACCAAGGGGATATAAAGTCCCTAAATTTACAAAGTTCGCTAGGGATACCAATGATTCAACAGTCGAGCACATAGCGAGATATCTAACCGAAGCGGGAGATATAGCCAATAATGAAGATCTCAGGATCAAATACTTCCCAAGTTCCTTGACAAAAAACGCCTTCACCTGGTTTACCACTTTGCCCCCTGGGTCTATTGACACTTGGGCTCTCTTAGAGAGATTATTCCATGAACAATTCTACATGGGACAGTCGAAAATAAGTTTGAAGGAACTGGCCAGTGTTAAGAGAAAGTTCACCGAACCCATAGATGATTATTTGAATAGATTTAGGCTTTTGAAATCCAGATGTTACACAGTAGTGCCCGAACATGAGTTAGTCGAAATGGCCGCTGGTGGCTTGGATTATTCTATTCGAAAGAAACTAGACACTCAGTATTTGAGGGACATGGCTCAGTTAGCCGATAGGGTTCGACAGGTCGAAAGACTAAAGGCCGAAAAAGCCAGAGTCTTTAAGAATAGCAAGAAAGAAAGGATTTCCTATGTTGGGACTGAGGAAGCAGAAGAATACCCTGAATTCGAATTCGAAGAGGTTGAAATTGACCTCGCTGAATTAAAACAGGCCCCGCCTTATTCCTGCAAAATGTTAGTTCCCACAAAAGCGAAAGATATTGTTGAAAATGAAAAAAGTGATAAATTTCCAAAGAAGGTTTATACCTTCGACGTCACTAAATGTGACGAAATTTTTGACTTACTTGTCAAAGATGGCCAACTAATTGTGCCATCAAATGTCAAAATACCTCCTTTAGATCAGAGAAAGAAGAGGGGATTTTGCAAATATCATAGTTTCCTAGGCCACAAGACCTCACAATGTTTTCTTTTCAGGGACTTGATTCAAAACGCGATCAAAGATGGCAGACTAAAGTTTGCTGATAAGGTGAAGATGAAAGTGGACGAAGATCCCTTGGACGTCGCAGACACCAACTACTCCGAGCCTGCATGCATTGGAGAGGTCAACATGGTGGAAACTGATCGAAGCGACGTCCTAACAGAAGAGAAGGGTACTGGAGTTGAAAACTGGGTGATGGTCGAAGTCAGCGAGGAGGTCACTGAAGACATCCAGAATACGCCAGAGACTTCGATTGCTGCACCGGTAGCTGTTGCAGGAGAAACCCAGGCTACTGAAGGCCAGGGGAATCAAAACGAAGGATTAACACAAGTCACTGAAGGCTTGAGGCTGGAATTGGAGAAAGTTCAAATCACGCAGCCAATTTCCCCTTAGAAGGAAATATGGGACACTCTAGGGGAACCCAGTGGAAAATTTGACTATTTGGTCAAATATTCTGCCCCAGAGAGTTCGAAGGTTCAGATTGAGGATATAAAGCCCACAGGATGGGGTGATGATGAAGCTAAAGAGGGGGATGTAGAAATAAATATGGTGGATATGGAAAGGCCTCGCTCTGAGATGGAGGAAGTGGAAAAATACTTAGAAAAAGAAAAGTATATAATGGGGGATAATCACACTGGAGATGCTAGTCTCAAAGATTATCTCATGACATGCCACAAAGGAGATTCAGGCATGATATTGTGCCCTAGGTGCAGCATCCTCTGCAATCAAAGAATTGCTGCGAATTTCGAAAGGGTACAGAGGGCTCGAACTGGCAACAATTGGCGCCAGGATAACCAGCTTTTTAGGTGTTATCCCAAGGCTGGGGAAAGTTTGCTGGAGTTTGTGTTTCGCTGCTACAAAGGGGCAACCAAGTGCTTGATTTGCCCAAGGTGTTCTGCTGTGTATGACCAAAGCATGGCCAGGGCCTTCGAAACGATTCCCTTCGCCCCTTGCTGGAACCATCAAGAAACTGCCCAGATGGGCCCACGCTTCGACAGCAGACACAAACAGCGAAGGCCTGATAGCCCTCACCCCAAGGCTGCTCGAAGAGTGACTTTCAAACTCCCTGCTGAAGTGCCAACCGATAGATGGTTACAAGTCAGAAATGACAAAGGCAAAGATAGATGGAGAAACGCTGAACGAAATGCACGCCATGCTGTGACATACAGGAGGCAATTCAACACAGCAAAAAGGGAGGAAGTGAGATTAGAAAATTATAAAGGAAGGAACCCCATGTCAAGATCCCAGTGGCGCAGACAGCAAAGGATTCGAAAGGCTGAGAGAGAAGCTGTGGAAAACAAAGGGGATACTTCAACGAAAAACCAAGGTGAATCTAGCACCAACAAACCAAAAAACCAAACTGAAGACAAACCTCCAGTCAATAGGAGGCTCTTCTCTGAAGAACAACGCGACGAACCAAAGGAATACACTCCAGGCCCGGAAGAGGACGAAGATATGATAACAGATAACTTCGAATCGGAGGGGGAGTCTTCATTCAACTTGAACTGTAACGTGGTGTTTGTGCTTCCCTGCGAATTTGGGCAGGAAACCGAAATCAACGAATATGAGGAGGAAGACACCACAGATTTGATGAAACATAGGCCCGTGTGCTACTACGTGATGGACAATGGGGCTGTTGAGGAACAAAATGCGTTCTTCGAACGTCCAGAACCTGCAATGAAGAACCATCTCAAGCCACTTTTCATTCGGGCGAAAGTTGGTGTCCATGGTGTGAACAAAGTTCTAGTGGATGGGGGTGCTGCAGTCAATTTGATACCCCATTTCATGCTAAAAAGATTAGAGATCCGCGAAGGAGATATCAAGCCCCATAATATGGTTCTGTCCAATTATGAGGGAAAAGTGGGAAAAACACTGGGGGTGGTCCAGTTGGAATTGACAATAGGCTCAAGCTGTAGGCCCACCATGTTTATGGTGATCGAAGCCAAGGCCAACTATAACCTGCTGCTGGGAAGAGAGTGGATCCATGGCGTGGGGGCAGTTCCTTCGTCAATGCATCAGCGACTAGTTCTGTGGAGAGATGATGGAATCGTGGAAAACATCGAAGCAGACCAGAGTTACTTTATGTCAACTGTCAATTTAGTTGACAAAAGGGATTATGATAAAAATCTGGCAAAGATTGCTCCATGTGTTCCAAATGATGAGATTAATGAAACTAGAAATGCCCACTACTACATGACCCTTCGTCATGATGGCCTTCACTGGGACAGAACAATAATCAGTGAAGAAGAGGAAGTCGAAAGCACTATACAAAAACGGCCAGCAGGCTGGGACTTCGACAACCTTAGCCATGACTGAGTCTACCTTTTTCGAAAGGATTTCGGCCTATATGGCTGAGAACGAATCAAAAGCGGCCTTAGAGGCTGAAATAAATAAATCAACTATAAAGACGAACGAAGTCAGTGGGGAGGGTTCGAAATGCTCACCCATCAAAGAGTTTGAGATGGATCAAAGGTTGGATGCCATCTATGATAAAGAACCCTTAGGCTTCGAAAGGGACCCCATAAACTCAGGTGCCAAAATGTTGGCACAGGATCCACTCGAAGAAGTCGACTTAGGGGATGAAAAAACAAAAAGAGTAACCTACATAAGTGCTAAACTTAGCCCAGGCCTCAAGAAGGAAGTGATCGAAGTCCTTAAGGAAAACAAAGATTGCTTCGCATGGGATTATGACGAGATGCCTGGTTTAAAGAGGGAGTTGGTCGAACACAGACTGCCAATCAAAGACGGCAAGAGGCCCATCAAACAAACTCCCAGAAGATTCGCACCAGCGGTTCTCACAAAAATTAAAGCTGAGATCGAAAGGTTGCTGCGCTGCAAATTCATCAGAACAACAAGGTACGTCGAATGGTTAGCAAACATAGTACCCGTTATTAAGAAAAATGGTTCTTTAAGAATTTGCATAGATTTTAGGGATTTAAACACTGCAACCCCTAAAGATGAATATTCCATGCCCGTGGCAGAAATGCTAGTAGATTCTGCTGCAGGGTTCGAATACTTGAGTATGTTAGATGGATACTCTGGGTATAACCAGATTTTCATTGCTGAAGAAGATGTTGCAAAAACAGCATTTCGTTGCCCAGGAGCCTTAGGCACCTACGAATGGGTGGTGATACCTTTTGGTTTAAAGAATGCTGGGGCAACTTATCAAAGGGAAATGAATTCAATTTTTCATGATTTCATTGAAACCTTCATGCAGGTGTATATTGACGATATAGTCATCAAATCTATATCTGCAGAAACACATTTGCATCATTTAAGCCAATCATTCGAGCGAATGAGAAAGCATGGCTTAAAGACGAATCCCCTTAAATGTGCATTTTTTGTGCAGGCTGGAGATTTTCTTGGTTTTGTGGTCCACAAGAAAGGAATCGAAATCAACCAGAACAAAACCAAAGCCATAATGGAGACGAAAGCACCTGCGTCAAAAAGGGAGTTGCAATCTCTGCTAGGGAAAATTAACTTCCTCAGAAGATTCATCTCGAACCTGAGTGGAAGAACCCAAGCTTTCTCTCCGTTACTTCGTTTGAAGCAAGGTCAAGCCTTCGAATGGAACGAAGTTCACCAGGAGGCGTTTGACAGAATAAAAGAATATCTTTCTCAGCCTCCTATTTTGTCTCCACCATCATGGGGGAAGCCCATGAGATTGTACATATCTGCCTCTGAAGTTAGTATAGGTAGTATGCTAGCACAAGAGGATAGCAATGGCGTCGAAAGAGCCATATACTATTTAAGTAGAGTGCTAAATGATGCAGAGACCAGATATAGCAATTTAGAAAAGCTATGTCTCTGTTTGTATTTCTCTTGTATGAAACTCAAGTATTATATAAAACCTGTTGATGTTTATGTTTCATCTCACTTCGATGTCATTAAACATATGCTTTCAAAACCAATAATGCATAGCAGAGTTGGCAAGTGGGCTTTAGCCTTAACAGAATATTCGTTGACTTTCATGCCTTTAAAAGCTATGAAAGGTCAAGTGATTTCTGATTTCATTGTGGACCATTCGTTGGTTGAGCAGACGAGCATGAGTTACGTCGAAATGCAACCATGGAAATTGTACTTTGATGGTTCAACCCACAGGAACGGAAGTGGTGTTAGAGTCCTTCTAATTTCTCCTGAAGGAATTCCAACAAAATTCAAGTATAAATTAGATGGTCCTCGTTGTTCGAACAACGAAGCTGAGTATGAACCGCTCATTGTTGGACTTGAAGCTTTGTTGGAATTGGGGGCAACCAGAGTCGAAATTAAAGGAGACTCTGAATTAGTGGTCAAACAAATCACAAAGGAATACAAGTTCATAAAGGAAAAATTTAATGGTATACTTCGTCATAGTCAATAGGCTATTAAGGAAATTTGAATACATGGATATTCAACACATACCAAGAATAGAGAACCAAGAAGAAAATGACTTAGCGCAGTTGGCTTCAGGTTATAAAGTGTCTACCAAGAACTTTAAGGATTTGGTCGAATTAAGGGGAAGAGTTATGGCTACTAGATTCACACCATCGGATCTGGAAAGTATGAGATTGGGATATGCTGAGAAACAGGGATTCGAAATACTAGCCATAAACACTTTGCCAGATGCAGATTGGCGAAGTCCATTGAAGAGTTATTTAACAGACCCGACTCTAAAGGTGGATAGAAAAACAAAATATAGAGCATTGTCATATCTCCTCATGGGGAACGAATTGTTCAAAAAGACCCAAGAGGGTGTATTATTGAAATGCCTAGGAGAGAGTGAGGCATATTTAGCATTGTCTGAAGTCCATAATGGGGCATGTGGGGCACACCAAGCAGGCCATAAAATGAAATGGTTGCTATTTCGATACGGTTTGTATTGGCCTAGCATGCTCAAAGATTGCATAGACTTTGCTAAAGGATGCGAGGAATGTCAGAAACATGCAGGAATTCAACATGCCCCTGCAAGTGAGTTGCATTCGATCATCAAACCATGGCCATTTAGAGGATGGGCATTGGATTTGATAGGAGAAATAAATCCTGCTTCGTCCAAAGGACAGAAATACATCTTGGTGGGAGTAGATTATTTTACCAAATGGATCGAAGCTATACCTCTGGTAGTTTCTGATCAAGAGGCAATTATTGAATTTATACAAAAGCACATTATCTATAGGTTCGGATTGCCAGAAAGCATAACTACAGACCAAGGCTCTGTATTTACTGGTAGAAAGATGCAAGGATTTGCCGAAGAAATGGGGTTTAGATTGCTAACATCAACACCATATTATGCTCAAGCAAACGGACAAGTCGAAGCAGCAAATAAAGTAATAATAGGATTAATCAAGAAGCATATTGGCAAGAAGCCAAGAAACTGGCACAAAACTCTGGACCAAGTATTATGGGCTTGTAGAACATCTCCTAAGGAAGCTACTAACACTACGCCCTTCCAACTGACATTTGGTCATGATGCAGTGTTACCAGTAGAAATTCATCTGCAATCAGTTCGAATTCAGAGACAAAACGAAATCCCAACTGCATTATATTGGGAAATGATGATGAATGAATTAGTTGAGTTGGACGAAATTAGATTACATGCATTGGAAATTTTGATGAGGCAAAAAGAAAGAGTGGCCAGAACATACAATAAAAGGGTGAAGAAAAAAGTATTCATTATCAATGACTTGGTTTGGAGAGTCATATTGCCTATGGATAAGAAGAATAAAGCATTAGGTAAATGGTCACCTCATTGGGAAAGACCTTTTCGAATATTAAAAGTATTCTCAAACAATGCATACGAAATCGAAGAACTCTTGGATGATAAACGTGTCCTAAAGGTTAATAGGAAATATTTAAAGAAATATAAGCCAAGCCTGTGGGAGATTCGAATAGTAACAACGTAAACAATATATTATAAAAAGCCAAGATGGCAAGATAAAATGCCAAAATGGCGTTGTTCGAATATTACATGTAAGAAACCAAAATTATAGTCAAATAAACATCAAAATCTAGAAATAAGCATTATTTTCCAATCGATTAAAGGTGCTTCGAAATGATTCAAGTTTCTGCTGAGCGAACCGCCTGGCTCCTTCCAAGGTTGCCACTTCTCCTTTAAGTTGTTCTGCAGTCTCCATTTCTGCAAGCCCCTGGTTGAGAAGCTCTTCAAATTGGTTACCTGCAGGATTGGTTTCGAAGGCTAGTTGTTGTTCCTTAGCCTCCTTAACTTTCTGTTGAAGTTCCAGAATCTGCCTTTCCCAAATAAGAATGGACTCAGCTCGAGCCTCATAATCAGTTTTCGCCTGCTTCAGATGCATAGCTTGATCCTCAGCTTCTTGAGAGAGTTTCGAAGCTTGTTCATAAGCGGCATCCATGGCAATGCGTTTCTCTTGAACCTTCTTGGCAGCAGATTCGTCTTGGAGAAGGTAGCCAGTTACGTTGTCCAGCAAATTATGAAGATCGAACAAGAGAGTACTAACTGGCAAGGAGCAGGTGGAAAGATTGACCTTTGTGAGCAGCTCCTTCATAGTGTAGCAAGCAGTACTATCTTGCTTAAGCACTTCGAATATATCCACATTGAGAATATTTTTCCTAATTTTGTTAAGAAGAACAATTCTTTCATCTGTGGGAAGAGGATAGCTGGTTGAACTTGTGCCTGCCCTAGCGAGTGGGACGTCCCTCTGAGCCAACTTTGCCTTCATGTACCCAATAGGGTCATTTCGTCTCCGAAGTGCCAGTTCCTCGTCAGTCATTCGAGACAGAGAGGATTGGGGGAGTTCCACGCGTAGGGGAACCACGTTTGTTTCAACCTCTAGGGGTTCGTTGATTGAATTACCATCCCCTTCATTTGCTTCGTGCTCTTGGTCTTCTTCATCCTCGTCCAAATCTACCACTTCGATACCATCCCTTTCGCTGCTATTTGCGTTGGACTCCGTCCCAGCAGTCGAACCGTCATTGACATTTTCCTCGTCATTGGCATTTTCCTCCTCAGATTCTTTGTCTGCAGATTCTTCGGCTCTTTGCCCAGAATCAACTTTCTCTTCTTCAGTTTGAGTGTCCTTTGGGTCCTCTTGAAGAGTTTCAAGAGGGGACTTTTGAAGAGAAGCCCTTTGCAAATCCTCTGCAGACGTTTGAAGTATTGTTTCGTTCACCTCTTTCAGAGGAATGGAGGTACCTTGATCATCCTGCTGTTCAGAAGTTCCAGCCAGAACCGCCATATTGGAGGAACCTTTATTTTGGACCAAGTTGCTGGAATCTCCTTGAGGAGAGGAGTTGAGCGGAGCAGCAGCTCTGGATGGTGAAGTCGAAATGGTGGAAGTTGGATTCAAGATGTTCTGCAAGGTACGACAGAATGTTAAAGAAAGACATTCACCAAGGTAATAAGAAGTTAGTATTAGAGACAATTTTTAGAGGTTCAATTTACCTGTGGACCCTCAGAGGAGAGGTTACTAGCTATACGTTCCAACGGTGGGTTGGAGGTCGAAGGTGGATTTTTGGATTTGGGTAAGGGAGCAGCATCCCTGGAATCGAGTCCAGATACACTAGTCGGAACAGTGCTTTTAGAAGTATATTTCTTTGGCTTCTTCTTCGAAGCAGTATTTAAGTTTCCTCCAGCCTTGGGGTCTTCCCCAGTGGTGCTTGATTTCCGCTTCTTGGGAGTAGTAGGAGGAAGCTTGTTGGTCTGAAAGAATTTTAACGAAAAGTTAGATGTAAACCATAAAGCTTGAGTGAATTCGAAACATCAAGGCTAAGTGATTACCGTTGGAATTGGAACACTTGTTGTTGTTGGTGTTATTGTTGTTGTTGTAGTTGCAGCAGTAGTAGTTGTTTCGGGTGGAGTCACTTTGTCAGTAGTTTCGATGGAGGCTTGAGAGGCACTCCCTTCCTTCGACTTTGAGGCAGCTGTCTTTATCCTGATAGCTAAAAATCGAAACAATTAAAGCAAAGGTTAAAGATATGGAAAATAAAAGACATTTGGGATTTTCCCAAGCATTCGCACCTGTGCCTTGATCAGATTTAATTGACATGGCAGAAAGGTTGTATCGAAGGTGTCCTGGGAAATCATGAAGCCAGTATCGAGCCCATGTCACAGTCTCAGATGGCTTTGGTTTCCTTTGAAGATATTTGAACATCTCTTTGCAAGTAAACCACCATGGATATGGGGGAAACCAAGCCAGAGCCAGTTCTGAGGTAGGTAATCTGGGAAATTTAGGTGGATGCATTTCGAATGCCAACCTATACATATCCTCAGGTGACAGCCCTGAAGGAAGTTTTAACTTAGAAACTTTTTGTTTAAATTTTTCCTTCAAGGTCTCAGCTGCTTGATGCACAGTGGAGTCCAAGCGCGTGGGGTCGTAAGTAGTTTCAAAATAATTTTGAAAAGCTTTAATCTCTTTGGCATGAGTAAACATACCTTTCTTTACTGGTACCTGCACATCGAAGGCATCAATTAGTTTCTGTCGAATTGTAAGTGTATCGAACATATAAGTTTGATAAAACTTAATCCACCACTCCAGAAATCCTTTAGCCGCGAGATGGGTAGGTTCGAAGGCTATCAGCTCAAATTGGGCAAAGCCTTGATATTGTTCTTGCTGTATTTTGGCTTCCCTTGCCTTGAAAGTTCGTCCAGAAGTGATGGCGCTCTCAATTTGGAACAAAGGTTCGGGAATCAGTTGGCATAAGCCAAACTGCCTCGAAACGAAGTTTGGTTGGTAGGCAAAGAGAAAAATTTGGTTCTTGGCTGGGGTTATCCTTGAAGAAATGAGTCTAGGCAGTAAGAAGGCTCTCCATACATCCTGAATCTCCTTGCTCTTGATGGCTTCTGAGAGAGCCATGGTGAACCAAGAAGGTCCATGAGCCCTCGAAGCAAAAGGCGCCATGCTCTCTTCGAACTTGTGCCTTTTGGAGAATATCATGATGTACTTCGAGAATTGAACTTTGAAGTCATCTTTGTCATCATTAGGATTAATCTTCGAAGCCTAGTGCCTTCGACTATCCTATCACTTATCTCAGAATCTTGCTCATCAATGGTATTGGCGGTTGATAAGGAAGGTTCGAACATGGCATTTAGCCATAGTTGGAGTAACCAAAATGGGCCAGCCAATAAAATGTTTTTGGAGGTGTGGGATTTGAGGCTCGAAATAGCTGACCTCAGGCTTTCATAGAGGTCAACTAAGAGTAATTCACTTAGGCACACTTTTCGATTTTCATGTAAATCCCTAGCTAGAGGAATGAACCTACTAGCTACCTGTAGGGATCTACTGCAGAAAACGTATCTTGACAGCCACAGGGTTAAAAAAGCAATGTGCTCTACGTCAGACACATTGTCCCCTTCAGCATGATAATGACTGATAAATTTGGAAAAACTGGCTAACTTGACTTCGAAGTCAATTATGCTTGAGTGCTCTTCGTTGTCGGGTACATAAGTTTCTCCCACTGGCGACAGCCCAGTAATGGCCGCTATATCGAAGAAGGTTGGGGTGATCATTCCACCTGGGAGATGGAAAGTGTTGTAGGTACTGTCCCAGAAATAAAGGGACGCGGATAGCAGAGGGTGGCTGTAGGTGAAACCAGGTTTCGATAACTTAATCAGGTTATAAATGCCTAATTCTTCCCATTGCTGGGATTTCTTGGCTTCTACTTTCGTGAACCAATTTTGGTAAGCAATATCAGAAGTAGGGCAAGATCGAAATGGCTTAAAGTTACTTTTTACATAATCCAAAACAAAGGGGTCCTTGGGAGGAACAGTTGGGGTTTCTATGGTATTTGAACTAGGATATTCTACTGCCCTAGGGGCATCCATTTTGTTGAATAAGGGTTTGAAGCTATAACAGACGGGAAAAATTGTCCTGGTGTCCTTTAATATTTCAAAAACCGTAAGAGGGCCATTTAAAGCTAACCTCTTACCAGCAACGTGGGTAGGAATGAGTACCTGTGACGCATACAACATTTCTTTTTCTTTGGAAATCATCTGAGGGGCAAGAGCAGATTGGCCTTGGATGGTGATGATTTTACTTTCCATGGTAGCTCCGGTAGTTTTTCCTTTCTTCTTGGAGACTTTCTTGAGTTGGGATGAAGTAGAAGAAGACATTTTGAAAGATGTTGAAAGCTTAGATTGTTTTGTGAGAGAAGGAGGGTAAAAGATTCAGAGTGTGAAAGATTTAGAGTGTGAAAAGAAAAGAAGAAGATTAAGTTGATGTTTTATAATAGGAAGTTTAAGCATCCACCGAATAGAGGTGTGATACGTGGAGATCATGGGTTGGTGTGATGAAGAGGTGGCGTGAAGTTAACATAGGTAATAGGAGTGATTTAGAGATAATCATTACTTATAACTGCACCACGCTGTGAAGTGACTCCGGGCGGTTAAGGAATCCAAAAGGTGCCATGATTGATGTGACTGGAGTCAAATGCATTAAATGTTACGATGATTCGAAAGTCCTATCAAAATCTTGTGTAGATGTTTAAAATAGGTATTTCTCAGAGGAATCGAAATACATATTTTAAAGGGGCAATTTGTTGGCTGAAGATTTTGATAATGTTATTTAGAATCCAAAATGAGTTAAACGTTTTGATCGAAATGGAATTAAAACGTCGTATTTCGAAGTAGCAGAAGCAGTGTTTCGAATAAGTGTGTCAAGGCTTGGAGCTTCGAGCGGCAATTATGGGAACATATCTAAAGAGCGTTCGAAACGGAGAAACACCAAAGCATTTAAAATTCAAATGGAAGCGGGACTTTCAAAGTTTGAAAGTTATGTGTTGGAGCATTTGGGTACACGTGGAAAGATGAAAGAAGCATTGTCCTGCATGTTCGAAACGTGGCATAATCCTATGGCGAGACCGTTAGGGTCGAATTAGTATAAATAGAAGTCTTAGTATTAGGATTTCGTGTGTCATATCTATTATACAAAATACTCAATAACATTCAAACTACCACATGGCAAGGGAAACGAATGCAAGAGAAATGTATGTATGATAACACCATGTATTTCTGATTTAATGAAAACCTTTTACCATTTCCAGTACTTTCCTTTATTCCTTTTGTCAAACAACATTTACAAGTTTTCTTATTCACAGTCTTTTCACTTCGAAATCTCTTCTTCAAAGTTTTACATTTTAATGTTTTCTTTATATTTCGAGCACTTTATATTTCAGAAAATTGTCATATTTTTCATACCTTTACCTTCAAGTCTTATCCTTCGAACGCATACTTTTACTTAAAATAATTTACAGATTTCTTGCATTGAACGCTTTCTTCACATTTCAAACTTTTACGTTCCAGAAACCCTTTATGTTAACCGTTTTGTAAGTCGAAACCATTTACTTCATTTTCATGCAGTTTTATATGTCTTTACAATTAGCATTACAATTAGCATTTATTCGTATAACTTAGTTTTCACACACATTTTGATTACATCTTTAGACTCTTAGAGAGAGAGAGATCGAAATAAGCCAAACACCTATACAATATCAACCATGAATATCTGTTCGATTGTGAGAGTAACCTTAATATCCAAGGAGTCCTAGGATCAATCTAGTCGATCCTGTGAGTTACCAGAGGAATTGAATAACAGTAAGAAAGATTATTCGATAGTTTGGAAGACTAGCGGTTGTTTACCAGAAATCACTGGAAACAAATTGGCACACCTGGTGGGACCAATAATTGGATATCAGAATTAAGGATTGTTGAGACATAACCATTACAAAAACGTTGGAACCTAAGAAGTTTGCTGTTTTATGAACCTGAGAAGTGGTAAGATAACCAACAGCAACCAACCTTTATCCAGAAGAAAACGTTTGGACAAAATGTATAATTCAGACAATCAACAAGGGGACCAAAGTGGCCCACATGCAACAGGCACTAACGCGTCCACTTCGAGCGGAACGTCTAATGTAATCCCTTCGAATGCACAGTCTGTTGCATCTTCGACCAGTAACATAGCCACCAATGGAGTAAGTGGCATATCAACTAATAGTTCGATCTTAGGAAATACTGGAACTATGGGCTACCCTGGGGGATTCGTTCCACCATCAGGGACACAATCCCATTTCGCCACCCCATTAACTAGACCACCCGGTTTCGATGGGAATAGAATCAGAAATTCCTCTTATGGAATGCCAACATCTTTTATGGCAGGTTTACACAATTCCACATCGAATTCATCTCCACAACTATGGTCTGGGTCTGGGGCAAATCAGTTTATGACAAATAACCAAGGGTCGGTGGGTTATAGCACATTGCCTATCCTAACCACAGATAACCAGTTGGCTTTTAGGCAATTGATGGATGACAGTAACCATAATATGATAGGGGTGTTAGCGCAAACCATGCAGGAGATATTTGCCCCAATAGTGCATAATGTGACTGTGACGAACAGGGAAAACGCTGACAATATGAGTCGAATAGCAGATTTCTTTGCTCCTCCAGAAAGGCGTAGGCAGAACCAGGCGGGATTTCGAACAAACACGCCTGTTATAGAACAAATTGCTAACGACCCAATTTATAGACCACCCAGAGAAGAAGTTAACTTAGGGGCCAGGGCACCAAGGTTAGAAGCCCCAATAATCCCGGGTCCACAAAGGGAAATTATGGAACCAGGGGCAAGGGTCGAAAGGCCAGAAGCCCCAGAATTTCAAGAAGAACAACCTAGGGGAGTTGTTTTGGTTGGTCGAAATCAAGATGCCGATGCCGTCGTTCATAGGATTCGAAACGATAACATCTTGGCAGAAAATAACCTAACCACCATGATAGAGAGGGTCATGGCCCAGAATGGCCTCAACACAGGAATGAGGAGGCCAAATTACGCTTCTCCTATATTGGATTGCATAATGCATACTGATTTACCAAGGGGATATAAAGTCCCTAAATTTACAAAGTTCGCTGGGGATACCAATGAGTCAACAGTCGAGCACATAGCGAGATATCTAACCGAAGCGGGAGATATAGCCAATAATGAAGATCTCAGGATCAAATACTTCCCAAGTTCCTTGACAAAAAACGCCTTCACCTGGTTTACCACTTTGCCCCCTGGGTCTATTGACACTTGGGCTCTCTTAGAGAGATTATTCCATGAACAATTCTACATGGGACAGTCGAAAATAAGTTTGAAGGAACTGGCCAGTGTTAAGAGAAAGTTCACCGAACCCATAGATGATTATTTGAATAGATTTAGGCTTTTGAAATCCAGATGTTACACAGTAGTGCCCGAACATGAGTTAGTCGAAATGGCCGCTGGTGGCTTGGATTATTCTATTCGAAAGAAACTAGACACTCAGTATTTGAGGGACATGGCTCAGTTAGCCGATAGGGTTCGACAGGTCGAAAGACTAAAGGCCGAAAAAGCCAGAGTCTTTAAGAATAGCAAGAAAGAAAGGATTTCCTATGTTGGGACTGAGGAAGCAGAAGAATACCCTGAATTCGAATTCGAAGAGGTTGAAATTGACCTCGCTGAATTAAAACAGGCCCCGCCTTATTCCTGCAAAATGTTAGTTCCCACAAAAGGGAAAGATATTGTTGAAAATGAAAAAAGTGATAAATTTCCAAAGAAGGTTTATACCTTCGACGTCACTAAATATGACGAAATTTTTGACTTACTTGTCAAAGATGGCCAACTAATTGTGCCATCAAATGTCAAAATACCTCCTTTGGATCAGAGAAAGAAGAGGGGATTTTGCAAATATCATAGTTTCCTAGGCCACAAGACCTCACAATGTTTTCTTTTCAGGGACTTGATTCAAAACACGATCAAAGATGGCAGACTAAAGTTTGCTGATAAGGTGAATATGAAAGTGGACGAAGATCCCTTGGACGTCGCAGACACCAACTACTCCGAGCCTGCATGCATTGGAGAGGTCAACATGGTGGAAACTGATCGAAGCGACGTCCTAACAGAAGAGAAGGGTACTGGAGTTGAAAACTGGGTGATGGTCGAAGTCAGCGAGGAGGTCACTGAAGACATCCAGAATACGCCAGAGACTTCGATTGCTGCACCGGTAGCTGTTGCAGGAGAAACCCAGGCTACTGAAGGCCAGGGGAATCAAAACGAAGGATTAACACAAGTCACTGAAGGCTTGAGGCTGGAATTGGAGAAAGTTCAAATCACGCAGCCAATTTCCCCTTAGAAGGAAATATGGGACACTCTAGGGGAACCCAGTGGAAAATTTGACTATTTGGTCAAATATTCTGCCCCAGAGAGTTCGAAGGTTCAGATTGAGGATATAAAGCCCACAGGATGGGGTGATGATGAAGCTAAAGAGGGGGATGTAGAAATAAATATGGTGGATATGGAAAGGCCTCGCTCCGAGATGGAGGAAGTGGAAAAATACTTAGAAAAAGAAAAGTATAGAATGGGGGATAATCACACTAGAGATGCTAGTCTCAAAGATTATCTCATGACATGCCACAAAGGAGATTCAGGCATGATATTGTGCCCTAAGTGCAGCATCCTCTGCAATCAAAGAATTGCTGCGAATTTCGAAAGGGTACAGAGGGCTCGAACTGGCAACAATTGGCGCCAGGATAACCAGCTTTTTAGGTGTTATCCCAAGGCTGGGGAAAGTTTGCTGGAGTTTGTGTTTCGCTGCTACAAAGGGGCAACCAAGTGCTTGATTTGCCCAAGGTGTTCTGCTGTGTATGACCAAAGCATGGCCAGGGCCTTCGAAACGATTCCCTTTGCCCCTTGCTGGAACCATCAAGAAACTGCCCAGATGGGCCCACGCTTCGACAGCAGACACAAACAGCGAAGGCCTGATAGCCCTCACCCCAAGGCTGCTCGAAGAGTGACTTTCAAACTCCCTGCTGAAGTGCCAACCGATAGATGGTTACAAGTCAGAAATGACAAAGGCAAAGATAGATGGAGAAACGCTAAACGAAATGCACGCCATGCTGTGACATACAGGAGGCAATTCAACACAGCAAAAAGGGAGGAAGTGAGATTAGAAAATTACAAAGGAAGGAACCCCATGTCAAGATCCCAGTGGCGCAGACAGCAAAGGATTCGAAAGGCTGAGAGAGAAGCTGTGGAAAACAAAGGGGATACTTCAACGAAAAACCAAGGTGAATCTAGCACCAACAAACCAAAAAACCAAACTGAAGACAAACCTCCAAACAATAGGAGGCTCTTCTCTGAAGAACAACGTGACGAACCAAAGGAATACACTCCAGGCCCGGAAGAGGACGAAGATATGATAACATATAACTTCGAATCGGAGGGGGAGTCTTCATTCAACTTGAACTGTAACGTGGTGTCTGTGCTTCCCTGCGAATTTGGGCAGGAAACCGAAATCAACGAATATGAGGAGGAAGACACCACAGATTTGATGAAACATAGGCCCGTGTGCTACTACGTGATGGACAATGGGGCTGTTGAGGAACAAAATGCGTTCTTCGAACGTCCAGAACCTGCAATGAAGAACCATCTCAAGCCACTTTTCATTCGGGCGAAAGTTGGTGTCCATGGTGTGAACAAAGTTCTAGTGGATGGGGGTGCTGCAGTCAATTTGATACCCCATTTCATGCTAAAAAGATTAGAGATCCGCGAAGGAGATATCAAGCCCCATAATATGGTTCTGTCCAATTATGAGGGAAAAGTGGGCAAAACACTGGGGGTGGTCCAGTTGGAATTGACAATAGGCTCAAGCTGTAGGCCCACCATGTTTATGGTGATCGAAGCCAAGGCCAACTATAACCTGCTGCTGGGAAGAGAGTGGATCCATGGCGTGGGGGCAGTTCCTTCGTCAATGCATCAGCGACTAGTTCTGTGGAGAGATGATGGAATCGTGGAAAACATCGAAGCAGACCAGAGTTACTTTATGTCAACTGTCAATTTAGTTGACAAAAGGGATTATGATAAAAATCTGGCAAAGATTGCTCCATGTGTTCCAAATGATGAGATTAATGAAACTAGAAATTCCCACTACTACATGACCCTTCGTCATGATGGCCTTCACTGGGACAGAACAATAATCAGTGAAGAAGAGGAAGTCGAAAGCACTATACAAAAACGGCCAGCAGGCTGGGACTTCGACAACCTTAGCCATGACTGAGTCTACCTTTTTCGAAAGGATTTCGGCCTATATGGCTGAGAACGAATCAAAAGCGGCCTTAGAGGCTGAAATAAATAAATCAACTATAAAGACGAACGAAGTCAGTGGGGAGGGTTCGAAATGCTCACCCATCAAAGAGTTTGAGATGGATCAAAGGTTGGATGCCATCTATGATAAAGAACCCTTAGGCTTCGAAAGGGACCCCATAAACTCAGGTGCCAAAATGTTGGCACAGGATCCACTCGAAGAAGTCGACTTAGGGGATGAAAAAACAAAAAGAGTAACCTACATAAGTGCTAAACTTAGCCCAGGCCTCAAGAAGGAAGTGATCGAAGTCCTTAAGGAAAACAAAGATTGCTTCGCATGGGATTATGACGAGATGCCTGGTTTAAAGAGGGAGTTGGTCGAACATAGACTGCCAATCAAAGACGGCAAGAGGCCCATCAAACAAACTCCCAGAAGATTCGCACCAGCGGTTCTCACAAAAATTAAAGCTGAGATCGAAAGGTTGCTGCGCTGCAAATTCATAAGAACAACAAGGTACGTCGAATGGTTAGCAAACATAGTACCCGTTATTAAGAAAAATGGTTCTTTAAGAATTTGCATAGATTTTAGGGATTTAAACACTGCAACCCCTAAAGATGAATATTCCATGCCCGTGGCAGAAATGCTAGTAGATTCTGCTGCAGGGTTCGAATACTTGAGTATGTTAGATGGATACTCTGGGTATAACCAGATTTTCATTGCTGAAGAAGATGTTGCAAAAACAGCATTTCGTTGCCCAGGAGCCTTAGGCACCTACGAATGGGTGGTGATGCCTTTTGGTTTAAAGAATGCTGGGGCAACTTATCAAAGGGCAATGAATTCAATTTTTCATGATTTCATTGAAACCTTCATGCAGGTGTATATTGACGATATAGTCATCAAATCTATATCTGCAGAAACACATTTGCATCATTTAAGCCAATCATTCAAGCGAATGAGAAAGCATGGCTTAAAGATGAATCCCCTTAAATGTGCATTTTTTGTGCAGGCTGGAGATTTTCTTGGTTTTGTGGTCCACAAGAAAGGAATCGAAATCAACCAGAATAAAACCAAAGCCATAATGGAGACGAAAGCACCTGCGTCAAAAAGGGAGTTGCAATCTCTGCTAGGGAAAATTAACTTCCTCAGAAGATTCATCTCGAACCTGAGTGGAAGAACCCAAGCTTTCTCTCCGTTACTTCGTCTGAAGCAAGGTCAAGCCTTCGAATGGAACGAAGCTCACCAGGAGGCGTTTGACAGAATAAAAGAATATCTTTCTCAGCCTCCTATTTTGTCTCCACCATCATGGGGGAAGCCCATGAGATTGTACATATCTGCCTCTGAAGTTAGTATAGGTAGTATGCTAGCACAAGAGGATAACAATGGCGTCGAAAGAGCCATATACTATTTAAGTAGAGTGCTAAATGATGCAGAGACCAGATATAGCAATTTAGAAAAGCTATGTCTCTGTTTGTATTTCTCTTGTATGAAACTCAAGTATTATATAAAACCTGTTGATGTTTATGTTTCATCTCACTTCGATGTCATTAAACATATGCTTTCAAAACCAATAATGCATAGCAGAGTTGGCAAGTGGGCTTTAGCCTTAACAGAATATTCGTTGACTTTCATGCCTTTAAAAGCTATGAAAGGTCAAGTGATTTCTGATTTCATTGTGGACCATTCGTTGGTTGAGCAGACGAGCATGAGTTACGTCGAAATGCAACCATGGAAATTGTACTTTGATGGTTCAACCCACAGGAACGGAAGTGGTGTTGGAGTCCTTCTAATTTCTCCTGAAGGAATTCCAACAAAATTTAAGTATAAATTAGATGGTCCTCGTTGTTCGAACAACGAAGCTGAGTATGAAGCGCTCATTGTTGGACTTGAAGCTTTGTTGGAATTGGGGGCAACCAGAGTCGAAATTAAAGGAGACTCTGAATTAGTGGTCAAACAAATCACAAAGGAATACAAGTGCATAAAGGAAAATTTAATGGTATACTTCGTCATAGTCAATAGGCTATTAAGGAAATTTGAATACATGGATATTCAACACATACCAAGAATAGAGAACCAAGAAGAAAATGACTTAGCGCAGTTGGCTTCAGGTTATAAAGTGTCTACCAAGAACTTTAAGGATTTGGTCGAATTAAGGGGAAGAGTTATGGCTACTAGATTCACACCATCGGATCTGGAAAGTATGAGATTGGGATATGCTGAGAAATAGGGATTCGAAATACTAGCCATAAATACTTTGTCAGATGCAGATTGGCGAAGTCCATTGAAGAGTTATTTAGCAGACCCAACTCTAAAGGTGGATAGAAAAACAAAATATAGAGCATTGTCATATCTCCTCATGGGGAACAAATTGTTCAAAAAGACCCAAGAGGGTGTATTATTGAAATGCCTAGGAGAGAGTGAGGCATATTTAGCATTGTCTGAAGTCCATAATGGGGCATGTGGGGCACACCAAGCAGGCCATAAAATGAAATGGTTGCTATTTCGATACGGTTTGTATTGGCCTAGCATGCTCAAAGATTGCATAGACTTTGCTAAAGGATGTGAGGAATGTCAGAAACATGCAGGAATTCAACATGCCCCTGCAAGTGAGTTGCATTCGATCATCAAACCATGGCCATTTAGAGGATGGGCATTGGATTTGATAGGAGAAATAAATCCTGCTTCGTCCAAAGGACAGAAATACATCTTGGTGGGAGTAGATTATTTTACCAAATGGATCGAAGCTATACCTCTGGTAGTTGCTGATCAAGAGGAAATTATTGAATTTATACAAAAGCACATTATCTATAGGTTCGGATTGCCAGAAAGCATAACTACAGACCAAGGCTCTGTATTTACTGGTAGAAAGATGCAAGGATTTGCCGAAGAAATGGGGTTTAGATTGCTAACATCAACACCATATTATGCTCAAGCAAACGGACAAGTCGAAGCAGCAAATAAAGTAATAATAGGATTAATCAAGAAGCATATTGGCAAGAAGCCAAGAAACTGGCACAAAACTCTGGACCAAGTATTATGGGCTTGTAGAACATCTCCTAAGGAAGCTACTAACACTACGCCCTTCCAACTGACATTTGGTCATGATGTAGTGTTACCAGTAGAAATTCATCTGCAATCAGTTCGAATTCAGAGACAAAACGAAATCCCAACTGCATTATATTGGGAAATGATGATGAATGAATTAGTTGAGTTGGACGAAATTAGATTACATGCATTGGAAATTTTGATGAGGCAAAAAGAAAGAGTGGCCAGAACATACAATAAAAGGGTGAAGAAAAAAGTATTCATTATCAATGACTTGGTTTGGAGAGTCATATTGCCTATGGATAAGAAGAATAAAGCATTAGGTAAATGGTCACCTCATTGGGAAGGACCTTTTCGAATATTAAAAGTATTCTCAAACAATGCATACGAAATCGAAGAACTCTTGGATGATAAACGTGTCCTAAAGGTTAATGGGAAATATTTAAAGAAATATAAGCCAAGCCTGCGGGAGATTCGAATAGTAACAACGTAAACAATATATTATAAAAAGCCAAGATGGCAAGATAAAATGCCAAAATGGCGTTGTTCGAATATTACATGTAAGAAACCAAAATTATAGTCAAATAAACATCAAAATCTAGAAATAAGCATTATTTTTCAATCGATTAAAGGTGCTTCGAAATGATTCAAGTTTCTGCTGAGCGAACCGCCTGGCTCCTTCCAAGGTTGCCACTTCTCCTTTAAGTTGTTCTGCAGTCTCCATTTCTGCAAGCCCCTGGTTGAGAAGCTCTTCGAATTGGTTACCTGCAGGATTGGTTTCGAAGGCTAGTTGTTGTTCCTTAGCCTCCTTAACTTTCTGTTGAAGTTCCAGAATCTGCCTTTCCCAAATAAGAATGGACTCAGCTCGAGCCTCATAATCAGTTTTCGCCTGCTTCAGATGCATAGCTTGATCCTCAGCTTCTTGAGAGAGTTTCGAAGCTTGTTCATAAGCGGCATCCATGGCAATGCGTTTCTATTGAACCTTCTTGGCAGCAGATTCGTCTTGGAGAAGGTAGCCAGTTACGTTGTCCAGCAAATTCTGAAGATCGAACAAGAGAGTACTAACTGGCAAGGAGCAGGTGGAAAGATTGACCTTTGTGAGCAGCTCCTTCATAGTGTAGCAAGCAGTACTATCTTGCTTAAGCACTTCGAATATATCCACATTGAGAATAGTTTTCCTAATTTTGTTAAGAAGAACAATTCTTTCATCTGTGGGAAGAGGATAGCTGGTTGAACTTGTGCCAGCCCTAGCGAGTGGGACGTCCCTCTGAGCCAACTTTGCCTTCATGTACCCAATAGGGTCATTTCGTCTCAGAAGTGCCAGTTCCTCGTCAGTCATTCGAGACAGAGAGGATTGGGGGAGTTCCACGCGTAGGGGAACCATGTTTGTTTCAACCTCTAGGGGTTCGTTGATTGCATTACCATCCCCTTCATTTGCTTCGTGCTCTTGGTCTTCTTCATCCTCGTCCAAATCTACCACTTCGATACCATCCCTTTCGCTGCTATTTATGTTGGACTCCGTCCCAGCAGTCGAACCGTCATTGACATTTTCCTCGTCATTGGCATTTTCCTCCTCAGATTCTTCGTCTGCAGATTCTTCGGCTCTTTGCCCAGAATCAGCTTTCTCTTCTTCAGTTTGAGTGTCCTTTGGGTCCTCTTGAAGAGTTTCAAGAGGGGACTTTTGAAGAGAAGCCCTTTGCAAATCCTCTACAGACGTTTGAAGTATTGTTTCGTTCACCTCTTTCAGAGGAATGAAGGTACCTTGATCATCCTGCTGTTCAGAAGTTCCAGCCAGAACCTCCATATTGGAGGAACCTTTATTTTGGACCAAGTTGCTGGAATCTCCTTGAGGAGAGGAGTTGAGCGGAGCAGCAGCTCTGGATGGTGAAGCCGAAATGGTGGAAGTTGGATTCAAGATGTTCTGCAAGGTACGGCAGAATGTTAAAGAAAGACATTCACCAAGGTAATAAGAAGTTAGTATTAGAGACAATTTTTAGAGGTTCAATTTACCTGTGGACCCTCAGAGGAGAGGTTACTAGCTATACGTTCCAACGGTGGGTTGGAGGTCGAAGGTGGATTTTTGGATTTGGGTAAGGGAGCAGCATCCCTGGAATCGAGTCCAGAGACACTAGTCAGAACAGTGCTTTTAGAAGTATCTTTCTTTGGCTTCTTCTTCGAAGCAGTATTTAAGTTTCCTCCAGCCTTGGGGTCTTCCCCAGTGGTGCTTGATTTCCGCTTCTTGGGAGTAGTAGGAGGAAGCTTGTTGGTCTGAAAGAATTTTAACGAAAAGTTAGATGTAAACCATAAAGCTTGAGTGAATTCGAAACATCAAGGCTAAGTGATTACCGTTGGAATTGGAACACTTGTTGTTGTTGGTGTTATTGTTGTTGTTGTAGTTGCAGCAGTAGTAGTTGTTTCGGGTGGAGTCACTTTGTCAGTAGTTTCGATGGAGGCTTGAGAGGCACTCCCTTCCTTCGACTTTGAGGCAGCTGTCTTTATCCTGATAGCTGAAAATCGAAACAATTAAAGCAAAGGTTAAAGATATGGAAAATAAAAGACATTTGGGATTTTCCCAAGCATTCGCACCTGTGCCTTGATCAGATTTAATTGACATGGCAGAAAGGTCGTATCGAAGGTGTCCTGGGAAATCATGAAGCCAGTATCGAGCCCATGTCACAGTCTCAGATGGCTTTGGTTTCCTTTGAAGATATTTGAACATCTCTTTGCAAGTAAACCACCATGGATATGGGGGAAACCAAGCCAGAGCCAGTTCTGAGGTAGGTAATCTGGGAAATTTAGGTGGATGCATTTCGAATGCCAACCTATACCTATCCTCAGGTGACAGCCCTGAAGGAAGTTTTAACTTAGAAACTTTTTGTTTAAATTTTTCCTTCAAGGTCTCGGCTGCTTGATGCACAGTGGAGTCCAAGCGCGTGGGGTCGTAAGTAGTTTCAAAATAATTTTGAAAAGCTTTAATCTCTTTGGCATGAGTAAACATACCTTTCTTTGCTGGTACCTGCACATCGAAGGCATCAATTAGTTTCTGTCGAATTGTAAGTGTATCGAACATATAAGTTTGATAAAACTTAATCCACCACTCCAGAAATCCTTTAGCCGCGAGATGGGTAGGTTCGAAGGCTATCAGCTCAAATTGGGCAAAGCCTTGATATTGTTCTTGCTGTATTTTGGCTTCCCTTGCCTTGAAAGTTCGTCCAGAAGTGATGGCGCTCTCAGTTTGGAACAAAGGTTCAGGAATCAGTTGGCATAAGCCAAACTGCCTCGAAATGAAGTTTGGTTGGTAGGCAAAGAGAAAAATTTGGTTCTTGGCTGGGGTTATCCTTGAAGAAATGAGTCTAGGCAGTAAGAAGGCTCTCCATACATCCTGAATCTCCTTGCTCTTGATGGCTTCTGAGAGAGCCATGGTGAACCAAGAAGGTCCATGAGCCCTCGAAGCAAAAGGCGCCATGCTCTCTTCGAACTTGTGCCTTTTGGAGAATGTCATGATGTACTTTGAGAATTGAACTTTGAAGTCATCTTTGTCATCATTAGGAGTTAATCTTCGAAGCCTAGTGCCTTCGACTATCCTATCACTTATCTCAGAATCTTGCTCATCAATGGTATTGGCGGTTGATAAGGAAGGTTCGAACATGGCATTTAGCCATAGTTGGAGTAACCAAAATGGGCCAGCCAATAAAATATTTTTGGAGGTGTGGGATTTGAGGCTCGAAACAGCTGACCTCAGGCTTTCATAGAGGTCAACTAAGAGTAATTCACTTAGGCACACTTTTCGATTTTCATGTAAATCCCTAGCTAGAGGAATGAACCTACTAGCTACCTGTAGGGATCTACTGCAGAAAACGTATCTTGACAGCCACAGGGTTAAAAAAGCAATGTGCTCCACGTCAGACACATTGTCCCCTTCATCATGATAATGACTGATAAATTTGGAAAAACTGGCTAACTTGACTTCGAAGTCAATTATGCTTGAGTGCTCTTCGTTGTCGGGTACATAAGTTTCTCCCACTGGCGACAGCCCAGTAATGGCCGCTATATCGAAGAAGGTTGGGGTGATCATTCCACCTGGGAGATGGAAAGTGTTGTAGGTACTGTCCCAGAAATAAAGGGACGCGGATAGCAGAGGGTGGCTGTAGGTGAAACCAGGTTTCGATAACTTAATCAGGTTATAAATGCCTAATTCTTCCCATTGCTGGGATTTCTTGGCTTCTACTTTCGTGAACCAATTTTGGTAAGCAATATCAGAAGTAGGGCAAGATCGAAATGGCTTAAAGTTACTTTTTACATAATCCAAAACAAAGGGGTCCTTGGGAGGAACAGTTGGGGTTTCTATGGTATTTGAACTAGGAGATTCTACTGCCCTAGGGGCATCCATTTTGTTGAATAAGGGTTTGAAGCTATAACAGACGGGAAAAATTGTCCTGGTGTCCTTTAATATTTCAAAAACCGTAAGAGGGCCATTTAAAGCTAACCTCTTACCAGCAACGTGGGTAGGAATGAGTACCTGTGACGCATACAACATTTCTTTTTCTTTGGAAATCATCTGAGGGGCAAGAGCAGATTGGCCTTGGATGGTGATGATTTTGCTTTCCATGGTAGCTCCGGTAGTTTTTCCTTTCTTCTTGGAGACTTTCTTGAGTTGGGATGAAGTAGAAGAAGACATTTTGAAAGATGTTGAAAGCTTAGATTGTTTTGTGAGAGAAGGAGGGTAAAAGATTCAGAGTGTGAAAGATTTAGAGTGTGAAAAGAAAAGAAGAAGATTAAGTTGATGTTTTATAATGGGAAGTTTAAGCATCCACCGAATAGAGGTGTGATACGTGGAGATCATGGGTTGGTGTGATGAAGAGGTGGCGTGAAGTTAACATAGGTAATAGGCGTGATTTAGAGATAATCATTACTTATAACTGCACCACGCTGTGAAGTGACTCCGGGCGGTTAAGGAATCCAAAAGGTGCCATGATTGATGTGACTGGAGTCAAATGCATTAAATGTTACGATGATTCGAAAGTCCTATCAAAATCTTGTGTAGATGTTTAAAATAGGTATTTCTCAGAGGAATCGAAATACATATTTTAAAGGGGCAATTTGTTGGCTGAAGATTTTGATAATGTTATTTAGAAGCCAAAATGAGTTAAACGTTTTGATCGAAATGGAATTAAAATGTCGTATTTCGAAGTAGCAGAAGCAGTGTTTCGAATAAGTGTGTCAAGGCTTGGAGCTTCGAGCGGCAATTATGGGAACATATCTAAAGAGTGTTCGAAACGGAGAAACACCAAAGCATTTAAAATTCAAATGGAAGCGGGACTTTCAAAGTTTGAAAGTTATGTGTTGGAGCATTTGGGGACACGTGGAAAGATGAAAGAAGCATTGTTCTGCATGTTCGAAACGTGGCATAATCCTATGGCGAGACCGTTAGGGTCGAATTAGTATAAATAGAAGTCTTAGTATTAGGATTTCGTGTGTCATATCTATTATACAAAATACTCAATAACATTCAAACTACCACATGGCAAGGGAAACGAATGCAAGAGAAATGTATGTATGATAGCACCATGTATTTCTGATTTAATGAAAACCTTTTACCATTTCCAGTACTTTCCTTTATTCCTTTTGTCAAACAACATTTACAAGTTTTCTTATTCACAGTCTTTTCACTTCGAAATCTCTTCTTCAAAGTTTTACATTTTAATGTTTTCTTTATATTTCGAGCACTTTATATTTCAGAAAACTGTCATATTTTTCATACCTTTACCTTCAAGTCTTATCCTTCGAACGCATACTTTTACTTAAAATCATTTACAGATTTCTTGCATTGAACGCTTTCTTCACATTTCAAACTTTTACGTTCCAGAAACCCTTTATGTTAACCGTTTTGTAAGTCGAAACCATTTACTTCATTTTCATGCAGTTTTATATGTCTTTACAATTAGCATTACAATTAGCATTTATTCGTATAACTTAGTTTTCACACACATTTTGATTACATCTTTAGACTCTTAGAGAGAGAGAGATCGAAATAAGCCAAACACCTATACAATATCAACCATGAATATCTGTTCGATTGTGAGAGTAACCTTAATATCCAAGGAGTCCTAGGATCAATCTAGTCGATCCTGTGAGTTACCAGAGGAATTGAATAACAGTAAGAAAGATTATTCGATAGTTTGGAAGACTAGCGGTTGTTTACCAGAAATCACTGGAAACAGCGGGCGAATCAACTTGTCATACAGAAACCTTAAATAAAAACATCATTAACATTAATTATTCATTGAAATGAGTAAATAAATTTTGCAATTAATTAAACAAAGTTGATTGGAGTATACCTGATGTATGTATTGATAACAGCCATGCCTAATGTCAAGTGTCCAAAAACTTGTTCCAAATCCTCCTTACCAATTGTTGTCATGCCTTCAGAACCATAAATCCCTTCATGCAGGGGTATAAGAGAAGTACCACCTTGCGAAATAGTTGTGAAGCTTATAAATGTCTGAAGGCACGACCTATATTGTGAAGTAGTTTTCTTTCTAGCCCCGAACCTCTTAGCAACACTCTTTGTTTCTGTGGGAATGTTGCTAATTACAGGCTCCTTACCCCTACTTACAGCTTCAATCTCTTTAGCAGGAATAATCTAAATATCATAAAATTAGAGTGGTCAAGTATAGGACGACAAATTAACATTATCTAATCATAAATATCATATAACTTTGTTGTACCTATTTTTTTGCTGTCACTGACTCCTCTGGCCGCGTAATCCCTTTATCTTTTGGTTTGGGTTTTGTAGGAGTCTAACATTACCATGCAAAAAAATGTAAGTAAAACGAACGTAAAAAATTTGAGTACTAAAAGGTTCATAAAGGTTTTAATTATACCTCATCATCTATGCGAACAAGCCTTGACGGCCATGCAACAAACGCTCCTATTGCCTCTCCCACCAATGTTGCATCCGAAACTTCATCTGGGATTGGTAATAACGCACCCTCCTCTAAAGCAATATCAATCGACACTTTCAAATATCCAGAAGGGAGCGGTTTATGATGAAGTACTTCTCCCAGAGTGTTATGGACTTTTCCCTTGCCAACCATGCGATAAGTTGGTGTCTCTAAAAAGAGTTGACAAGGTGAAATGCCCTAAAATCAATAATAAATATGACATCGTTAATGTGTATATATGTCAGTTAAATAAATTACACTAATTTAATTTCATAATAATATATGTAAGTACCTCGGGAATACTCGGTTGAGCTGCACAATTGACACTAGCTATGTCACTAGCTTCTTTAACACCTGAAGCTTCCCTTTCTGATTGGTATTGTTTTGCTTTTTTCTTCCTCAATTCAAGAACTTCAGCTTCTAATGCATCCAACCTGGCCTGCAGTTCTTTATTGCTAGCAGATTTTGTCTTTGGATTGTTCTTTTTCAAGGAGGTTGGAGTAACCCCATGTCCGTTACCCCTCACCCGACCAGAATACTCACGAACATCTAATGCTCGACTAAGTATGCTCCTGCAATCATCTGGTGGAGATGTAGACTGAGACAGACTCTCCTGAAATTCATATGAATATTGGAAAAACATGAATACTATATGTTAATAAAATTTTGATTTAATTAGAATTAATGTTATACTTACGCATTTTTCAAAAATTTGTTGTACATCTTCTTTGAGAACTCCATCCTTACCCACACGGGCAGCCTTCCACAAAACATGCTCCGGAAGAGATATTTCTGAACTACTCTCCTCTTTTAACTACACATTAACACAAAAAACAAGCTCAGTTATAACTATTGATGAACAAGTATATCATTGCAATTTGTAAATACTTACTATTTTTTGTTCTAATCGTGCATATCCCAAACGCCCATTTTTTGTATGGATATGCGGGAGATGATGCTCTTAGACGATTTACTTCACTAACACTCTGAAATTTTGGGGTTTTCCGTTTGGCTTTAAAAACATCCCATTCTTTAACTGAAATCACATCCGCATATTCTGCTGGACGCTCTGCATCAACAAATTTTTTTCCGGCATCTCTAAGATATTTTCTGTTTAAATATGTTCTTAACCCTCTCAGTATTTTGCCGGCCAATCCAAGACAATAATCTTTTCTTTTGTCATCAATGTTGAAAGACCTCTATAAAAAACATACACAAAGTGCGTTAGTATAAGTAATTTAAAGACATAATTTAAAGTACATAATTGTAATTTAAAGACATAATTTAAAGTACCTGTATCTCACTCCAGATTTTGTTTTTAGCATCATTCAGCTTATCATCTCTCCACTCATCACAAGTTATTGGAATTTCTCTCCTTACAAGTGTGCCAATGTAACTTGTCAATTTAGAACCGTTAGGCTTAATTAATTGGTCATTTGGACTCCAATGCACATCATATTTTATACCCTTATCTCTATCACGAATGATATTCTTCATTATTGTTTTTCCTCTTTTTATTTCTTTTTCCACTCCCTTACTGGATTTTCCTCCATCATTGTCTCCATCATTAATAGAATCATCGTGAGGGTGCTCCTCGTTACTAGCCATCTAACCTGTAATAAAGAAAAACATTAGTATCTAATGACAAATATTTAATTCCAAATATATAATTCCAAATATCTATTCAGTATATAAAATGACAAATATCAATTGAGTATATAAAATGACAAATATCAATTGAGTATATAAAATGACAAATATCAATTGAGTATATAAAATGACAAATATATAATTTATTAGAAGTTTGCTAAGTGTTAACAGGTATGGAGGAATATATATTACCTCTTTCACTAACATCTCTTTCTTTTCTTGGTTGGATTCCGAATTACTTGTCTCTTAAGAACGCGGACGGAGGGATTGATCCAAATTCCCTCGTCATGATCTTTTCTGATATATGATTCATCCGCTGTAGTATCATCATCTCGATCGTTTCTAATATACGACTCATTCTCAATATCAACATCAACTTGATCCACACTTTTATCATCAATCACTTTGTTAGATAAAAGCACTATAGACCATTTCGTACTCTTCGGGTCTGTGACATAGAACACTTGTTTAGCTTGAGAGGCTAGAATAAAAGGCTCATCTTTGTACCCCACCCTACTAAGATCCACTTGCAAAAACCCTGACTTATCCATTCGTATGCCACTAGTATTTACCCACTTGCAACCAAAGATAGGAATCTGAAACTTCTCATAATCAAACACCCAGATGTGATTGATAACCCCGAAATATGACAAATTTTCATATTTGGGGTTTAAGTCCTTCATACCAGAAATGTGCATTGCTTCACATACCACCGTGAAACCACTATTTTGCATGGTACTTTTCTCATCTTGTTCTTTGGTATAAAATGTGTATCCATTAATTCCGTATCCTCTATAAGAGAACACAATCGAACTTGGACCATATGCCAAACATCTCAACCTGTCTGATATTGAAGCGGGATCTGAATGAAACTTTGAATATATATGATCCTTAAACCACTGTATAAAACTTTGATTGTGCTCTCGTACTATCCAATTTTCATTTCTACTTTGATTCTCACCTCGGAGTATAGCCTTGTGCATTTCAACAAACGACTCAACCTCAGTGTCATTTTGCAGAACATACAAATGCACTTGATCCCGTTCATCCCTTGATACTGTCACAATTTCATTTCCAATTAATTTGTTACCTTCTTTTTTTCCGAAGAAATGAGATTTGGGGAGTCCAATGGATTGCACATTGGACAAAAAATCAGTACAAAACTCAACCGCTTCTTCAACAACGTATCGCTAAATGATACAACCCTCTGGATGACTTCGGTTTTTCACGTACCCTTTTAATATTTTCATATAACGTTCAACAGGGTACATCCATCTCATATAATCTGGTCCACACAATTGTGTCTCTTTCACAAGATGAACAACAAGATGTACCATAATGTCAAAAAATGATGGAGGAAAATACATTTCAAGGTCACACAGAGTAATAACGATTTCTTTTTGTAATACTGGTAAGATCTCAGGATCGATCACCTTACTACAAATTGACCTGAAAAAAAACACAATCTAGTTATAGCGCTTCTTACTTTTTCTGGCAAAATAGAACATATACCTATTGGTAGAAAATGTTCCATTATGACATGGCAATCATGTGTCTTCACACTCTTTAACTTGAGGTCTTTCATGGACACGAGTCTTCTAATGTCTGAGGAGTAACCTTCTGGAACTTTAACTTCACTCAGAAACTTACACAATATTTTCTTTTCCTTTCTAGATAGAGTATAAGAAGCAGGTGGTAGATATGTTCGTCTTCCTTTCTTCACGGGTCCTAATTCAGTTCTTATTCCCATCTCTACCATGTTCTCTCTTGCTTTAAGGCCATCCTTAGACTTTCCTTTTATATTGAGTAACGTACCAATAACACTTTCAAATACATTTTTTTCAATATGCATAACATCAAGAAAATGTCTTACGTACAAAGATTTCCAATATGGCAATTCAAAAAAAATTGACCTCTTCTTCCACCCACCTGTGACAACTTTATGTGCAAAAGGCTTGCCAAACTAAATACTCACATCTTTCACCTTTTCACAAATTTGATCCCCTGTCAATCCAGGTGGAGCTCTACGTTGTTCGGTATTTCCATTGAACGCTTTTCTCCATCCACGATATTGATGTTTTGAATTTAAGAATCTACGATGACCGAGAAAGACATTCTTTTGACAAAGTTTCAATCGTGTCGTATCGGTTCCATCTTCACAGACAGGACACGCTTTTTCACCTTTAATGCTATACCCGGATAGATTTCTATATGCTGGAAAATCGTTAATTGTGCCAAACAACATCGCCCTCAAATTGAAACTTTCTTTCCTATATCCATCATAAACCTCCACACCGTTCTCCCACAAAATCTTCAAATCTTTGATTAAAGGTTTCAAGTCTACATCTATGTCATTCCCTGGTTGTTTAGGCCCAGAAATTAACATAGATAACATCATGTACTTGCGCTTCATACATATCCATGGAGGTAGGTTATAAATCATAAGAATCACAGGCCATGTGGAATGTGAGATACTTTAAAGACCATGCGGGTTCATTCCATCCGTAGATAATGCCAAGCGAAGGTTTCTTGTTTCTCCTCCAAAATCAGGATAATCATTATCAATTTTCTTCCACTGTGGTGCATCTGCCGGATGTCAAAACTTTCCATCGATAATTCTTTCATCTGCATGCCAAGTCAAGTGTCTAGCATCGGTTTCACTACAAAACATGCGTCTAAATCTCGGAATAATAGGAAAATACCATAAGACTTTCGCTGGAGATAATTTTTTCTTATATCGAGATAAACCGCACTTTGGGCACTTATTCAACGATGCATATTCGTTTCGAAACAAAATACAATCATTTAGACATGCATGTATCTTATCATAGCTCATGCCAATAGAGCACAACATTTTTTTAGCCTCGTAGGTTCGATTAGGAAGAACATTATCCTCAGGAAGCATATCTCTCAAAAGGGCTAATAATTGTGTGAAACTTTTATCTGACCATCCATTGCGCGCCTTTAAGTTGTACAATTTTAATACTGCAGACAATCTTGTGAATTTGGGGTAATCTTTATACAACGGTTTCTCCGCATCACTTACCAACCTCTCAAACATTTTGGGACAATCTTGAAGATCTTCTTCAAGTGCTTCTGCAATCTCTTCCACCCGATCACAATCATATGTATCCGTGGCATTGTCGTACGAAACATAGGTCGCATTACTTTTCACCCCCGGTTCAACATTCTCGATGCTTTTCTCACCATGAAATATCCAACACGTATAACTTCGATCAATTCCGCGCATTAGTAAATGCGATTTCAATCCATCTGCGTCAACCCGACCCACATAACAACAACCCAAGCAAGGACATTTCATTCTATTCGGGTCTTCAGCGTGTTCAACAACAAACTTAACAAACTCTAATACCCCATCCTCGTACTCTTTTGACAATCGATCGGCACACATCCATTTTTTATCCATGGTTTTAACTGTTATCTAAGTTAAAGACTCTGTGTTGTCAACAAAAATCAAACATGTGATTAGAACAATTCTAGAAATGAGGATTGTTGTGGTCCTATAACATATTCAATCAATGATCATCAACGTTACTATTTTAGAGACATTAGCTTAGTTGTGAACTCATTCTAAGATTCATGATTTGTGTTATTTTTTACTATTACTAAGTTGAATATTAGATGGGGGATTTACATGATGTGATTCCTTTGTTCCTTGCAGGCATGTCTACATGAGCTAAGCATACATTATGAGAAACAGAAAAGAAACAATGTAGGGAAATTAAGTGTCATGTTGAATGGTAACTCCAACATCTCCTAGTTATGCTTTGTTATGACTCGGTTTGTCTCTGCTATGTACAAACTCAATCCTCCACTATCTTATTCTTCTCCCATCATTGAGAAATCTAAGATTATTAAACCCATTACAAGTATTTTGACTAGTCCATAATATATCAGATTTAAAAAAAATCAAAATAAAAGTTTCAAAAGAGAGAATAGAAGCCATAATACCTAAGGTTCCTCGGCTTTTACTCGCGGAGATTGTTAATTTTCTATTTCGCCGTAAGAAGAGAAACAATAAGAAGATGAAGATTCCAGCAAGAGCAGAAGAAGCAATCAATGCTAGTAGAATTCTCTTATTCAAATTCTGGTGATGCACTATTCTAACATCTTGATTTCCTGTATCATTCATTGTAAAAACAATACATCAAAGATTAACCGGTGGAAGTGCAGGAAATTCATTATCGTCAATTTAAAACTAACAAGACCAAAACTATTAATCATGGACACATTGCTTAAGCTAAAATCACCATCTAGTAAAATTAAATCTTAGAGTATACGTCAGTTGATGACATGAACTCACCTGATATGAGTAATGGGTGTGAACATAAATTGATGACATGAAACAAGATTGTGTAGGATGAGTCTGGCAATTCAGAATTATATACGTCAGCATTGCAACACGGATATGGGAAGAATATAGAAGTAAAAATAATAAATTTGTGTATGATATAAATGAAACCGAGGAGTGCTGCTAACAAGTAAAACACAAATTTTCATTCTCTTTTAGTATTACATGAAATATTTAGTGGATCCCACTAAATAACATGGAACTACTCCTTATCAATGAGGCCTACATGCAATATTATCAAATAATTGGGTGTTGAAAAGAATCTATTGCTAATATTAACTAGAGTAACAAAACAAAACTTCAACTCTACATGACATAATTTCTTATATCTGTTCTTTAGAAGTTGGAAAATAGAAAGAAATAATTAATAAAAACACCAATTTGTACCCTCCTAGCGCAAATGCCACAGAAGTTCAGGCTGCTTCATTTAAGCAAACAATTTTAAATCCACCACAGGAAGGTTGTGCATAATATTAGTCACAAGTAAACGTTCCTAAAATGAAACTCTCTATATTGTTGTTCTCAGTTCTCACAGAAAATAATCCACAAGTACTGACCAGGAATGTCCCTATGTGTCACAATCACTTGGATTGCCATGCCATATCCTTTTAAGGATAACTTTTAAATAACCAACTGTTTGACATTTTTCTTCTTCTTTTCATTCCCGCCGTGATTAGATTCTACCAAGTCTACTTTTTATTCAAATTAATTTTCTTCACCTTTCTCATATGTGGGACTACAAGCATACATCTAACGACTCATAAACATTCACCGCCAATATACTCCTAGTGTCATCTTAGCCAAATTTGAAACATTGTGCACTAAAGTTTATGAAAATCACTCCAGGTTCATAGACGTATGGCTATAAGAGGGCTTCACATGGAATTAAATTCTATATGAGGATGGTGGTAATGGTGGTTGTATTGAGCCTGCAAAAATTCCGATTGTGGCAGGGGTAACCCATTAGAGGTAGGGTCGAGCCAGCAAGAGAAGAATCAAAAATTAATATTACTATATAGATCAAACCACACCACTAGCTGACATTACAATATTATTTGTAACTCCCACATATTTTTTTTCTTATTTTTGTTTCGAAAGGGTCATGTCATTGTTAGTAAAAGGTTTACTTGTATACTTACTAGCGGCTGCTATACATAAATATAATATGTTATCCTTTTTTTCAATTAAACTAGTTGGCAGTTCTTATATTATACTTATATGTAATTTCTTTACAAGATTAAATTTGTAATTCAAAAATATGTATTATCATAGAGGTGAGAAGCAAATTGAATAGGAATCTTGCAGCACCAGCACGAGTGGATGAATGGATGGGTTCTTTCTTATAATTTCTAGAAAATTGTAAAGCTTGAATCTAGAGGAGTATGGAAGCATTTGCCTTAACAGTTTTCACATGTGCTTATCTGTCCAAAGCGCGAAGTTAAGCATTTTCTTGATCTAACTGCTGAGGAGACTTCTGATTTATGGCTCACTGCACAAAAAGTCGGCAGGCAGCTTGAGAGCTACCACAAGGCTTCATCACTCACTTTGGCCATCCAAGTAAGATTGAAGTGAAATATGTTCATTTAACCATTTCTTTCACTAACTGTTTTGCATTAAATTCATTCTGCTTTAAGATTTTCACTCACTTTGGCTTACTGATTTTTCTGCACTTCAGGATAGGCCCCAAGCAGGACAGACAATACCTCATGTTCACATTCATGTTGTCCCGCGGAAAGGTGGTGATTTTGAGAAGAATGACGAGATATATGATGCAGTAAGATAGATGTTTTCTTAAATGCCATGCTGTTGATTCTAATCCGGTCTCTATCTTATCACTTATTCTTTGTTTTCCTTTTTGAATTTGATTAAGATGGATGAAAAGGAGAAGGAATTGAAGGAAAAACTTGATTTGGACAAGGATAGGAAAGACAGAAGCGCGGAAGAGATGTCACAAGAGGCAGAGGAATCAGAAAACTTTTCTTGTAACATTGCAGATAGACAGTGGAGTAATAGAAATAGAATTCTGTCTATTTAGTGTGAACTTCTGATTTTATCAGTATAGACAATTTGATGCACTTCCATGTGGCCACAGAAAAATTTATTCCAGTACTTAAGAACTTTGAGTTGTACTTGACCTTATAAGTCATACAATCTATGTGAAACTTTACCAATCTTAGAAACAAAATATGATGACAGCTTTTAAATCACACACACTTTTCTTGAGCCAACTTTTCTGATAACAAAATATGATGACAGATCATCAGAGAATTCACCCTGCTAATGATTTGGAGTCACAAACCAAACCAACAAATCCTTTGTATCCTAGAAACACTTCAAAATCCTATGGACGCGATCCACCTATTCCGAAACGTCACTTTCCAGTGAGGCACTCCCAGCCACCGAAGAAGAAAAGAAGTTGCTGCTGTAGGTTCCTATGCTGTACCTTCACCATATTGTTGGTTCTTATTATTGCAATATCCATGACCATTGGAACACTCTACCTTGTTTTTAGGCCAAAGCTTCCTAAATACTCAGTAGACAGATTGAGAAAATCACAGTTCAATCTGTCTGATAATAACAATCTTTTTGTTACCTTCGATGTAACAGTAACTGCTAGAAATCCAAACAAGAAGATTGGAATATATTATGTAAGTGGAAGAAATATAAGTGCTTTATATAAAGAAACAGAATTATGTGAAGGGTCTTTGACGAATTTCTATCAGGGTCATCGGAATATAACCGTGCTTAATCTACCTTTAACGGGTCAAACACAAGATGCAACTGGTTTAGTAAATACTTTGCAGCAGCAGCAAGAGAAAGGTAATTTACCTCTGAATATTAAGGTGAATCAGAATTTGAGGGTTAAGATTGGTAAGTTGAAGCTGTTTAAACTTATTCTCTTTGTAGAATCAAAACTTATGGTTAACTACTATCTATGCTAGTAATGATTTGGAAAATAGAAGGCTATTATGGGGTGATATTGTGAATACTCATATGAACCAACTGTTGTGCTATCTAATTACACTCATAATGATATCTATGCAAAGTTTCTCAACAATTCAAAGTACACTGGAGTTGGACTTAATTCTGAGGATGATTGGATGGTTCTTGTTCTTACTACTACTACACCTACTGGAACTTCGACGAGGCTTGAGTCTCCCACAACCTATTGATAGCTGTCAGGGTTTCTGCGGAAAGAGAAGGATCGAAGATACTGTCCTAGAAGAGATCAACACAGGATTTCACCTTAAAGATTATGTCGTCTTCTTTCAACCACTCGTAGGCATCTGACTCGTATTCCAACATACTAACCTCCTGCACTAGAGTTTCGAACTCATTCCATGTATTTTGATCAACACCATTATTACTATTCACTAAATCGACAAACAAACGCTTTCAAATTTTAAAATTTGAAATTTAAGAGTATTTTTAGAATTTCACCGTTTGAGTAATCCAACCCTGTATTTTTAATATTAATATTTAGTATGTTATATGCGTTATATATATATTCGTAAAAGTCGAATGAACAAATTGGATACCTAAGCATTTTAACCATAGCATATCAAATTTTGTTAAGAAAAACATTCAAATCTAACTGAACTACATGCTATTTGCCTTAAAAAGATCTTTAACTTCCAAGCATGATTCATCACTTTTTTTAGGGTTAATTTCCAGACAACAATTCTAACAAACAAACATCATCTTACAGCGACGTACCACAAAATCTCTCGTTAAAACAACACCAACCCCCCCCCCCCCCCCCCCCTCCCAAAAAAAACATTCATGGTTCCACGTGAGAGATTTTGCCTCATTTTGTAATAGATGAATACTCCAAATCCCAAACCCTCTTTTGTTAATTTTGATTATTCTTAGTGAAAATTCAAAAATATATATTATTCTTTGTTCATTCATGTTACGTAACATGGAGTCGATGAATATGAATAAAGGTAAATATAGAAGATCGTTATTTATGTGTTTTAAAACCGTTATTGATGAAGAAGATAATTTCAAACCTCTGAGGAGAAGAAGAACACTTACTTGGATTGAAAAAATGAATTAGCCGTGGGCCGAAGATTCGAAGGTGATGCAACGGAGGAGGCTGCTGGTGTTGGTGATTGTGCCGTTGATGCGAGGCGGAGGATAATGGTTAGAGGACGACGAAGGGATGAAGGATGGAGACGGTTGACAATTGATGGTGGTGGTTGGTAACGATGAAGATGAAATGGTTGAGAGGAGGGTTTGAGAGATGACGAAACAAAGGGAGTAATGGAGATGACGAATGGAGAAGAAGATGAACAGCGATTTGTGTTTCTAGAAATCTGATTTAGGGGTTAGGGGTTTAGAAATAAATTAACAAACCAAAGGCAGCGCTTTCAAGAAGCGCTGCTAAAGGTACCCCCCTTTAGCAGCGCTTTAGGCTTACCCCCCCTTTAGCAGCGCTTTTAGATTTACACAAAGGCAGCGCTTTCAAGAAGCGCTGCTAAAGGTAACCCCCCTTTAGCAGCGCTTTTAGACTTACACCTTTAGCAGCGCTTTTTGAAAGCGCTGTCTAAAGCATACCCTTTAGCAACGCTTTTGTTAATTTTTTAATTTTAATTTTTTTTAAAACCCTATAGCAGCGCTTAGGGAGAAAAAGCGCTTCCTTTGATAATGCCTATAGCAGCGCTTTTAGTAAGCGCTGTCTAAAGTATTTTTTTTTGGATACCTACAGCAGCGCTTTTGCATAAGCGCTGTCTATGTAGCGGTGCCAAAACTCGTTTTTGGCATAGTGAATTTTTAGAGTTCAGATTAGGGCCATTAAAATTCTTGCTTATCTTTGATCTATAGTTTTAATACTTTACATTTCTGGAATCGTGAGATAATTTGCTACAAGTTTCATGTTTACAGTTTTCATTTTTGATGAGAAATAAGCAAGTTACAGTTTGTCTGGCTGGAGGTTGAAGATGAAGTCTTCAGAACACGTTTTGCCTTACATATTTATTGTTTCATTTGTATTAACGGATGTATAGTCACTCCAGTGGTAGAAGCGCGCGTCTGTAACCTATGGGACCTGGGTTCGAGCCCCTGTGGTACCCTTTTTATTTTTTCATATTTTTATAATTCTGACTTTTTTGTTTGCAGGGCGCTGGGCCTCTTTGGGCCTGGCTTATTTTTTTTTTTTTGTTGAATGACCTCCCTACTTCCTCTTGGCACCCCCTGGCCCAAGTTTTATTATTTATTTATTTATTTCATTTTTCTTTTCTTAAATATATTTTCTAAATACTAAAAAATCATAAAAATACAAAAAATGATATATTTATATTTTGACTTAGTTTATTTTATTTTTCTCACAAAAATATTTTTATTAATTATACTTTATTTTTTATTTTTACTTATTATCTTGTAAATATAAATAAATTTAGGTTATTAGTTATTTTATTTCATACTAATTTAAATGCATTATTTTTTATATATATAATAAAAAGACTAAAAATATTTTATAATACTATAAATATTTTAAAGATGAAAATACCAAAATACTTTTCTTGAATTTATTTTATTTTGATTAATTAATAGAACTAGGTTTTCATTCAAAATATTTTCTTGATAAATTCATACTTAATTAACTATTTTCTTTATTTAATTAGATTAAGACAAAATCTTCTTTCATGAAAACCAAACAAAATTCATTTTCTTTACATTTTTGCATCCTTGTACATTTATTCATTTTTATACTTTGTATTTATTTAATCCCTTGTATATTCATACCAATTCAATATGGTTGTAATAGACTAATTATGTTTAAATTCTTGCAATCCCCATTTATAAATTGTACACCCCCTCCCCACAAATGTTGTAATAGCGTAATAACTTTAAATTTCACAATTTATCGCTTTTATATAACATGCTAGTAATTAGGGTTTGTATGGAAAGAATAAAACCAATATCTAGAAAACCCTAATTCAAGACAAAAACAAGCATGAAAAAAATACACTTGCACACAAGCACCCATAGGGTTATTCCACTTGGTTGCCTTATACAAAATGGCCATATTACGCATGTAAGGTATCTTAGAAAAAACAAGCAAATACAAGATCGTAAACCCTCGATGACGCTATCTAAGTTGCCTTACAAATGATCTTAGTCCCTAAAAAAGAATGCTAATATACCTTGCAACATTTCTAATCATGGTTATATGATGACCCACGCCCGTCCCGTTTACATCCAAAGATAGGGTTGCTTACCAAATCAATGGTAAGACAACAATGTCAAAGGAAAAGAAAATGAACAAGAAAGACATTTGAGTAGGTAGATTGCTCCTAATTACTTGCTCCATTTCAAAACAAACATCCTTGCTATTTTCAAAACAAACATCTACACTTTCAAACATCTTACAAAACTAGAAAACATTTTCAAAAGATTAACATCTTTGTATACATTCTTACGAACGAGAATTATTACAAAGATTGCCTAAACAATGGCCTCTTTACAAAATACTTTCAAAAACCACACAAAGCACAATTTCAAAAAAAAAGTGATCTAGCAAGTAACTAAGAGCCCATGGAAAACCATGGATGAAGAGGGTGCTAATACCTTCCCTTTTCATAATCTACCCCCCGAACTCAAGAAACAATCTCAAAGGTCTTTCCTGTGCTTTTTCACCTTTCCTTTTGGATAAAAGAAAAGTCGGTGGCGACTCTTGCTAACCACAACATTTGCGATCAAGCGCAAAACCTTCAAGTCAGTTCTTCCACCGTATTACAGAACTGGCAACTCTGTCGGGGAAAATTTTAAAAGTGATGTTACCTTAGGGTTAGATCACATTTACTTGCTTACATTGTTTGATTTGTTTGCTTTACATTATGGTTCTTTGTTTGGGTTTGAATCCTCTACCAGGATTTGGGATACATTATAGGTAAGTAGCAATACATTGTGGAAACTGTGCAGGGTATACCGACATGGTCTAAGCAATAGCTATGTTAGTGCGACATATTTGTGGGTACCGGTAGCCTTTGAGTTAATCAAAGAGAATACGGGGCCGCTGAGTGATGTCATGAAGCACTAATGAACTTTTAAAACCTTTATTTGACCAACTTGGCCTTTAGGATATAGTGAGAAGACCGACTTTAGTACAATCCGAAGTTGGTAGATACTCCATACTACACTCATTGAGGTTTGGTTTCTTGGGATATTTCGGTCGCCATTAAAGAGGCTTGTGCTGAAACAATGACCAAGGAAACAAACCAGTGATATTAAGCTCCTTAGAACCAGGTTACTATTACTAGGACAGGTTTGAGCCAACTAAACTTCAAGAGGGTACTTACCTATAAAACTCCATGCAAGCCTAAACCTAGGAACTTATTTGTTTTGTTCGTATATACATACTTGAACATAACATCATGAACATCATAATATCATACACATTCACTAACCATTTCAAGGATTTTGGGATTCATCTTTGTTCTTGTTATGTAGGAAATGGATTCACTTCGCAGGAAAACTATTCAAGTCAACCTTGTGAGGATCCCTCCACAACTTAAGGATCTAGGTTCAAGGATTCCTGAAAACTCTCCATTCACCGAGAGACATGGTTGCCTATTCAACTTGGTCACCTCTAACACAGATGAGGACACGGTGAAGGTGCTCTTTCAGTTCTTTGATCCTTTACACCATTGCTTCACATTTCCCAACTATCAACTTGTGCCTACTTTGGAAGAATTCTCCCGACTCTTAAGGATTCCCATTATCAACCAACTACCTTTCAACGGTATGGAAAGAGACCCAAAGCCAGAAGAGATTGCTTAAGCTATACACTTGCACTCATTTGATGTCATAACTCATTGGGAAACAAGGAGTGGTGTCAAAGGTTTCCTAGCAAAGTTCTTGTTTGAGAAAGCCCAAAATGTTGGAATTCTTTGGACCTGCAAGCTTTTGAGGAAATTGGTGATCAACTCATAGATGTGAATATCGTCAAAATCTTCATATCCCGCAACTTGGTGCTTACATTGCTAGGAGATATCCTACACTCTTTTCACACTCGCACAATGAGGAAAAGAGGCGTCCTTATGTGTTGCACTCATCTCTTGGCAAGATGGTTTATTTCGTATCTTCCCCAATCTGTATTAAGGAATGAGCAAGGTTCAAGGTGGTCACAAAGGTTGATGACGCTCAAACATTTAGACATTCATTGGTGCTCCTGATCCATAGAGAATGTTACTATTGTCGACCTTTGTGGAGAATTTCCTAATGTCCCTTTACTTGGCATTAGGGGAAGTATCACCTACAACCCTTGCTTAGCCTTAAGACAGTTTAGTTACGCCCGAAGGGATGGCCCGTACGAGATGCTGATTCAAGGTTTAGTATTTGACTACGACAAAAACGATCAAGGTCTTCGCCAGAGATTTATCCGAGCTTGGAGGATGTTAAACAAGGTAGATAGCAAGACTTTGGGGCACAAGAATTCCATACCTCTTGAGCCTTACCTCAAATGGGTACGAGCTCATGCTCAAATTCTTATAATGCCTTACCCCTCTATTATCCCGGTAATCATCGAGCCTGTCATGGAGGGAGATATTCCATATACTATCCTACATCCTGACATGCCTACCTCTCTTGAAGACCTACAAAGGGATTGGATACAACTCAAGGGGGGGGGGGGGGGGGGGGGCGAGATACCTTCGAAGCTCAATTCTACGCAAGCGAGAAGAAGGTTTTGGAACTCACTAGGCTACTTCATGAGGAACAGACTTTGAATGCCTACATTGCACCAAAGAGGATGCGTACTACCTTTTTATCTTAGAGTTTTCATGTTATTTTACCGAAGAAGGAATTGATGTACTCAAGCTTTAATCTATTAATATGACGTGTGTTTCCTTTTTGTCTAAAATAAATTTGAATCTTAAAATCCTTGAAAACATTTGCATATACATTTATCATTCATTATAACATAAGCAGGTTTCTTGCAACAAGTTTCCTCATCTCTCTACTGTTTATTTCAGTAAGATGGATCTCGAGCAAACGGTGAAGGACCTCCAAGCTCAGAATGCACAGTTTCAACAGTTGTTCTTGACCCTATCCAAAGGACAAGAAGAGTTGAAGACTTTGCTAGATGAGGAGAAGAAAAATGAGACAAAGAAGATAGCCGGAGTTCTAAACATAGGAAGAAGGTTCCAAGGCAGACAAGAAGAGCCCTAGACTTTGCAACAACATCCGGTGAGAAAGACAACCAAGATGGGAAGGGCAAGGAAACAATTGTCCAGTCAGAATCATAAGAGGAAGAGGAAGAAAAAGACTATTCTGAAGAACAATACCCTCCAGCTGATGACAAGTATAAACATCTCGAAGAGAGATTGAGCGCAATGGAAATCCAAAAAGTGCCTGGATTGGACTTTGAAGAATTGGGTCTAGTATCGGGGATTGTCATTCCTCCAAAATTAAAAGCACACGTGTTCTCCAAATATGACAGAGTTTCATGCCCTAAAATGCATCTCCGGTCCTATGTGAGGAAAATCCAGCCCCATACCGCTGACAAAGACTTATGGGTACACTTCTTCCAAGACAGTCTGTCTGGAACTCAACTTGATTGGTTTTATCAGTTAGAAAGAGCCAATGTTCATAACTGGGAAGATCTTGTTACAACCTTTTACAAAAAATACCAATACAATGCTGATCTTGCGCCTACCCGTACTCAACTCCAGAGTATGGCCATGATTTCCAATGAAGGTTTCAAAGACTATGCGCAAAAATGGAGAGACTTGGCTGAAAGAGTTCAACCTCCCCTATCTGAAAGAGAATTAGTAGACATGTTTTTGGGCACCTTGTCTGGTCCCTTCTTCAATCACCTAATTGGGAGTTCATCGATAGGTTTTACTGAACTGATATTGACCGAAGAGAGGATAGAAGCTGGGATAAAGAGTGGAAAGATTCAAAAAGATACATCCTCTGCTGCTATAAGGAAGCCATTTATCAGAAAGAAATAAGTGGTTGTTGTTTATCCTCAGAGAAATCAAGATAGGGCCGAACGCTGTCCAATGGTGGGGGCTGTTATGATTCCTAAACCTGCGTCTGATCAGCAAAGAAACAACCAACCAAGGATGGAAAGACCGGTCAGACAATTCACCAGAATTAACATGACCTTATCTCAAGTATTGCCACATTTGTTAAGATCCAACTTAGTGACCTTGAAAGAAGCTCCAAAGAACCCTAACACAACTTCTCCTCACTACCATCCTAATGCCCATTGTGCATACCACTCTGAGAGTCCCAGCCATGACACTAACAGTTGTTGGGATCTAAAGAACAGAGTACAAGACCTCATTGAATCCAAAGAGATTGAATTCAATGCGCCAGAAAAGCCAAATGTCATTTCTACCTCTATGCCTAAACACATTCATAATACCAACTCCATTGAAGAAGATATGTTTGTTACTTCAGTTGATGAACTTGTGACCTCACTCCTGATTATCAAAAATAATTTGTTGATTGCTGGTGTATTCCCAGGCTACGATAAAGGCTGTCATTTCTGTTTGTCCTCACCAACCAACAATCCTTTGTTGAAAGCAGGCATTCAGTGCCTAATAGATAACAAGGGAATCTTATTTGAAAAGACTTCTGTTCCACCTGTTCCTCTTAATGATGTGTCTATCATTACCATTTCCGCCAATTCTTCCAGGGTCTCCACCAAAAGACCCATTAGAATTACATCAGTTCCAAAAGTAGCTCCTTTGATAATTACAATGCCTGGACCAGTCCCGTATTCGTCAGACAAAACCGTACCATGGAATTATAGAGGGGATGTCTACTACCATGGTATCAAACAAGACCGGCCAGCTTCCGAAGATTCAAGTTCTGAGAAAGTTAACTCCGATATCAGTAATATTGCAGGGACTAGCAAGATTACCCGAAGCGGAAGGATATACTCTCCAGAAATTACTCCCCTAAAAGCAATTTATTGACCCGTAATCATTCTTGTTGTTATTGCTCCCCCAAAGGCTATTCCCAGTCCTACAATCATCTCCACCAATACTCCAACTGACAAAGCTGTTACAATCCCTGCTAATACTCCTACTGATATTCCTGCTGCCGATTTAACCGAGACTCGAGGTAAAAGTATTCTGATTGAGACTGTTCGGACGAAGGCACAATCATTGACTATCCCTGAAACCTCCCGGAAAGAGATGGAGGAAATTCTAAAGATCATAAAAAGAAGCGACTACAATGTAGGTGAACAACTGGGGCAAACTCCATCCAAAATTTCCATGTTGGCTTTACTACTATGCTCTGAGGCGCATGCAAAAGCCTTGGTAAAATTCCTGAAAACTGCCCATGTACCCCAAGAAACATCTACCGATCAATTCCAAGACTACGTAGCCAGCTTAACGACAAATAATGGTCTAGGTTTTTCGGATGCTGATTTAACGCCAAGAGGAAGGAAGCATAATGAGGCATTGCATGTCTCAGTGGAATGCAGGGGCACAACCTTGGCTCATGTTTTGGTGGACACTGGCTCATCTCTAAATGTATTGCCTAAAAAGGCTCTTGATAGGCTTGACTGTGAGGGATTGACATTGAAGCCAAGTAACATAGTAGTGAGGGCCTTTGAAGGCTCAAAAATGATGGTGCACGGGGAAGTGGATACCCCCATAAAGGTTGGAACCCAAACGTTTGATTCAACTTTTTATGTAATGGATATTCTCCCTTCATATTCCTACTTGCTAGGCCGACCATGGATTCACAATGCTGGCGCTGTTACTTCTATGTTACACCAAATGCTGAAGTATCCAATTCAAGGGAAGATTATCACCGTTCATGGAGAAGAAGAGTATATGATCATCTATCTCAATTCCCTCAGATACGTGGAATTATATGGTGAATTTATTGAAACACCATTCCAACACTTTAAGGAAGTCCCATAAGATGTGACAGTAACCAGGGATGTCCCCAAAATCACAAGGCCTCCACTCAGAATGTCATCGTTGAAGGATGCAAAGGCAGTGATAGAAGAAGGTGGGTGCACTATCTGGGGAAACTCCCAGATATCCCATACAAGTCTGACAAATTTGGCCTGGGTTTCACTTCAAATGCTCAGAAGGCTGTACGCCACGCTCATGCTGGAGGACCACCCCTGAAGATCAGCAACCGTGAAGTCAATGCGGTAGAGGATGGTGAAGATGTTTACAATCTAGAAGATTGGATCTTCCCAACTGTCAGTGGAGGGCTCAACAATTGGGAGGCTAGAGATTTCGTCCCGATCACTTTTAACCCAAAGTAATTTGTCTTTACATTTTGTTGGATCTGTAATATTAAAACAATTTAAACTCTTAAAACCTTGTGTCTTACCTAAGGCACAATGGTCCATTTGTAAGGGTTATTATCTCATTTACATATGACATCAATAAATCATGGACGTTTTGCATATAAACTTTACGCTCATTGTTTTTCTTTTTACATTTTTCTTTCAAAGATAGCTATACCCGTACACACACTCACACTCACAATGCAGGTCTACATCCATTCAGGATCCCATGGATAACGGTTCTGCTATGGCTTTTTGTGACTCTGAAAATCTAAGCTACCAAGCCGCAGACGAAGGTGAGGAAGATTGTGAAGTACCAGGGGAACTTTCCAAATTACTACTACAAGAAGAGAGAACCATTCATCCCCACGAGGAAACCGTGGACATAATCAACCTGGGTACCAAAGAAGACAAAAGAGAGGTCAAGGGGGTGCCAATCTGGAACCAAGTGTCAAGGAACGTCTAATTCAGTTGCTACACGAGTATGTTGAGGTCTTTGGCTGGTCGTATGAAGACATGTCAAGACTTGATGCAGATATTATGGTACATCGTCTACCTACAAAAGAGGATTGCCCATCGGTAAAACAAAAGGTCCGTCGAATGCGCCAAATATGTCAGAGAAGATTAAAGCAGAAGTCATGAAACAATTCAATGCTGGATTCTTGGTCATCACCTCCTATCTGCAATGGGTTGCCAATGTTGTTCCCGTGCCCAAGAAGGACGGAAAGGTACGAATGTGTGTGGACTATAGAGATTTAAACAGGGCAAGCCCTAAGGATGATTTCCCACTTCCCCACATTGATATCCTAGTTGACAATACTGCACAAAACAAAGTGTTTTCCTTCATGGATGGTTTCTCAGGTTACAACCAAATAAAAATGGCACCTGAGGACATGGAGAAGACAACCTTTGTCACACAATGGGGCACTTTCTGCTACAAGGTGATGCCATTCGGACTGAAGAATGCTGGGGAAAACTATCAGCGTGCCATGGTAGCACTATTTCACGACATGATACATCACGAAATATAAGTCTATGTGGACAACATGATAGCTAGATCTCAAACAGAAGAAGAGCATCTTGACCATCTACAAAAACTCTTTGAGAGACTAAAGAAGTACAAGCTGAGGTTAAACCCAAATAAATGCACATTTGGGGTAAGGTCTGGAAAGCTCCTAGGCTTTGTCATCAGCAATAAGGGTATTGAAGTAGATCCTGCCAAGGTGAAAGCAATACAAGAGATGCCTGCTCCTCGTACTGAGAAGGAAATCAGAGGGTTCTTGGGAAGTTTGAACTACATTGCTAGATTCATTTCTCACCTGACAGCTACTTGTGAACCAATCTTCAAACTACTGAAGAAAGATCAAGTAGTCAAATGGAATGATGGATGCCAAACTGCTTTCAACAAGATTAAAGAGTACCTGCAAGAGCCTCCTGTTTTGACGCCACCAGTCGAGGGAAGACCATTGATCATATATCTGAGTGTTTTAGAAAATTCAATGGGGTGTGTACTAGGGCAGCATGACGAGTCTGGCCAAAAAGAGCCCGCCATTTATTACCTGAGCAAAAAGTTTACCAACTGTGAAACAAGATATTTACTGCTCGAGAAAACTTGTTGTGCTCTAGAATAGGATGCTCGCCGGCTAAGACAGTATATGTTGACCCATAATACCTTGCTGATATATAAATTGGATCCATTAAAATACATCTTCGAGAAACCTGCACTCTCTGGGAGAATAGCGAGATGGCAGATGATTCTGACATAATATGACATACAGTATACTACCCAGAAGGCAATAAAGGGCATTGTACTAGCTGATCAACTTACTCACCAAGCTGTGGAAGACTACCAGTCCATGAAGTTCGAATTCCCAGATGAAGACATCATGATGGTAAACAATTGTGAAGAACTCAGGCCATATGACGGACCTGAACAAGGATCCAGATGGACCCTGGTTTTTGATGGGGCATCTAACGCACTTGGAAATGGTATTGGTGCTGTACTCATATATCCTGAAGGATGTCATACTCCTTTTACGGCAAGACACTGCTTCAATTGTACTAAATGGCGGAATACGAAGCGTTCCTCTTTGGTCTCAAAGCTGCCATAGACTTGGGGATCAAATCTTTGAATGTATTCGGAGATTCAGCTTTGGTTATCAGCCAGATCAAAGGGGAATTGGACACCAAACACCCTAAACTTATCCCTTACAAAGAACATATTTTGACATTGCTCCCACATTTTGAGAAGATTACCTTTGAGCAATTCCCGCAAGAAGAAAATCAGCTAGCAGACGCACTAGCGATAATGTCATCTATGTTTAAACTTAAATGGGATAATGAGGCTCCCCAGATTACCATTGAACAAAGGGATGAACCAGCACACTCTCATGAGATTAATACTGAAGAAATAGTGAACCAGACTTGGTTTCACGAAGTCAAGAGGTATCTCGAGGCTCAAGAATACCCAGAAGGAGCTTTAATCAACGATAAGAAGTTCTTAAGGAGATTCTCTACTAAATTCTTCCTTAGTAATGGCATTCTTTAAAACGCAACCATGACTCTGTATTACTTCGGTGCGTAGACAAGGTTGAAGCTGAAAGGATCATGGCTGAATTGCAAGAAGGCACTTTTGGCACCCATTCCAGTGGGCATACGATAGAAAAGAAAATCCTATAGGCATGCTATTACTGGTCTACCATGGAAGCAGATTGCTATCAACACTCTCGAACTTGCCATAAGTGTCATATCTATGCTGACAAGGTGCACGTACCTCCAGTTCCTCTGAATGTCTTGACAACTCCTTAGCCCTTTGCTATGTGGAGAATAGATATGATTGGGGAAATCAAGCTGACAGCCTCTAATGGACACCGCTTCATCTTAGTGGCCATTGATTATTTTACAAAGTGGGTGGAGGCAGCTTCCTTCGCTTCCGTTACCAAGAATGTTGTTGCTCGGTTCATTAAGCAGAATCTCATTTGCCGGTACGGTATCCCGGAGAGGATCATTACTGATAATGGTACAAACCTGAACAATACTATGATCACCGCCTTGTGCGAGAAATTCAAGATTCAGGATCACAATTCTTCCCCTTACCGGCCAAAGATGAATGGTGATGTCGAAGCCGCGAATAAGAACATTAAAAAGATCATACAGAAAATGACAGTCACATATAAAGACTGGCATGAGATGCTACCATTATCTCTCCACAGGTATCGTACCACAACTCGCACATCAACCAGGACAACACCCTATTCTCTGGTATACAGCATGTAGGCTGTTTTATTGAGGTCCAAATCCCCTCTGTAAGAATTATGAAGGATGCAGGGTTAAGTGAAGAAGATTGGATCCAGACTCGACTTGATCAATTGAATTTAATTGATGAGAAAAGACTTACTGCTGTTTTCCATGGTCAAATGTATCAAAACGGATGATCAAGGCTTTCAACAAAAAGGTCAGGCGCCAAGTGTATCAAGTTGGAGATCTGGTGATCAAACGTATCATACTGCCGCAAGGTGATCCACGGGGAAAATAGACTCCTACATACGAAGGACCATTTGTAATCAAAAACATATTCTCTGGTGGAATAGGAAATCTTAACCACCATGGATGGCGACGACCTGCCACACCCTGCGAATGCAGACATAGTCAAAAGATACTATGCATAAGAGACCCGCTAGGTTGACGCACCTAGGAAAAACAAGGGCATCCTGGTGAACCAAAAAGGTTCGGGAAAAAATTAGGGATAAAAACAAAAAAAATTTGTACACTCGGCAAGTTGAAAACCCGAAAAGGCAACTTAGGCAAAAAAGGGTATCTCGGTGGACTAAAAACCCGAAAGGGCGGTCCAGGCAAAAGTTAGGGAATTAAAGCGTATGACTATGTCCCGTTGGATCACCTTACAGACAACTTACAAACTCGACACTTCTGACCAATTCAATCATCTTAGGACAAGGAAACAAATGGACAAGATGCTCAGAGATACAAAGGCTATAGCAGAATGGGAACCCCATGGGATTATTGCACATAGTTATCTTTTATTTGTATTAAAATTTTCATTTTTTACGACGACATTCTCTTACTAGAATGTTTGTCTCATTGTACAAAAATACTCACTCAAAGTCAATACGAAGATATCCCTTTGAAAGTGAAAAAACTCTCTGTTTTTTTTTCTTTTCGCTTGTGTTTTATTTACAAAAACGTCCAATGATTCATTGTTGAACATATGCATTTGAACATAATTATTGTTTACAAATAAACAAAATAAAAGACAATCGCTGATGGCTTTAAGGGATAGGGAAATATCTCTAAATTTATCTCCATAAAGTTCCCCACAGTGAGCAGTTTAATCCCCAGCAGAACAGAGCTTCCAGTTATCAATCCCCAATAGAAGTCATCAAATTTCTCAGGATTCCCCAACCAGGATTTTTCAAATAGTGCACGACATTCCCCTTACAACAGAGTTTATTCCTCTAAAGCAGAAATTCATCAACACTTAGACTTCACAACATGAAGACTTATACTCCATATCCTCAGCAGCAGTCGGGGATTTATTTTCCCCAATCCAACAACAATGCAGCAGACTAGCTCACATACGCATACATCGCATCCATATATCATAAACATTGATAACAAGAATGCATTATACTATGCATTTCATAAAATATAAACGTTGCATGTTAGCTAACATTATATCTTTTTTCAGGATAAGATTATTCAAACAGCTACCATTAACAATGTTCAAAGATTTTAGATACAGTTCAGATACGCTCCAGACACAGATGCCATTCTAATAGTCATTCAGATTCAACTTTCAAGATACAGTCCAAATACGCTTCAGACACAGATGCCATTCTGATACTCATTCAGACACAATTCTCAAGATACAGTTCAGATACGCTCCAGACACAGATGCCATTCTGATACTCATTCAGATTCAACTCTCAGATATAGTTCAGATATGCTCCAAACACGGATGCCATTCCGATAATCAGCTTCTAGATACAGTTCAGATACGCTCCAGACACGGATGCCATTGATACTCATTCAGATTCAACTCTCAGATACAGTTCAGATAGGCTCCAAACATGGATGCCATTCTGATACTCATTCAAAATCAACTTCCAGATACAGTTCAGATACGCTCCAGACACAGACGCCATCCTGATACTCATTCTTTCAGCTTACAAATTACAATTCATCAATCACTCTTGGATGGCATCTACAAGCTCATCTCCAACATCTTTCTATCACTCCTCCAAATGGAATATTTAATCCCATTCCCTCTACCATCACATCGCCGAGTGCAAATTTCTGGGCACTCTAGTGTCCAATCATCTTCCACCTTCAAGTCACGAATGGCAAAACATGCCAATCTAAATCTTTAGGCTTAAGAAGATTGAACAGGGGCAGCTGTTGTACCCCAAAAATTCCATCTCATTTATCAAGAATTTGCTCACAAGATCTCCCTTGACCCAAGACTGCACTAGGGTTTGATCATCTCAAGACACCTCTTTAGGCACTGATGACCAAAATTAGGGTTTGAGTTTGCACAAGGATATTTGAGCTCACAATGTACCATATGACTTTCATGGATCATTATAGACCCTCAAGATTACTCATGTCAAGTTTCAAGCTTTGAATCACACTTTTGATCAGTCAATTGAGCAGTTGACCTAAAAATCAACTGTATTCGGGAAAAAGTCAACTATGGCCAATTCACAGTCAAACTTCATAATTTTTGGTCCACATCAACATTTTAAACTCATGTGTATCATTTTATCAAATTTGGACCATAACTCCTCAAGAAATTTGATCAAATCTCCAAAAGGGCAAAATGGTCAAAATTAGGGTTTTGACTGGGAAATGGCAATTTTTGATTTTTGACCTAGCAAATGGCCAATTGGTTTAAGGCATGAAATCAAGAGTCCAATTTCATCATTTTTACCTAATGACATGGTTCAAAACATTACAAGTCCATTGGATTGACAGATGAATTTTGTAGTCAACTGTATACTGAAAAGTCAAACTTTGACTTTTTGGTCAAATTCAAGTGCCAAAGATCATAATTCATCAAAACATGTCAAAATATGAAACTTATTCATCAAGAAATCAAAAAGTCAAGATTTCATTTTGAAAAGTCAAAATTTCTAAACTTAGAAATTTTTCTAAGTGTTGGAAATTTCATGTTTTTTTTATAAGTTTGAGCCAAATTTTCACCATGATGCAAGATGATTCAAGAAAAACTTCCAACATGAAAGTTTTATATCTCCATGAAATATATAACTTTTCTTTACACAACTCCTTCCAAAAATGATTGGATCTCAAGTTATGATTTTATGAACATAGGGTCGTGAAACTAAACACTTAGTGAAATTTTGCCCTAATTTAGCCAGGATTTTGACCTAACTTCATGACACTTTTTCACATAGTTCGAAGGGTAATATTCAAAAGCAATTCAAATATGGGTTGTATATCACATTGAAAGCTTTCCAAAATGTCCAAGAACTCCTTGAGATCATTCTTGAGTAGGGAGAATCGAAGAGATGAAGTTAGGGTTTTGTCACTTAATTTACAAGCCATTTTGTGATGAACAAGAAATCAATTTCAAACCTATGCTGCACAATCTTGTTTTGCAGGCCATTAAACCTTAAGATCTCTCCATATAAGAAGATTACACTTGCTTTTGAGCTATTATCCACTTGATTCAAGCTTTATCCAAGTTGCATTTCCATTAATGGCACAAAGTAACATTACCATTCTAGTAAAGTGGCTTTAATCACAAAGTCAACTTCTCTTGAGCTTTGCATTCGTTCTTTCTGCATAAGTATCCTATACACAATCAGATAAGCATGTTTAAAGTGCCTAACCATTTTAGATAGCCTTGTACCTTGCCTTGGAACAATACTTGTCAAGCTTCCTTCAAAAACAAGCCAAAAAGCCATAACATGTGGACTTGTACTTCTGATCACCCAAGCTTTCAAAAACCTTTTCCTATACATTGAGACACTATTATGCAACTTAGGACACGATTTTTGTAAGCATGAAACTCTCTAAAATTCCCTCTAGCCATAAATTGTACACAAACTCCATTTTTGTGCAGGTTCTGACCTTGAACTTGTATCTTCTATTTCCCTCGTGCATTGTTTGGCCTTTTAGTTCCTAAAGCTCCTATACATCAAATATAACTTGTCCCTGTCCCTGTTACACGACTGTAACACCATTTGCATCAAACTCCATAACCAAAAACACAACATTGTACATTGACTTCTCCAAGTCATTTCAGCCACTCTCAACTCAAGCAAACCATTGCATTAGCTTCCCAGGACCTCAAGGAAGCTAACCTGATCATCACCATCACTTGAAACAAGCTCAAACTCCAAACACGATTTCCAGTTTTGAGGTAAGTTTTCTCAACTTGGAACTCTTCATACAGGCATCATCAATAGTTTATTTGTGAATAAAACATGTAGATATTATTGCCCTGAAGCTAACCATGTCCTTAGTTTCCATTAATTTTGCTTGAGCTTAGAGAATTTTGAAACTGAAATTTCTAAAATTTTTAGGGTTCATATTAGGGCCATTAAAACTCTTGCTTATCTTTGATTTATAGTTTTAATACTTTACATTTCTAGAATCGTGATAAAATTTGCTACAAGTTTCATGTTTATAGTTTTCATTTTTGATGAGAAATAAGCAAGTTACAGTTGGTCTGGCTGGAGGTTGATGATGAAGTCTTTAGAACACGTTTTGCCTTACATATTTATTGTTTCATTTGTATTAACGGATGTATATCTACCCCAGTGGTAGAAGCGCACACCTGTAACTTATGGGACCTGGGTTCGAGCCCCAGTGGTACCCTTTTCATTTTTTCATATTTTTACAATTCTGACTTTTTTGTTTGCAGGGCGCTGGGCCTCTTTGGGCCTAGCTTATTATTTTTATTTTTTTGCTGACTGACCTCTTTACTTCCTCTTGGAACCCCCTGGCCCAAGTTTTATTATTTATTTATTTGTTTCATTTTTCTTTTCTTAAAAATATTTTCTAAATACTAAAAAATCATAAAAATACAAAAAAATGATATATTTATATTTTGACTTAGTTTATTTTATTTTTCTCACAAAAATATTTTTATTAATTATACTTTTTTTTACTTATTATCTTGTAAATATAAATAAATTTAGGTTATTAGTTATTTTCTTTCATACTTATTTAAATGCATTATTTTATATATATAAAAAAAAAGACTAAAAATATTTTATAATACTATAAATATTTTTAAGATGAAAATACCAAAATACTTTTCTTGAATTTATTTTCTTTTGATTAATTAATAGAACTAGGTTTTCATTTAAAATCTTTTCTTGATAACTTCATACTTAATTAACTATTTTCTTTATTTAATTAGGTTAAGACAAAATATTCTTTCATGAAAACCAAACAAAATTCATTTTTTTTTACATTTTTGCATCCTTGTACATTTATTCATTTTTATACTTTGTATTTATTTAATCCCTTGTATATTCATACCAATTCAATGTGGTTGTAATAGACTAATTAGGTTTAAATTCTTGCAATCCCCATTTACAAATTGTACACCCCCTCCCCACAAATGTTGTAATAGCGTAGTAACTTTAAATTTCACAATTTATCGCTTTTATATAACATGCTAGTAATTAGGGTTTGTATGGAAAGACTAAAACCAATATCTAGAAAACCCTAATTCAATAAAAAAAAAGCATGAAAACAATGCAATTACAAACAAGCACCCATAGGGTTATTCCACTTGGTTGCCTTATACAAAATGGCCATATTACGCATGTAAGGCATCTTAGCAAAAACAAGTAAATACAAGATCATAAACCCTCGATGACGCTATCTAAGTTGCCTTGCAAATGATCTTAGTCCCTCAAAAAGAATGCTAAGATACCTTGCAACATTGCTAATCATGGTTATACGATGACTCACGCCTGTCCCGTTTACATCCAAAGATAGGGTTGCTTACCAAATCAATGCTAAGACAACAATGTCAAAGGAAAAGAAAATGAACAAGAAAGACATTTAAGTAGGTAGATTGCTCCTAATTACTTGCTCCATTTCAAAACAAACATCCTTGCTATTTTCAAAACAAACATCTACACTTTCAAACATATTACAAAACTTGAAAACATTTTCAAAAGATCAACATCTTTGTATACATTCTTACGAACAAGAATCATTATAAAGATTGCCTAAACAATGGCCTCTTTACAAAATACTTTCAAAAACCATACAAAGCACAAATTCAAACAAAAAGCAAGTGATCTAGCAAGTAACTAAGAGCCCATGGAAAACCATGGATGAAGAGGGTGCTAATACCTTCTTTTTTCATAATCTACCCCCCGAACTCAAGAAACAATCTCAAAGGTCTTTCCTGTGCTTTTTCACCTTTCCTTTTGGATAAAATAAAAGTCGGTGGCGACTCTTGCTAATCGCAACATTTGCGATCAAACGTAAAACCTTCAAGTCAGTTCTCCCACCGTATCACAACATGTATTAATGAACCTGAAAATATTCTTGTCTACTCTATTGAATATGGCATTCAAAGCTTTGGAATTTCCAAGAGCTAATTCATCATCCTCCTTAGACTAGTCCTCCCCTGGCTTCAAGGACTCGTTCCCATATTTGTCCTTCACAATAGGATGATTCCATCCTTTTAAAATAACCTTCCAAGATTTGATATGCATAGATTTTAGAAAAGCCACCATCTTGATCTTCCAATAGTCATAGTGTAATGCGGTGGGAGAACTGACTTGGTTGTTTTGAGTTTGATTATAATTGTTGCGGATAGCAAGATTTGCCACCGACTTTTCTTTTATCCAATAAAGGAAAGGGTGAAAAGAATAGGAAATACCTTTGATATGTTTTCTTGAGTTCGGGGGGTAGTTTATGAAAAGGGAAGGTATTAGTACTGAGCTCTTAGTTGCTTGCTAGATTAAAGAATGCTTTATTTGAAGATGTGTTTTGTGATGGGTGTAAGTTTGAAAGTATTTTGCAAAATTCCTTTGTTGTGTCTAACTTTTTAATGATTATCGTATCTATAAGAATGCGTACAAAGTGTTGGTTTTGAAAATATTTCAAAGAGATGTTTGTTTTTGAAGATGTTTTGAAAGTGTAAGTGTGGAAATGGTTATGTTTATGAGAAAGTAACTACGAGCGTCCTGCCTACTCAAAAGGTCTTTGTTCTTTTCCTTCTACTTTAGATGTTTCTATCTATTGTACCCCAAAATTTTCCCTCTCATTTTATCAAGATTTTCCTCACAAGACTCTTTGGACTCAAGACCAGGGTTAGGGTTTGCTCAGCTCAAGACATCTCCTTGCACTGATGACCTAAAATTAGGGTTTGAGTTTGCACAAGGATTTTTGGACTTCCAATTCCTAATGTGACCTTCATGCTTCATGTTGGACTCCTAAGATTGCTCATATCAAGTTTCAAGCTTTGAATCAATTTTTTTGCCCAGTCAATTGGACAGTTGACCTAAAAATCAACTATATTGGGGAAAAAGTCAACTGTGGCCAATTTACAGTCAAACCTCATAATTTTTGATCCACATCAACATTATGGACTCATATGAACCATTTGATCAAGTTTGGACCATAACTCCTCAAGAAATTTGATCAGATCATCAAAAGGGCAAAATGGTCATTTTAGGGTTTTGACTGCAGAAGGGCAATTTCTGATTTTTAACCTAGCCAATGGCAAATTGGGTTCAAGCATGGTTTCAAGGACTCAATGTCATCATCTTTACCTAATCACAAGGTTCAAAAGATCTCAAATGCATTGGATTGACAGATGAATTTTTCAATCAACTGATCAAAAATCAACTGTACACTGAAAAGTCAAACTTTGACTTTTTGGTCAAAATCAAGTGCCAAGGGTCATTTTTCATCAAGATGTGTCAAAACATGCAACTTGTTCACCAAGAAACCTAATTTTGAAAATTAGGGTTTAAAATGGAAAATTTTCATAACTTAGAAATTTTCTAAGTTATGAAAATTTCTTATTTTTTCCCAACTTTGCCCAACATTTTCACCATGATGCAATTGTATTAAAAGAAAAATTCCAACATGAAAGTTGTAATCCTCCACAAATTCTACAACTTTGATTCACAAAGTTTTCCCAAAAGATGCTTGGATCTCAAGTTATGATTTTGTGAATAAGGGTCCATGAAACTTTTAACTTAGTGAAATTTTGCCCTAGTTTAGGCAGGATTTTGACCTATCTTCATGGCAATTTTTCACATAGTTACAAGTGGAATATAAAAATTCATTTCAAAGATGTATTGTAGAGCATGTTACAAGCTTTCCAAAATGTCCAAGAACTCTCCAAAATCATTTATGGTCAGGGAGAATCGAAGAAAAGAAAATGGCCATTTCTCACTTTTGTCCATGGCATTTTTTATGTTGATACAAGTTACAAATCAGTTTGGATCATGCTTGTACTTGGTTTACAGGTTCTAATCATTTCTACACTCATAAATTAAATTCAAACACATTGGATTATGGCATTGTTCTGATCTATGGAGCATTACACATTGATTTATTCCAAAAATGGCATAAAGGTGGCAATACCATTTACATAAAGCATGCTTTTGGAAAAAAAATTTGTCTTGAGCCATGGACCTGATTTCTTTATGCAAACAACATCCACAAACATCAGGAAAAGTTCACCAACTCTCAGCAGGCCTCAAGCTAGCTTGTACAACTTTGGCTTTTGTCAACTCAACCTTTTCTTCAAAAACAAGCAATTGTGCAAAAAGGCCACAACTTTGTTATCTGATAAGAGCAAGCCTTCTGAACATTTCAAACAACTTCAGCATATCACACCAAGCCAAAAGCACGATTGACAAGCCTCTCAAACACCCATAAACACAAAAACACCAAGTTCTTGTCAAAACAGGGCCATACCTGCAGAACCTTGGCCAAATCCAATTCCACTCGTGCGTTTTGTCCCAAATCATTTCAAACACATTCTAAACAATACACCTAAACTATCCAAGTCCCTGTCCAGCCACTGTAACTCCATTTTCACACTTCACCATTTTTACTTTGAAGCTTTGCAGGTTGAGTTCTACAAGCACATTCAGGAAAGTTCAAAGCAAGCCAAGCATTGGGGAAGGTTGAGTGAACTTCAGGCAAGCTAACACGACCTTGAGGCCTCATCCAAAACTCCTACATTGCCATATCCAAACTTGGATGAAGCAGGTAATTTTCAAACTTCTATCTCCTTATTTAGGAATCATTAGGCTTAGGTTTGTGAAGCAAAAATGTAGCCCTTAATGTCCTTGAACTATACATATGCATAGAATTCATTTATGTTAACTGAGCTAGGAGAATTTAGATGTTGAAGTTGCTGAAAAAACTAGGTTAGAATTTAGGGCCAAGGAAATTCTCTCTAGTCTTTGAGAGTTAGATCAAGTTCTTTATATCATTGAAATCGTGGTTTAAAGCTCTATAATTTTCATGTTATGAGTTTTTGATTTCAAGCAAAGAACAGAGAGAACAGGTTTCAAGTTCAGAAGCGCACGCGTTTGGTCGTTGGCCAGAGGACAGGGACGAAGGACATTGGGCTTGGGCTTGTTTGCTTATGCTTTTGACACCCCCTAGCTTACTTTTTACACCCCCTTGGCCCATTTATTATATTTTATATATTTTTCATTTCTTTTACATTTATGACTTTTATTTATTTTTTCTAAATATTAAAAATCACCAAAAATATTTTCTTAAATTTTCACATTTTATTTTATTATTTTATTATTTTTTTGGCATAAGAATAGTTTATTAAATAATATACACTTTTATTTTCTTAAATAAATTTATAAATAATACGAAAATATTATATTTTTTCATTTTTATTATTTATACACTTCAAAATAATATTGTCATACATATTTTATTTTTTTAAACATTTTTTGCATATATTTTTATTTATTTTCTTGTACAATGAAATAAAATAATATTAATATATTTTGTATAAAACCCAAAACTAGGGTTTCCACCCTTTCCAAAAATAATCATAATATTTTCTTATTTTTTTTAAGATATTAAATAATTTATTTTACATACATAAAAACAAATAAAAAAACATTTTGCATATTCATATTTAATTGCATATTTAAATAATTGTCTATTTATTTATTTGTAAATTAAATTCAATATGGTTGTAATAGTTTTAGGATTTTATTTTGTGCAAATATCCCCTTATTCAAACTTGTACCCTCCTCCCCATAATAATGTTGTAATAGTCCTAGATTTACTTTACGCATTTTATCGCTTTGATATGCATGATAGTAAAATTAGGGTTTGTATGCAAAGACCAAAAGCAAAACAAATAGCATGACCTAAATACAAGACAAATATGCATGAAAAATGACAACACAATGCACACAAGCACCCCTAGGGTTTCATCCACTTGTTGCCTTAAACATGGCCATGGTATGCGTGCTAGGTATCTTGGCAAAATCAATCAAAAACAAAAAGATCATAGTCCCTCGATGATGCTATCTTGGTTGCCTAAAATGATCTAGACCCTCAAAAACTTGCTAAGATACTTGGCAATATTGTTATCATGATCATACAATGACCCATACCCGTCCCGTTTAACATCCAAAGATAAGATTGTTTACCAAATGCAATGGTAAAACAACAACATCAAAGGAATAAAAAATGTGTAGGAAAGATGTTTGAGTAGGATAGACAACTCCTAGTTACTTGATCAAAACATGCAAACCATCCTTGCTATTTTTAAAAACACACAACACAATTTCAAAACATTTCCCAAAACAAAATTTCAAACATTGAAACATTTTTCAAAAGACAGACACCTTTGTATACATTCAAATAAGAATCATTACAATGGTTGCCTAAACAAAGGCCTCTTTTCAAAATACTTTCAAAACCACACACAAAAGCACCATTTCAAACAATTGAAAAGCAAAAGCAAGTGATCAAAAATAAGTAACTAAGAGCCCATGGAAAACCATGGATGAAAAGGGTGCTAGCACCTTCCCTTTTCATAATCTACCCCCTGAACCCAAAAACAATCTCAAAGGTCTTTCCTATGATTTTTTACCTTTCCTTTTGGATAAAATAAGAGTCGGTGGCGACTCTTGCTAAACTGAAACATTTGCGAACAAAAAACACAAAACCTCAAGTCATTCTCCCACCGCATCACAGAACAGGCGACTCTGCTGGGGAATATACTTAAAAGTGGGGTTTACCTTAGGGTTTAGATCACCTTTACATGCCTATATTGTTTGACTTGTATGCTTTACACTTTGGTTCTATTGTTTGGGTTTGAATCCTCTACCCGGATTTGGGAAACATTCATAGGTAAATAGCAATACATTATGGAAACTGTGCGGGGTATACCGACATGGTTGAAGCAATAACTATATTAGTGCGACATATTTGTGGGTACCGGTAGCCTTTGAGTCAATCAAAGAGAATACGGGGCCGCTGAGTGATGTCATGAAGCACTAATGGACTTTTAGAACCTTTACTTGACCAACTTGGCCATTTTAGGGGTAGTGAGATGACCAGATTTGGTGCAGTCCGAAGTTGGTAGATACTCGATACTACACTCATTGAGGGTTGTTTCTTGGAATATTTCGGTCGCCAGTAAAGTGGCTAAACTGAAACAATGAACACAGAAAATAATCCCGTAATATTGAGCTCCTTAGAACCCGGTTACTATTTATAGGACAGGTTGAGCCAACTAAACTTCAAGAGGGTACTTACCTATGAAACCCCATGCAAGCCTAAAACTAGGAATTTGTGTGATTTGTTTGTACATATATACTTGTGCATAACATCATGGACATCATGAAGCATCATATGCACCCACTAACCATTTCAAGGATTTTGGATCTTCATCTTTGTTCCTGTTTTGTAGGTAATGGATTCACTTCGCAGGAAAACCATTCAAGTCAACCTTGTAAGAATTCCTCCTCAACTCAAGGAGCTAGCTTCAAGGATTCCTGAGAATTCTCCATTCACCAAGATGCATGGTCGTCTTCTCAACTTAGTCAACACCAACACTGAGGAAGACATGATGAAAGGTCTCTTCCAGTTCTTTGACCCCCTACACCACTGCTTCACATTTCCTGACTACCAACTTGTGCCTACTTTGGAGGAATTTTCTCAACTCTTAAGGATTCATATTCTCCATCAACTACCCTACAACGGTACGAAAAGAGATCCAAAGCCTGAAGATGTTGCTCAAGCCCTACACTTACAACTATCTGATGTCAAAGGCCATTGGGAAACTAGAAGTGGTGTCAAGGGTTTCTTGGAAAAGTTTCTGTTTAAGAAGGCCCAAAGCTGCTGGAATTCATTGGACTTACAAGCTTTTGAGGAGATTGTAGCTCTTCTCATCTATGGGTTGGTCTTATTCCCAAACCCTGATCAACTTATAGATGTAAGTGCTATCAAAATCTTCATGGCTCGCAACCCAGTGCCTACATTGCTTGGGGATATTCTCCACTCTTTTCACACTCGAACATTGAGGAAAAGAGGTGTTCTCATGTGCTGTACTCCTCTATTGGCAAGATGGTTTGTTTCTCATCTTCCCCAATCAGTTTTGAAGAATGAGCAAGGTTTGAGGTGGTCACAACGGTTAATGACCCTTACATATTCAGATGTTCATTGGTGTTCTCGATCCAGAGAAAATGTTATCATCATTGACCGTTGTGGGGAATTCCCTAATGTCCCTCTACTTGGCATTAGGGGAGGCATCACCTACAACCCCTGCTTGGCTCTGAGACAGTTTGGGTATGCCCGAAGGGATGGCCCACATGACATGCTGATTCCAGACTTGGTTTTTGACTTCGATAACAACGATCAAGGACTTCGACAAAGGTTTATCCGTGCTTGGAGAATGCCCAACAAGGTGGACAGTAAGACCTTGGGACACAAGAATTCCATCCCCCTTGAGCCTTACCTCAAGTGGGTACGAACCCGCGCCCAAAGTCTTATGATGCCTTACCCCTACATTCTGCCTGTGATCAAAGAGCCTGTTATGGAAGGAGAGGTTCCATACACCCTCTTACATCCTGACATGCCAAGATCACTTGAAGATTTGCAAAGGAGTTGGATACAGCTCAAGGGAGAACGCGACACTTTCGAAGCCCAATTCTACGCAAGTGAGAAGAAGGTTTTGGAACTTACTCGTCAACTTCATGAAGAGCAGACTCTCAACACCTACATTGCACCAAAGAGGATGCGCAACGTCTTTTTACATTAGAATTTTTGTATTATTTTGCCCATGGGGCATTTATGTACTAACAAATTCTATCTTATTAATATGACGTGTGTTCTTTTTGGTTTAAAACAAATTTGAAATTTTGAATCCTTGAATGCATTACATGAATACATATCATTCATCATATGCATAAACAGGTCTTCACACCAGGTTTCCTTATCTCTCTGCTGTTTATTTCAGCAAGATGGATGTTGAGCAGACGGTTAAAGACTTACAAGCGCAGAATTTACAGTTTCAACAACTACTTCTGACCTTGGCAAAGGGGCAGGAGGAGCTCAAAACCTTGCTAGAGAAGGAAAAGGAGAAAAAGAAAAAGAAGAGAGTTGGTGTGGCTACCTTGGGTAGAAGATTTGAAGGTCAAGCTAGAAGGGTCCTGGATTTCCCCTCAACATCGGATGAAGGGGTAGGAAAAGGAAAGGGAGTTGCAGTACCAACTGAGTCTGAGGAAGAAGAAGAAGAGGAGGAGGATGAAGACTATTCTGAACAGTAGTACCCTCCTGCAGATGACAAATACAAGAATCTGGAAGAGCGTCTGGCAGCTATGGAGGTACAGAGAGTGCCTGGGCTAGACTTTGAAGATTTAGGGCTGGTTTTTGGGATTGTGATCCCTCCTAAATTCAAAGTGCCTCTTTTTGCTAAATACAGTGGGGTGTCTTGTCCAAAGATGCACCTACGATCTTACGTCAGAAAAATTCAACCGCATTCTTCTGACAAAGACCTATGGGTTCATTTCTTCCAGGACAGTCTTTCGGGGACGCAGTTGGATTGGTTTTACCACTTAGAGAGGTCTGATGTGCATAATTGGGAATATCTGGCGGCCTCCTTCTACAGAAAATATCAATATAATGCGGACTTAGCACGAACCCGTACTCAACTACAGAGTATGGGCATGGTCTCAAATGAAGGCTTCAAGGAGTATGCCCAGAAATGGAAAGACTTGGCGGGACGAGTACAACCACCTCTATCTGAGAGGGAGCTTGTGGATATGTTCTTAGGTACACTGTCAGGTCCCTTTTTTAATCACATGATTGGAAGTTCGAATGCGGGGTTCACCGAGTTGATTCTAACTGGTGAGAGAGTTGAAGCCGACATAAAAAGCGGAAAAATTCAAAAGGATGCATCTGCTTCCGCTGCCATCAAAGAGACTTTTCCAGCAAAGAAAGAAGTCTCAGCTGTCTACTCCCAAAGAGGTCAAGGAAGAGTTGAGCGCCGGCCAGCGGTGGGGGCTGTAATGATTCAGAAGTCTGCAGCTGATCAACCTAGAAACAATCTACCCAGAACCAACCAAGCAAGGGTGGAAAGGCCTTCACGGCAATTCACCCGGATCAACATGACTCCCGCTCAGGTTCTCCCCCATCTCTTGAAGTTAAACCTTGCCAGTTTAAAAGAGGCGCCGAAGAATCTGAATACATCTTCTCCTTACTACCATTCAAACGCCAAGTGTGCTTATCATTCAGACAGCCTGGGGCACGACACCAACAATTATTGGGCCCTCAAAAATAAGATTCAGGATTTAATAGATGCTAAAGAAGTTGAATTCGACGCCCCTGAAAAGCCGAATGTGATCTCTGCTCCGATGCCAAAGCATGGCCACAATGCTCATGTTGTTGAAGAAGATCTTTTTGTTGTTGCTGTTGATGATTTGATGACTCCGCTACCGATAATCAAGTTGAATTTACTAAAGGCTGGGATTTTCCCATGATGTGAAGAAGATTTCTGCCTTTGTTCATCCTTACCAACCGACTGTCCATTGTTGAAGTTAGGCATCCAACGCCTAATGGATAACCAAAAAATCCTTTTTGAAAAGACTCATGTTACACCGACTCCTGTCAATGATGTTTCGTTAATTACCATATCCGCCAATCTTTCCAAGGTCTCCAAAAGACCTATTAAGATTACATCTGATCTGAAGATTGCACCTTTGAAGATAACTATGCCCGGGTCCGTCCCGTACAAGTCCAACAAATCAATACCGTGGAACTATGAGGGAGAGATCTTTTACCACAGTATTAAACAAATTGAATCAACTGAAGAGAGTTCTAATGAAGATACTTCCGACATTGGAAACATTGCTGGAACGAGTAAAATCACCCGCAGTGGAAGAATTTTCTCTCCGGAGATTGCCCCTCCAAAGGCAATCTTCGGGCCCTCAGCTGCTCCTAAGGTTACTCCTGTACCGGTCAACATATCTGCGAGAACTCCAGTTACTGAAGAAGTTGTAACTCCTGTAGTTGTCCCCTCTGCTGTTGCTAATGATAGAGGGAAAAGGATCCAAGAAGAGCCCGTCAGGATGAGGGCTCAGCCGTTGATCATCCCTGAAACCACTCAGAAAGAAATGGAAGAGATTTTGAAAATAATCAAGAAAAGCGATTATGATGTTGTGGAACAATTGGGGCAACCCCCCTCAAAAATCTCTATGTTGGCCTTGCTGCTTTGTTCAGAAGCTCATGCCAAAGCTTTGATCAAATTCTTGAAGACGGCCCACGTGCCACAGGAAACCTCCACGGATTAGTTTCAGGAATGTGTAGCTAGCCTAACAGCTGACAATGGTCTAGGATTCTCCGATGCTGATCTAACAATCAAAGGGAGAAAACATAATGACGCTTTGCATGTCTCGGTGGAATGCAGAGGGACTACTCTAGCACACGTTCTGGTAGACACTGGCTCTTCACTGAATGTCTTGCCGAAGAAGGCATTGGATAGGCTGGATTGTGAAGGCTTAACCATGAAACCCAGCAACATCATAGTCATAGCCTTTGATGGTTCTAAGAGGATGGTCCACGGGGAGGTGGACATCCCGATTAAAGTGGCAACTGAAACCTTCAACTCCATATTCTGTGTAATTGACATCCGTCCTTCCTATTCTTGCTTGTTGGGAAGACCTTGGATTCACCATGCTGGAGCTGTTACCTCCATTCTGCATCAAAAGCTCAAGTACCCTGTCCAGGGGAAAATTATAACCGTTCATGGCGAAGAGGAATACATGATAAGCCATCTAAATTCTTTCCGCTATATGGAATTGGATGGTGAATTCATCGAAACCCCCTTTCATCATTTCGAGGAGGTAGCTCAGGAGATTGCGGCAACCAAGTCAGTGGCTTCTATACCCATGATTACAAGACCTCCGCCTCGGATGTCTTCTTTAAAAGATGCAAAGGCTGTGATTAAAGAAGGAGGAAGCACAATCTGGGGGCAGCTTCCCGATTTTCCTTTCAAGGCAGACAAATTCGGCTTGGGTTTCAATGCTTCTGCTCAAAAGGATGTGCGTCGCTCCCGGGTTGGAGGGCCACCAGTGAAGATCACCCATCATGGAGTCAATGCTTTGGATGATAGTGAAGAGGAGAGCAACTTGGAAGATTGGATTTTCCCTACTGTGGACGAAGTACTATGCAATTGGGAGGCAAAAGACTTTGTTCCCATTACTTTCATGAATCAGTAATTTATCTTTCAAACATTTCTGTTGGTTTGTAATAATTCTCAGACAATTCGTACACTTTAAACCTTGTGCCTTACCCGAGGCACATAGGTCCATTTGTAAGGGTTTGATTTTTCATCTTCATATGCCATTTTAATGAATCATGGACGTTTTCACATATAAACTTTTGTGTTCATTTTCTTTCTTTTTACATTTTATTTGTTTAAAGGTGGCTATCCCTTACACACACCCACACTTACAAATGCAGGTACCCATCCATTCCGGATTCCATGGGTAAAATTCTTCTATGGCCTTCAGTGACTCTGAAGATCTGGTCTACCACGCCGAATACGAAGGTGATGAAGACTGTGAAGTGCCGGGAGAATTGGCTAGACTGCTACAACAAAAAGAAAGGGCTATTCTACCTCATGAGAAGTTGTTAGAGACAATCAACTTGGGAACCGAGGAAGACAGAAAAGAAGTTAGAGTGGGTGCCAACCTGGAGCCAAGTGTCAAGGAGCGCTTAATTCAGCTGTTGAATGAATATGTTGAGATCTTCGCCTGGTCTTATGAAGACATGCCGGGACTCGATACAGACATTGTGGTACACCGTCTACCCACCAGAGAAGACTGTCCACCAATTAAACAGAAAGTTCACCGCATGAGGCCCGACATGTCTGAAAAGATCAAAGCTGAAGTTATGAAGTAGTTTAATGCTGGATTTCTTGTTGTTACTTCCTATCCACAATGGGTTGCTAACATTATGCCCGTGCCTAAGAAGGACGGCAATGTCAGAATGTGCATGGATTACAGAGACTTAAACAGGGCTAGCCCTAAAGATGACTTTCCACTACCGCACATTGACATCTTGGTTGACAATACAGCTCAGCACAAGGTATTTTCTTTAATGGACGGATTCTCAGGCTATAACCAGATCAAAATGGCCCCTGAACACATGGAGAAAACTACTTTTGTTACACAGTGGGGTACGTTCTGCTACAAAGTGATGCCATTCGGACTGAAGAATGCCGGGGCAACCTATCAATGCACCATGGTAGCTTTGTTTCATGATATGATACATCATGAGATAGAGGTCTACGTAGACGACATGATAGCCCGATCACAAATAGAAGAAGAACACCTCGACCATCTGCAAAAGCTGTTTGTCAGGTTGAAAGAGTACAAGCTCAGACTGAACCCTAACAAGTGCACTTTCGGAGTCAGGTCCGGTAAACTCTTGGGTTTCATTGTCAGTAATAAAGGCATCGAGGTTGATCCTGCCAAAGTCAAAGCTATACAAGAAATGCCCGCCCCTCGCACTGAGAAGGAGGTCAGAGGTTTCTTGGGACGCCTAAACTACATTGCAAGGTTCATTTCTCACCTAACATCTACCTGTGAGCCAATCTTCAAGCTGTTGAAGAAAGATCAGGTGGTTAAATGGAATGATGATTGTCAAGTTGCTTTTGATAGAATCAAGGAGTATTTGTTAGAACCTCCTATCTTGATGCCTCCCGTCGAAGGAAGACCACTAATCATGTATCTGACTGTCCTAGATAATTCAATGGGGTGCGTACTGGGGCAACATGACGAGTCTGGCCGAAAAGAGCATGCCATTTATTACTTTAGCAAAAAGTTTACCGACTGTGAGACCCGCTACTCACTGCTCGAGAAAACTTGCTGCGCTTTGGTATGGGCTGCTCGCCGGCTAAGGCAGTATATGTTGACTCATACCACTTTGCTGATCTCTAAGATGGATCTGATCAAGTACATCTTTGAGAAGCCTGCTTTATCTGGAAGAATAGCTAGATGGAAGATGATCCTAACCGAATATGATATACAGTACACGACCCAAAAAGCTATAAAGGGGAGTGTGCTGGCCGATCATCTGGCTCATCAAGCTGTCGAAGATTACCAATCCATGAGGTTCGACTTCCCCGATGAGGATATCATGACATTGGATAACATTAAAGTTTTCAGACCATATGACGGACCTGAACAAGGATCCTGATGGACCCTGTACTTTGATGGTGCCTCCAATGCACTTGGCAACAGTATCGACGCTGTACTTATCTCTCCAGAAGGTTGCCATACACCTTTCACCACCAGACTCTGCTTCAACTGTACCAACAACATGGCCGAGTATGAAGCTTGTATCTTTGGTCTCAAGGCTGCCATAGACTTGGGAATCAAATCTTTGATTGTATTTGGGGACTCAACTTTGGTCATCAATCAGATCAAAGGAGAGTGGGATACTAAACATCCAAACCTCACCCCTTATAAAGAACATGTATTGACATTACTACCACATTTCGAGCAGATTACCTTCGAGCACTTCCCGCGAGAAGAAAATCAGCTAGCAGATGCTCTAGCTACAATTTCATCCATGTTTAAACTTAACTGGGATAATGAGGCTCCCCAAATCACCATTGAGCGGATGGATGAACCTGCACATTGTCACGAGATTAATACCGAAGAAGTAGTGGACCGACCCTGGTTTCATGAAGTCAAAAGGTATCTCGAGGCTCAAGAATACCCTGAAGGAGCTTCAGTCAACGACAAAAAGTTCATAAGGAGATTCTCGGATAAGTTCTTCTTGAGCAATGGTATCCTATACAAGCGTAATCATGATTGCATTTTGCTTCGTTGTGTGGACAAGGTTGAAGCTGAGCAGATCATGGCTGAACTGCACAATGGTACCTTTGGCACTCACTCCAGCGGACATACGATGGCTAAGAAGATTCTATGGGCAGGCTATTACTGGTCTACCATGGAAGCTGACTGCTATCAACATTCCCGAACATGCCATAAATGTCAAATCTATGCGGATAAGGTACATATACCTCCAGTTCCTCTCAATGTCTTAACATCTCCTTGGCCATTAGCTATGTGGGGAATCAACATGATTGGAGAGATCAAGACAACAACATCCAATGGACACCGCTTCATTCTAGTGGCCATTGATTACTTCACCAATTGGGTCAAAGCAGCGTCCTTCACATCTGTTACAAAGAATGTGGTTGCCCACTTCATCAAGCAGAATCTCATTTTCCAGTACGGCATCCCCTAAAGGATCATCACTGATAATGGTACAAACCTTAACAACAATATGATCACCGCTTTGTGCGACTAGTTCCAGATTCAACATCACAATTCATCTCCCTATCAGCCAAAGATGAACGGTGCTGTCGAAGTTGCGAATAAAAATATCAAGAAGATCATACAAAAGATGACAGTCACCTACAAGGACTGGCATGAGATGTTACCGTTTGCTCTTCACGGGTACCGTACCACGGCACGTACGTCAACTGGGGCAACACCCTATTCTTTGGTATACGGCATGGAAGCTCTTTTACCTATCGAGGTTCAGATTCCCTCCTTGAGAATCATGAAAGATGCTGGTTTGAGTGAAGACGATTGGATTCAGACCCGGCTTGATAAACTTAACTTGATCGACGAAAAGCGACTTACTGCTGTTTGCCATGGTCAGGAGTATCAGAAACAGATGATCAAGGCATTCAACAAGAAAGTCAGACACCAGGTATATCAAGTCGGGGATCTCGTAATCAAGCAGATCATCTTGCCGCAAAGTGATCCCAGGGGAAAATGGACTCCTACCTACGAAGGACCATTTGTGATCAAAAACATCTTTTCTGGTGGGGCAATGATCCTGACCACCATGGACAGCGACGACCTGCCGCACCCTGCGAACGCAGACATAGTCAAAAGATACTACACATAAATGACCCGGCAAGTTGAAAACCCGAAAGGGCGACTTGGGCAAAAATGGGCATCCCGGTGAATCAAAAACCCGAAAGGGCGGTTCAGGCAAAAATTAGGGATAAACAAAAAAAAATTGTACACCTGGCAAGTTGAAAACCCGAAAGGGCGACTTGGGCAAAAAAGGGTTTTCCGGTGGATCAAAAACCCGAAAGGGCGGTCCAGGCAAAAGTTAGGGAATTAAAGCGTATGACTATGTCTCGTCGGATTACTTTAAGGACAATCTCTTCACAGACAAGCTCCGGGCTTCTGATCAATCCAATCATCTTCGGACGAAGCAAAGAATGGATAAGATATTCAGAGTTACGAAGGCTATAGAAGAATGGGAATCCCATGGAATTTTTACACATAGCCATCTTTCTTTGTATAAATTTTTCTCATTTTTATGACAACATTCTCTTACTAGGATATCTGTCTCCTTTGTACAAAATACTTACACAAAGTTACTACAAAGATACTTCAAAGTGCAGAAAACTATTTTCCTTTTCTTCTTTTTACACTTGTGTTTATTTGAAAACGTCCAATGATTTATTAATGAGCATATGCATTTGAATATAATCACTGTTTACAAATAAACGAAATGGGAAAGAACAATTACTGGCAGGTTGAAAGTATAGGAAAACATCTTTAGGCTATTCCAAGAGAAATCCCCTGTAGTACATCATTTAGATCCCCAGCGGAGCTAAAACTTTGAAATACATATCCCCAGCGGAGTTAAATTTCAAAATCCCCACCAGAGTCAAAACTACAAACTCCCAATCCCCAACAGAGTTATAATTTCAAATCCTTAATCCACCATCAGAGTTGAAACTTCAAACTCCCAATCCTCAGCGGAGCAAAAACTTTGAACGATAGACCCTCAGCGGAGATGAAACCCTCTTCCCCAGTCAAGTCAAATTTCCAACTACCAATCCACAACGAAAACCATTCAGTTTTCCCCAGATTCCCCAGCAAGTTGTCTTAAAGCCTAAGAATCAACCAGATAATAGTTAACTTTTGTCTTATCCACAAACTAGGATAATTCACCAGTAGATTGGAATACAACCCAAACTCCTGATCTCCCCAGCAGTATAGCTATTCCCCACAGAGTTTTTACTCCCCAACAGAATGAAGATTCTCATTATTAACTCCCCAACTTGAAGTCCCCAAGGATTCAAATTCCCCTAGCAGATTGAAGATTCTCATTCTTGATTCCCCGGTGAAGTTGCCAGAGTTTTCATTACTCTCAGCATGAATTTGTCATAGTTTTTAATCCCCTATAGATCGAAGATTCTCAGTCACCACTCCTCAACAGATTGAAGATTCTCATTCTTAATTCCCCACTGAAGCCATCAGAGTCTTCCTTATTCTCCAAGCATATCAAGGTTTTCCTTTGTTTGATCCCCGCTAGAGATCGTCAGAGTTTCCTTATTCCCCAACCGAGTAAGGATTCCCATGGTGTAATCCCCAACCATAGTCATCAAAGTTCTCAGGATTCCCCAAACAGGTTTCTCAAGCAACACTTGACATCATTCTCATAATAGAATATTTATCATCCTCCAACTCCAAAGACTTGAAGGATCCCTATATCCCTAAGGAAGTCGTGAAGGTTTCTCACATCCCCACAGAAGCTGTCAAAGTTTTTGATAATCCCCCGAGTTGCCAAGGATTTTATATCCCCAACAGTGGTCCAAGGATTTCTCATCCTCATCAATCAAGTATTTTTAATCTCCAGCAGCGGTCAATGATTTATTTTCCCCGGCAGCAGTCAAAGATCATGATCTCTAGCTATCAAGGATTTATTTTCCTCAGCAATATGGCGAATCAGCTTACATGCACATACATTACATTCTTATATTATGAACATTGATAAAACAAATTTTATTACATCATACATTTCATGCAACATAACTTTGTGTTTCAGCTAACGTTTTACCCTTTTAAGGATAAGATTAACAACTATCTTTAACAGATATTCAAAAGATTTCAGATACAGTTCAGATACACTCCAGACGCGGAAGTCATATGTTACTCATTCAGATTTCTTATTCAGATACAATATGGATACATCCCAGACACGGAGGTCATTCTATTACTCATTCAGAATTTCAAAGTCAAGATACAGTACGGATACACTCCAGACACGGATTCCATTCTGTCACTCATTCAGACTTCAACAATCAGATACAGACTAGATACACTCCAGACACGGAAGGCATTCTATTTCTCATTCAGATTCAACTATCAATTTCAAGTACAGATACACTCCAAACACGGAAGTCATTCTGTCACTTATTCAGATCCCAGTTACAGTTCAGATACACTCCAGACACGGAAGTTATTCTGCTACTCATACAGATCTCAACTTCAGATACAGTCCAGATACGCTCCAAACACGGTAGCCATTCTGTCACTCATTCTAATTTTCCCAGCTCAGAGACACTCTAAAACCGGAAGTCATTCTGTTGCCTATTCAAGATACAGCCCAGAGATGCTCCAGATATGGCAGTCATTCTGTTATTCATCCAAGAATCAGATACGATTACAGCTCGGAACGCTCCAAACACGGACGCCATTCCATTGCTCATATAGATTCAGTCCCCAGATACAGTTCAGATACGTTCCAAACACGAATACCATTATGATAATCATTCTTCTGACTTACAACATTCAATTAAATAAACATTCTTGGATGGCATATTTAAGCCCATCTCCGAAAAGATTCTCTCACCTCTCTAAATGGCATCTTTAAGCCCATTTCCTCAACTACATTTTGACGAGTGCAAATTTACGGGCACTCTAGTGTCCAATCATCTTTTACCTTCGAGTCACGAACGACAAACTCGCCAATCTAACTCTTCAGGTTCAAGAATATTGAACAGGGGCAGCTGTTGTACCCCAAAATTTCCCTCTCATTTTATCAAGATTTTCCTCACAAGACTCTTTGGACTCAAGACCAGGGTTAGGGTTTGCTCAGCTCAAGACATCTCCTTGCACTAATGACCTGAAATTAGGGTTTGAGTTTGCACAAGGATTTTTGGACTTCCAATGCCTAATGTGACCTTTATGCTTCATGTTGGACATCTAAAATTGCTCATATCAAGTTTCAAGCTTTGAATCAATTTTTTTGCCGAGTCAATTGGACAGTTGACCTAAAAATCAGCTGTATTGGGGAAAAAGTCAATTGTGGCCAATTTATAGTCAAACCTCATAACTTTTGATCCACATCAACATTATGGACTCATATGAACCATTTGATCAAGTTTGGACCATAACTCCTTAAAAAATTTGATCAGATCATCAAAAGGGCAAAATCGTCATTTTTAGGGTTTTGACTGCAAAAGGGCAATTTCTGATTTTTAACCTAGCCAATGGCAAATTGGGTTCAAGCATGGTTTCAAGGACTCAATGGAATCATCTTGACCCAATCACAAGGTTCAAAAGATCTCAAATGCATTGGATTGACAGATGAATTTTCCAATCAACTGATCAAAAATCAACTGTACACTGAAAAGTCAAACTTTGACATTTTGGTCAAAATCAAGTGCCAAGGGTCATTTTTCATCAAGATGTGTCAAAACATGTAACTTGTTCACCAAGAAACCTAATTTTGAAAATTAGGGTTTAAAATGGAAAATTTTCATAACTTAGAAATTTTCTAAGTTATGAAAATTTCTTATTTTTACCCAACTTTTCCCAACATTTTCACTATGATGCAATTGGATTCAAAGAAAACATCCAACATGAAAGTTGTAGTCCTCCATAAAATCTACAACTTTGATTCACAAAGTTTAACCAAAAGATGCATGGATCTCAAGTTATGATTTTGTGAATAAGGATCCATGAAACTTTTAACTTAGTGAAATTTTGCCCTAGTTTAGGCAAGATTTTGACCTATCTTCATGGCAATTTTTCACATAGTTCCAAGTGGAATATCAAAATTAATTTCAAATATGTATTGTATATCATGTTACAAGCTTTCCAAAATGTCCAAGAACTCTCCAAAATCATTTATGGTTAGGGATAATCGAAGAAAAGAAAATGGTCATTTCTCACTTTTGTCCATGGCATTTTTTATGTTGATACAAGTTGCAAATCAGTTTGGATCATGCTTGTACTTGGTTTACATGTTATAATCCTTTCTACACTCATAAATTAAATGCAAACACATTGGATTATGGCATTGTTCTGATCTATGGAGCATTACACATTGATTTATTCCAAAAATGGCATAAAGGTGGCAATACCATTTACATAAAGCATGCTTTTGGCAATTTTGTTTGTCTTGAGCCATGGACCTGATTTCTTTATGCAAACAACATCCACAAACATCAGGAAAAGTTCACCAACTCTCAGCAGGCCTCAAGCTAGCTTGTACAACCTTGGCTTTTGTCAAATCAACCTTTTCTTCAAAAACAAGCAATTGTGCAAAAAGTCCACAAGTTTGTTATCTGATAAGAGCAAGCCTTGTGAACATTTCAAACAACTTCAGCATATCACACCAAGCCAAAAGCACGATTGCCAAGCCTCTCAAACACCCTTAAACACAAAAACACCATGTTCTTGTCAAAACAGGGCCATACCTGCAGAACCTTGGCCAAATCAAATTCCACTCGTGCGTTTTGTCCCAAATCATTTCAAACAAATTCTAAACAATACACCTAAACTATCCAAGTCCCTGTCCAGCCACTGTAACTCCATTTTCACACTTCACCGTTTTTACTTTGAAGCTTTGCAGGTTGAGTTCTACAAGCACATTCAGGCAAGTTCAAAGCAAGCCAAGCATTGGGGAAGGTTGAGTGAACTTCATGAAAGCTAACACGACCTTCAGGCCTCATCCAAAACTCCTACATTGCCATATCCAAACTTGGCTGAAGCAGGTAATTTTCAAACTTCTATCTCCTTATTTAGGAATCATTAGGCTTAGGTTTGTGAAGCAAAAATCTAGCCCTTAATGTCCTTGAACTGTACATATGCATACAATTCATTTATGTTAACTGAGCTTGGAGAATTTAGATGTTGAAGTTGCTGAAAAAACTAGGTTAGAATTTAGGGCCAAGGAAATTCTCTCTGGTCTTTGAGAGTTAGATCAAGTTTTTTATATCATTGAAATCGTGGTTTAAAGCTCTATAATTTTCATGTTATGAGTTTTTGATTTCAAGCAAAGAACAGAGATAACATGTTTCAAGTTCATAACCGCGCGCGTTTGGTCGTTGGCCAGAGGACAGGGACAAAGGACATTGGGCTTGGGCTTGTTTGCTTCTGCTTTTGACACCTCCTAGCTCACTTTTTACACCCCTTTGGCCCATTTATTATATTTTATATATTTTTCATTTCTTTTACATTTCTGACTGTTGTACCCCAAAATTTTCCCTCCCATTTCATCAATATTTTCTCATCACAAGACTCTTGAAACTCAAGATCAAGCTAGGGTTTGCTCTGTTCAAGACACCTCGTTGCACTGCTGACCTAAATTAGGGTTTGAGTTTGCACAGAGATGTTTTGACCTACAATGCCCAAAGTGACTTTATTTTTTCATGTTGGACTCACAAGTTTGTCCATACCAAGTTTCAAGCCTTGAATCAAATCTTTGCCAGTCAATTGGACAGTTGACCTAGAAATCAACTGTATTGGGGAAAAAGTTAACTGTGGCCAATTGACAGTCAAATCTCATGATTTTTGACCCACATCAACATTATGAACTCATATGAACCATTTAATCAAGTTTGGATCACAATTCCACAAGAAATTTGATCAGATCACCAAAAGGGCAAAATGGTCATTTTTAGGGTTTTGACTGTACAAAGGCAATTTTTGACTGTTTGACCTAGCCAATGGAAAATCAAGCTCAACCATGGACACAAGGACTCAATGATATTGTCTTGACCCATTCAACAAGTTCAAAAGATCTCAAATGCATAAGATTGACAGATGAATTTTTCAGTCAACTGATCAAAATTTGACTGTATACTGAAAAGTCAAACTTTGACTTTTTGGTCAAAATCAAGTGCCAAGAGTCATTTTTCATCAAGACATGTCAAATTATGAAACTTGTTCATCAAGAAACCCAAAATTGCAAATTAGGGTTTAAAATGGAAAATTTTTCATAACTTAGAAATTTTCTAAGTTATAAAATTTTCTTATTTTTTCCTAACTTTGTCCCATTTTTTCACCAAGATGCAAATGGATTCAAACAAAACTTACAACATGAAAGTTGTATTCCATCACAAAGTTTACAACTTTTATTCACAAATTTTTCTCAAAAGAAGCTCGGATCTCAAGTTATGATTTTTGGAACAAGGGTACCTAAAACTTTTAACTTAGAGAAATTTTGCCCTAATTTAGGCAGGATTTTGACCCATCTTCTTGGCCATTTTTCACATAGTTCCACTTGGAGTTTCAAGTTTAATTTCAAAGATGGATTATATTACATTTTGCAAGCTTTCCAAATTGTCCAAGAACTCCTCAAACACCTTTGTGGTTAGGGAGAATCAAATGCTTGAAGTTGGCAAAAACTCACTTTGTAACCATGGCCAATACATGTTCATACCACTTGCCAAATCTGACCAAGCTAGCTTAGTTCACAATTACAGGCCTCTAAACCAATTTGTACTCAATAATTAAATGCAAATCCATTAGTCTAAGGTTTTGTTTTGGACATTAGAGGATTATACATTAGATTAATCCTTAAATAGAAAAAGCAACATTACCATTTTTGCTTGAATTTTGCTTTATGTCAAAACAACATCCTAGAGCCTTGAACAAGATCTTATGCTGCAAACCAAATCCACAAACTTGGGGCCAAGCTTACACAATGTATGCAGGGTTAGAGCTAGCCTGTACATGCCTGCTCATTATCACTTCTCATTTGGCTTCATAACCAAGGCATTATGCAAAAAGCCAATAACACACATATCTGATAAAGACTAACTCAAGCAAAGTTATCAAACAAGTTTCATACACTCTTGCAAGTCAGAAGAACGAGCCTTTCACCCCTAAAGCATCCTCATACTCCAAAACCACTTTTCTTGCAAAACAGGGCCAGTTCTGCAAATCACAAGCCACCATCAAATTCCTTCGTGCGTTTTGTCCAAAACTACTTCAAACACATTCCAATCAACATACCTGAGCTATCCAGACCATTCACAAGTTGCTGTAACTCCATTAACACACATTGCCATTTTTGTTTGGAAGCTTTGCAGGTTGAGTTCTGTAGCACGATTCAAGCCACTTCAAAACAAACTAAGCATTGGGAAAGGTTCAGTGGACATCAGGAAAGCTCAAAAGAACCTCAAGCACCATTGAAAGTTGCTACATTGTCCAGCTCGAACTCAACTGAAACAGGTATTTCATGAACTTCTATCTCTCTATTTAGGAATAGTTAGACTTAGGTTTGTGAATGAAAGATGTTGTATTCATAGCCCTGAAACCATACATGTGCTTAGTTTTCATTTATATTAATCGTGCTAGGAGAATTTCATTCATGAACTTTCTGAAAAAACTAGGTTAGAAATTAGGGCCAGAGAAATTATCTCTGGTCTTTGAGAGTTAGCTTAAGTTTTTTATATGGTTAGATTCGTTGTTTGATGCTCTACAAGTTTCATGTTTTGAGTTTTGTCAAAAAAGCACTGAATCAGGAGATAGCAGTTTGTACACAGAAGGCGTGTTTTTTGTGTTTGAACAGAGGAAGAAGATGAAGTTATTGGGCTGGGCTGGCTTGTTTTACTTCTAACACTTGCTTTTTCAGTTTCACACCCCCTGGCCCATTTCTTTGTACATTTGTTATTTTTGCATTTTTATTTTATTTCTGACTTTATTATTTTATTTCCAAATATAAAAAATGCCAAAAAAATATTTTCATAATTTTTTACATTTATTTGGTATTTATTCTAATTATTTCCAACATAAAAATGATTAAATGCTTATATTATTTTTTGTTTAAACTTAAAAATAATGAAAATAATACTTTTATTCCATTTCTTATTTTTATTCACATTGAAAACATTTTCTTGAATATATTTTATTTTTGTAAATAATTTATTTCATTTTTTTACATATTTAACATATTTATATACTATATTTTATTTTTATATACTATATTAAATAATCAGAAAAACACAAAAATAATACATTTTATTTTTATTGATATTTTATACTAAAAAATACCTTTTTTTTAAATATACTTTCATTTTTATACATGTTAATACATTTTTGTACATAAATAAATGCATTATATTTATTTTCTTAAGAAATTAGGGTTTTTTCCCTAAAAACAAAAATAATTAAAATTAACTTTTTATTTTATTTCTTTACATGAAAAATACTTTTTGCATACATGAACAAATAAAAACTTTTTTTGCATGATAGATTTGTTTATTGTATTTATTTAAATATTGTACATTTAAATATTATGCCTTGCAAATTCAATTTGGATGTAATAGTAATTAGGGTCTTATATTTCTTGCAAAATAATCCCCTATTCAAATTTGTACCCCCTCCCTATATCATGTTGTAATAGTATAGAATTTAAATTCTCGCACCTTTAAGCTTTCAATTATGCCATGATTAGAAAACTAGGGTTTGTATGGAAAATCAAATTAACAAATAGCTTGACCTAATCAAAGACAAAAATGCATGAAAAACAAACACAATGCACACTTGCACCCCTAGGGTTTCAATCCACTTGTTGCCTTCAAAAAATGGGTCATGGTATGCATGTCAAGTACTTTGGCAAAACAAAAACAAAACAAAGATCATAGTCCCTCGATGACGTTATCTGAGTTGCCTAAACAAAATGATCAAGTCCCTCAAGAAAATTGCCAAAAAATACTTGACACAATTGCTATCATGGTCTATACGATGACCCGCGCCTGTCCCGTTTAATATCCTAACACAAGGTTGTTCACCAAATACAATGGTGAAACAACACTGTTAAAAGGGTTAAAAACATAAGAAAGATCTTTGAGTAAAATAGGGTAGATAACTCTTAGTTACTTGATCAAAAGCTTGCAAAAAAACATCCTTGCTATTTTCAAAACACACTTCACAACACAATTTCAAAACCCTACTTTCAAACATTAAAAACTTTTCAAAAGACAAAAACATCTTTGTATACATTCAAACAAGAATCATTACAAAGGTTGCCACAACGATGGCCTCTTTTCAAAATATCTTTCCAAATAACACACAAAGCACCATTTCAAACAATTGAAAAGCACCATTTCAAACAATTGAAAAGCAAAGCAAGTGATCTAAACAAGTAACTAAGAGCCCATGGATAACCATGGATAGAAAGGGTGCTAATACCTTCCCTTTCTGTAATCTACTCCCCGAACCCAAGAAAACATCTCAAAGGTCTTTCCTGTGCTTTTTGACCTTTCCTTAGGATAAAATAAAATGTCGGTGGCGACTCTTGCTAAATTGAAACATTTTCGAACACAAACGCAAAATCCCAAGTCAGTTCTCCCACCGTATCACACTGACTTTTATTTATTTTTTCTAAATATTAAAAATCACCAAAAATATTTTCTTAAATTTTCACATTTTATTTTATTATTTTTATTATTTTTTTGGCATAAGAATAGTTTATTAAATAATATATACTTTTATTTTCTTAAATAAATTTATAAATAATACAAAAATATTATATTTTTTTCATTTTTATTATTTATACACTTAAAAATAACATTGTCATACATATTTTATTTTTTAACATTTTTTGCATATATTTGTATTTATTTTCTTGTACAATGAAATAAAATAATATTAATATATTTTCTATAAAACCCAAAACTAGGGTTTCCACCCTTTCCAAAAATAATCATAATATTTTCTTTTTTTTTTGAGACATTAAATAATTTATTTTACATACATAAAAACAAATAAAAAAACATTTTGCATATTCATATTTAATTGCATATTTAAATAATTGTCCATTTATTTATTTGTAAATTAAATTGAATATGGTTGTAATAGTTTTAGGGTTTTATTTTGTGCAAATATCCCCTTATTCAAACTTGTACCCTCCTCCCCATAATAATGTTGTAATAGTCCTAGATTTACTTTACGCATTTTATCGCTTTGATATGCATGATAGTAAAATTAGGGTTTGTATGCAAAGACCAACAACAAAACAAATAGCATGACCTAAATACAAGACAAATATGCATGAAAAATGACAACACAATGCACACAAGCACCCCTAGGGTTTCATCCACTTGTTGCCTTAAACATGGCCATGGTATGCATGCTAGGTATCTTGGCAAAATCAATCAAAAACAAAAATATCATAGTCCCTCGATGACGCTATCTTGGTTGCCTAAAATGATCTAGACCCTCAAAAACATGCTAAGATACTTGGCAATATTGTTATCATGGGCATACGATGACCCATATCCGTCCCGTTTAACATCCAAAGATAAGATTGTTTACCAAATGCAATGGTAAAACAACAACATCAAAGGAATAAAAATGTGTAGGAAAGATCTTTGAGTAGGGTAGAAAACTCCTAGTTACTTGATCAAAACTTGCAAACCATCCTTTCTATTTTCAAAAACACTCAACAAAATTTCAAAACATTTCCCAAAACAAACTTTCAAACATTGAAACATTTTTCAAAAGACAAACACCTTTGTATACATTCAAACAAGAATCATTACAAAGGTTGTCTAAACAAAGGCCTCTTTTCAAAATACTTTCAAAACCACACACAAAAGCATCATTTCAAACAATTGAAAAGCAAAAGCAAGTGATCTAAAACAAGTAACTAAGAGCCCATGGAAAACCATGGATGAAAAGGGTGCTAGCACCTTCCCTTTTCATAATCTACCCCCCGAACCCAAAAACAATCTCAAAGGTCTTTCCTGTGCTTTTTTACCTTTCCTTTTGGATAAAATAAAAGTGGGTGGCGACTCTTGCTAAACCGAAACATTTGCGAACAAAAAACACAAAACCTCAAGTCAGTTCTCCCACCGCATCACACTATCTTACCATTGATTTGGTAAGAAGCCTCGTCATTGGATGTGAAGGGACATACTTGGGTCAATCATATAGGCATAGAAGGTAACCTATGAGACGTTTTAGCAATTTTCATAAGGGATTAGATCATTTACCGGAGGAAACATCAAGGGACATCGAGGGACTACGATCTTTTTTATTGAGGGTCTTTTCTAAAATGCCCATATTCGAGGGACATGACTATTTTCTGAGGCAACAAGAAAGATTACCCTAGATGTGTGTGATACGGTAGGAGAACTGACTTGGGTGTTTTGTGTTTGATCGCAATTATTACGTTTTAGCAAGAGTCGCCACCGACTTTTCTTTTATCCAATAAGGAAAGGCTGAAAAGAACAGGAAAGACCTTTTGAGATATTTTCTTGAGTTTGGGGGGTAGGTTATGAAAAGGGAAGGTATTAGCACCCTTTTCATCCGTAGTTATCTACGAGCTCTTAGTTGCTTGCTAGATCACTTGCTTTTGTTTGAAAGTGTGCTTGTGGTGTAGGTTTTTAAAGTATTTTAAAAATGTCTTTGTAATGGTTCTCGTTTATATAAGAATGCGTACAAAGTGTTGTTTCGAAAATAGTTCAAAGAGGTGTTTGTGGAATGTGTTTTTAAATGTGATTTTGAAAAGGTGTCTTTGTAATGACTCTCATTTCTATAAGAACGCGTAAAAAGTGTTGTCTTTTAAAAATGTTTCAAAATGAGAGTGTTGGTGTATAAAATGTTTTTGTTATGTGCAAGCGAGCAACTAGGAGCAATCTACCTACTCAAAAGGTCTTAGATGTTCTTTTCCTCCTCCTTTAGATGTTGCTATCTTACCATGGTTTTGGTAAGAAGCCCCATCCTTGGATGTGAAGGGACGGGCGTGGAACGTTTGTATATTCATAGAAGGCAACCTATGGTACATTTTAGCAATATCGTTTTAGCTACTAGATTGTTTATCGAAGGCAACATCGAGGGTCATCGAGGGACTACGATCTTTTATCGAGGGTCTTTGCTAAAACGCCCATGTTCGAGGGACATGACTATTTTCCGAGGCAACAAGTGAGATTACCCTAAGGGTGCATGTGTGCAAAGTGTGTTTGATTGCATGCATTTTGTCATTGATTTTTGGGTTGTCTACTTGTTGGTTTTATCTTGCCATACATCTTATTTACTAGCATTTGTATAAAGCAATAAAAATGAAGAAAAGAAAAATCCTACACTATTACAACCATATTGAAAGGCAAGAAAAATGTAAAGGCAAAAATAAAATAAAAAGAAACAAAAATGAGCTCTTTCGATTGGGGGGGAAAGAAGCCTTCAATTTTGCTTCTATTGACCTCATTCGATTGGGAGTTGGTATCCAGCAAGTCATGGCCTTCGATTGGGCATTGGCACCAATCAGGTCATGGCCTTCGATTGGGCTTGTCAGTAGCTAGGTGTGCTTTCTAGTTCTGCCTTGTTGCCTTGTTACCTTCTTCGATTGAGGCTGGTAGCAGCAAGTCAAGGCCTTCAATTGGGGTTGGACTTAGTGCAAGTGTGCCTTTTGATTCTTCCTTTCTGTCTTGGAAGTCAGCAGGGAAGCCCAAGGCTTCATTTCATGTTTCCTCCCCCTTGTTTCTTTCGTTTAAGGCATTAAATGGCAACATGGCCTAAGGCCATGCTAGTATTTGTCTTGCAAATAGTTTAATAGTTAAAGAAAGTTCAGGTAAACAAAAAGAAAAACGAAAGGGTTATCTCTAAAAAACATGTTAAAAGGGTGGAAACAAAAGGAACAATGGTATGTACATGCTTGAAATGAAAGAAAAGTTTATTTACATGTTATGCCATGAAACGAAAGGTTCAAGGGTAAGAGTGAATTACCTTGCTTGAGGCTTTGAATGGGCGTGGGACCTTGAGTGGAAGCCCAAGGTGCTGGATTCGAAAGAGGGGGCCAACAATTGTGCTTGGAATACTGGATTCGAAGGAAGGAAATAAATAAGTCTTATGTTTCTCTCCAAACTAGATTCGAAGGGTACTGAAGAGTGCTTGTTCTTTAGAATCGAAGGAAGTAAGTATGTGATTCTGGGATTGTTCTAACAAGTGTTGAAGGGACTTGAGAGATTTGTTGTGTTTGAGAAAATTTGGGAGATTCGTTCCTCTGTTCCAAAGATCCTCCTCTTGCCTTTGCAAAGAATTCCTCTATTTATATAGAAAGAATGGACATGATAGCCTTGTAAAGAAATGATAAAATAATGTAACGTGAAAGTACAAGTGGGGGGACTTTTGGTAGTTGAGGTGCAGAAGATGTGACTTATGCTTCTGGCCCTGCTTTTCATTTAGACAAAATTCAGGTTGCAAGCTGCTTTTGTGATGAAAGTACTCTCTATGAAAAGAAAGAGTATGTAGCCTTTAACCAAGAATTGTATTATCTAAAAGACAAAGTTTAAAACCCTTGTACAAGCCTCTGATTATGTAAAGATTTTGAAGCAACATAGCCTGGAAAATGAGATTTGGTCTTAAATCTAATGCAAGAATGAGACCGAAGTACACTTGTTCGAAGGAAGCCTTCTCCTCAATTAAAGCTTGTGGTCGAAACAAGCTTACTCGAAGGAAGCTAATTCCCAGTTGAAGCTTGGATTGAACCAAACACATTGCCCAATCGAAAACTCGTGTTCGAAGGAAGCATATTGCCCAATCGAAGAATGTGGATCGAAAAAAACATAAAGGGAGTCATTGTCTGGTGTCTGTTTAGCATGAGGGAAGTTCTTGGCTTCTGAATTGAAGGGTGTTCTTTCAAGGGAAGCAAGAACTTAGTCAAATCTTGTATGAAAATATCTCTTGGATCAAACGGAGCTTGTGAGAGGAAAAGTCTGCAAGGGGCCCTTGGTGCAAGTGGATTCGAAGGATGCATAGAGATGGTTACTTTGTTCCATCGAAGCTTGTCCAAACGAAACAAACATACGGGCAGCATATGCCCAATCGAAGCATGCTTGCAGGCAGCATATGCCCAATCGAAGCAGGCTTGCAGGCAGCATGTGCCCAATCGAAACAGGCTTGTAAGCAGTAAACTTATCCAAATCGAAGTAGGCTTGCAGGAAGCACGTTTGGTGAATCGAATAGTTTGCCTTGCAGGGGGAACGCGTGGCCAAAATGTCATGGCCTTTGATTTCAAGCATGCAGGTAGCACACTGGTCTAATCGAAAGGCTGAATCGAAGGAGACCTTTTCTCCAAATTTGTCAAAATGTTATTTTTATCTGTTTTCTCCCTTTTTGACATATTCCTTTTAATTTTGGTACTGGAAAAACCCAATGCACTTGTGCAAGCTTGAACTTTGAGAATCCTTGTGAGAAAGGCCTTGAGAATTGAGAGGGCAAATTTTGGGGTTCAACAACTGCCCATATTCAATCTTCTTACACCTGAAGAGTTAGATGGCCAAATCTGCCATTCGTGACTTGAAGGTGGAAGATGATTGAACACCAGAGTGCCCATAAATTTGCACTTGATGATGTTATGGTTGATTGTGTAGGGAATAGGCTTAAATATTCCATTTGGAGAAATGATGGATATTTGTTGGAGACAGGCTTATAGATGCCATCCAAAGGTGATTGTTGGCAAAAATTAGACTAAGTCTAAACTTGACTTCAACTGGAAAAGAATCAGAACAAATCATGGAGCGATTCATCTGAACCAGAGGAAATGTCTACCAGAAAGAATCAGGATAAACCATTTAGAGATTTAAACTAAACCAACAGAGGTCTAGAAAGAATCAGAATAAATCTTGGAGCGATTTATCTGAACCAGAGAAAAATGTCTATAAGAAAGAATCAGGATAAACCATTGAGAGGTTTAAACTGAACCAATAAAGGTCTTGAATTAGTATCAGAATAATATTCATAAATGAATTATATCTGACTCGTATCTGAGAGATGTACTGAATGAGTGTCAGAATCACATCTATATCTGGATCGTATCTGAACTGTATTTGAAAGGCATGTTGAATGAGTGACAGAATGACATCCGTATTTGTATCATATCTGGACTGTATTGGAAAGGTAATCTGGAGTAAGAATCATAATGTCAGCCATATCTGGATCGCATCTGAACTGTTTCTAGAAGAGAATCTGGAGTAAGTATCAGAATGTCAGCCATATCTGGATCGCATCTGCACTATTTCTAGAAGAGAATTTGGAGTAAGTATCAGAATGTCAGCCATATCTGGATCGCACCTGAACTGTTTCTAGAAGAGAATCTGGAGTAATTATCATAATGTCATCCATATTTGGATCACATCTGCACTGTTTCTAGAAGAGAATCTAGAGTAAGTATTAGAATGTCAGCCATATCTAGATCGCATCTGCACTATTTCTAGAAGAGAATCTGGAGTAAGTATCACAATGTCAGCCATATCTGGATCGCATCTGCACTGTTTCTAGAAGAGAATCAGGAGTAAGTATCAGAAAGTCAGCCATATCTGGATCGCATCTGCACTGTTTCTAGAAGAGAATATGGAGTAAGTATCAGAATGTCAGCCATATCTGGATCGCATCTGAACTGTTTCTAGAAGAGAATCTGGAGTAAGTATCAGAATGTCAGCCATATCTGGATCGCATCTGTATTGTTTCTAGAAGAGAATCTGGAGTAAGTATCAGAATGTCAGCCATATCTGGATCGCATATGAACTGTTTTTAGAAGAGAATCGGGAGTAAGTATCAGAATGTCAGCCATATCTGGATCGCATCTGAACTATTTCTAGAAGAGGATCTGGAATAAGTATTAGAATGTTAGCCATATCTGCATCGCATTTGAACTGTTTCTAGAAGAGGATTTGGAATAAGTATCAGAATGTCAGCCATATCTGGATCACATCTGAACTATTTCTAGAAGAGTGTATGAGAAGGAGTCTGTGTAAGATTGCTTCAGCTGGTCATGTAGATAATTGTCCTGGCTTGTTACAGGTATTAATTTCTGACCTTTTAAAGATTGTTGACAATATCCATATGTTGATTAACCTTTTCCTGAAAAAGGTAAAACGTTATCTGTATGCAATGTCATGATGTATGAAATGCATGGTGCAATGATGTTCTCAAAATAAATGAGATTGTGTCGTATGCACTTTTCATGTATGTAATATGATGCATGAAAGGTGAAATGTTATTTGAATTTATTTTTTTCCTGGGAAAATAAATCCTTGATAAATGCTGGGGAGTCATTAAATCCAGGACTGTTGTTGAAGAGTAGGTGTGTCTTCAACCTTTGCTTAGAATGTTTCCGTCGGGGATTCCTGTTTTGTTGTTTGAGGAGAACTCTGTTGGGGAATGTTGAAAGCTCTATAGTGAGTGTTGATTCCTGCTTGGGGAAAAGAGTTCAGGAGTCTCAGTTGTCCGTTGCTCTACTTGGGAGTCGAAGTTGAACTGATGTTTGGTCGGGTCCAGGTTTCACAGTAACTTGTTGGGGATTGTAGAGTAGTCTACTGGGGAAGAGTAGTTGTGGTCCTCTGATTTGTAGTAGTCGGAGAGGCAAACTCAAGCCGGGGAATCCTTCTGTTTGTTGGGGAAATAAACCCTGTTGCCAATCTGTTGAAGAGGTGGCGACTTCACTGGGGAAAATCCTCGAGGATTCTTGAGGTCGACTCAGCTGGAAAAAAAGTTTTCAGAGATTAAACTCTCGCTGGGAGTCATCCTATGAGAAGGATTTTAGGGAGATTTGTCACTGCCCCTAGTAGCAAGTGTTTGTGGCACTTCTAGGAAATGTTTGACTGTACTAACCCTTTATCGGGATTTGCATTCAATACCCCAAGTGATTTAGATGGAGACCTGCCCCTGGTTATTCTGCACTTCTTGAGAGATTTCTTGGAATCTTGACTGGACTGCCTCAGGTGTGCTGAATAGTGACATGTCATGCACCCTTGTTGATAGGAGATTTTTCATTGGAAGTGCCATCACACTTGAAGTGATTTTGTTCATTGAAAGGGTTTTTGTTCTTCGGATCTTCGTCGTGCGAATTTCTCTGTTGTCAAACAAATAGCCATATGCAAACAGCGATATTCAAATAATGCAAAGTTTATGCTTGTCTTGAAGTTTTGAAAATGCGTTTTTAGCAAGAAATTTTGTAAGAAAATTCAACTCAGGATTTAGAGTAAAGCCTTACAGGAGTCAGGATACCTTTTGTAACAGTATGCTTTCGAACTAACCCATGATTCAATTAGGACTTTTGAAGGGTTGTGTGATACGGTGGGAGAACTTACTTGAGGGTTTTGCGTTTTATCACAAATGTTGCGGTTAGCAAGAGTCGCCACCGACTTTTCTTTTATCCAAAAGGAAAGGTGAAAAAAGCACAGGAAATACCTTTGAGATTGTTTCTTGAGTTCGGGGGGTAGATTATGAAAAGGGAAGGTATTAGCACCCTTTTCATCCATGGTTTTCCATGGGCTCTTAGTTACTTGCTAGATCACTTGCTTTTTGTTTTGAAATTGTGCTTTGTATGGTTTTCCATGCAGGGTTATTATAAAATGCTGAGGCCGGATCTTAACAACAACCAATGCATGGCTTAGTGGCAAGGCAGACATTCTGAGGAGGTTAAGAGCGTGGACTCAACACCCACCCCTATTGGTTTTGGGTTTTCTTCTATTCTATTTATCCTTTTACCTATTTTCCTTCTTTCTGTTTAAAACCTTTTTCATAAAACCTAACATTTTTCACAAACCTTTGATTTTTCATAATAAACTCGAATAATTAATTTTAGGTTTTTAATTTAATTTTTGGTTCAACACCCACTCCTATTGGTTTTGGGTTTTCTTCCATTCTATTTATCATTTTACCTATTTTTCTTCTTTATGTTTAAAACCTTTTTCATAAAACCTAATATTTTTCACAAACCTTTGATTTTTCATAATAAACTCGAATAATTAATTTTAGGTTTTTAATTTAATTTTTGGTTCAACACCCACCCCTGACATTTGCATTATTTTTATTTTCTATCCCTATTTTCTATTGATGCTTCTTCCCCTATCTATTTTTTGGCAAACTTAATTCCTTTTTGTTAATCATTAAACATAAGCTTTTTTTAAAACCTTTTTTTAACTAAAATTAATTAGGTTTTAGGTTTTTTTTAATTAACCTTTTTTTCCTTCAAAATTAACCTTTTTTATTAATTAAAATTAATTAGGTTTTAGGTATTTTAACTAATTTTTTTCAAAATTAATATTTTTTATTAATTAAAATTAATTAGGTTTTATAGGTTTATTTAATTAATTATCATAAATCATTTTTTCATAAAAAATCATCAAAACATTTTCTTTGCTATTTTCATCTTATTTTTATTTTCCTAGATAAAGTGTGTAGGGCGTGTTCAACTGTAATAGCGTAGCTTTATTTTTCCCACATTTTTTTTATCATTATCATGTAATTGCTTCTGGGATGTAATAGTTTTAGGATTTCTTTTCCGCACTCTTCACTATTACGTAACTTCCCCAAAGCTCTATAATAGCCTAGGTTTACATTTCCGCCTTTACCTTCAGCTACTATATTTTATGCAATGCTTAGATTAATAGGATTGTATGGAAAGATAAAACTGAACGATAGAAAACCCTAATTGCAAGATAAATAACCGAACAGAATAATTTGCACACCCGCACCTCTAGGGTAACCTCACTTGTTGCCTTCGAAAATATAATGGTCATGTCCCTCGAACGTAGGGATACCCTTAGCAAAGACCCTCGATTAAAGTCATCATAAATATCATAGTCCCATAATGTCCCTCGAGTTGCCTACGAGAAATGATCTTGTCCCTCGATGTTGCCTACGAATATATGATGATAGTTCTTTCGAACTGCTAAGATATCCCTACATGTTGCCTTCAATGACCATAACGACGACCCTACGCTTATCCCTCGAATATCCAAAGATATGACTTCTTTCTAACTAATGGTATGGATAGCACTATCCAAATGAGGAGGAAAAATACAAGAAAGACATTGAGTGGGTAGTTACTGTTAATTTCTTGCTCACAATTTAAAACACTTTTTCACACTCGACACTTTCAAAAACATTTTCGAAACGCTTTATCAACACTCTTGAGGACTGATACAAGAGTTATCATAAAGCAAACTGCCTTGCTATTTGGCATTTCAAAACTTTTTCAAACACACACAAAGCATTTCAAAAGTGAGCAAGCAATTAAGAGCCCGTAGATAACTACAGATGAAAAGGATGCTAACACCTTCCCTTTTCATAATCTACCCCCCGTACTCAGAAAATTCTCAAAGGTATTTCATGTTCTTTTCACCCTTTCCTTTATTGGATAAAAGAAAAATCGGCGGTGAATCTTTCTATCCGCAACATTTGTGAATAAAAATGCAAAACCAGTAAAGTCAGTTCTCCCACCGTATTACAGAATTGGAGACTCTGTTGGGGAATTCTTAGAAGTGGGGTTACCTTAGAGTTAGTTCATTTTAAAAGTGTTTTAATTGCTTGATTTGTATGCTTTATCCTTGGAGGGTTTGTTTGGGTTGTTACTATAGATCCTACACCCGGATCTGGGGCACCTTTTAGGTAAGTAGCAATATATCATGGGGGTTGTGCAGGGTATAGCGACACGGTTGAAGCGATAGCTATGTTGATGTGACACTTTGGTTGGTATCAGTAGCCCTTGAGTAGTCAAGGAGAATACGGGACCGCTGCATGGTGTCATGAAGCATCAACTGACCTTAGAACCTTTAATTGAACGACTTTGCCATTAGGAAGTAGTGTGATAACCGTCTTTGGTGTAGTCCTAAGTCGGTTGATACTCGATACTACACTCATTGAGATTTGACTCCTGAGTTTTGTTTGGTGGCAAGTCAGTTGTCGATCAGAATGAAACTTGTGGGAAAAATCAGTGTTATTGAGATTCCCTAGTACCCGGTTACTATTGATAGGATAGGTTGAGCCCACTAAACTTCAAGAGGGTACTTACCTATGGAACTCATGCAATCATGAACCTAAGGCTATTTGTGTGGCTTGCTTGCTTTCAAAATCTAACGACTTGAACTCTTTGCAGGGTTTTGTTTATTATCTGATGATATGAGTCATTGTCCAATAACCTAGATTTCTAGCAAGACATACTTGTCTTCATCACCCTACATTTTTTCTTGACGCATAGCATACACATCATAGCATCATACCATATCATTTCCTTAACCATTTCAAGGATCTCGAGGGCCTGTGATGCAGGTTATGATGAACCAGGCGTCTAGCAAGGGGCAAGGGGATTTATTTTCCTCTAGCCAATGCCGTCAAAAGATCAAAACACGATAACTTGAGTCAGCGGCTATGACCCACTCGATATGGTGAGCTTAATTCTCGTAGAAGTACATTCAACAATATGAAGTTCTTCAATCAAAGCTGCAGTTAACTCCTAATATTTTCTTGTGTTCATCCCGCGAGATCCTTGAAAACATTTACACATCATGCATGTCATTACATAACAGGTCTTCCAGTACAGGTCTCTCATGTTCTCGCTGTTTATTTCAGCAAGGAAAATGGCTTTCAAACAGAACAACAGAGATCTCCAAACTCAAGAGGCTCAGTTCATGGAAATGTTCTTCAACCTATCCAAGGTATAGGAAGAATTGAAAACACTCCTCAACGGGAACTTGACCAAGAAACATTCTGACAACAATAAGGATGACCAGTTGAAACAATTGCAAGCTGAAATGGAAAGGATGAGAATTCATATGAGTAATCAAATGGCTCTTATCCAAAGTTTAGCTCGGGAACAAGAAGAGGTAAGGTTTCTCATAAACAAGCTTCATCAAGATGGATGCAACTGTATGAAGAAAACAGTCGAGAATGGGGATCAGGTCATTATTCAGCCTCTGATGAGACAACAAGTTGGCTGGGTGGAGAGTAGACCTTTTCAAATTGCTGCTACATCACAAACCCAATCACAACCTCGCCAACAACGACAGAGTAATCAGCATAAGCGGAATACATCTAAAAGACGCTTTACCGAATCAACATGACATTGGCTCAAGCATTGCAACACATGTTGGAGGCCAAGCTAATTGCGTTGAAGGATCCTCCTCAGAATCCCAACACTGCTTCCCCAATATACAATCCAAATGCAAGGTGTGCGTACCACTCCAACAGTCCTGGACATCACACTAATAGCTGTTGAACGTTGAGAAATAAGATTCAAGACATGATCGACGAAGGAGTGCTGGAGTTCACACAAGATGGCCAGACTGAATTCTTCTGCCATCCCTCAGAGGCACATCATCTGAAGTGACAAGTTCAGACAAAGAGGCTTTTGTTCATTAGAATTTTTAGTTTGTAATTTTCTTTTGATTGTTCGAACATTTATTTATGTCAAACCTTGTTATTTCATCAATACATTGCATATGTTTGTCTTGAATTATTTCATTCGTTTTCACTATGCTGAAGCTATGATTTTACTTCCTTTTTATGATATTCGACTCTCGATTGAAAGTCGTAAGCTTTTAGAGGGAGGATGACGAAAACGATACCACAATCTCTATAATATGCTTTTGAACAGACCCTGCTGACGATGTATAGGCGTTGTTTCAAATCCCAAACAGTGCAGTTATAAGGAAGATAATCCCTAGTCAACCCCTTTGAGCCTAAGAAGTAGGAGTTTTTTTTTTCACACAAATTAAAATCCTTAATCATAACCTGGGGCAGGGTAATTTTCTCAATTAATTCAGATGCGCATTCAGTCGCAATCTTCCACTTCATATATAATGAATGACATCAAAGACGTCCTTCCAAATTAGAAGATGGTAATGGTTCCGCATGATTATTAAAGCCGATAGTCATTATCTCTCAAAATAAAAGCCCGCTAAGTCAAAACCTATGAAGGAGACTTAAGAAAAAAACTGGGGCATCCCGCTGACTGTAATCACAAAAGAACCAGTTCAGGCAAAAGTAGGAATAACGAAAACCAAAAAAGAGGTTACTACAAATCCTCGACAAAAAGAAGATTACAAAAATTACTGCCTCTTTAAAATAAACTTTCAGTATCCGAACCATCACCGGAAAATCAAGGACAAGATGTCAGACTCAATTGGGATCTGAATACACAATTAGCTGAGCATAGGATCGAAGAACATCACGAAGAACGAGTTGGGTATAAATAAAATTTGACTCTTTATCCTTTGTTTCTTGAACCATGAACCAGGCCACGTTATAACCCTTAAAAGTCCTAGCTGAAGCATGGGTTATTTCGAAAGAATACTATTACAAAAGGTATCCTAACTCCTGTAGGGTTCGCTATAAATTCTGAGCTGACATCACACTTTTACAAAATTTGTTTGTTTTACTAAAAAAATGAATTTTCAAACTTCAAGACAGATATAAGCTTTACATTCTTCGAATACCATTGTTTGTATATGACTATTTGTTCAATCATAGAGAAATTAACATAACGGATATTCGACGAACAGAAATCCTCTCAGTGGATAGAATCACCTCAGATAGAAAGACATTCCAGTGATAGGCCTTTCATAATCAACGGGCATAGCATGGTGTCCAGTTGACCTGGGGAAGTCAATTCAAGGTTCAAGGAATCTCTCAAAAATGCCAAATAGCCAGGGGCAAATCTCAATCTGAATCACTTGGGGCATTGGACATGAATTCTAGCAATGAATCATGTACGATCAAACAAACATCTCCAGGCAGTGTGGCAACACTTACTACTATAGACAGTGACAATTCTCCGTACCCGGTGAACATGGACATAGTCGGAAAATACTACGCATGAACAAAGACCCGCTATGTTGACTGGCCTAGGAAAAAATAAGGGCATCCCGGAAAACCAAAATGAGTTCAGGAAAAAATTAGGGATATACGTATGGTAAAAAAATCTGTACACCCGGCAAGTCGAAAACCTGAAAAGGTGGCTTGGGCAAAAAGGGGTATCCCGATGGACAAAAAATCTGAAAGGACAGTCCAGACAAAAGTTAGGGATTAAAGCGTACGTCTATGTCCCGTCATCTCGTCACTTGTCTATCAGTAGAAGGTTTATTACCCTAATCTACATTCACCAAGGACTCCAAGAGTTAGGATAACACTCAATCCGTCCATAAAATCTCCGCAGATACTTTCTCCAGCAGGTACAAAGGCAGGGGCATCCTCCTAAAAAGGCACCGCCATATCCTCAGCATGCAGCCTAGTGGTGTCAGGTGTTCTCATATCCTCAGCAAAGCAAGAATCTCCAATTACTGCTCCAACAAAAATCCCCAGTGAAGTTGCCAAGCTTCTCAGGATTCCCCAAAAGGATTTCAACAAAATCCCCAAGCAGTTTATGGAGTTCACCTTCCCCAACAAAGTTTATTTCTCTAACAACGGAAGTTCATCCCCCAGCGTTTCAACTTCAACAAATTTAAAGACCTACATTTCTTCTCCCCCAACTACAATCAGGGATTTATTTTCCTTAACTCAACAACCCTGCAATAGAACAACTGATACGTTCATACATTGCATTCGTACATCATTTTTACAAACATCATAGCATATGCAACACAAATGCATATATCACAATCTCATTTATTTTGAGAGCATCATGCAATTCATACATCATGTCATCACATGAAACTGACTTTACCTTTCCAGGTTGAGTTCGTAGAAATACCAACACAATCAACTTACACAATAGGTCAAATATTAATGCCTGAAACCAGAAGGGAAAACTATCTACACGAGAAAGTGGTATGAACTCCCGAAGCAAGACAGGTTTACCAACAAATATAGCAGGCCACCGATTAATGCCTGAAACTGGACAGGGAAACTATCCATGTGACCAACAAAACATGTCCCAGATTCATACCTGAAATAAGACAGGACAACTATCAGTGGATGACTGATTGTAGATTAATACCTGTAACAAGCCAGGAAAACTATCTACATAATGAGATTGAAGATTAATACCTGTAACAAGCCAGGAAAACTATCTTTCTTTTTCAGGTCATAGATTAATACCTGTAACGAGCCAGGATAACTATCTCAGTAGCCGACAAACTTCAATTTCCAGATTAACACCTGTAACAAGCTAGGAGAACTATCCGTGGACGATTGATTATAGATTAATACCTGTAACAAGCCAGGAAAACTATCTACATAAGGAGATTGAAGATTAATACTTGTAACAAGCCAGAAAAACTATCTTTCTTTCTCAAGTCAGAGATTAATACATGTAACAATCCAGGACAACTATCTCAGTGACCGACAAACTTCAAGTTCCAGATTAACACCTGTAACAAGCCAAGAGAACTATCTATGGATGACTGATTGTAGATTAATACCTATAACAATCAAGGAAAACTATCTACATAAGGAGATTGAAGATTAATACATGTAACAAGCCAGGAAAACTATCTTTCTTTCTCAGGTAAGAGATTAATACCTGTAACAATCCAGGACAACTATCTCAGCGACCGAAAAACTTCATGTTCCAGATTAACACTTGTAACAAGCCAAGAGAACTATTTATGGACGAATGATTGTAGACTAATACTTGTAACAAGACAGGAAAATTATCTACATAAGAATATTGAATATTAATATATGTAACAAGCCTGGAAAACTATCTTTCTTTCTCAGGTCAGAGATTAATACCTGTAACAAGCCAGGACAACTATCTCAGCGGCCGACAATTTTCAAGTTCCAGATTAATACCTGAAACCAGACAGGATAACTATCCGCGAACAAATAATTTGAAGATTACGTGTAATAAGCCAGGAAAACTATATGTGGACGACCGACTATGGATTAATACATGTAACAAGACAGGAAAACTATCTACATGAGCAGATTGAAGATTAATACCTGTAACAAGCCAGGAAAACTATCTTTCTTTCTCAGGTCATAGATTAATATCTAAATCCAGACAGGACAACTATCTCAACAACTGACAATTTTCAAGTTCCAGATTAATACCTGAAACTAGACAGGACAACTATCTGTGAACAGCTGATTTGTAGATTAACACGTGTAACAAGCCAGGAAAACTGTCTACATGACCAGACGAAGCACTCTTACACGGGATCCTTCTCATATATCTTCGGATGCAGACTAACACGGACTCATCCTGAAATAGCCCAACACAAGCTCTTTCTTAATACATTTTTAGGTAATAGTTAATTCCATTATCCCCAGCAAGTTACTGTGAAACCTGGATTTCAACCAGAAATCAGCAAACTCCCATCTCTCCAGTATAGAGATAACTCCTCAGTAGAGCCATGGACAACTAAAGCTTCTAGATTCTATTCCCCATACAGTTCTCCTCAAGCAAGAGAATAAAAGAAATCAACATTCTCCAGCGGAGTCCTCCTCAGACAACAAGAACAGAAATCTCCACAAAGAGAGCTCTTATGAAGTCAACGTCTACTTTGGATGGCATCTTTAAGCCCATCTCCGACAACTTTTAGTCATCTTCTCAAAATGGCATCTATAAGCCTATTCTTGACATCATCAACCAATGAAGTTACTTCATGCGAGTGCAAATTTCTGGGCACTCTAGTGTTTAATCATCTTCCACCTTCAGATTACAAAAGGCAGACAAGCCAATCTAAATCTTCAAGTTTAAGAAGATTGAACAAGGGCAGCTGTTGTACCCAAAAATTTACCTCTTTATTTCTACCTTTTTGGTTTACATTTCATTATTACATACACGCATATCATTGGTTCTATGGTTATGGGATCAAGGTATATTTATCAAGCTTCTTCAGGTTACAAGTGACATTTATTACGCCAATGGATGTTCTCAGAGTATTTTTCGTGATGAAGATCAGTTTGCCGTTTCGCAGCGATTCAGTGCTCAAAGATTCACAAGTCTAACACGGTGCGTCATATTCAGGTGTTCTTTCACCAAGATATCCCTGATAACATATTCTTAAATTCAGGTTCAGCTCAAGAGCAAATTCTTTAAAGAAGGTCTTCAAATGTGCGAGTTTTCTCAAAGAAATGTGGTGAAAAAGTGTGTTGAAAGTGCAGTTTTTACACACTAAAAATTCATAACTTGAACATCGTGGCGCGTTTTGAACCCGCTCAGATGGAAAAAATTCCATCTTGACGTCATCTACGTTTTTATCTCTCACAGCTGGAAGCCAATTTCAATCAGAAGGTCTTCAAAAATGCGGATTTATCAAGTATTTTCATACAGAAAATTTGTGACAGAAGTTTATCTGCGTCATGTTTAGAAAATCATAACTTGGTCGATTTTCTTCATATCGAGCTGGTTCTGGTGCCAAAATTTCATAAATTGAGTTGGATATGTTTTCACATGAGGTATCGAGTTCGAACAGTATCAAAAAGGCCTTCGTTTTTTGCCCAGAGTGCGTGTGAGGCCGAAAATTCTGAATACTGAATATTATTTCATCTAGGTCGAAACTTCAAAAATATATAACTCGGTCAATTTTTATCGGATCGGGCCCATCATTTTACACAAGGTCACTGAATCATATATCTACAACTTTTCTTCCAAAGTCGAGACCAGGTTCTTCTCTGATCAACACCAGTTTTTTATTGAAGAACGTGTCAGAGTTGACACTTGAGCCCAAAATAAGTTTGTCTGAGCCAAAACTTCAGAAATTCATAACTAATTCACCGTTTATCTGATTGAGCTCATTTTCGGAAAGGAGTTAGCTCTCGATGTCAGCTACATTTTGTTTTCACATTTAAACTTAAAAAATTTCACGTAAGTTCATGCAATTTAGCCTGTAATGTGTCAGACTCAAGTGAATAAAAATCCGCACTATTGCTTGTGGTTATTGGAGGCCCAATTGTACATCCAAAGCTCATATTTTTGCTCTAATTTCCATTATATAATATCATTTTTTCACACAAACAACACCAAAAAAAAAAACCTTTGCCACAACCTTGTCAAAATATCAAATTCTTTCAAGAACCCTAGAAATCTTGAAATCCTTCTTACAAACCCTCATCTCACTACAAACAAGCCATCTCATTCTTCGGTAAGGGTAAGGCTGGTTTGATATTCATGATCAAAAGGGTGTAGAAGCATTCATACATACCGTATCGGTTTTAACATTACAACATTAATTTCATATATTTGGTTTCTTTGTATTTCATGATATAGTAATTTATTTAATGTGTTCATGAGATTCAACGCTGCAGATTTGGACCATCTAATGGTCTCATACAGGGTTATTATAAAACACTGAGGCCATATCATATCTAATGGTTTTGGGTTTTCTTCCATTCTATTTATCCTTTTACCTATTTTCCTTCTTTCTTTTTAAAACTTTTTTCATAAAACCTAACATTTTTCACAAACCATTGATTTTTCATAATAAACTCGAATAATTAATTTTAGGTTTTTAATTTAATTTTTGGTTCAACACCCACCCCTGACATTTGCATTATTTTTATTTTCGAACCCTACTTTCCATTGATGCTTCTTCCCTTATCTATTTTTTGGCAAACTTAATTCTTTTTTGTTAATCATTAAACATAAGTTTTTTTTAAAACCTTTTTTTAATTAAAATTACTTAGGTTTTAGTTTTTTTTTTAATTAACCTTTTTTTCAAAATTAATCTTTTTTTATTAATTAAAATTAATTAGGTTTTAGGTATGTTAATTAATTTTTTTCAAAATTAACATTTTTTATTAATTAAAATTAATTATTTTTTTAGGTTTATTTAATTAATTATCATAAATTATTTTTTCATAAAAAATCACCAAAAAAATTTCTTTGCTATTTTCATCTTATTTTTATTTTCCTAGATAAAGTGTATAGGGCACGTTCAACTGCAATAACGTAGCTTTATTTTTCCTGCACTTTTTTAGCATTATCATGTAATTGCTTCCGGGATGTAATAGTTTTAAGATTTCTTTTATGCACTCTTCACTATTATGTAACTGTTCCAAAGCTCTGTAATAGCTTAGTTTTACATTTCCGCCTTTACCTTTAGCTACTATATTTTATGCAATGCTTAGATTAATAGGATTGTATGGGAAGATAAAAATGAACGATAGAAAACCCTAATTGCAAGATAAGTAATCGAACTGAATCATTTGCACACTCGCAACTCTAGAGTAACCTCACTTGTTACCTTCGAAAAAATAATGGTCATGTCCCTCAAACGTAGGGATACCCTTAGCAAAGACCCTCGATTAAAGTCATCATAAAGATCATAGTCCCTCAATGTCCCTCAAGTTGCCTACAAGAAATGATCTTGTCCCTCGATGTTGCCTACAAATATATGATTACAGTCCCTTCGAACTGCTAAGGTATCCCTACATGTTGCCTTCAATGACCATAACGACGGCCCTATGCTCGTCCCTCGAACATCCAAAGATAGGGCTTTCTGCTAACTAATGGTATGGATAGCACTATCCAAAGGAGGAGGAAAAATACAAGAAATACCTTGAGTGGGTAGTTACTGTTAATTGCTTGCTCACAATTTAAAACACTTTCATACCCCCACACTTTCAAAAACATTTTCAAAACACTTTATCAACACTCTTGAGGAATGATACAAGAGTTATCATAAAGAAAAATTCCTTGCTATTTGGCATTTCAAAACTTTTTCAAACACACATAAAGCATTTCAAAAGTGAGCAAGCAATTAAGAGCCCGTAGATAACTACAGATGAAAAGGGTGCTAACACCTTCCCTTTTCATAATCTACCCCACGTACTCAGAAAATTCTCAAAGTTCTTTCCCGTTCTTTTCACTCTTTCCTTTATTGGATAAAATAAAATTCGGTGGCGACTCTTGCTATCCGCAACATTTGCGAATAAAATTGCAAAACTAGTAAAGTCAGTTCTCCCAACGTATTACAAATTGCACCAATAATATGGCAGAATCTGAGGCTTGCATCATGGGTCTCGAGGAAGCTATTGATCTTAGAATTAAAATTTTAGATGTGTATGGCAATTCAGCTTTGGTAATAAATTAGATAAAAGGAGAGTGGGATACTCGTCACCCTGGCTTGATCCCTTACAAAGATTATGCTAGAAGATTGTTACCCTTCTTTAATAAAGTTGAATTCCATCACATCCCCAAAGACGAATATCAAATGGCGGATTTTATGGGAACTATGGCTTCTATGTATCAAGTGAATACTTGGAATGATATACCTTGAATTACAGTTCGACGATTGGATAGGCCCGCTCATGTGTTTACAACAGAAAAGGTAGCAGATGAGAAACCTTGGTATCATGATATCAAGCAATTTCTCCAGACGCAGGAATATATGATTGGTGCATTGAATAAAGATAGAAAGACATTGAGAAGATTGGTTGGCAGCTTCTTCCTCAGTGAAAATGTGTTATACAAGAGAAATAATAATATGGTCTTGCTCAGATGCATGGATATACATGAAGCAAACATGTTGATGCATGAGATTCATGAAGGTTCATTTGACACTTATGCCAATGGACATTCGATGGATAAGAAGATGCTAAGGGAAGGTTACTATTGGATGACAATGGAATCTGATTATTACAAATTTGCAAAGAAGTGCCATAAATGCCATATTTATGCAGATAAAATTCATGTACCTCTAACACTTTTCAGTGTTATTTCTTCCTCGTGGCATTTCTCTATGTAGGGTATTGACATGATTGGAATGATTGAACCCAAAGCTTCAAATGGACACCGCTTTATCTTTGTAACAATTGATTACTTCACCAAATGGGTGGAAGCTGCTTCATATGCTAATGTTACTAAGTATGTGGTAGTGCGCTTCATTAAGAATAATCTCATATGTCGGTATGGTGTGCCAAGCAGAATTATCACTGACAATGGCTCGAATTTGAATAACAAGATGATGACAGAACTTTATGAAGAATTCAAGACTGTCCATCACAATTCATCTCCGTACATGCCAAAGATGAATGGCGTTGTTGAAGCTGCTAATAAGAATATCAAGAAGATCATCTAGAAGATGGTTGTTACTTATAAAGATTGGCATGAAATGCTCCCTTTTGCTTTACATGGATATCAGACATATTTCCGCACTTCAACATGAGCAACCCCATTCTCCCTTGTGTATGGAATGGAAGCAGTACTCCCAATCGAGGTTGAGATTCCCTCTTTATGTGTGATAATGGAAGCCAAGTTGTCAGAGGATGAATGGGTCTAGAACAGGTTTGACCAATTGAATTTGATTGAAGAGAAGAAAATGACGGCTTTGTGTCATGGGCAGTTATATAAAAAGAGAATGAAAAAAGCATTTGATAAGAAGGTCAAACCTCGTGAATTCAGAGAAGGCGACCTCGTGCTCAAGAAAATCATGTCTTTTAACGCTGATTCTAGGGGCAAGTGGATTCCCAATTTTGAAGGCCCATATGTTGTCAAGAAAGCCTTCTCTAGTGATGCATTAATTCTTGAAACTATGGATGGCAAGGAGTTCCCACGTCCCATGAATGCTGATGCAATCAAGAAATACTTCGCCTAAAGAAATAAAAGAACAACTCGCTAAGTCGAAAACCTGAAAAGGCGGCTTAGGCAAAAAGGAGAGTCTCGGTAGGCCGAAAACCCGAAATGGCAGTCTAGGCAAAAATTAGAGACATAAACAAAATAAATTTTCCTGCTAATTTGAAAACCCGCAAGGGCAGCTTAGGAAAAAGTTAGGGATTTTCTTGGCAAGTAATTACATCAGACAAGACTTGATCATTGAAGAAACAATCTTCTGGGATCCTCACCATACTTCAACATAAGCTGCTGCTCAGGATTTCAAAGTTGTTAGGGAGAATAGTGGTCATTGTATTTCAATGTATCATTTCCATTATATATTACCATTTTTTGAACTTTGTAATTATCCATGAAGTCTCTCCATTCGCAAACTACCATTCTATTAATAAAGTTTGAGCTTTTATCTAATTCTTTGTAATTCTTATTTCATTTTGCCTACAAAGACTTCATTTATTATTGATAGTAATTTTCAAAGCGAAAAGATTAAATAACAAAATTGTTTTTCGAAAAGAATTTACAAATTACTTTTACTTTAGAATTTATGACTCAAGAGGAAAACAGAAGTGGTGATCCCAGGAATGGACGAACTCCAGTGATTTTGGGATGTTTTGTTTTCCCCAAGAAGGTTCTCCCAGGTCGTTTCTACTAGTATGTACATGATCTTCTTGTTTTTCCTCAGGTAATTGAAGATGATATCAATTGATGTATGGTGCGGTATTGGGTTTGTGATCCCATTGTCCCCAATCAAGTCTTGGTTATTTTTTGATTTTGGGTTTACATGGTCTGAAGCCTCTATACCAGATTCCCCAGTGAAGTCTTCACTCATATGATGGAAGCTCCTTCTCCCGTTGTGTTCTAAGATGGAACTATTTACAAAATGTCGCTCTTTTTTCAGTGTTGCCACTATTGTTTGTATTTATTTAGAAGGAAACTAGACCAGGGTAGTATATTTTATAAGAAGTTTTGAGACAATCATCAAATTTCTGGGTTTTCTCTCACCAAGTGTTGAGTCTGATTTAAAATCCTCGTAATTTTGACCTTTTGTTATAATGTTAACTTCTTGATTCCCCAGGAAGGCTATCCCAGGGCACTTTTGTTGGAATAAGTATGATCTTCTTGTGTTACTCAGATAATTGAAGATGATACCAATTGATGTATGGCTCAGTGTTGGGTTCATGATCCTGTTTTCCAAACCAAGTCTTGTTTCATTTGAACCTCAGGTTTGCATGACATGAAGACTCTATTCAAGATTCCCCAGTGAAGGCTTCACTTATTTGGTAAAAGCCTTGTCTCCCCGTGCATGCTGAGATTGGACTCATTTGTGGAACATCTTCTTTCGATAGCATTAGCATATTATTTTTTTGCTCGACAGACAAGCAAGGGAAATGTCCTATTGAAGAAGTGCTGAGATGGTTATCATTTTTTTGGGTTTTCACCCGGCAAGTGCTGGGTTTGATTTAAAACTCCCATAAGTTTAATTTCTTGCTGAAATGTTTGACTTCATAACTCCCCAAGTTGTTATCCTCATGAGGTTTCGTACTTTCTTCCAAGACAAGTTGGTGCAATACTTACTCTCAATATTAAAGAATGTATCTTGGTTTCCCCTCGATGATGTGGTGTTGTCTTCCCCAATGAAGACAGCACGAGGTCTCTAGTTGATATCTCGACGATGAGGCACTATCTCCCCTAGTGAAGTCTGTATGATATTTCCCCAATGAAGTTAGCACGAGATCCTCAGTTGATGTTTTAAAGATATGGTTTTCATCTGCCTTATTGAAATCAATATTGTAATCCCCAATAGAAGTATAGACCGTGAAACATTTGTTTTCCCCATAGAAGTCTGTGTGGTATTCCCCGGTGAAGCTTGGAGAAGGATGTTATATCCATGTACCTGTACTGATGTATTGATATGATGTGATTATTTTCGGATTATGTTCCTTCCCAGTGAAGTTAAGCCGAGAAATAGGATTTTGTTTCCTCAGTTGGTTCTTACTTTCTTATGGAATCTTCATCTTGGATGTGATTTAGCCGAGTATTGACGTTACCCGAGTTGGTTTTGTCTGGTTATCCCCAATGTTATATGTCTGTTTTGTTAGCGTATACATAATAACACTCATACAATCATACATACAACATGCATAGTTGAATTTAGAAAATCATTGCTCATTCATATTCATTAATATTTTGTTGATATATAACCCTGTTTTGCAGAGTTGTGTCGTCCTCTCTCCACTAGAGTGCCAACCTTAAGCAGAAAGTGTATATTCTTTCAATTTCCCCACTAAGTTATCCCTCGTGGAAGATTTTTTCTTTAGCCTTCCTGTACAACTCATTGTCTGGATGATTTGGGTTTCCCTCTTGAGTTTATTTCTCAAAGGATGTATTTTGGTTGACTGTTTCCTTCCAATTTATTTCTGGTTTGAATCTTTAGTTCCCAGCAATATTATTACTTTGGATTCCTACAAGCTTCGAGCATTGGTTTGAGAATGTGCATTTATTTTGGCACGAGAAGACTCTATCTCCTCAGCAAGAATATGTTGGCATTTCCCCCAGAAAGCCATATTTCTTTCCCTAGGAAGCCATATTTCTTTCCCCATGAAGTGATTTTTACAATCCTTCCCATAACAGCAAGTAGCATGTCTCTTTATTTGAGTAACTTGTACTTCCCCGTAAAAGTCGACGTTACTTTTTTTTGCTATCATCTCTATGAGTGGATAATTTTCATTTCATTGTCAAATTGCTCCAATGGATGTCAAGTCTTTCAATATGGCAGAGACAGTTTGTTGTGAAATCTTTACAAGTGGTAGTCTCTTTATTTGAGACATCTTATATATCACCCTTTCCAGGCAGAATGCCTTGGTTAAAGAAGAAGTAGAAACTCGTTATAGGTGAAACACCGTGAGCTTTGGAAACTTGTTATTGTTAATACGTTCTTTTTGCTACCTTTAGTGAGAGTTGGTAGTTCACCATCAGTGAACATTGGTGTTATAATTCTTTTCTCGCTACCTTCAATGAACGTGGGTGTTATGTTCTTTTCTCTCTACCTTCAGTGAACGTTGATAATTTCACCTTCAGTGAATGTTGGTGTCTTTTTTTCTCTCTACCTTCAGTGAACGTTGGTAGTTCACCATTAGTGAATGTTGGTGTTACATTTTTTTCTACCTTCAGTGAACGTTGGTGTTATACGTCTCTCTACCTTCAGTAAACGTTGGTAGTTTCACCTTCAGTGAACGTCAGTGTTATATTCTCTCTTTCTACCTTCAATGAACGTTAGTAGTTTCACCTTCAGTGAATGTTGGTGTTATCTGTTCTCTCTACCTTCAGTGAATGTTGGTAGTTCACCTTCGGTGAATGTTAGGGTTATTATTTTCTCTCTACCTTCAGTGAATGTTGGTAGTTCACCTTCAGTGAATGTTGGTGTTATTCTTTTCTCTCTATCTTTAGTGAACATCGGTAGTTTCACCTTCAGTGAATGTTGGTGTCTTTTTTTTCTCTCTACCTTCAGTGAACGTTGGTAGTTCACCATCAGTGAACATTGGTAGTTCACCATCAGTAAACATTGGTAGTTCACCATCAGTGAACGTTGGTGTTACATTTTTTTTACCTTCAGTGAACGTTGGTGTTATTATTTTCTCTCTACCTTCAGTGAATGTCGGTAGTTTCATCTTTAGTGAACGTTGGTGTTATGTTTTCTCTCTCTACCTTTAGTGAATGTCGGTAGTTTCACATTCAATGAACGCCGGTGTCATTTTTTCTACCTTCAGTGAATGTTGGTAGTTTACCTTCAGTGAACGTTGGTGTTATTATTTTCTCTCTACCTTCAGTGAACGTTGGTCGTTCACCTTCAGTGAATGTTGGTGATTTTTCTTTTCTCTCTACCTTCAGTAAACGTTGGTAGTTCACCTTTAGTGAAATTCGGTGTATCCTTTGATCTTCTACCTTCAATTATTGAGTTGGTAGTTCACAGTTATTTATCGATCACTATCATCCGTTTATTATTTCCTTAATGTTTGAGTTGATGATGCTTTATCTCCTCTTTGGGATTTACCTTAATAGAGTTGAGTCTTTTGCTCACCAGTGATTTATTTTCCTGGTTGGGTTTTCTCTTTTGATTCTTTTTCCTTTTCTACATCCCCCGTGGCGTCTTGCGTCCTTTAGACTTATTCATCTGCATTCATATTCATAAGCATTGCATGGCATCTTAAGGCCAAAAATAGGTTTTGTTTTATATTTAAGTATCTTCAATCACGTCAACACGAAGATTTTAACCTTCGTATCTCCGGATAGAAGACATTTAAATAAAGGCAGTTGTTGTACCCTAATTTTTGCCCCTAAGATTCCCCTATCATATTATATCAATTCGATCATAACAAGATCATATTAGGGTTGGTTCTTCCTCTTTTTCTATCTCCTATATTTAAGTTTGTTCTTGAGGAATCTCCAAGCACCTTATTTGTGTATTTTGTATATGTGTTGTCGACTAACTTCTAATCAAAATACAAAAAAATATTTTTGTTTGAATATTTGTGTTTTATAGGTGCCGAGTCAAAACATCTGACAAATAAGGTTTTCTGGTATTATTTTCCTAAAATCTCTATTTGCAAAGAAAAATAATTAAAAAAACAATCATTTTTTCACTGTACAATCGATTGCTCTTAGAGTGCAATCGATTGCACATAGTGCATTTTGCGCCATTTTTGAAAAAAATACACTGATACAATCGATTGAGCCCAGAGTTCAATCGACTGCACAGAGTGAAAATTTGAAAAAATCAGCAATTTCAAGCTTGTCAATTTTGGATCCAATTTTTCTTCATTTTTTGAAAGATATATCATTAATTCAAATTTTGGCTCCAATTTTTCATTTTTTGAAAGATATATCATTAATTCAAATTTTGGCTCCAAGAATTAATTACCAAGCCTAATTTCATTTCCCAAACCAAACTCCAAACCACCACTAATCCCAAGCCTAAACTCTATAAATAGAGCCTTCATTTCATTCAAATCTCAAGCTTTTGATAGCCAAATCCACCTTGCTAAAAAATCTCTCAATTCTCTCCATCTACCAAATTCACTCTAAGCTTCATTTTCAAAAAAAGTTAGTAAGCTTTGCATTGAAGCTTACTATTATTTGAGCTAAAACTTCATCCAAACACTTTTTCTTTGTCAATTCTCTACATCTAAGCTTGGGAAATTGATTCTTGGAGTTGAATTGAAGCAAATTCTTGAAGTTGTTTTGATAATTCTCTAGATCTACCTTTGGTAAGTTGAATTTTTCATCTTTCACAATGTGATCTCTTGTTGATCTTTGGGTTTGATTCATTGATCATTTCTTTGTGATTCCATTGGTGCTAATTTATCATAATTTGATGGATTTTTCATGCTCAATTGAATCCATGATCATAAGGTGTTTGATGGAAAGTTTGAACAAGAATTTGGCCTTTTGAAATGCTGATTTTCTGATTTTAACAGGGTGCAATTGATTACTGTAACAACACAATCGATTGTCACAGTAGGATTTTGCATTTTTTTAATAAAAAAAAGCACTGATGCAATCGATTGCTGTCAGAGCGCAATCGATTGTAACAGTGTCAAAATGCTTTTTCTGCCTTGTTTTGGGTCTGTTTTGATCCATCTATCTTTCTCTACTCACTCCTTTTGATTGTTGATTTGGATTGCAATTTTAAATGTCCAATTTCTCTTTAAATTCAATGGACTTTGGGTGTAGATGAAATTGGATAAATTTTCATTAATTTAAATCTACCAAAGAGTGAATTATTTAATTCATTTTTGGTGCTTTGGTTTAATGATCTGTTTAGTACTTTAATCCATCTAGATGAGTGGTTGAATTTAAAGATGAAAGAAATTTGAGGTAGTGATCCGAATTAGATTATCATTCCCGTCCCTCTTCATCTTATCCCTTTCTTTTTTATTTGTGCTACATGTTATGGGATGATTATCTCTATATCATTTATCCAAACATGAAGTACATTTATTGTTATTGATCAGCCTCAAAATAGGTGCGACTTCTACATAAGTCCACTTACGATTACTTAACATAGCGCTAAATTTTGTCCCGATTCGAGAAAATGATCATTCGTGGCCCAAACCTATGTTTGCAAGCCCAAGTATGTTAATTTGAACCCATGATCTAATAACCTTGAGATACATTGTTAGGAGGCTTTGATTCTATCAATCCTCTAATGGATCTTCATCAGATAATAGCAGAAATGGATGATATATGTTAGTTCTCTTGTTTTAGGATTGACTTAATTTTTTGTAAAACAAATAATAGCAGAAATGAAGAATAGGATAAAAAGAACAGGTACAACAAGAAGTCCTATTACAATGTCAGAACATGTTGTGTTGAACTTTTTCAACAAATGGAACAACATGTCAAAGAAGATGTCTTGACATCGCGCCTGCTGAGCTGGATTAATGAGATTCAGTTTGTTCTCAACATTGGCATAATTTTCAGGAGAATATTATGCATCCTATGTGGAGAATATTTAAAGGTCTAAAAAAATTCAATCATAAATCAAGGAGAATGAAGACTTTCTAAATAAGGAGATTATTTAGGAAAGTAAAGATTGAAGACCTTTCTTGGGGCAAAAGTTTCTGCAGCTTGTTACAGCTGATTTGTTGTGATTGAAGGTCCAAATCCAGTTGGGTAACAGGTTACAAATAGAAGGGTTTGTAACATAGAAATGACATGGCTCAAGATGTAGAAGTTTAGGGTTTTGTCAAGGTAAACCTCCTGGGTTGTGGGAAGGTTACCATGTTCACCTTGAAGCCTGTATGTAAGAGGTGTATTATTCTTGGAGGAAGCTTTGAAGCAACTCCAAGATGTTTTAGAAGCAAAGCTAACAAATAGTGTAATTTGGCTTGGGAACTTAGCTAGGTATTGTCATGGAAGTGTGTCTTCCAAACTGTCTATCTGTGTGATTGGAATCTTGGTGAAGAGTCATCTATGCAGTGACTGAGGTGTTGACTGCTAGACATCATTGCGATGATTGGAAGTGGGATATGGATATTCCATGTCTAGGGAGAACCTAGGTAGAAGGGTCATTGGGTAATGATTAAGTGCGTAGATTGTCAACGGGTGTGTTGGCTGTAGGGTCTGCAAATTGATATTGCTGATAGTGGACTTCATTCCTGGCTTGGTAGCCCCAGAGTAGGTGTTGTTGTACACCGAACTGGGTAAAAATTCTAGTGTGTTCTTTATCTTTTCAATACTATTTTTCTTGTGTGTTTATGTCAGATCAGATGTCTCGACATCCTTGTAGGACATCTGAGTCTACTGTACCAGAATTTCAAATGGTATCAGAGTAGGCATCCTATTCTGCTCTAGGTGAGATCCTGGGAAGGTAATTTCAGGTCATGGGCAAGGAAGAAAGTATTTACTAAAAATAGGTATGAACTTGGACAATTCATACTATTGTATGGATGACCTCTTGGCAAGGAACATTGGTTATATGTGACATGTATTGTTCCTAGCTGTTGCCGCCAGGCCTGCAGCTTGTGGGAAGCTGTTGTATGTAGGGTTTATTTTTTCAATCCTAGGTTTCCATGCTTTTACTTGGATAATGGTGTAAGCATTATGTCTGAATATTGTTGAGTAGTTCCTTATATTTTTCTGCATGATTGTTGATATAACCCTGAAAGTATGGGAAGGATACTAGGGTTGTTACCCTCAACAGAAAATATGCTGACATTTTTAACCGTATTAAAAGTGTCAAAGATACTTGAGATTCTCCTCAAGTCCACTCATAAAGACATTTATCAATAAGGTTGATGGTAATCAATTGATCAATGATGACCATATACATCTGCATATTGACCTTGAATACTGTCAAGTATGGTGTATTCCAAGAAGAAGGAACTGATGTTCTATGGGATGTTAGAACATTATTTCAGCAGGTATGCAACTACCCGTTGAAGAACAAATGATTTGGGTGCTAAAAAAAAAGTTATGAAGACATTTTATTTGGAACCTACTCCTGATCTGAAAGAGGAGGCACCTGGTTTGTGTAGGTTGATTAGGACACGATCAACAATTTATCTACTCTATGTGTCAGTTTATTTCTAACCAAGGCTTATGGGAGTATAGAGCTTGAGCTTCATGTTCTTGAGAAGAACCCATAAAGGAATCTCCACCAGATCCTTTATGTATATGAGATGAGCTTGTATCTGGAAGATCCTTCTAATCAAAGGTACCAAATTCATGGAATCCTATTCGTGGCCATATAACAAATTATGTTTGAAGAGGAGTATTATGATCCAACCACAGTATTTGATGCTCCTGAATATTGTTTTAATTTCCCTTAAGGAAGAGAATTGGTTACTCTCTTTGTGTACCCTTAGAATTTTTTGAAAAAGATCCCCTTGTCAAGGGTTGATATGATGTCAGACAAAATGTCATGATATCTTTGAAGATGTAAAAATTTGAAGGGCATTGTTTTTGAAGAATAAAGGGAAACAGATGCTTTTGGAAAGTATGTATTTTTCAGTGTCAAGTCTAACAGAATCTGTTCCAGAGACCTAATAGAGGGAATTTCCTCTATAGGTACAGACAATGGCATCCATCATCTCAAAGTCAGACATGAGGTCCAAACAAAAGCTTATTGAGTTGGGAATCGTGCAATCCCCTACATATGTTGATAGTTTGATCCTGAAGATTGACCAGTTGTTGTTGGTTTGTTTCCTTGTGTTAACCCACACAAGATTTGATTATAATTTACTATGGGTGTTGTTGTACCCCAAAATTTTCCCTCCCATATTTCTCAAAACATTGCAAGAAAAATCTCCAAGTTGCTCAAGGAAGTCCAAGGTTTAGCCAGACAAGCTCTCTCCTAAGGCAGTCTACCTCAAATTAGGGTTTCATGTTGCATCAAGATGCTTGAGTCCAAGGGACCCCAAATGCTCAACATTGTCCTAATATGTTCTCAAGATCATCTATGTCAAGTTTCAAGCCCTACAAAGGAAATTTGCTCAGTCAATTGCTCAAAGGCCTAAAAATCGACTGTGTTAGGGCAAAAGTCAACCGTGGCCCACATACAGTCAAACATCAAGATTTTTTGTCAACATACTCATTTTGAAATATGTTTCATCATTTGATCAAGGGTTGATCATGATTCATCAAGGATTGCTCAAAATTCATCAAGACTCAAAAGTTGCTAAATTAGGGTTTTGTAGGAAAAGTCAACTCAACTTTGACCAAGCATAACTTTCTCATACTTTATGAGAAATGACCCATCAAAAGATAATTTTGAAGAGGATGCAATTCCCTACAATCCATATTCATCTTCCAAGTTCAAAATATGCACTCACAAGAAGTTATGAATTTGGACATTATAGGTCATTTTGAAAAGTCAACAAAAACACCTTTTTTGTCAAAGCTTCATACATGATCATGGAATATGAAAATGATATGATACCAAAAGTGTTGCTTAGAGGACATATCAAGCTTTCTAAAAAGTCCAAGAACACCTCCAAAGAGTCAAAATTGAGGAAGATATGCATTGTCAAAGTTGGACAATATTTGAAAAATGCATGAAGCAAATATTGACCAAACTTGGATTTTTTCCAAAAGGGCCTATCTTTTCAAGTTTGAAACTCATTCCTAACATGGTCCAAGACCTCTAAGCCCACCCATACATTTTTCTACTATTTATGCTATTTATTTTGATATTTTATTCATTAAAATTCATAATTAAATAAATAAATAATGGAAATAATGTAAATTTTGATGTGAATCTATTTTGGGAAAGTTTTATGCTGGTTTATGTCAATTGATTTCGTGCAATAACTTTTCAAATATGTCCAGGTTCATCCGCATGTGAAAATGGCATAAAATCATCAAATATGACGTTATTTTCAAATCTTGATCATGGTCTTAAAACACAACATTATGAGGGAGATTCTTTCCATGCTTTCTTGTCTCCTCATTCTCCTTTATAAATATAGAGCCATACAAGCTTGAAAGGGACGAAAATACTCTCTAAAAAGCTCTTCAAAAAGTTCTTTAAAAGCTCTTCAAAAAAGCTCTCCAGAAATCAAACAAATGGTACAAGTCATATCTCGAGGTTCCGGTCTCTCTCAATTGACATAAAGCCTCAAACCACCCTCTTGAAGTCCTCAAGAGTCTTACAAGGCCCAAGAGCAATCCATCACACGCCTAGCACGCCCCCATTTGACAACACCGGTTTGGTAAAATTTTAAATTTTGAATCTCTAATTTTAATCACATTTTATGGTATGCTAACGTTTGCTTGAGTTTATATAGAACAATTATGGATGTTTGAATCATAGGTTCCATGCAAGAATAAAAAAAACACCATAGTTAGAGCATGAAGCTTTCGAAGATTCGGGCCTAGAGATTTCTAATGATTGCAGGCCCAGTTTGTTTTTCTCTAATTCTTTTATATTTATATTATTTCATTTATTTATTTTACTAACCCATCAAATTATTTTCTTTTTTATCAAAAAATCACAAAACATTTTTCTATCCAATTAAATTCAAGATATTTATTTTTATTTAAAAAAAAGTAATTAATTTAATTAGGTTATTAATTATTAGATAACTTTAATTTCTTTTTACATAATTAAAATTAATTAGAATAAATAGGTTTTATTACTAACTTAATTATATTTTATTTTTTCCAAAAATAACCAAAGAAACCAAAATAAGTCATGTAATTATTTTTATTAATTAATTTAATTAACTAATTAATTGCTTATTTAATTTAGAAAACTTATTTCTTTTATTAAAAACAACAAAAAAACAATTTTTCTTTTAATTAAGTTAGAAGGGTCAAAACCTTAAATTCTCGTCGATCTTAATTCTTCTCGCGCGCTTTATTTTTATTATTTACCATATTGATGTAACTGCCTACAGTTTGTAATAGTTTAATTAGGACATTTATTCACATTTATCGCTTTATTTTCAAAGAGTTTGTTTTTGGCTATGTAAATACCCGAAGCCTTGTAATAGCGTAGTTTAAATTTCGCATTTTAAATTCCGCAAATTATTAAATGTTAGATGTATGATAATAGGATGCATGACAAGAATGCATGATTAATTTTAAAACAGTTAGATCACCCTAAATATGCAAAGATAAATAAACTGAAATTGAATCATTCGCACATGCGCACTCCTAGGGTACACTCCACCTTGGTTGCCTTTGGTAAACGGTCATTGAGTATAGGATGCTTTAGTGGTCGTCCTTTTGTCCAAAGATCATAGTTGCCTCGGAAAGGTTGCCTCGGATATTGTTGCTTTGGATAAATTATCTAAGACTTTAGGGTTACTACTAAGACGTCCTAACATTGCTTTAGTGACCGTACGTCCCTTTTGAATTGATCCTCAAAACTCCAACGACGGTGCTACCTACTCACTAATAGTGGGATAACATTGTCTAAAGGAAACGAACATAGAACGATTTTTTTCGAGTAGGTAGATTAGTTCTTAAGTACTTGCTCATTCCAAACAAAGTTTTCACATTTACACTCCTTTACAAACAAAGTTTTCAAAAACACTTCATTACACTCTTGAAGACAGAAGCAAGAGTTAAATCGAAGTTAAAACAAAAACTTTTCAAAGCCCACAAACACAAAGAAAACAATTTTGAAAATGATGAGCAAGTACCTAAGAGCCCGTAGATAACTACGGATAGAAAGGGTGCTAATACCTTCCCTTTCTATAATCTACCCCCCGTACTCAGAAATATCTCGAAAAAGGAATTTTTCTGTGCTTTTTTCCTTTCCTTGTTGGATAAAATAAAAGTCGCTGGCGACTCTTGCTTACCGCGATATTTTGCAAATACAAATGCAAAACGCAAACCAGTAAAACTTAACGAAATAGGGAAACCACGTCCCGATTCTGGCCACCGTATCACATAACTGGCGACTCTGCTGAGGAGTTAATAAGTGGGGTATACCTTAGGAATAGTTCATCATATTATTTTCAATTGTTTGATTTGATTGCTTTATTTTGTGAGCTTTGTATTGGAGTTACTATAGATCCTAACCCGGATCTGGGGGATACCTTTTAGGTAAGTAGCAATAGATTGTGAGGGAACTATACGGCGTAGAACGATACGGTTGAAGCAGTAGTTACGTTGGTGTGACACTTTAGTTGGTACCGATATCCCTTATGGAGGAACAAGGAGAGTATAGGGCTGCTAAGGGGTCATTAAGCATCAACTGACCTTAGAATCTATAATTGACCAACTTGGCCATAGAAAAGTAGCAGTATGCTACACTCATTGAGACCATACTCTCGCGATGATTTCGACCGCAAGAAAAGGTTGCTAAACTGGAATTATGACCAATGGAGGATGGTTAGTGATATTAAGAACCTCTAGAACCCGGTTACTATTATTAGGACAGGTTGAACCAACTAAACTGAAAGAGGGTAGTACCTAAACTCCATGCCAGCCTGAAATTTAAGGGCTATTGTGTGACTTGTTTACCTTTACCATGTTTGCTATTTGTGATACCTGTTGTATGACCACTTGAGTTCTTTGCAGGTTTTGTTTATAGTCCTTATCCAATAACTTGGATTTCTTGCCGAGTTTGCTTATTTGCATTACCTCGCATTGTTGCTTAAACGCATAGCATACACATCATAACATCATGCCTTAACATTTCCTTAACCATTTCAAGGATCTCAAGGGTTTGTGATGCAGGTTATGGTAAATCAGATGTCTGGCAAGGGGAAAGGGGATTTATTTTCCTCTAGCCAATGTCGTCTAGAGATCAAAACACGACAACTTGAGTCAGGGGCTATGACCCACTCGATATGGTAAGCTTGACTATTGAATAAGGACTCTTAACAACACGAAGTTTCTTCAATCAAACTGCAAAATTCAAATTCTAACAATTTCTTGTTTACCCCGCGAGATCCTTGAAAACATTGCATACATATCATTGCATAACAGGTCTTCCAATACAGGTCTCTCATGTTCTCGCTGTTTATTTCAGCAATGGCATTCCAACCAGACAACCAAGATCTTCAAACTCAAGAAGCTCAGTTCAGGGACGTATTACTAAACATATCCAAGGGGCAGGATGAGTTGAAAACACTCCTCGTCGGAAACTTGGTCAAGAAAAGTCCTGAGGACAATAAGGATGAACGGCGGGAATAATTGCAAGCTGAGGTAGATGCAATGAGAACCTAGATGCTGGGGAAGATGGCTCTTATCCAAGGCTTAGCCCGAGAATAAGAAGAGCTGAGAACCATTATCAACCAGCTTCATCAAGACCGATACAACAGTATGAAGCAAACAGTCGAGGCCGGGGACCAAGTCATTAGGCAACCTCCAAGAAGACAAGAGTTTGGTATGGTGAAGAATGGACCTCTCCAAGTTGCTACTACCTCATGGGTCCAACAAAAACCTTGCCATAAACAACGGGTTAATCTGAGGCAGTTTACCAAGCTCAACATGCCATTATCCCAAGCTTTGGAACACTTGTTGAGATTGAATCTGGTGACGTTGGTAGGACCTCATCCGAATTCTAAGACTTCTTCACCCAACTACAATCCTGATGCGAGGTGTGTATACCACTCCAACAGTCCGGGGCATGATACTGACGACTGTTGGAAGTTGAAGTACAAAATTCAAAACCTGATTGATGAAGGCGCATTGGAATTCACACAAGATGGTCAGGCTGAGTTATTCTACCATCCCTCCAAGGCACACCATTTGAAGTGACAAGTCCTGAGACGAGAAGACTTTTTGTTTATTAGAATTTTCAATTTGTAATTTTCTTTTGATTGTTCAAACATTTATTCATGTAAAACTTTGTTACTTTATCAATGCATTGCATATGTCTATTTTGAATCAATCCATTCGTATTCACTATATTCAAATTGCTTTCATTTTTGTGATGTTCAACTCTCGATTAAAAAATTCTAAGCCCTTAGAGGGAGGATGACGAAAATGATATCAAAATATTTACAGTATGCTTTAGAACAGACCCCGCTGACGAGGTACATGCGTTGTTTCAAATCCTAAACAGTGGAGTTATAAGGAAGATAATCCCTAGTCAACCCCTTTGAGCCAAAGAAGTTGGAGTTTTTCTTTTCACAAATTAAAACCCTTAATTATAACCTGGGGCAGGGTAGTTTTCTCAATTAATCCAGGTGCACAATGAATGGCATCAAAGAAGCCCTTCTGAAATAAAATACGGTGATGGTTCTGTATAATCGTAAGGACAGGCAGTCATTATCTCTCAAAAATAAAAGCCCATAAAGTCAAAACCTGCGAAGGAGACTTAAGAAAAAAAAACTAGGGCATCCCGCTGACTGTAATCACAAAAAGAAACAGTTCAGGCAAAAGACAGGGATAATAAAAATCAAAAGGAAAGAGATCCTGCAAACTCTCAACAAAGTGATTGCCTATAAACTGTCAGTATCCGAACCATCACCGGAACATCAAGGACAATATTCCAGACTCAAACGGGATCTAAATGCACGATTAACTGAGTTTAGGATCGAAGAACATCACGAAGAATGGGTGGGTACAAATACATTTTAAGCCTTTATCCTTTGTTTCTTGAACCGTGAACCAGGCCACGTTATAACCCTTAAAAGCCCTAGCTGAGGCATGGGTTAGTTTGAAAGCATACTGTTACAAAAGGTATCCTGACTCCTGTAGGGCTTGCTGTAAATCCTGAGTTGGCATCACATTTTACAAAAACTTGTTTTACTAAAAAATGCATTTTCAAAAACTTCAAGACATACATAAGCTTTGCATTCTTAAAATAACATTGTTTGCATATGACTATTTGTTCAACAACAGGGAAATTCGCACGACGAATATCTAGTGAACAAAAACCTTTTCAATAAAAAGGGTCACCTCAAGTGAAAAAAGCACTTCCAACCAAGGGGAAGACATGATCATTGTCCATCATCTGGGGAAGTCAAGTCAAGATTCAAGGAATCTCTCAAAGATACCAGATAGCCAGGGGAAAATCTCCATCTGAATCACTTGGGGCATTAGGACATGAGTTCCAGCAACGAATCTTGCATGATCAAACGAACATCTTCTGGTAGTATGGCAACACAACACTGCCGACAGTGACAACTCCCTACACTCTGAAAGCGTGTACATAGTCAGAAAATACTGCGCATGAATAAAGACCCGCTAGGTTGATAGGCCTAGGCAAAAATAAGGGCATCCCGACGAACCAAAAGGGTTCGGGAAAAAATTAGGGATACAAATGAAAAAATTATACACCCGGCAAGTCGAAAACTTGAAAAGGCGGCTTGGGCAAAAAAGGGTATTCCGGTGGACTGAAAATCCGAAAGGGCGGTCCAGGAAAAAATTAGGGATCAAAGCGTACGACTATGTCCCGTTATCTTGTCACTAGCCTACCAGAAGAAGACTTGCCACTTCAATCGAAAGTTACCAAGCACCTCATAGGTTGGGATAATACTCGATCCACAAGGCCTCCGCAGGCACCTTCTCCCGCAGAAACAGGGGCAAAAAAGTCTCGATGCAAAGCCATCGTCATATACTTAGCACGCGTCCCAGTAACATTCACTCACTGCAGAGTAAGAAAAAGACAGTAAGGTTAACTCTCCCCAGCTGAGGACTCGCAACTGTGAATCAATCGGTAATATTCTCCCAAAGCAGAGTTTATTTACCATCAGCACTGAAAGGTCTTAATATTCCCCAGCAGAGTATAAGAATATTCCCCGACAGAATACAAAATATCCCCAGTGGAGTTTGAAAATTTTCCCAGTGCAGTCTGAAAAAGCTTCCCTAGTGGAGTTTGGAGAATCATCCCTAGTAGACTTTAGAAGATTGTTCCCAGCAGAGCTCAAAGGATTATCCCCATTAGAGTCTAAAAAGGTTATCCCCAGTGAAGTCGCACTTGAAAGATCATCCCCAGTGGAGTTCTTTCCTTTCACAAACAAGAAGTCAATCCCCAACAGGATTCAGTATCACCAGCAACGATAATTCATCCCCAACGGAATTTATCGGTGGAATCCTCAGCAAAGCATCTCTTCCCCACAGAGTAATCTCCTCATCAGTTTATTCCCCAACAGAGTTATCCTCTCCTGCAGATTTATTCTTGCAATCATCTTCGTTCGCCATCCCCAACAGAAACGAAGAATTCAGCTCTTTTCTCCAGCAACTATCCGGGATTTATTTTCCCCATCTAAAAGAAATACACTTCCATACATCATGACACATGCATATACGCATCATACAACACAATCTCATTTATTTTAAGAACATCATTGCTTGATATGTATCATGCATTGCATACGACTGACCTTTACCTTTCAGGAATGATGCAGTTAAGTTCTCAGCTATGTCGAACTACTGACCGGTTCTTAAATCTCAACTGAATTAGTCTCGGTTGAATTACATATAAGGTTCTGAGTCTCGACAATGTTCCTCCGTCGAAGTGTGGACGAGTTCTTAAATCTCAACAGAATTATCCTCCGTTGAAGTACAAACAGTTCCTAGATCTCGATGAAGATGTTTCCCTCAGTCGAAGTACTGACTGGTTCTTAAATCTCAACTGAATTAGTCTCGGTTTAATTATAGATAAGGTTCTAAATCTCGGCAAGTTTCCTCCGTCGAAGTATGGATGAGTTCTTAAATCTCAACAGAATTATCCTCCGTTGAAGTACAGACAGTTCCTAGATCTCGATGAAGAAGTTTCCCTCAGTCGAAGTACTGACCGGTTCTTAAATCTCAACTAAATTAGTCTCGGTTGAATTACAAATAAGGTTCTAAATCTCGACAAGTTTCCTCCGTCGAAGTGTGGACGAGTTCTTAAATCTCAACAGAATTATTCTCCGTTGAAGTATAGACAGTTCCTAGATCTCGATGAAGATGTTTCCCTCGGTCGAAGTACTGACCGATTCTTAAATCTCAACTGAATTAGTCTCGGTTGAATTACAGATAAGGTTCTAAATCTCGACAATGTTCCTCCGTCGTAGTGTGGACGAGTTCTTAAATCTCAACAGAATTATTCTCCGTTGAAGTACAGACAGTTCCTAGATCTCGATGAAGATGTTTCCTTCAAGTCGAATTACTGACGAGTTCTTAAATCTCAATAGAGTTTTTCTCAGTTGAATTATAGACAAGGTCCTAAATCTCTACAAAGTTCCTCCGTCGAATTACAGACGAGTTCCTAAATCTCAGCAGAGTTTTCTCAGTTGAATTCCGGGCGAGTTCTTAAATCTCGATGAAGATGTTTCCCCAAGTCGAATTACTGACAAGTTCTTAAATCTCAACAAAGTTTTTCTCAGCTGAATTATAGACAAGGTCCTACTCTCGACAAAGTTCCTTCGTCGAATTACAGACGAGTTCCTAAATCTCAGCAGAGTTTCCTTAGTTGAATTACAGGCGAGTTCTTAAATCTCGATGAAGATGTTTCCCCAAGTCGAATTACTGACAAGTTCTTAAATCTCAACATAGTTTTTCTCAGTTGAATTACAGACAAGGTCCTAAATCTCGACAAAGTTCCTCCGTCGAATTACAGAAGAGTTCCTAAATCTCAGCAGAGTTTTCTCAGTTGAATTACGGGCGAGTTCTTAAATCTCGATGAAGATGTTTCTCCAAGTCGAATTACTGACAAGTTCTTAAATATCAACAGAGTTTTTCTCAATTGAATTACAGACAAGGTCCTAAATCTTGAGAAAGTTCCTCCGTCGAATTACAGACGAGTTCCTAAATCTCAGCAGAGTTTTCTCAGTTGAATTACGGGCGAGTTCTTAAATCTCGATGATGATGTTTCTCCAAGTCGAATTACTGACAAGTTCTTAAATCTCAACAGAGTTTTTCTCAGTTGAATTACAGACAAGGACGTAAATATCGACAAAGTTCCCCAGTTGAATTACGGGAAAGTTCCTAAATCTTGACACCTCAGTTGAATTACGGACAAGTTCCTAAATCTCAACAAAGATCAGACTTCCCTAGCGGAATCTTCCTCAAACAACAGGTATACAAGCTCTCGCTAAGGAATATCTTATATGATCGACACTACTTCAGATGGCATCGTTAAGCCCATCCCCTCGTTAGCATTCTCCAAATGGCATCCGTAAGCCCATTCCCGACATCACAAGGCTGATACCACTTCATGCGAGTGCAAATTTCTGGGCACTATAGTGTTCAATCACCTTCCACCTTCGGATCACGAAACGCATGTAAGCCAATCTACATCCTCAGGTTTAAGAAGATTGAATAGGGTCAGCTGTTGTACCCCAAAATTTTCCCTCCCATATTTCTCAAAACATTGCAAGAAAAATCTCCAAGTTGCTCAAGGAAGTCCAAGGTTTGGCCAGACAAGCTCTCTCCTAAGGCAGTCTACCTCAAATTAGGGTTTCATGTTGCATCAAGATGCTTGAGTCCAAGGGACCCCAAATGCTCAACATTGTCCTAATATGTTCTCAAGATCATCTATGTCAAGTTTCAAGCTCTACAAAGGAAATTTGCTCAGTCAATTACTCAAAGGCCTGAAAATCGACTGTGATAGGGCAAAAGTCAACTGTGGCCCACATACAGTCAAACTTCAAGATTTTTTGTCAACATCCTCATTTTGAAATATATTTCATCATTTGATCAAGGTTTGATCATGATTCATCAAGGATTGCTCAAAATTTATCAAGACTCAAAAGTTGCTAAGTTAGGATTTTACAGGAAAAGTCAACTCAACTTTGACCAAGCATACCTTTCTCATAATTTATGAGAAATGACCCATTAAAAGCTCATTTTGAAGAGGATGCAATTCCCTACAATCCATCTTCAGCTCCCAAATTCAAAATATGCACTCACAAGAAGTTATGAATTTGGACATTATAGGTCATTTTGAAAAGTCAACAAAAACACCTTTTTTTCAAAGCTTCATACATGAGCATGGAATATGAAAATGAGATGAGACTAAAAGGGTTGCTTAGAGTCCATCTCAAGCTTTCTAAAAAGTCCAAGAACACCTCCAAAGAGTCAAAATTGAGGAAGATATGCATTATCAAATTTGGACAATTTTTGAAAAATGCATGAAGCAAATATTGACCAAACTTGGATTTTTTTTCCAAATGGGCCTATATTTTCAAGTTTGAAACTCATTCCTAACATGGTCCACGACCTCTAAGCTCTCCCATACATTTTTCTACTATTTATGCTATTTATTTTGATATTTTATTCATTAAAATTCATAATTAAATAAATAAATAATGGAAATAATGTAAATTTTGATGTGAATCCATTTTGGGAAAGTTTTATGCTGGTTTATGTCAATTGATTTCGTGCAATAACTTTTCAAATATGTCCAGGTTCATCCACATGTGAAAATGGCATAAAATCATCAAATATGACATTTTTTTCAAATCTTGATCATGGTCTTAAAACACAACATTATGAGGGAGATTCTTTCCATGCTTGCTTGTCTCCTCATTCTCCTCTATAAATATAGAGCCATACAAGCTTGAAAGGGACGAAAATACTCTCTAAAAAGCTCTCAAAAAGCTCTTCAAAAAGTTCTCTAAAAGCTCTTCAAAAAAGCTCTCCAGAAATCAAAGAATTGGTGCAAGTCATATCTCGAGGTTTCGGTCTCTCTCAATTGACATAAAGTCTCAAACCACCCTCTTGAAGTCCTCAAGAGTCTTACAAGACCCATGAGCAATCCATCACACGCCTAGCACGCCCCCATTTGACAACACCGATTTGGTAAAATTTTAAATTTGGAATCTCTAATTTTAATCACATTTTATGGTATGCTAACGTTTGCTTGAGTTTATATAGAACAATTATGGATGTTTGAATCATAGGTTTCATGCAAGAATAAAAAAACACCATAGTTAGAGCATGAAGCTTTCGAAGATTCGGGCCTAGAGATTTCTGATGATTGCAGGCCCAGTTTGCTTTTCTCTAATTCTTTTATATTTATATTATTTCATTTATTTATTTACTAACCCATCAAATTATTTTCTTTTTTATCAAAAAATCACAAAACATTTTTCTATCCAATTAAATTCAAGATATTTATTTTTATTAAAAAAAAGTAATTAATTTAATTAGGTTATTAATTATTAGATAACTTTAATTTCTTTTTACATAATTAAAATTAATTAGAATAAATAGGTTTTATTACTAACTTAATTATATTTTATTTTTTCCAAAAATAACCAAAGAAACCAAAATAAGTCATGTAATTATTTTTATTAATTAATTTAATTAACTAATTAATTGCATATTTAATTTAGAAAACTTATTTCTTTTATTAAAAACAACAAAAAAATAATTTTTCTTTTAATTAAGTTAGAAGGGTCAAAACCTTAAATTCTCGTCGATCTTAATTCTTCTCGCGCGCTTTATTTTTATTATTTACCATATTGATGTAACTGCCTACAATTTGTAATAGTTTAATTAGGACGTTTATTCACATTTATCGCTTTATTTTAAAAGGGTTTGTTTTTGGCTATGTAAATATCCGAAGCCTTGTAATAGCGTAGTTTAAATTCCGCATTTTAAATTCCGCAAATTATTAACTGTTAGATGTATGATAATAGAATGCATGACAAGAATGTATGATTAATTTTAAAACAGTTAGATCACCCTAAATGTGCAAAGATAAATAAACTGAAATTGAATCATTCGCACATGCGCACTCCTAGGGTACACTCCCACTTGGTTGCCTTCGATAAACGGTCATTGAATATAGGATGCTTTAGTGGTCGTCCTTTTTTCCAAAGATCATAGTTGCCTCGGAAAGGTTTCCTCGGATATTGTTTCCTCGGATAAATGATCTAAGACTTTAGGGTTACTACTAAGACGTCGTAACATTTCTTTAGTGACAGTACGTCCCTTTCAAATTGACCCTAAAAACTCCAACGACGGTGCTACCTACTCACTAATAGTGGGATAGCATTGTCTAAAGGAAACGAACATAGAACGATTCTTTTTTTGAGTAGGTAGATTAGTTCTTAAGTACTTGCTCATTCCAAACAAATTTTTCACATTTACACTCCTTTACAAACAAAGTTTTCAAAAACACTTCATTACAATCTTGAAGACAGAAGCAAGAGTTAAATCGAAGTTAAAACAAAAACTTTTCAAAGCCCACAAACACAAAGGAAACAATTTTGAAAATGATGAGCAAGTACCTAAGAGCCCGTAGATAACTACGGATAAAAAGGGTGCTAATACATTCCCTTTCTATAATCTACCCCCCGTACTCAGAAATATCTCGAAAAAGGAATTTTTCTGTGCTTTTTTCCTTTCTTTGTTGGATAAAATAAAAGTTGGTGGCGACTCTTGCTTACCGTGACATTTTGCAAACACAAACGCAAAACGCAAACCAGCAAAACTTCTTTAACGAAATAGGGAAACTACATCCCGATTTTGGCCACGGTATCACAGACGTTATCCCCAGAGCCATAGTAAGAATGTATGATGTCGTATCTAATGTTGGGACATCATCTCTAGGTGTGTTCTTCCTCTAAAAAGGAAGTTGTTGTATAGATCATGAGGTGAGTATTGTTGTTCACCAGTGGAGTTCAAAGTTGGAATGCTTGATCATGATGGAGCTGAAGACCAGTCTCTGACCAAGTCTGGAATGTTGAAAGGATCCTCTTATGTTGAACTATGAAGAAGAAAGATGTCAGTTCAAGTGCTCTAACATCTGTTGAAAAGGAGTATCATCTGCAGTTGTGTGTGTGAGGAAGTTTTTTATCTTTGATGACAAATACCATGTCGGGAGCTGAGTACTTATCTGAGGTATGGATGCAAATCTACTATCTGAATTGATGATTCAGATATTATTGAGAGTTTATTTCTCTCTATTGTGATCAAGTGGTTGTATCAACCTTAATGAGTCGTAGAAGATGTAATCTTTTGTGATCTTCTCCTAAAAATACTATCAAGATTAATAATCTCTTTGGTTGATAAATCAAGAACTGAATTATTGGAATCTGTTAAGAAAGGTTGATGTCCAAAATGATGTTGTAACATTATTTTTTCGTAAAGGAAGATTTGGGATTATGGTTATGGATGATTGAGGATCAACATGGTTGTCAAAAGAAGGAGTTCCGACTTTGTGGATTAGAAGATGCAGATCTTGATCTTGTCTTTAGTAGTATGCTTGGTGAATGCATAACTACTATGTTGAAGACCTCACTAGTACCGGCAATTGCTAGTGATTGTTAGAGAAGAGGAATATTAAGAAGGTGGTTTTACTTTGTTGCAAGTATGTCAGCCTGGTGTGCTTAAAACAAACTATTTGAGGGTGTGTTCTTGTATGATGTCCAAGTATGTGTTCACGATATCTTGGCTATCCAAAGAGGTAAGGAAATTTGTGTGGTAATGAAGGGCCATGACCTTGTAAAAGTCTGAAGACCTAAAGTTGGTATATCAGATTCATGATGAGTTATTTTCACAAGAGTGTGGATATGTTTCAGTGAGTGCGTGAAGTCTCTTGTTTGTCTTCTGGTGTCCAAGTATTCATCCTCAGCAGAAGCCTTGTTTGTCCATGATAGGGGGAGCTTAGAACCTATCTATGGTTATTGGTGTAGTAGTTATGGAGCTTGTGTGCAATTAAAGCTTGTGAAGATTGCAGGCAACATATTGTGACCTGTGGCTACTAGGTGTAGCTGTCTATGCCCTTGTTGGGTCTATGTGGTTCTAGTCAAGAAAAGCTAGTATACTCTGTTTTCTCCAAGAGTTGAGCTTAAGGTCAAGTCACTGACCTAACCTAGAATGTTTTGGCTGCCATGATTGGATGTCTTGTCGAAGATTCATAAGTATCACATGTGTGAAGAAGAAAGTTGTCAGTTCTACCCAGTGAAGCGTACTACAGAATATGGTGAGAGAATATATATGTTGTATGGTTAATCTGAAGATGATACCATGTGAGATCTCTTTATGAGAATGGGGAGTTTGTTAAAGGACATGGATGGAAATAAGTCCCTTGGATGATAATTCTAGAACCAAAACAGATAAGCTTTATGCTAATGTTGCTGATGTCTCAAATGATGTTGGAACATCATTTTTGATGGTAGTCTATTAAAGATACTTGGAAATATGAATCTCAATATTCAAACTCCACACTCATTAGTGGCAGTTCTGTCTATGGCGTTGAATAAGGAGATTCTGATTGAAGGAGAAGTATGCTCAAGTAATGTATAACTACTATCTTGGTTTGAAGACTTTACTAGTGTCAGCAAATACTAGTAATATGCAGAAGGAGGATTTAATTAGCACATTGGTTAAGGGGTACTCCTTCTGTTGGAGAGTCTGAATCTTAGTAAATATTTTAAGCACACTAAGAAATGATTGGAAGTTGGTTTCAGACTATGGTTGCATGAAATCTTAGCCATCCAAAGAGTCATGACAATATGTGTGGATGTGCAAGGGCGTGAATCAGGTGTCCTTATACTTGGAGTTATTCCCAGTGAACTAGTGGGTGCTTAGTGTTGTATTTTCTCTATAATGAAATTTTTGATTGTCCATGACAGGAGGAGTTAGTGGACTAATTGGTTTGTTTGGAGCTTGTGATGTTCAAGTGTATAAATTTATTACCCTCCTAAGATGATGATATTGGATAACATGCTGAGACATGTTACTACAAAATGTAGTTGTTTATGCCCTTATGAGTCTCTGAAGACTCTAGTAAGATGTTGCTAGAGTATACCTTCCTTCTCCAAAAGGATGTGCTAGTTCTGTGAGAATTTATTTTTCTATGCAGTAGTGAATAGGATAAAGAAGACTATCTTGCTGGTTGTTAGAAGATGTTGACTCTGGTTATGATGTCGAGGATGATGTCTAGGATATCTCTCCTTTGAAGAAGTCTGCAAGAAAGAAGCTTTTTGTCAGAGTGCCTGATGCTCCTCTTGACAATATTTCCTTCCACTCTTTGGCAATGCTGAAAAGTGGAAATATGTGTCTCAAAGAAGAATTTCCCTTGAAAGAGAATTAGGAGCAGGTGAACTGGAGTACAAAGAGATTATGGAGCTGCTTTCTTTTACTGGCTTGTGCTGATCACATAAGTAAGGAATATAGGAAGGTGTTTGTGTAGAATTTTCTCTTGCTGTCATCAATAGTTATCTGGGCAGATCTGAAGATGATTATTGTAAGTTGGATGTGACTGATAATCAGGTGTGCAAAGCCATTATTGCAAATCAGACTGTAAAACATGCAGGAACCTGTGCACCGACTGTGTGTTCTAATGGGAGCTTCTTAAATGATTTCTATGCATAATAAGTTCTTTAGATGATTGATCAAGAACCAGTTTGATTAGGTTCTCTATTATGGAGTTGATGTACCACACGATGTCTTAACATCATGATTGTTTATGTTTGTTTTGTTTAATGCCTGGGATTGTTCATGTGAAGTTGGATGCTTAATTAAGCATTATTGTGAGAAGTGGCATTTCTGACTATGTGGATTAAAATATGGAGAGACTAATCATGTCTACGGTAGCATGCCTGATGAATGCATGACTACTTCGTTGAAGACTCCACTGGTATCAGTAACTACTAGTGGATATAAAGGAAGAAGGCTGCTGACATATACTGAGGTTTGAGAAGAGTATTTTGAAGTGATAATTTTTTTTTGTTGTAAGTCACTCCCGAAAAGGTTTGGTGATCTCGATATTAGTAAAGCTTTTAATAAAACTAAGAGATTCTGTGGAGTTTGTGAGTGACTTCACACCTAGTATGCATGACATCTTGCCTATTCAAAAGGTCATGATACAAAGTGTGGTTATGAAAATACATTGATCAAATGTGTCCTTGTGTTGTGAATAAGTCAGGGTTCGTGGAAGTATTCTCAAGGAGTGAAAATATATGACTTTGTTTTGACTCTACTGAGGGAGTCAAGGTTCAACATATTCAGGAAGTGCTGAAGTTTCTCATCTAGTGCACAAGTCTTTATCTTCAGCTGGAGAATTAGTTACTCATGACAAAGGGAGTCATGTGGATATCTGTAAATTGTTGCTGCAATGATACAGGTATTATCAAGCCAGAATACTGTTCACTTTTGCAAAGGTTCTATGAGGAAATAATGTCGAAACAACATGTTGTGACATTATGAAGTTATGGATAAACTTAACAAGACATGGTTGTTTCTAACTATGAGAAGCTTGGTGAAGATCAGAAGATCACATATCTCTTAGAAGTTTAATGGGAAGTCTGGGAGAATTTATTTTTATCTATAAATTTCAAAAAGACTCCTTGAGGGTCTATACTATGAAGAGGTGTCACAAATGTGATATTTTAATATCTTAGTATATGTCACTAAGTCTAAGTGAAAGAAGAACACTTAGTATCCAGTATGAACATGTGGATAATTTGGTGAAGCATCCCTGATTGGTGGTAGAAGATGTGTTGATCACTGAAATAAGAAGACAATGTCTGACTAAGTGTCAAGACATTATAAAGGACATGTTCCTGCATGGTCAACATAGGGTGGAGTGGCCTGTGTGTTCAAACACGTGGTTGTAAACAGGGGGGGTAAAATTTGTCTGACTATGCATGTGTATGTACAGGAAGTAGCTATAGCATTCAAAGCCATTATGGATGGTGCACATTGATACTTGAAGTTTTCTCCTCAAATATTGTTTCCTTTTGACCAAGATTGGTGCTACAATCTAGGATCGTTATTTTCCAAGTAAAAATCCCAGTTATTTATAGTGAGTTCTCCGTATCTCTGTAACCCCGTGAGCTTCTTGAGTCCATAATTCTTATGGCTTTTATTCGAGTTTGGGTATGTTTTGCTTGGGTCTGGTATTGTGAAGGTCTCCTTTGCCAAGTTTTGGCTAAAAAGGGGGAGATTGGTGTAGCTGTTGGGATGCTGCTGATTCCACAGGTGGTGGTTATTATTAATGTTCACAGAGGTCAAAATAAGTGGCTGCTAGGATGCTGCTGATTCCACAATGGTGGTTATTATTAATGTTCACAGAGGTCAAAATAAGATGTTTGATCCTATTTATGTGACATATGTTTGTGACATATGATCTGAGTTATGAACACAATTGTGACTTATGTTCTGAGTTATCAGGGGCAGTAGTTGATTTGGTCTTAAGGAGTTATTGAGAGTTCTCTTATTCCACCATTGGTCTTCTACGTTTAGAAGATGTTCCTGCATTGAGTGGGAGTACAAGTTGTTTTCTGCTATCTTCTTCCTCGTGTGCATCAACCAAACTTCAGGACTTTCCTTCCTTTTATCCCGAAACTGATGTTCATTGGTGCTGATGCAATTGAGTTCTTTAGAGTACTGCAAAGAAGATGTCTAACAAGATGTTAAGACATTATTTTCAACTGAAGATCTATTAATGATGTAATCTCCTAGATTGCAATTGTTTTTAAATTATTTGTTTTAGCCAAAATTTGTCAAAGGGGGAGATTGTTAGTTCTCTTGTTTTAGGATTGGCTTAATTTTTTTGTAAAACAAATAATAGCAGAAATGAAGAATAGGATAAGAAGAACAGGTACAACAAGAAGTCCTATTACAATGTCAGAACATGTCGTGTTAAACTTTTTCAACAACTGGAACAACATGTCGAAGAAGATGTCTTGACATCGCGCTTGCTGAGCTGGATTAATGAGATTCAGTTTGTTCTCAACATTGGAAGAATATTCAGGAGAATATTATGCATCCTATGTGGCGCATATTTAAAGGTCCAGAAAGTTCAATCAGAAATCGAGGAGAATGAAGACTTTCTAAATAAGGAGATTATTTAGGAAAGTAAAGATTGAAGACCTTTCTTGGGGCAGAATTTTCTGCAGTTTGTTATAGCTGTTTTGCTGTGATTGAAGGCCCAAAACCAGTTGGGTAACAGGTTATAAATAGAAGGGTTTGTAACTTAGAAATTACATGGCTCAAGATGTAGAAGTCTAGGGTTTTGTCAAGGTAAACCTACCGGGTTGTGGGAAGGTTACCATGTTCACCTTGAAGCCTGTAGGTAAGAGGTGTATTGTTCTTGGAGTAAGCTTTGAAGCAACTCCAAGATGTGTTATAAGCAAAGCTAACAAACCGTGGAATTTGGCTTGGGAACTTAGCTAGGTATTGTCATGGAAGTGTGTCTTCCAAACTGTCTATCTGTGTGATCAGAATCTTGGTGAAGGGTCGTCTATGCAGTGACTGAGGTGTTGAGTGCTAGACATCATTGCGATGATTGGAAGTGGGATAGGAATATTCCATATCTAGGGAGGACCAAGGTAGAAGGGTCATTGGGTACTGATTAAGTACGTAGATCGTAAACGGGTGTGTTGGCTGTAGGGTATGCAAATTGATACTGCTGATAGTGGACTTCATTCCTGGCTTAGTAGCCCCCAAAGTAGGTGTTGTTATACACCAAACTGGGTAAACAATTCTAGTGTGTTCTTTATCTTTTCAATACTATTTTTCTTGTGTGTTTATGTCAGATCAGATGTCTCGATATCTTTATAAGACATCTGAGTCCGCTGTACTAGAATTTCAATATACTTGACAAAAATAAACGCAACTTGTTGTTGAGAGGCTTTGGTTCTACCAATCCTCTAATGAGTTCCAAATGCAAGTTTCAAGATGGTTATCCAACTAACCATTAACTTCTAACAATTGACTTTATTTTATGCTTTTATTTTTATTCTTTTACTTTATGTACCATTTACTTTAGCATTTACATTTCATGCTATTTTCATCTTTGCTCACTTGATAATTTACTTTTATGTCATTTTTATTTTTCTCACTTGAGCTTTTATTTTCCTTTTAAAGATACTTAATAATCAACATGAACCATAAAAAACATTAATGATACTTGGACTATTTGGTTACTATCCTTGGCACTATGGAGTATTGGACTTCTTGGACTTAGGATTAGAGACCTTGACCTATGTTGGAGACCTCGTGACCTTAATTGATATTTTGTCTGGAGTTCTTGAGGTTTACCTCAAGACATTGGGTTGTTTGTTTGTTTTGTGTGCAAGTTATTAGGATTACATACTTTTTCTATAATCTGGGAATTCATCTGCATACAGTCGTTACTCTGCCAAATTTTTGTGAAGACTTAATGCAATTAAAGTTTAGTTTTCTCAAGAGGTATAGTATCTTTGCTTGCTTGGTTTCAATCTAAAGAATTGGAATTCTATCTCGACTCATAATGTCAAGTGTTGGCTTCTTATTGGTTAGATGGTTCTTCTTCCTAGCTTTTACCTTATGCTTTAGGATAGTCTCATCATCTCCTCCCATCTTCTTTAATTTCAAAAATCTTCTCCCTCCTTTTGAAAACTCTCCTTGTTTCTAAACATGAACCACTTTCATAATAAACTTGGACTTAGGTCCATGCATTTTCAAAACATTTTCATAAATAAACTTCAATCAAATTAATAATACCTTGACATTTTTGTGATAAGACTAAAAGTCAATCAATCTCATTCAAATCATTTTGCCACTTTGGCATTTTACCTTTAAAAATTTTCTCAAAAAGATTAGACTCTTGTCAATCCTTGTAGTGACGCAAACAACTATACTTATATAATATGTAGTGAAGTGACATATTTTCCACTTGGTTGTTGAGTGAGGCATTATTAATTTTAAAATCCAAGCCATATCCTCCATTTTGAAAGCATGCAAATTCTCCTTTCTCATAATTGTGGGTAGTGAGTATGTTTTCCACACGAACAATGATCATGATGTCTTATCTCATAAAATTAACCAACACACTTGTGTTTTAAAATTTTAAAGGTGAACTACATGCACCCTAATCCCCTATTGCACGGAATATGGTACATAGGCATTAAAGGTTCGCAACCGCGGCGGGTGCAAAAATCATAAAAGATATTTCTTTTCTCATTTCCACCATCTATTTTTTACACAAGATTTTATAGCCAAAATATACAGATTTTACAAAGAGGTTCTTGCGGAGTACCGTAGATGTTTAGGGTGATAATACCTTCCCTTTGCATAACCAACCCCTTACCTTTAATCTTTCCCCCTCTGTTTGGGTTATTCGCTCTTTTCCCATTCCTTTGGAAACAATAAAGCACGGTGGCGGTTTTTATTTTGATCTGTATAAGTCAAGTCAACCCAATGGCTTTGTCTTAAAAATTTCTACCGCTACAACCGGGACCTTGAACTTATGTGGGATGACCATCCCCGGGACCAGACCTAGTTCACCAAAATCTAATCCAGGCACCTTCTGGATTTCCATAGCCTTGAGTCTGTCTTCCAACTGCTTGTGTTTGTCATTCGCAGGAGGATACTGTTCGTCGGAGTAGTCTTCATCTTAAGAAACCTTATTATTTCTACCTTCCAGCTTGATGCTTCTACCATCTTCTTCCTGGTTGTCGTCTTCCTCAAAGGAAATATCATCCACTTGAATTGGTTGAGTAGGAACTTTGAATCTTCTCCCCATATTGAGGATAACAGCCGGCTTCTTGGTCTTATTTTTCTTGGCGGCGAGCGCCATCAGATATTTCTGCCCCTGTGCTAGATTAAGAAGAGTCTCTTGAAATTAGGCATGTTGAGCCTGGATATCCTTAACATTTTGTTCGAGGTCTATTTTTCTGCTAAATAAACAGCGAGAAAATAAGAAACCTGTATGAAAAAACCTGTTATATAATGATACATGATATTTAAATGCAAATGTTTTCAAGGACCTTAGGAGATTTAAATTTGCTGTCCGAGAGGAAATAGAAATGAAGATTTTATTATTAACTTCAAATTACAATTAACTTTTAGGCTTACAAACAAAAAGGTCTCAAAGAGATAAAAATTAAACTCTTAAGATCAAAGACTCAAGTCTCCCATGAACGCTTCCTCTTTGTGTTGATCTATGCCTTAAGACTCTACTCCTCGTGAAGTTGCTTTGTGAACTCCAACACTTTCTTCTCACTTCTATATAGTTGAGTCTCAAAGGTGTCCCGTTCTTCCTTGAGTTGAATCCAGGACTTCTGCAATTCTTCAAGGTTAATGGGCATATCTGGATGAAGGATGGTGCGAGAAATGTGTAAGTTTAAGATTGCGCCTAAGAGGGGGGGGGTGAATTAGGTGGTGGTCGATTTTTGACTTATTTTATACTTTCTGGTTTTGATTTAGTGCTTTGAAAACTGTAAAGTGCAGAAAGTAAAGAGACACGGAGATTTATCCTGGTTCCTTCCACACCCCGGAAGTACGTCCAGTCCCCTTGCAAACATGCAAGAGATTTTACTATTTTGTTAGAACTTTTACAAGACTCTTCCTAGTCTTATCAACTAAAGAACCTAACAAATACCAAGAACACCCTCTTAGATTTCCAATAAGTCTAATGAGAACAATCCTCTCAAAAGATACCTCTTGTTTCCAACAATGGACAACAAGGAACAAAAGTAATCTAATACTTAATTCCAACAATCCTAGAAATAAGTTACACTTTGTATAATTTTATGAAGTATGATTTCTTGAAAGATGTTGATCACATAGAGTGACTTCTTTGAAGTTTCTTCTTTCTTATCTTGTAAGCAATTCAAACCGTAACACAATGGTTAGATAATTCTCAAAGATTTCTGTTCTTTATGTGTGTGAAAGTGCAGAAAATATTTGTTCTTAAAAGTTAAGAAATATGAAGTTTGAATATATTACAAAGTTCAGATTTTATTGAATAAGAGAAGAGTTGTTTATGATTTGAAAGATTTTGTAATATATAGTAATCAAGATACCTTTCCAAATGGACACTTTTTTGTTTGAAAAACTTGATAAGATGCAATGTTTGATCATGCAAATATTGGAGAAAAGGTGTGAAGGATATCTTGAAACCAGTTCAGATTTTTCAAAATTTTCAATGTGTAAATTGATTAACATAAGATGCAAATTGATTGCACGGGTTTGTAACGTTCAGAATTTCAAAAAATTTGAAGTGTAAATCGATTAGCATGTTGTGCAAATCGATTTACAATAGTTAAAAATTCAGTTTGTTCTGTGATCAATCGATTTACACAACATGTAAACCGATTGCTGGCAGAGACAATCAGTTTTTTGAAAAAGCATGTGTAAATCGATTTACACAAGATGTTAATCGATTTACAGCAGAGAAAAACTAAAAATTTGTTTTGAAATATAAGTGAAGTGTTGTGGAAAGTGTGTATATCATTTTTGAGCATTTCTAATCAATGTAGTTCAATTGAGAATTGATATACTTGATTGCTTGCCATGATCCTTGAAGCTTTGAGTGAATGATGCTTTAAGTTAATTTCACTTCTTTTCCTTCTTGCCATAATGCTTGTTTGTCTTTCATCAAACTAGCTTGTTTGTCTTTCATCAAAACTAAAGTTGAGTTGAGGCTTGAGATTACATTCTCCTTCTTTTTGATGATGACAAACCATTTTCCTTTATGAGTTGCTCAGAATTTGAGCAAAAAGTGTTTTCTCCCCCTGAGAAGATTTCTCCCCCTATGGAGAAAAATATTTGAAAGCTTGCTCTGTAAAGACAATGAAAACAAACAACCATAAAGTGCTATTACATCCTTCTCCCCCTTTGACATTATCAAAAAGAAGGGAAAGATGCAACAAGAAAAGATAACAGAATAAAATATATATGAACATGACCAATATATTAAAAGCTCATACAAGTATCACATGCTAAAAAATTGAATTGCATAGAAAAAGTACACAGAAAATGCTTCAGATTCTGTGGTAAATCGATTTGCCCCTTGGTTAAATCGATTTACACAGAACATTTTTATGAAAAAATAATTTTTGTTCAGTGGTAAATCGATTTACATATTGTGTAAATCGATTTACACAAAAGATTTAATTAAAAAAAATGATTTGCTTCAGTGGTAAATCGATTGACATATTGCGTAAATCGATTTACTTAAAGAAAAAATTTAAAAACCATTATTTTTAACATTTGAAACAATGTCTAAACACATATATATGTACATTAAGGTATAATTAAGGATAGAGTGCACCTTATATATCTTGTTCATCGAGGATTCCGAGTTCACGACGAATTTTAAAGAATGCATCCTTAAGATTTAGCCGTGTAGATACTCCTTTGCTAATATCTCCAATTATGTTGTCAATAGGATGATCACGATGAGTTCTCCATTCTTGAGGAAGATCATCATCATTTTCATTTTGATGTGAAAGTTCATGTGTTTGTTCCGGATTGACAATTTTGCCATCTCCGCAAGAATTCTCATGAGATAGATCTATAGAATCATCAACATCACAAATAACAACTTCCTCCTTCATCCGATTTTTCATCGAACTTACCGAGATTGTCTTTATCGTTGTTAAGGACAAAACATTTTCACCCGAAAATATGAAAGTGAGAGATGTTTGGTTTTCTTCCTTTGTAAATCTCATATGGAGTTTTCTTTAGTATAGGTCTTATGATCACGCGATTGCTTACATAACATGCCGTGCTTACCGCATCCGCCCAAAAATATTTAGGCAAACTTGAGTCACTTAGCATGGTTCTAGCAAGCTCCACCAAAGACCTATTTTTCCTTTCAACTACTCCATTTTGTTGTGGAGTTCTTGGTGCTGAAAAATTGTGGAAGATCCTATTTTCTTCATAAAATTCTTCAAATAGACTGTTTTGGAATTCTCCACCATGATCACTTCGGATTGATGTTATCTTTAATGACTTCTCATTTTGAACTTGTTTTGCATATCTCTTGAATGCCTTGAATGCTTCATTTTTGTGCACTAAAAACAAAGTCCAAGTGAAACGGGAAAAATCATCTACAATAACTAAAGCATAAATGTTACCTCCGAAGCTTCTTATTCTAGATGGACCAAAAAGATCCATGTGCAACAATTGAAGTGGTCTTGTTGTTGAAACCACATTCTTTGGTTTGAAAGTTGATTTGGTCTGTTTGCCCTTTTGGCATGCACTACATAATTTGTCTTTGATGAACTTCATCTTTGGTAGACCAATAACTAAGTCATGCTTAACCAATTTGTTCAAGTGCTCCATGTGAATATGAGCAATCCTCTTATGCCATAACCAAGCGTCATTGTTGTTTACCATAAGACATTGTACCTTCATAGACAAATCATCTAGAGTAATCATAAAAATATTGTTAGATCTTATACCTTTGAGTTTTACCTCATTGGTTGCCTCATCCATAATAAGGCATTCTTCTTTGTTGAATTTGATTTTGAACCCTCTATTGCAAAGTTGACTTATGCTAAAAAGGTTGTGTTTTAATCCTTCAACATAGAGAACATCCTCAATTTGAATGGATGGAGGTGTGCCAACTATACCAACGCCAAGAATCTTTCCTTTGGTGTTGTCTCCATAGGTGACATACCCTTTGGCTTTATGTACTAGATATGAAAATTGGTGTACATCTCCTGTCATATGCTTTGAACATCCACTGTCAAGATACCAAAGATTTGATGTGGATTTCAAGCATACCTACAAAAACAAATTATTTCTTGTTAGGTACCCAAGTTGCCTTGGGTTCTTCATAGTTAGTTCCCTTTTTCACCCATGCATAATGTCCACTAGCCATACTGAAATTTCTAATATAGCATGCATTGGGTGTGTGTCCAATAATACCACAGTAAAAACAGTTTGGAACAAATTTGCTCTTGTATCTAGGAAATTGTTTTCTTTTAGATACATTAGCCTTTTTCTTTTGATGATTATGAACAACTTGCTTCTTTTCTACTTTCTTGGGATTGGAACTATTACTAGCCTTTACAAAAACAGTGGGATTGTTACTTGGTCTCTTAGAATTCACATAACCAAGACCTCTTTTATCATTTGGATAACGTTGTTGGCTTAGTAATCCTTCCAATCCTATTTGTCCTTTTTCATATCGTTCAGTGACTCTTTTCAATTGAACAATTTGAAAGACATTTGATTCACACTTGGAGCATGCAAACTTTTCCTTTTCTTTTATAAAATTCTGTTTTTGAAGATCAAAATCTTTAGTCATGGTGTCAATTTTTTCTAGACAAATTAGAAGTTCTTTTTCTTGGTTTGACACTTTTTTGTATAAACTTTTGCATTCTTTCAAGAGTTCATCAATAGCACCTTGAACATCATCATCAAAAAGATTAAATTCATTACTAACCTCTTCTTCGTCGTCGGAGTGATGCGATGCCATTAAGGCTAAATTTGCACATTCGTCGCTTTCCGATTCCGATGTACTGCTCATATCATTATCTTCCCATGTTATGTAGGCTTTCTTTTGTTTTGAGTCCTTTCCTTTGAATCCGTTTTTCTTTGGGAGATTTGGACAGTTTGGCTTGATGTGTCCTTGCTTTCCACATTCATAACATGAGACATCTTGTGTTGATGTGGAGGCTTCTCTTTTCTTGAAGTGCTTTCTCTTATGTGCATGAGATCCGCCTTTTTCATTTCTGCCAAAAAACTTCCCAAGTCTTTTCACAAGAAGCATGAAATTTTCATCTTCTTCCAGATTGTCTTCTTTTACCACTTCCTTTGAATCAACTTTTAAAGCAATGTTTTTGGACTTATTTTCTAGATTCTCATGTTTTTCAAGTCTACCGAGTTCCGTTTCATATTCTTGAAGTTTGCCAAATAGTGTAGCAGAAGTCATTGCGGAGAGACTCTTCTTTTCCGAGATTGCTGTTACCTTTGGTTGCCATTCCCTAGTCAATGATCTAAGGACTTTCAAGTTGATTTCATCATTTGACAAGGTTTTACCAAGAGCACTTAAGTGATTTGTCAAATGCACAAATCTCTTTTGTAAGTCAAGAATGGATTCTTCGGACTGCATTCGAAATAGTTCATATTCTTGACTTAAGGTATTTAGCCTTGATCTTTTTACTTCAGTCGTTCCTTCATGAGTTTGAACCAAGGTATCCCATATTTCCTTTGCTGTTCTGCATGTCGAGACACGGAAAAATTCGTCCATACTGAGTGCACCTTGAAGAAGGTTTATTGCCTTTTTGTCATAGAGAACTTTCTTTTTATCATCTTCGTCCCATGCAGTTTTAGGCTTTGAAGAGCCAACGCCATTGATTACCGTTACCGGGATAAATGGACCATTTTCAACAACATCCCATACTTCCTCTCCTTCTCCTTCTAAATGCGCCTTCATGCGTATTTTCCAAAAGTCAAAATATTCACCACAAAATAGAGGAGGCTTGTTGTTACTACCACCATCTCTGAAAACGGGTTGATGATTTGCGGAAGCCATTCTGGATCTCTAGGAGCAGGTTACCTATAACCTGCTCTGATACCAATTGTAAGTTTAAGATTGCGCCTAAGAGGGGGGGGGGTGAATTAGGTGGTGGTCGATTTTTGACTTATTTTATACTTTCTGGTTTTGATTTAGTGCTTTGAAAACTGTAAAGTGCAGAAAGTAAAGAGGCATGGAGATTTATCCTGGTTCCTTCCACACCCCGGAAGTATGTCCAGTCCCCTTGCAAACACGCAAGAGATTTTACTATTTTGTTAGAACTTTTACAAGACTCTTCCTAGTCTTATCAATTAAAGAACCTAACAAATACCAAGAACACCCTCTTGGATTTCCAATAAGTCTAATGAGAACAATCCTCTCAAAAGATACCTCTTGTTTCCAACAATGGACAACAAGGAACAAAAGTAATCTAATACTTAATTCCAACAATCCTGGAAATAAGTTACACTTTGTATAATTTTATGAAGTATGATTTCTTGAAAGATGTTGATCACATAGAGTGACTTCTTTGAAGTTTCTTCTTTCTTCTCTTGTAAGAAATTCAAACTGTAACACAATGGTTAGATAATTCTCAAAGATTTCTGTTCTTTATGTGTGTGAAAGTGCAGAAAATCTTTGTTCTTAAAAGTTAAGAAATATGAAGTTTGAATATATTACAAAGTTCAGATTTTATTGCATAAGAGAAGAGTTGTTTATGATTTGAAAGATTTTGTAATATATAGTAATCAAGATACCTTTCCAAATGGACACTTTTCTGTTTGAAAAACTTGATAAGATGCAATGTTTGATCATGCAACTATTGGATAAAAGGTGTGAAGGATATCTTGAAACCAGTTCAGATTTTTCAAAATTTTCAATGTGTAAATCGATTAACATAAGATGCAAATCGATTGCACGAGTTTGTAATGTTCAGAATTTCAAAATATTTGAAGTGTAAATCGATTAGCATGTTGTGTAAATTGATTTACAAGAGTTAAAAATTCAGTTTGTTCTGTGATCAATCGATTTACACAACATGTAAATCGATTGCTGGCAGAGACAATCAGTTTTTTAAAAAAGCATGTGTAAATCGATTTACACAAGATGTTAATCGATTTACAGCAGAGAAAAACTAAAAATTTGTTTTGAAATATAAGTGAAGTGTTGTGGCAAGTGTGTATATCATTTTTGAGCATTTCTAATCAATGTAGTTCAATTGAGAATTGATATACTTGATTGCTTGCCATGATCCTAGAAGCTTTGAGTGAATGATGCTTTAAGTTAATTTCACTTCTTTTCCTTCTTGCCATAATGCTTGTTTGTCTTTCATCAAACTAGCTTGTTTGTCTTTCATCAAAATTAAAGTTGAGTTGAGGCTTGAGATTACAAAATGTCTCCTTCGACAACAGGCTCCATGATCACTGGTAGGACAGCTGGATATGGCATCATGAGGTTTTGAGTGCGAGCTCGTACCCATTTGAGATAAGGCTCCAGAGGGATGGAATTCTTCTTCCCTAAAGTCTTATTATCAATCTTGCTTACCATGCCACAAGCATGTATAAACCTCCGACAATAACCTTAAGGATAATTTTCATAATCGAACACGATACCCTGGATAAGTTCGTCATGAGGACCATCTCTTCGAGCATAATCGAATTGACGTAGATCTAGAGAAGGGTTGTAAGTAATACCTCCCCTAATTCCAAGGAGTGGGACATTAGGGAATTCCCCACAACGGTCAATGATAGTGATATCCTCATGAGATCGGGAATACCAATAGATATATGTGTGAGAAAGTGACATTATTCTTTGCGGCCACCTCAAACCTTGTTCATTCTTCGTTACCGAGTGGGGAAGGTGAGAAATAAACCACCTAGACAACGGAGGTATACAACACATGAGAGTTCCTCGCCTATTCATAGTACGAGTGTGAAGAGAATGCAAAATATCTCCGAGCAAGGTAGGCACAGGATTACGAGCAAGGAAAATTTTGACAGTGTTCACATCTATGAGTTGGTCTGGATTAGGGAATAGTAGTAACCCATAGATTACAAGATCCAATATCTCCTCTAAAGCATGGAAACTCATAGCATCTAGGAACAGTTGAGCCTTCTCTATCATAAATTTAGCAAGAAAACCTTTGACTCCACTTCATATTTCCCAGTTAGATACAATGTCAGACCGTTTCAGATGTAAGGCTACTACAATAACTTTTGGATTTGGAGCTTCCTCTAAACCGGTGAAGAGCATCTGATCAAGAACATGTACTCCCAGTAATTGAGAAAACTCTTTCATTGTGGGTAGCAACTGATAATCGGGAAAAGTGAAACAATGATGTGGAGGGTCAAAGAACTGGAATAGGACACTCATCATGTCTTAGTCAAAACCCGGAGTAACCATACTGAGTAGTCGGCCATGCCTTTTGATAAATGGATAACTTTCGGGAACCCTTGATACTAACTCTTTAAGTTGAGGAGGCACCCTTACAAAGTTGACCCGGATAGTGTTTCTACGAGCAGAGGCCATAACCTGCAAAACCGAAGAAAGATAAATTCCTTGACCCTTGAAATGGTTAGTGAAAATGATATGGTATGATGTTATAATGTTATGTTAGGAAAATTAATCATACACAAACAAATCACACAAGGCCTTAGGTTTAAGCTTGCATGGATTTATAGGTAAGTACCTTCTTGAAGTTTTAGTTGGCTTAACCTGTCCTAAAAGAAGTAACAGGGTTCTAGGAGCCTCAATATCACTGATCTTTCTCCTAAGAATTATTTCAGCACAAGCATCTGATTTACGACTGAAATATCTCAAAAGTCCGACCTCAATGAGTGTAGCATCGAGTATCAACCTACTTCAGTCTGCACCAAATCCAGCTATCTCGCTACCTTCTAATGGCTAAGTTGTGTCAACTAAGGTTCTATAGTCAGTTAGTGTTTTATGACACCACGCGGAAGCCTAGCGTTCTCGTTGACTTAACTTAAGGGACACTGGCACCAACCAATGTGTCACACTAACGTAGCCATCACTTCAACCGTATCGTTATATGTCATACAGTTTTCATGATCTATTGCTACTTACCTAAAATGCCCCAGATCCGGGTATAGGATATTTTACAAGAATAACCCAAACAACCCTTAAAAATAAATCAAGCAAATCATACAAGGAAAGCAATTTAAAGGTGATCTAGCTCTAAGGTAACCCCACTTTTAGTAAACTCCCCAGTAGAGTCTCCAGTTCTGTAATACGGTAGAAGAACTAACTTTTGGTTTTGCGTTTTGTCACAAATGTTGCGGATAGCAAGAGTCGCCATTGACTTTTTTTATCCAATAAAGGAAAGGGTGAAAAGAACAGGAAATACCTTTTGAGAATTTTTCTAAGTAAGGGGGTATGTTATGAAAAGGGAAGGTGTTAGCACCCTTTTCATCCTTAGTTATCTATGGGCTCTTAATCGCTAGTTCACTTTTGAAAATGCTTTGTGAATATGTTTGAAAATATTTTGAAAATTCCTAAGTGCGGAAAACTTTGTAATGATTCCCGTATTGTTGAGAATGCATACAATGTGTTTTATCTTTGAAAATATTTTTAGAAAAGAAAGTGTATATGTGAGAAATAGTTTTGTTTGTGAGCAAGCGACTACGAGCTATCTATCTACTCAAAAGGCATTTATTCTTTTCCTCCTTTCCTTTAGATAGTGTTATCCTAACAATAGTTAGTAGGAAGTCCTATCATTGGACGTTTGAGGGACGAGCGTGGGTCATCATACAGTCATAGAAGGCAACTCGTAGGACGCTTTAGAAATTGTCTTAAGGGACTAAGATCGTTTACCGAGGAAGCATCGAAGGGTCATATAGGGACTACGATCTCTTAATCGAAGGGTCTTTGCTAAAGTATCCCACGTTTGAGGGACATGACTGTTTTTATCCGAGGCAACAAGTGAGGGTAACCCTAGAGGTACGCGTGTGCGAAGTGTTTTGATTTCAGTTGTTTTTCTTGAGATTAGGTTTTATAACGTTTGTTTTTATGTCTTTCCATGCACGCCTAATTAATATACAGTTAAATATATACATACATAAGTACAGAAAGTAAAAAATGCGGGAAGTAATTTACGCTATTACAGTGCTTCGGGGATGGAGAATTACAAACCTTAAAATGGGGTGGAAATGTAAAGAAGGCCTAATTTATCTATTACATACGATTGACATTTATATAATGGTAATAAGGCGAAAAATAAATAAACACGTAGAGATTGAAAAGAGGGAAAGATATTTAAAACCTAAAAGATTCTAAGTGTTAGAAAATATTTTTGGGTGTTTTTGTTTAGAAGAATATTTTTAGTTATTAATAATAATCAAACCTAATTCTAATTAATTTATTAGTTAATAAATAAAACCAAAATATGATTAAACTAAATTAATTTTAATAGTCAAAAATTAAATTAATTAATAAAAAAAACTAAATTTAAAATTTTATGATTTTTTTTGTGATTTTTATGATTAAATAAAAAAATGAAATTGATTAAAAAAAGAAAAGTAAATAATTAAAGCAAAAGAAAAATGGAAATGGGCCTGCAGTGCAAGCAAATTGGGGGGTGAGAAAAAGCAAAAATCTCAGGCCCAATAATGAACCCGAAGACTTGTGTTGGATTTGATGCAGAGAGTCTTTGATGGGTTATGGTGGGGATGCGCATTTATGGCATTTAGGTCTGGCTTGATAAGATTTGATGGTGATGGTATGAGGCCCATGATATGCGCGCTAGGATTGCTTGTACCTGATCTGCAAAGAAAATGTTAAAAAATAAAATGCCAGAGGAAGGGATCGAACCCCTGCCCTGGCGCACCAAAGCCTTAGTCACACGCTCACTTGTCGCTGGGGCGGTGTTGTACCCCAAAATTTTCCTTCTCAATTTCTCAAGAATCTTCTCACAAGATCTCCATTAATTCAAGAAAGTACAAGGTTTGATCAGCTCAAGACACCTCCTCTAGCACTAATGACTCAAGATTAGAATTTGAGTTTGTACAAGGACAATTTGACTTTTAATACTTCATATGACTTTCATAGATAATTTTGGACTCCCAAGATTGCTCATGTCAAGTTTCAAGCTTTGGATCACATTTTTGCTCAATCAATTGATCAATTGACCTAAAATCAACTAGATTGGGGAAAAAGTCAATTATGGTCAATTTATAGTCAAACTTCACAATTGTTGATCCACATCAACATTACAAACTCATATATGTCAATTAATCAAGTTTGGATCACAATTCCTCAAGAAATTTGATCAGATCACCAAAAAGGCAAAATGATCAAAATTAGGGTTTTGATTGAAGAGGCTTAATTTTTTACTGTTGAACAAATAATGACTTGTTGGTTTGAGACACGATATTAAGAATATAAATGAATCATTTTTACCTAATGGAATGTTTCAAAACATTTCTCATAATCAATTGATTGGTAGTTGAAATTTGGTCAATTGATGAAAAAGTCAATTGTACACTGAGAAGTCAAACATTGACTTTTTGATCAAAATCAAGTTTCCAAAATAATATTTCATCAAGAAATGTCAAAGTATGGATATTGTTCATCAAGAAATCAAAATTCAAGATTACTTTTAACATGAAAGTTGTAAATATCCACTATAATGCAAGATGATTCAAGAAAAACTTTCAACATGAAAGTTGTAAATCTCAATGAGATATAAAAACTTTGTAGGACAATACAAGTTCTAAAAATTATTAGATTTCAAGTTATTAGTTTATGAAGACATGTCTATGAAACTAAAACACTTAGTGAAATTTTGAGCATTTTAAGTCAGGATTTTGACCTAACTTCTTGGCCAAGTTTCACATAGTTCCAATTGGAGTTTTCAAAAGTGATTTAAATAGGAATTATAGATCATGTTACAAGCTTTCTAAAAATTCTAATAATTCCTTGGGATCATGTTTTATCAAGGAGAATCGAAAATATGAAGTTAGGGTTTCATTCTTGTTTTACAAGGCAGATTTTTAGGATGAACATGAACCAAATCCATGCGAGACTGCATAATCTTTGATTTGCAGGCTCAAACTTGTTTTTCACTCCATATTTAATGGTTTACACAATTTCTAGAGCCATGATCCAAGCACTAGAGCCATTGTCCAAAAGATTCATCCATTTTTGGAAGAAAGCAACATTGCCATTCTTGAAAAGTGACTTTAATCATAAAGTCAACTTGTATTGAGCCTCTAACTTGTTCCTTATGCACAAGCTTCCTTTACAAAGTCAGAGGAACATGTTTAAAGTTTGCAACCACTCTAGATAGCTTTGTACCATGCCTTAGAAAGGTGTTTGTCAAGATAACTTCAAAAACAAGTCAAAATCCACAAACATGTGATCTTATACATCTGAATTCTCCAAGCTTCCAAACCTTTCCTCTATAAATTGAGACATCACTTGCAATATAACACGCGGATTTACAAGCCCTCAAACCCCCTCAAACTAGAAATTGCAACATAAGCACAAAAACTTGTCATTTCTGATTTCTGAATACAATCTCTCAATCCACTAGTGCGTTTCTTGGCCTTTTGCTTCCAAAAGCTTCTAAACATCATCCATAAACAATCCCAAACCCTGTTACAGTTTTGTAATACCTCCATCACCATCCTCCATTTTCAAAAACATCATCTTGCACCTTGACTTCTCTAGGGAATTCCAGCCATCCATAGTTCAAGCTAAGGGTTGCATTAGATTCCTAGGAACTTGAGGAAGCTAACCTGATCATCACAGCAACTTGAATCAAGCTCTAATTCAAAACACGATCTCCAGATGCAAGGTGAGTTTTTTTACTTTTTATATCGTTATTTAGGCATTGTTAGGCTTGCATTTTCAAAGATAAAATGTAGATATCATTATCCTGAAACTGTACATATCCATAGATTTCATTTATATGGCCTGAGTAGGGAGAATTTTTGACTCGAACTTACTGAAAAAATTAGGTTAAATTTTATACCATTCAAAATTCATGCTTGTCTTTGATTTTTAGTTTTAATGCTTTACATTTCTGGAATCGTGATGAAATTTTCCACAAGTTTCATGTTCACATTTTTCATTTTGGTTGAGAGATGAATGAGATACAGGAGTTCAGGCTGGCGTGAGGTTGAAGATGAAGTTGTCTTCAAGAAGTGTCTTAAAATATAATGCATTGGTTTGGTATTAAACAACTGATGTATAGCCACCCCAGTGGTAGAGAGTGCGTGTGTAAGGCTTTAGCATAAAGGGTCCTGGGTTCGAGCCCCAGGAGCACCTTTTGTTTATTTTTCTAACATTTTTTGTCTCTTTTTGTCACAGAGCGCATTTGGGCTCACATTCAATGGACTTATCTCATTTTATTCAGTCCCACCCCCCTTTTCCACTACAACACACAACCTATTTACATTTTTTTCTGATTTCCAAACAAAAATCTTTAATGGGCCAAGCCTAATCAAAACAAACTGTTTTTTTTTCCTAACATACACCTAAAACCTATTTCACACCTCTGACTTGTTTTCTTTTATATTTTATTTTATTTTCTTTATTTTATTATTTTTATTATTATTATTATTATTATTATTATTTTATTAATAAAAATCCAAAAAATATTTTAGTCACTACTTACATTTTAACATACTTATTTATTTTCTTTCAAAATAAAAAGACAAAAATACTTTCTAAAACAAATTCCATTATTTTCTTAAATGAAATTAATTAGACTTAAAATTGATTTATAATTTAGGACTTTAAATTAATTAATTTTTATGTTAGTTTGATTAATTCTAACTCTTATTCACAACAAACCCTAAAAACAATTTTTTGATTAAATGTAATTTCTTTTCTTAACTAATTTAGGTTTAATTTTTCTTAATTTAATTAATTGTTTCTTTTAGTTAATTAGGACTAAAACAAAACCTATTTTCTTAATAAATCAAAACTAAAATAAATTCATTTTCTTTTCATTCATGCCTGTACATTATTTATTTCAACTTTTGTATATTTATCCATTAAATTCAATATGGTTGTAATAGATCTAGGTTTAATTTCTTGCAATCCCCATTTGTACATTTGTATCCCCCATCCCCCAAAATGATGTAATAGCATACAATTTACATTTCCGCAATTTATCGCTTTCATATAAATGCTAGTAATTGGGGTTTGTATGGCAAGATAAAATCAATCTTAGAAAACCCTAATCCAAGACAAAACAAGCATGAAATAAAAAACACTTGCACACTTGCACCTCTAGGGTTAACTCCACTTGTTGCCTTGAGAAAATGGTCATGATATGCATGTGAGACATCTTAGCAAAAACAATCAAAAATATAAGATCATAGTCCCTCGATGACGCTACGAATGTTGCCTTACGAATGACCTTGGTCCCTTAAGAGAAATGCTAAGACATCTCACAACATTGATATCTATGACCATACGTTAACCCACGTTCGTCCCTTTACATCCAAAGACAAGGCTACTTACCAACCAATGGTAAGATAGCAATATCAAAGGAAGAAAAAAATGAACAAAAAGACTTTTGAGTAGGTAGAACGTTCTTAGTTGCTTGCTCACAATCCATCTTCAAAGACAAACATCTTTTCAAACACACCAAGCACTTTCAAAAAACATGAAATATTTTCAAAAGTCCAACACTTTGTATGAATTCTTATAGAGACGAGAATCATTACAAAGTTTGCCTAAACGGAGGCGCTTTTCAATAATACTTTCAAAACCCACCACAAACACATTTCAAACAAAGCAATTTTCAAGTGATCTAGCAAGCAGCTAAGAGCCCATAGATAACTATGGATGAAAAGGGATCTAATACCTTCCCTTTTCATAATCTACCTCCCGAACTCAAGAAAATATCTCAAAGGTCTTTCCTGTTCTTTTCACTCTTTCCTTTGTTGGATAAAAGAAAAGTCGGTGGCAACTCTTACTATCCATAACAATTGCAATAAAACGCAAAACATCCAAGTCAGTTCTCCCACCGTATTACAGAATTGGAGAATCTGCTGGGGAGTTACTTAAAAATGGGGTTACCTTAGAGATTATATCACCTTTAATTTGCTTTCATTGATTGATTTGTTTGCTTTACATTTATGGGTTCTTGTCTGGGTTTGTACTGATCATCTACCCGGATCTGGGGACACTTTTAAGTAAATAGCAAAAAATGTGGAGACTGTACAGCGTAGACCGATATGGTTGAGACAATAGCTATGTTAGTGTGACATATTTGTGGGTACGAGTATCCCTTATGGAGAATTAAGGAGAATACGAGGCCATTATGTGGTGTCGCGAAGCACTAACGAACCTTAGAACCTTTATTGAACAACTTGGAAATTAGGAAGTAGTGAGGTAGCCGACTTTGGTGCAGTCCGAAGTTGGTTGATACTCGATACTACACTCATTGAGATCTAACTCGTGGGATATTTCGGTCGCCAATAAAGAGGCTTGCGCTGAAACAATGCCCAATGGAGAAGGATCAATGATAATGATATCTCTAGAACCCGGTTACTTTCTAGGACAGGTTGACCAACTAAACTTCAAGAGGGTAGTTACCTATGAATCCATGCAAGCCTAAGCCTAAGGAATTGTGTGCCTTGTATGTGTATATGTTTACTTGTACATAACATCATAACATCATACGGTTGTATTTTGGCACTAATCATTTCAAGGACTTTGGAATTTATCTTTGTGTTGTTTTGCAGGACATGGCTTCCATGAGACGAAACACTATCTAAATCAACCTCGTCAAGGTGCCTCCTCAACTTAAAGAATTGGAATCAAGGGTCCCCAATGATTCTCCCTTCATCAAGAAATACGGTCATCTCATTAACTTGGTTACAACAAACTTTGAAGAGGATATGGTGCATGTGCTATTCCAATTCTTTGACCCTAAACACCATTTCTTTATCTTTCCTAATTACCAACTTGTTCCCACTATAGAAGAATTCTCGCAACTCTTGGGAATCCATATTCTTGATCAATTACCCTTCAACGGTATTGAAAGAGACCCAAGACCTGAGGAGATTTGCTCGAGCTCTAAATTTGCAATGATCTGACGTTGTGTCCAATTGGGAAATAAGAAGTGGTGTCAAAGGGTTCCTAGACAAGTTTTTGTTGGAGAAGGATCAAGATTCTTGGAATGCTCTGGATCTACCAGCCTTTGAACAAGTGTTGGCTCTTATCATCTATGGGATGGTTCTATTTCCTAATCTTGACATACTCATAGATGTGAACACAGTCAAAAATTTCTATCTCGCAATCCGATGCCTACTTTACTTGGGGATATCTTGCATTCTCTTCACTCTCGCACCATGAAGAGAAGAGGTCTTCTTATCTGTTGCACTCCTCTGTTGGCTAGGTGGTTTATTTTGAACCTACCCCAGTCTATTGGGAAGAACGATCAGGGCTTAATATGGTCTAGTAGGTTGATGTCACTCACACATTCTGATATTTATTGGTGTTCTTGATCCATGGAGGACATTACTATTATTGACCGTTATGGGGAATTCCCTAATGTCCCTCTACTTGGCGTTAGGGGAGGTGTTGCCTACAATCCTTGTTTGGCTTTGCGATAGTTTAGGTATGCTAGGAGGGATGGCCCTCATGACACACTTGTCCAAGGAATTGCATTTGACTACGAGAACGATGTCCAAGGTTATCGTCAGAGATTCATACGAGCTTTGGGGAATGGTTAACAAGGTTGATAGCAAGACATTGGGGTATAAGAACTCCATTCCTTTGGAGCCTTATCTCAAGTGGGTGCGAACTCGCACCCAAAACCTTATGATGCCTTATGAGGCCATCCTACCTATTATCATGGAGCTTGTTACCGAAGGAGATGTTCTATATACTGTCCTTTACCCTGATATGCCTACTTCTCTTGAAGATTTGCAAAGAGTCTGGAATCATCTAAAGGGGGAGAGAGACACCTTTGAAGCCCATTTTTATAAAAGTGAAAAGAATACATTGGAGCTCATGAGACAACTCCATGAGGAGAGGAGCCTGAATGCCTATATTGCTCCAAAGAGGAAGCATCCATAGGAAATTTGAGCCATTGTTTTTGTATTTTAGTTCATTTTGTTTATTTTGTTTCAATGTAAGCCCAAGAGGCGTGTTATAATCAATTTTAACTTATTAATACAATTAATATTTGTTCCCTTTTGTCTAAAATAAATTTAAATCTTCTAAGTCCTTGAAATCACTTGCATACGCATTTTCATGCATCATAACATAAACAGGTTTTTCACAACAGGTTTCCTTATATTTCTACTGTTTATTTCAGTAAGATGGATATCGAACAAACAGTGAAGGACTTGCAAGTGCAGAATTCCCAGTTCCAAGAGACCTTGCTGGCCCTGGCTAAGGGGTAATAAGAGTTGATGACTATGTTAGTAGCCAAGAAGATAACCAAAAAGAAGACCTTCATCAACATGGGTAAGAGGTGTAAAGGTTCGGTTCGTCAGGTATAGATAATCTAAGAGTCGTCTAAGGAGGAAGAAAATCAAGACGACGGGGCAAGGAGCACCTGTGCTAGGGGTGCCAATAATCAAGCTTTTGAAGACAAAGATTATTTTGATGAGCACTATCCTACGCTGAGGATAAATACAAGTAGTTGGAGGATGGACTAAAGGTTGTTGAAGTTCAAGTCGTGTATGGTTTGGATTTTAGTGAGTTGGGCTTAGTATCTGGGGTCGTCATCTCCCATAAGTTCAAAATACTGGTCTTCGCCAAGTATGACGGGGTTTCCTGCCTGAAACTTCATCTAAGGTCTTACATGCGCAAGATACAGCCACACACTACCGATAAAAAGCTCTGGATCCATTTCTTCCAAGAGCGTCTGGATGGGACTCAACTAGAATGGTTCTATCAATTGTAGGGTTCCCGCATCCACACATGGGAAGATCTAGTCACTTCTTTTTATCATCAGTATCAATACAATGCCGATTTGGCACCAACTAGAGTCCAACTTCAAGGTATGACAATGGGTACTAATAAGGGGTTTAAAGAGTATGCACAAAAATGGAGGGATCTTGCTGGTAGGGTCCAACCACCACTAACTGACAAATAACTAGTTGACATGTTCATGGGTACATTAACTGGCCCATTTTTCAACCTATTGATTGGAAGTTCTTTGTCTGGTTTCACCGAGTTGATCCTAACTGGTGAAAGGGTAGAAAATGACATTAAGAGTGGGAAAGTTCCCATGACATCTGCTTCCTCATCCAATATTGTAAAGAAGCCCTTCACTGGAAAGAAGGAAACAAATTTTGTGTATGGGGCAAGGGCCCATACCAAGAAGGATCATCGACCTTCTATTAATGTTGTGTTAGTCTTCAACCCTCCATCAGCTCAAAGGCAATCATCCAACAATCAACGATCCGAAGTTACTTAGAGATAGTTCACGAGGATAAGCATGTCATTATCCCAAGCCTTAAAACATCTGTCGAAGGCCAACTTAGTGACATTGTGCGATACACCATCCAATCCAAACATTTCATCACCTAAGTACAATCCAAATGCCAAGTGCGCGTATCATTCCAACAGCCCTGGGCATGAAACTGATCAAATAGACAATAAGATTCAAGATCTGATAGACAATAAAACAATTGAATTTAATCCACCTACTACTCCAAATGTGATAACCTCCCCAATGTCGAATCATGGCAAAGGTGTTAACACAATTGATGATACTACTTTCGTATCTTCCATTGAATATTTAACAACTCCATTAACTACTGTGAAGGTTAATTTGCTGAGAGCCAGGGTGTTCCCTGGTTGTTCTAAAGATTGTGTTTGTTGTTATCAACAAGTAAACGCGTGCAAGCAGTTGAAGGAAGGTGTGCAACGCCTGATAAATAGTCACAAGATTCTGTTTGAGAAGATTCCTACCATCAAGAGTTTGACCAACAAAGCTGAAGACCTTGTAAAATCAAGCTCCACAAATAAGCTTTTGTATTGATGAAGGCAAAGATTTGTGATCAAGCATCAAGCATCTAAGGATAATATCTTCATTCAAAGATCTCAACAACTTTAAAGGTATAATAATATTATCTACTTTGATCTTAAGATATAGATGCTCAAAAATGAATAATAAATGTTTAAGAATCATTACTCAAGCTTTTCAAAGATAAAATTTCATTTTTCTTCTGCATGCAATCGATTTACATCTTAGTGTAATCGATTGCACACTTCAAAATTTTAGATTTTTTACTTCTGTTTCTATGTGAAATCGATTTACATTGCCTATGCAATCAATTGCATACTTAAAATTTTCAAAATGTTTGCTTCTGTTTCCCATGCAATCGATTTACATTACAAGTGCAATCGATTACACTCAGTTAAATTTTGCTACTGACTTTGCATGCAATCGATTACATTGTTAGTGAAATCGATTGCACTCTTAAAGATTTTGAAAAAATAGTTGTTAAAAACCTTGTGCAATCGATTTACACCAAGGGTGCAATCGATTGCATACTGCAAGAATTTGAAAAATAACAACTTTGTTCATGCCTTTTGATCATGCCTTTTCATTACATCTTTTCATTGAAACTTGGCATTTGTTCATGATACATTTCCAGATCTTCATGATGTTTCAAAAGGGTGTTATGAACATATAAATATTCCATTTCAAATCCAGATCTAACACCTTCTTTCATAAATATTTTCTGACATTTTAAAATACAAACTCAAGCATTCTTCATTTTCATGCATAAGTTTTCTACACATTTTCATACATTAACAAACAGAAAACTTTGAGCAAATATATCTTGAGTCTTTGTACAATATTATTATTGAAAGAAGAAGATTATACATTGTCAAATCACTCTAAGTGATCAATATTAATCTACTCACTCAAACTCACAAATTGATATTTACTTACTTACTTTCCAGGATTGTTGGAATTAAGTTTAAGTGTTTTTGTTAAAATCTTGTCTTTCTAAGTTGTTGGATACAAGTGTTGTTACTTTGAGAGGATTGTTCTCATAGGTAACTTAGTGAAAATCCAAGAGGATTGTTCTTGGTCTAAGAGGATTGTTCTTGGTTTGGTTGGTAGTTCTTGTTTAAGTTTGCCACAATAAGGAAATCTCTTTCATGTTGAAAGGGGACTGGAGTACTCTTGGACTGTGAGGGGAACCAGGATATATCGCCCGTATCTCTTTATTTTTCTGCATTTTTAAGCTTTCCTAAACTCACTTATAACCAGAAAAATAAGAACCATCATCACTAAAAACTAGAATTTTTAAAGTACCTAATTCACCCCCCTCTTAGGCGCACTTCGTACTTACAATTGGTATCAGAGCAGGTTATAGGTAACCTGCTCCTAAAAGATCCAGAATGGCTTCCGCAAATTATAATCCCGTTTTCAGAGATGGTGGTAGTAACAACAAGCCTCCTCTATTTTGTGGTGAATATTTTGACTTCTGGAAGATAAGCATGAAGGCGCATCTATAAGCACAAGGAGAAGAAATATGGGATGTCGTCGAAAATGGTCCATTTATCCCTATAACGGTAATCAATGGTGTTGGCTCATCAAAGCCTAAAACTGCATGGGACGATGATGATAAGAATAAAGTTCTCTATGACAAAAAGGCAATAAACCTTCTTCAAGGTGCACTTAGCATGGATGAATTCTTCCGTGTCTCGGCATGCAAAACAGCAAAAGAAATATGGGATACCTTGGTACAAACTCATGAAGGAACGGTTGAAGTAAAAAGATTAGGACTAAATACCCTAAGTCAAGAATACGAATTATTTCGAATGCAGCCTGGAGAAACCATTCTTGACTTACAAAAGAGATTTGTGCACTTGACAAATCATCCAAGTGTTCTTGGTAAAACTTTGACGATTGATGAATTGAATCTGAAAGTACTTAGGTCCTTAACTAGGGAATGGCAAACAAAGGTAACGGCAATATCAGAAAAGAAAAGTCTATCCAACATGACATCCATAACTTTATTTGGAAAACTTCAAGAATACGAAACGGAACTCGGAAGACTCGAAAAGCATGAAAATCAAGAGAAGAAATCCAAGAATATTGCTTTGAAGATAGACTCCAAGGAAGTTGAAAAGGAAAACAATCCAGAAGAAGATGAAAACTTCATGCTTCTTGTTAAAAGGCTTGGTAAGTTCTTCGGTAGAAATGACAAACCTTTTTCTCATTCAAAAGGAAAGAAACAATTTCACAAAAAGGAAGGCTCCACATCAACACAAGAAATCACATGTTATGAATATGGTAAGCAAAGTCATATCAAGTCGGATTGTCCAAAACTCTCCAAGAAAGGTGGCTTCAAAAGCAAGAAGGGATTCAAGAACAAAAAGGCTTATGTCGCATGGGAGGACAATGAAATAAGTTCCTCATCCGATTCCGATAGTGATGAAAGTGCAAATCTAGCATTGATGGCCTCACACCACTCCGATGATGAAGACAATGAGGTATGCTTGAAGACCACATGCAATCTTTGGTATCTTGATAGTGGTTGTTCAAAGCATATGACAGGAGACATAAACTAATTTTCACATCTAGCGCTAAAGGCCAAGGGTTTTGTCACTAATGGAGACAATAATAAGGGAAGAATCCTAGGCAAAGGCAAAGTTGGTGCTCCACCTTTCACATACATTGAAGATGTTCTTTATGTTGAAGGACTAAAGCACAATCTTCTAAGTATTAGCCAACTTTGTGATAAAGGCTTCAAAATCAAGTTCACCAAGGATGAATGTTTGATAGAAGACGAAGTCACTCATGAGGTTATACTTAAAGGTAAAAGAATCAATAATATATTCATGATTTCCCTTGATGATCCATATTTGAAGGTTAAATGTCCCATGGCGAACAACGATGATTCATGGCTTTGGCACAAAAGAATTGCTCATATTCACATGGAACACTTGAATAAATTAATCAAGCATGATCTTGTCAATGGATTACCTAAGAGAAATTTCGTCAAAGATAGACTATGCGATGCTTGTCAAAAAGGGAAACAAACTAGATAAACTTTCAAATCTAAGAATGTGGTGTCCACTACAAGGCCACTACAATTGTTACACATGGATCTTTTTAGTCCATCAAGAACAAGGAGTTTCGGAGGTAATGTATATGCTTTGGTTATTGTTGACGATTTCTCTAGATATACTTGGACATTCTTTTTAGTGCAGAAAAGTGATGCATTCAAGGCGTTCAAGAAGTATGCTAAACAAATTCAGAATGAGAAGTCTCTAACAATTGCCTCAATAAGAAGTGACCATGGCGGAGAATTCCAAAATTCTCTATTTGAAGAATTTTGTGGAGAACATGGAATATCTCACAACTTCTCGGCACCGAGGACTCCACAAAAAAATGGAGTGGTTGAAAGAAAGAACGGGTCTCTTGTGGAGCTTGCTAGAATAATGCTTAGCGACTCAAACCTTCCAAAATGCTTTTGGGCGGATGCGGTGAGCACGACATGTTTTGTTAGAAATAGAGTTAACATTAGACCAATCTTAAAGAAAACTCCATATGAACTTTTCAAAGGGAGAAAACCAAACATTGCTTTCTTTCATATCTTCGGGTGCAAATGCTTTGTCCTAAACAATGACAAAGATAATCTGGGTAAGTTTGATGAGAAATCCGATGAAGGTATATTTCTTGGTTACTCACTCTCTAGTAAAGCATATAGAATATACAACAAAAGAACTTTGACTATTGAAGAATCTATGCATGTTTCTTTTGATGAAACTAACCCCTCCAAGGAGGATAATATTGTTTGTGATAATGATGATGAAATTTTAGAAGGTCCTCAAGAAAATTCTTCCAAGGATCAACCCATTCAACTAGAAGAATCACCTCAACAAGAATCGAATCTCAATGATCTACCAAAATAATGGAGAACTCATAGAGATCATCCTATTGATAAAGTGATTGGTGATATAAGTCAAGGCGTGTCTACAAGATTAAATCTCAAGGATGCTTTCCTAAACATGGCGTTTATCTCTCAAACTGAACCTTTCAAAGTTGATGAAGCTTTAGGCGATGACCAATGAATCATAGCTATGCAAGAAGAATTGAATCAATTTGAAAGGAATCAAGTTTGGGAACTCGTTCCTAGGCCAAGCAACAAACACATTATTGGAACAAGATGGGTGTTCAAAAAAAAACTTGACGAGAATGGAATAATTGTTCGCAACAAAGCAAGATTGGTAGCACAAGGCTATAATCAAGAAGAAGGAATAGACTTTGAAGAAATTTCGCTCCAATTGCAAGGTTAGAAGCTATTCGTCTCTTACTTGCCTATGCTTGTTCATTAAATTTTTAGCTTTTCCAAATGGACGTCAAAAGCGCATTCTTGAATGGATATATCACTGAAGAAGTATACGTTAAGCAACCCCCTGGTTTCGAAGACTTCAAGAATCCAACTCGTGTATTTAAATTAAGAAAAGCTCTCTATGGACTAAAATAAGCACCAAGGGCATGGTATGATCGTTTAAGCAACTTCTTATGCGAAAAAGGTTTCGAAAAAGGAAAAGTTGACAAGACTCTATTTATTAAGAAAATCAAAGACGACACTTTGCTAGCACAAGTCTATGTTGATGACATCATCTCCGGCTCTTGAAATCAAGAAATGTGCGAAGAATTATCATCAATGATGCAAGGAGAATTTGAAGTGTCCATGATGGGTAAAATGAACTATTTTCTTGGACTTCAAATCAAACAACTAAAAGATGGCATCTTCATCAACCAATCCAAATATGCAAGGAACTCTTGAAAAGGTTTGACATGGATACCTGTAAGGAAATGTCTACACCAACGGGTTCTGGTTCTTATGTTGATCAAGATGAATCTGGTGTTTCCAGCAACATCACTAAATATCGAGGTATGATTGGCTCCTTATTATATTTGACGGCAAGTCATCCTGACATTATGTTTAGTGTTTGTCTCTGTGCCCGCTTTCAAGCTAACCCAAAGGAATCTCATCTCACGGCGGTAAAGAGGATAATGAAGTATCTCAAAGGAACAACAAATGTCGGATTGTGGTACCCTAAAGGTAGTGTCTACAACTTAATTGGTTATTCTGACGCGGATTATGCAGGATGTAAAACAGATAGAAAGAGAACAAGTGGCACTTGTCACATTCTTGGTAATGCATTAGTATCATGGGATTGCAAGAAACAAGCATGTGTTGCTCTAAGCATGGCCGAAGCGGAATATATTGCAGCGGGTAGTAGTTGCACTCAAATTTTGTGGCTAAAACAACAACTTCGTGACTACGGACTCGATCTAGGGTGCATTCCTCTAAGATGCGACAACACCAGTGCAATTAACATCACAAAGAATCCCGTCATGCATTCAAGGACTAAACATATAGACATTCAACATCATTTTCTCCGTGATCATGTTCTTCAAGGAGATGTCGAGGTAACCTTTGTAGATACTCATAATCGGCTTACCGATATCTTCACCAAACCTTTGGCAAAAGAACCTTTCTACAAAATTCGTCGAGAGCTCGACATACTTGACGAACGCGACTTATAAGGTACATTCTACCCTTGATATATCTTTTATATATGTTTTATACATGCTATATATGAATCTATGTTATGTACTATTTAAAATTTTCAAGAAAAAATTGGTTTTTGGACAATTTTTAATGATGCAAATCGATTGCACAAAGAGTGTAATCGATTGCACAAAGAGTTTTTTTTCAATTCTGTCCATTCTGTTTCATGTGCAAATCGATTGCACCTTTAAAGCAATCGATTGCACTATGTGCGTTTTTGCTTATTTTTTATTCTGTTTGTGTGCAAATCGATTGCACATGGAATGTCAATCGATTGCACGTACTGAAAGTAGCTTTTATGACAGAAAATTAATGTTGGTCAGAATTCTCTCTCTCATATTCCCAAGCCAAATACACTTCAATTCTAATAACTCATTCCCTACCTAACCAAATCACTTCCAAATCTCTCTCATAAAATCTTTCTCTCTCACAAAACCTAAAAACCCCAAAACCCTAAAACTCCATATCCATGGCTTCAAGAACAAAGAGAAAGGCTTCCGTTTTAGATAAAGGGAAAAAGAAGGTTGATTCAACATCCAATCCACTGCTTTCAACTCTCACCGAAGAGCAAGAAGCCAGATTTATCAAAGACTTTCAAAGGAAAATTGTATCCAACCCCAAGTATGGTATACTCTCCTCCTTTCCTCAAGAATGTTTTTCATTTCAGAATGATCTAGCTGCTTATGGTCTGGAACCCTTGATTTCTTCGTACGGTCCATACTACTCGGATTTGGTAAGAATGTTTTTCAGTAATCTAACACCCTACAAAGAAAAAATAGTCACATATGTGTTGGGCACTCGTATCTCTCTAACTCCTCAGGTTGTTAGTGAGATCTTGCATATTCCTTTTACCGGAAGCTCCCTATATGATCCTGAAAATGAGATATGGGATGGCTATCAGAAAAGGGATTCTTTTACAGCATTGGGCGGTTAAGTGAAGCTGAATTTTGCGGCAAACGGATACGTGGTCTTGGCGGAGTAATTCCATCCAGAGACTCCTAGAGTGCAGGTAACCTCCATATAGACGATCGCTTATTTCAATATTTCTTGGTATATATATTGTTTCCAAGATCTGGAAACCATTGCACGGTTACTGACTTCGAGATGCAGCTTATTTATGCAAGGAAGAAAGGAGTAAATGTAAACTGGGAAAGAATGATCATGATGCATATGCTGAGAGTGGATGAAAAGTCTAAATTCCTTCCATATTCTTATTTTGTCACTTTGATTATGGAGGAATTTGGTGTGGATTTTCGTGGTTTTGAAAAGGTGAATATGGATCCTAATCTAAACAAAATTCCAATTAAGAATGTTGATTCAAGAATGGGCGTACATTTTAATCCGGAGACAAAGACCATCACCTACATTGGTGAAGATGTTGTTGGCAATGAAGATAATGACCAAGAAGTTGAAGGCGGTGAAGCTATGCCTCCTCCTCCTACTGCTCCCTCTGGTCCAAGCAATCAAGATCTCATGGACTACATGTCTCAACAGTTTGCTTCTATGAACACCAACATCAACAATCAATGGAGTGCAATAAATGACTCCACTACAACCCGGATAAATGATTTTCGCTCGGATGTGAACCAACAATTCTCATACCTTTATTCTCACCTTCATATCCCACAATACGACCCAAATAACCCAACTGCACCTCCTCCACATTACACAGAACCTCCACTTCAACAACAATTCCCGAACCAAGGCTCATGGTCTTACAACCATCCACACATACATCACCCTTAATGTTCTGGATGATTTTTTTTCTATTATAGTATTGTCTTTCTATTTCAATGTTTCTTTTGTTAAAATTTTCTGTGTAACTCTTAAACAATTTGTGTTACTGTTTTATATTCTATAATTCTGTCAATATATTGCTCTATTATTATTTGCTTTAGGCATCTTTCCCTTCTTTTTGATAATGTCAAAGGGGGAGAAAGATGTATGGTACTTTATGCTTGTATTTCCCGTGTCTTAACTTTCAAGGTACTCTCCAATCAAGATGAAGAACTGCAAAGGATTCCAACCCTCTCCTACATAGGGGGAGTTTTGCATCTTAGGGGGAGAAGCTCTTCCGAAAGTACATCGCATAAAGCAAGATTTTTTGTCATCATCAAAAAGGGGGAGAATGTAAAATCAAGCTCCACAAATAAGCTTTTATTTTGATGAAGACAAACCATGGCTAACAAAGAAGGCAAATATTTGTGATCAAGCATCAAGCATCTAAGGATAATATCTTCATTCAAAGATCTCAACAACTTTAAAGGTATAATAATATTATCTACTTTGATCTTAAGATATAGATGCTCAAAAATGAATAAGAAATGTTTAAGAATCATTACACAAGCTTTTCAAAGATAAAATTTCATTTTTCTTCTGCATGCAATCGATTTACATCTTAGTGCAATCGATTGCACACTTCAAAATTTCAGATTTTTTACTTTTGTTTCTATGTGCAATCGATTTACATTACCTATGCAATCGATTGTATAATTAAAATTTTCAAAATGTTTGCTTCTGTTTCCCATGCAATCGACTTACATTACAAGTGCAATCGATTGCACTCAGTTAAATTTTGCTACTGACTTTGCATGCAATCGATTACATTGTTAGTGCAATCGATTGCACTCTTAAAGATTTTGAAAAAATAGCTGTTAAAAACCTTGTGCAATCGATTTACACCAAGGGTGCAATCGATTGCATACTGCACGAATTTGAAAAATAATAGATTTGTTCATGCCTTTTGATCATGCCTTTTCATTACATCTTTTCACTCAAACTTGGAATTTGTTCATGATACATTTCCAGATCTTCATGATGTTTCAAAAGGGTGTTATGAATATATAAATATTCAATTTCAAATCCATATCTAACAGCTTCTTTCATAAATATTTTCTGACATTTTAAAATACAACTCAAGCATTCTTCATTTTCATGCATAAGTTTTCTACATATTTTCATACATTAACAAATAGAAAACTTTGAGCAAATATATCTTGAGTCTTTGTACAATATTATTATTGAAAGAAGAAGATTATACATTGTCAAATCACTCTAAGTGATCAATATTACTCTACTCACTCGAACTCATAAATTGATATTTACTTACTTATTTTCCAGGATTGTTGGAATTAAGTTTAAGTGTTTTTGTTAAAATCTTGTCTTTACAAGTTGTTGGATACAAGTGTTGTTACTTTGAGAGGATTGTTATCATAGGTAACTTAGTGAAAATCCAAGAGGATTGTTCTTGGTCCAAGAGGATTGTTCTTGGTTTGGTTGGTAGTCTTGTTTAAGTTTTCCATAATAAGGAAATCTCTTTCATGTTGAAAGGGGACTGAAGTATTCTCGGACTGTGAGGGGAACCTGGATATATCGCCCGTGTCTCTTTATTTTTATGCATTTTTAAGCTTTCCTAAACTCACTTATAACCAGAAAAATAAGAACCATTATCATTAAAAACCAGAATTTTTAAAGTACCTAATTCACCCCCCCCCTCTCTTAGGCGCACTTCGTACTGACAAACCTTTCCATATTAACAATTTCCATCAAGCCTTTAGGATCCCCTTAAAGGGTCCTATTAGAATTTCAAATGAACCAACCATTGCTCCTTTAATAATCACTGCCGCTGGGCCTATTCCCTAATCGTCTAATAAAGTGGTTCATGGAACTATGGTGTCGAGGTTTATTATCATGGGATAAAATAAGATTCTTGTATTAACAAAGATGAAGCTGATGTCACTAATATTGCAGGTTCTAGTAAAGTAACAAGAACATAGATAATCTTTTCCTCTAATATTTCACCACCCACTACTACAACAACTCTCGTCTGCATAACCAATGACAAGTCTAGTGTCAACACTAGAGGCAAAGATAAAGAAGGTGAGCCTATTGGGATAGAGGCACCTACCAAAGACACTGACACTGAAGAACCCTCCACTCGAGATATGGAGGAAATCCTGAAAATCATAAAGAAGAGTGACTTTAAAATAGTTGAGCAGCTGGGGCAAACCCCCCCCCCCCCCAAATTTTTTTTTCCATGTTGTCATTGTTACTCTGTTCGGACGTTCATGCCCAGGCTCTAATCAAGTTCTTGAAGAAAGCCCATGTGCCCCAAGAAACCACAGCTGACCAGTTCTAGAATTGTGTAGCAAGTTTAACGGCTGATAATAGATTAGGATTCTCTGATGTTGATTTGACTCTTATGGGAAGGAACCACAACAAAGACTTGCATATCTCTATTGAATGCAAGGGGACCACCCTGGCCCATATCCTAATTGATACTGGCTCATCTTTAAATGTGTTACCCAAAGGTGCTTTGGACTGGCTAGATTGTGAAGGACTGATATTGAAGCTAAGCGATATTGTCGTAAGGGATTTAGAGGGGTCTAAGAGGATGGTTCATGGAGATGTGGATCTCCCAATTAAAGTTGGCTCACAAATTTTAAACTCTACCTTTTATATAATGGACATACGTCTCTCCTACTCTTGTTTGCTTGGGTGCCCTTGGATCCATGGGGCAGGGAAAGTAACAACCACCCTTCATCAAAAATTAAAATACCCAGTCAAGGGGAAGATTGTCACTGTCTGAGGTGAAGTGGAATTCATGGTGAGCCACCTTAATTTCTTCAATTATGTGGAAATGGATGGTGAATTCATAGAAACTCCATGCCAGGATTTCGAAGTTGTTCCTCCTATGGTTGTCGCCACCAAAATCTCCTCCAACATATCAAAAGCTGATGAAGTTATACCAAGAATGGTTTCACTTAAGGATGCATGTGCCGTGATCGAAGATGGAAACTGTACTATTTGGGGACAACTTCCCGACATTCCATTTAAAGCAGACAAATTTGGGTTGGGTTTCACCATCAAAGCTGAAAAAGAAGTCAGGAGTGCTCGCATGGAAAAGCCACCTCTCCACATCGGAAATCATGAAGTGAACGTTGTGGAAGACTTTGATGATGAATGTACTTTTGAAGATTGGATCTAGCCTACTTTTGAAGGAAAGCTCAACAACTGGCATGCAAAGGATTTCACCCACATCTCCTTCATTGAGGAGTAATTACTGTTTACTGTTTTCTGTCAATTCAAGAACTTTTGTCTGTAATCTTAAATTCCAAATAATGACTTTTAAGCCATGTGCCTTTCTCAGGGTACTATGGTCCATTTGTTAAGGTTTTTGTTCATGTTCATTTATCATATGATCATTTAATATAAACCATTGGACCTTTCGCATTCAAGTTTTTATGTTCATTGTCTTTATTTTCCTTTATTACATTTTTTCAATAGCCATGTATCTTACATGCACTCACACACACACACACACACACACACACACACACACACACACACACTTGCAGATCCTCATCCACTGCAGATCTCATTTCCAACGACTCTATTATTGTCGGTGATGATTTCAAACAACCAATTAACCAAGCCAAAGACAAAGGTGAGGAAGATCGTGAAATACCAAGAGAACTAGCCAGGCTTCTAATGCAAGAAGAGAAAGCTATTCAACCTCATGAAGAGCCATCCGAAGTTATCAACTTAGGTACTGAGACAAATAAAAGAGAGGTCAAGATCGGTGTCAACCTAGAATATGGTATCAAGAGCATATTGGTTCAGATTTTACATGACTATGTTGAAGTGTTTGCTTGGTCATATGAAGATATGTCAGGGTTGGATACTGACATTGTGGTTCATCGTCTACCAACAAAGGAAGATTGCCCTCATGTTAATCAAAAGGTTCATCGTATATGGCCAGACATGTGTGAAAAGATAAAGGCTGAGGTAATGAAGCAATTTGATGCAGGTTCTCTGGCTGTCACATCTTATCCTCAATGGGTTGGGAACGTGGTCCCCGTGCCAAAGAAAGATTGAAAGGTTCGTGTGTGTGTGTAGATTATAGGGATCTAAATGGGGCAAGCCCCAAAGATGATTTCCCTCTACCACATATTGACGTCTTGGTTGATAACACCGCTCAACATAAAGTCTTATCTTTTATGCATGGATTTTCTGGCTACAATCAAATCAAGATGGCTCCCGAAGACATGGAAAAGACCACATTTGTTACACAATGGGGCACCTTTTGCTACAAAGTCATGTCATTCAGATTAAATAATGCAGGGGCAACATATCAAAGAGCTATGGTAGCTTTATTTCATGATATGATCCATCATGAAATAGAGGTCTATATGGATGATATGATTGCAAGGTCCCAAACTGAAGAAGAGCATCTCGATCACCTACACAAGCTATTTGAGAGGCTGAAGAAGTACAAGTTGTGGTTGAACCCTAATAAGTGCACATTCGGAGTAAGGTCTGGAAAGCTTCTACGTTTTGTCGTCAGTAGTAAAGGCATCAAAGTTGATCCTGCAAAGGTAAGAGCCATTCAAGAAATTCCAGTTCCCCATTCTGAAAAGGAGGTTAGAGGATTATTGGGTCATATTAGTTACATTGCCAGATTCATATCTCACTTAACTGCTACTTGTAAGTCGCTCTTCAAGCTGCTGAAGAAAGATCAAGTAATTAGATGGAATGACGACTGCCAAATAGCTTTTGACAAGATTAAGGAGCACTTACAAGAACCTCCAATCCTGATACCTCCAATTGAAGAAAGACCTTTGATCATGTACTTGACTGTGCTAGAGAATTCTATGGGGTGTGTTAGGCCAACATGATGAGTCTGGCCCAAAAGAGCATGCAATATACTGCCTGAGCAAAAAGTTTACCGACTGTGAAACCAGATATTCACTGCTCAAGAAAACTTGTTGCACTCTGGCATGGGCTGCTCGCCTGCTAAGACAGTATATGTTGACTCACACAACTTTATTTATTTCTAAGATGGACCCTATCAAGTACATCTTCGAGAAGCCCACTCTCTCTGGACGAATAACTAGATGGAAAATGATTCTGACTGAATACGATATTCAATATACAACATAAAAGGCCATCAAAGAAAGTGTATTACCAGATCATTTGGCCCATCAAGCTGTTGATGATTATCAATCTATGAACTTTTACTTCCCGGATGAGAATATCATGTTAGTGACTGACTGTGCAAAACCTAGACCGTATGACGGAACTGAACAAGGATCCCGATGGACTATTGTTTTTGATGGAGCTTCCAACGCTCTGGGCAATGGAATTGGTGAGGTGATAATTTCTGCTGAAGGTTGTCACACTCCTTTCACTGCTAGGTTGTGGTTCGATTGTACGAATAACATGGTTGAGTACGAGGCATGCATCTTGGGTTTGAAGGCTTCCATTGACTTAAGGATCAGGCATTTGGATGTATTTGGAGACTCTGCTCTAGTGATTAGCCAAGTGAAGGGATAATGGGACACTAAGCATCCTAACATAATTCCTTACAATGAGCTTGTGTTAACTCTGATTCTATGCTTCGAAGAGATCACCTTTGAACACTTCCCTAGGGAGGAAAATCAGTTAGCCGACGCTTTGGCCACAATGTCTTCCATTTTCAAAGTCAAATGGGACAACGAAGCTCCTATGATTACAATTGAGAGATTTGACGAACCTGTGCACTGCTATGAGCTTGACACTGACAAAGAGAAACCATGATACCATAAGGTGAGGAGATATCTTGAGGCACAAGAATATCCTGAAGGAGCTTCCGTCAATGATATGAAATTATTGCACATATGTTCAGCCAAATTCTTTCTAAGCAACAGAATCCTGTACAAGCGCAACCATGATTCTACTCTACTCTGATGTATGGACAAGAAGGAGGAAGAGAAAATTATATAAGACATGCATGATGGCCTTTTTGGGACCCACTCTAGTGGATACACTATGGCCAAGAAAATCCTGAGGGATGGTTACTATTGGTCCACAATGGAAACTGATTATCATTATCACTCAAGGACTTGCCACAAGTGTCAAATCTATGCTGACAAGTTCCATGTACCTCATATTCCTCTAAATGTCATGACTTCTCCGTGGCCATTTGCAATGTGGGGCATTGACATGATTGGAGAGATCAAACCTACTGCTTCCAATGGACATCGCTTCATTCTGGTCGCTATTGATTACTTCACCAAATGGGTCGAAGCTGCCTCATTTGCCTCTATCACAAAGAATGTTGTAGCCAAATTCATCAAGCATAATCTCATTTGCTGTTACGGTATCCCCAAAAGGATTATCATCGACAATGGAACTAATATCAACAACGCTATGATTACAGAACTCTTCACTCAGTTTAAAATCAAGCATCACAATTCTTCTCCGTATAGACCCAAAATGAATGGCGCAGTGGAAGCTGCCAATAAAAATATCAAGAAGATTGTGCAAAAGATGGTGGTAACCTACAAAGACTAACATGAGATGTTACTGTTTGCTATCCATGGCTACCATACTTTGTATCGTACGTCAACTAGGGAAACTCCTTTCTCTTTGGTCTATGGAACAGAAGTCGTCTTGCTTGTAGAAGTCCAGATTCCTTCCTTAAGGATTATGAAAGAAGCAGGACTAGGAGAAGATGAATGGTTGCTGACTAGGTTGGATCGGCTAAACTTGATTGATGAGAAGCAACTGGTTGTTGTTTGTCGTGGTCATATGTACCAGAAACGCATGATCAAGGCTTTCAACAAAATTATCAAGCCTCGAGTATATCAGGCTGGCAACTTGGTGATAAAGCGCATCATTCTTCCATAAGGCGACCCCAGGGGAAAATGGACTCCCACCTATGAAGGGCTATTTGTTGTAAAGAAAGTTTTCTCTGGTGGTGCCATGATGATGACTACTATAGATGGTGAAGACTTCTCACATCCTGTCAACACAGACATAGTCAAAAAATACTATGCATAAAATGACCTCTTAGGTTGACACACCTAAGCAAAATTAAGGGCGTCCCGGCAAACCAAAAGGTTCGGGCAAAAGTTAGGGATATATGCAAAAGATTATACACCCGACAAGTCGAAAACACGAAAGGGCGACTTTGGAAAATGGGTATCTTGGTGGGCTGAAAACCCTAAAGGGCAGTCCAGGAAAACAGGGTTGAAAGCGTATGACTATGTCTCGTGGGGTCCTTATATCCAGCTTTACTACCAAGGTTCAGATTCAAATGGTCCAAGATCAATCCAATCAACTTATTTCAACGACAAGGAATGTTTGAAGACATCGGCACAATAGTGGAGTTTGAACACAATGAGATCACTTCCACATGGCTATTTATTTTTTATTCCACTTTGTATCCCTTTCGACGATTTCCTATTACTAGGATCTTCGTCTCTTTGTACATAAATTCCTATTCATGGGCAAAACATCAATACAAAAATACTTTGAAGAGTAAAAATTTTTGCTTTTTCCGTTTTAAGTGCAAAACGTCCAATGACTAAAATTGAATGAACATATACATACGAACATGATTAAACTATTTAGAAAATGTATGCTTGCAAGCAATAACAAGCATATCTTTAATATAGTTGAGATATCCCCACAAATTTGGATTCATGTGAGTCCCCGATCAGAGTTTCAATCTCCCGGAGAGCCTCTCCCCAGCTGAGTTGGTCTTAAAAAGAAGCTTTGTGGAAAGAGACACCCTCCCCAGTAGGTCGTCAAATATCTTCCCCAACAGTTCATCAAATATCCTCTTCAACAGAGTTTATTTACCCAACAAATTGTAATTTCCCCAACTTGATTTTTTTTCTCAGATTATTACAAATCAAGGTACCACAACCCCTAATCCCTAGTAAAATCCCCAACGTTGTTGTAAAGCCTTGAATTCGACCAGATAGCAGTTGAATCCTTTCTCTTTCAAGAAAGTTACTATAGAGCTTGGATCCGATCAGATACTAGTTCAACTTCATCCTACTCTCTAAAATACTTAATCATGGTCCCGGCCAGTTAACAATTCCAATTACTAAAGCCTGGACCCGACCAAATAATAGTTTAACTCTCTCAAATTATTGAAGCTTGGACCCGACCAGATAATAGTTAATCTCAATTTTGAGTTAAGTTACTGAAACCTGAACCCGACCAGATACCAGTTAACCTCAAAACATCACTGAAACCTGGACCCGACCGGATAACGGTCAAATCTCAAATTTCTTAGGCCTGGACCCGACCAGCAAACATTTCAAGTTACTAAAGTCTGGACCCAACCAGATAATAGTTCAACTTCTCAAAGTGCTTAAGCCTGGACCCGACCAGTTAACATTTCAAGTTACTAAAGCCTGGACCCGACCAAATATTGGTTTAACTTCTCTAGTTACCGAAGCCTGGACCCGACCAGATACCGGTTAACCCTAATTCAAAATACTGCGAATCCTGGACCCGATCAGATAACAGTTTAATTCCTATAAAATTACTAGAAAAACTCCTTCTCCCCCAGTAGAGTTTACCACTATCCCGGTGAGTTGCGGCAAAGCATAGATCTGAACATATAACAACTAACTTCTTTGTCCCCAACAAGTCGTTGTGAAGCCTAGAATCTGACCAGATAACAACCAACTTTCAAGAGATAGTTCCCCACTAGAGCAACGGAAGACTAGAAATCCTGAACTCTTTCCCAAGCAGAGATTAACACTCTCCACAGAGTCTTCTCAAGTAAAATCGACATTCCCCAGTGGAATTCTCCTCAACACAACAGGAATCCCCGACAGAAGCATCATATCCAACATCTATCAAGGATACGCTTCAATAACATTTTCGCATTCATACATCATATAACATATGTAACATATACATACAACATAATATCATTTATTTTGAGAACATCATTACACCATGCATATATTTGCATGTAGCTAACCCCTTTTTTCCTTACAGAAAAATCGTCGATCAAAAGACCTCTTTTGGACCAGAATTAATTCTCCTAGTTAAAGACAGGCAAGACATCTAGTTTCAGTATGAATCAACCAAAGATTCATGCTAATGTTTACTCCAGTTTCTACCATCATCTCTCTAAATGGAATCTATAAGCTCATTCCCAAATCAATACATCATCGAGTGCAAATTTCTGGGTACTTTAGTGTTCAATCATCTTTCACCTTCAAGTCACGAAAGACGGATCCGCCAATCTAAATCTTCAGGTTCAAGAAGATTGAACAGGGGCATCTGTTGTACCCCAAAATTTTCCCTCTCAATTTCTCAATAATTCTCTCACAGTATCTCCATTAATTCAAGACTGCACAAGGTTTGATCAGCTCAAGACACCTCCTCAAGCACTGATGACTCAAAATTAGGGTTTCAGTTTGTACAAGGACAATTGGACTTTTAATGCTTCATATGACTTTCATGGATCATTTTGGACTCCCAAGATTTCTCATATCAAGTTTCAAGCTTTGGATCACATTTTTGCTCAGTCAATTGATCAGTTGACCTAAAATCAACTATATTAGGGGGAATAAGTCAATTGTGGTCAATTTATAGTAAAACTTCACAATTGTTGATCCACATCAGCATTATGAATTCATATATGTCAATTGATCAAATTTGGATCACAATTCCTCAAGAAATTTGATCATATCACCAAAAGGGCAAAATGGTTAAAATTAGGGTTTTGACTGAATATGCTTAATTTTTATTGTTGACCAAATGCATGACTTGTTGGTTTGAGACATGATATCAATAATCCAAATGCATCATTTTGACCTAATGGCATGGTTCAAAACATTTCTCATGAGCAATTGATTGATAGTTGAAATTTGGTCAACTGATGAAAAAGTCAATTGTACACTGAAAAGTCAAACTTTGACTTTTTGATCAAAATCAAGTTTCAAAAATCATATTTCATCAAGACATGTCGAATTATTAATATTGTTCATCAAGAAATCAAAAGTCAAGATTACTTTGAAAAAGTCAAAGTTCTAAACACTTAGAAAATTTTCAAAGTGTTAAGAAAAACATGATAATTTCATAACTTTGTGCCAAATTTCCACTATAATGCAAGATGATTCAAGAAAAACTTTCAACATAAAAGTTTTAGATATCAATGAGATCTAAAATATTGTAGGACGGGACAAGTTCTAAAAATTCTTAGATTTCAAGTTATTAATTTATGAAGACATGTCCATGAAAGTAAAACACTTAGTGAAATTTTGAGCATTTTATGTCAGGATTTTGACCTAACTTCTTGGCCTAGTTTCACATAGTTCCTATTGGAGTATTCAAAATTTATTCAAAGAGGAATTGTAGAGCATGTTACAAGATTTCTAAAAAGTCTAAGAACTCCTTTAGATCATGTTTGAGCAAGGAGAATCGAAAAGATGAAGTTAGGGTTTCATTCTTGTTTTACATGGGATATTTTTAGGATGAACATGAACCAAATCCATGCTAGGCTTCATAATATTTGCTTTACAGGCCTCAAACTTGTTTGTCACTCCATAATTAATAGTTTACACAATTGCTAGAGCCATGATCCAAGCATTATAGCCCTTGTCCAAAAGATTCATCCATTTTTGGAAGAAAGCAACATTGCCATTCTTGAAAAGCACTACGCCAAACAAGACTTTAGACAACGCTTTTTTTTTTGCTTTTGACAGCGCTTTAAAGGGCTGTCTATTCCAACACTACTGTAGGTAAAGACATCGCTTTGTTAAAAGTAAAAGCGCTGCTAAATCCCCCCTTTAGGCAGCCCTTTTACTTTGAAAGTGTTGCTAAAGACCCCCTTTAGCCAGTGTTTTTACTTTTAAAGCGCTGATAAATGCCCCATTTAGCCAGCGCTTTTACTTTTAAAGCGTTGCTAAAGGCCCCCTTTAGCCAGCACTTTTTTTGAAACAAAAAAAATAAAAAATAACAAGCCCCTTTAGGCAGCGCTTTTAATGTTAAAGTGTTGTCTAAAGCCCCCCCTTTAGGCAGCGCTTTTTTTAAAAGCACTACTAAAGGCCCTCTTTAGCCAGCGCTTTTTCTGAAACAAATTTTTTTTTTCAAAAAAAAAGCCCCTTTAGGCCGTGCTTTTACAGTAAAAGCGTTGTCTAAAGGGGGTTTTAGACAATGTTTTTTAAAGCAATGTCTAATGCTCACGAAATTTTTTATATAACCTTTTTGAAAAAAAAAGTGTTGTTTGATATTGTAGCAGTAAAAATGTTCAAGACAAAGCCATTGGATTGACTAGACTTATACAGATCAAAAATAAAAATCGCCACCGCGCTTTATTGTTTCCAAAGGAATGGGAAAAAAGTGAATAACCCAAAAAAGAGGGGGGAAAGATTCAAGGTAAGGGGGTTGGTTATGTAAAGGAAAGGTATTAGCATGCTAAACATCTACGGTACTCTGCAGGACCTTCTTTGTAAAATCTGTATTTTTGGCTATAAAAGTGTTGTATAAAAATATATGGTGGAGGTGAGAAAAGAAGTGTTTTTTATTGATTTTTACACCTTCCGCGGTTGCGAACCTTTAGTGCCTATGTACCACCTTCCGTGCAATAAGGGATCAGGGTACACGTAGTTACTCTTTAAAATTTTAAAATTTAAGTGTGTTGGTTAATTTTTATGAGATAAGACATCATTGTCATTGTCCGTGTGGAAAACATACTTACTACCCACAATTATGAGGAAGGAGCATTTGCATCATCTCAAAGTGGAGGATATGGCTTGGATTTTAAAATCAACAATGCCTCACTCAAAACCTAAGTGGGAAATATCTTACTTCACTACATATCATAGAAGTATAGTTGTTTTCATCACTACAAGGATTGACAAGAGTCTAATCTTTTGAGAAAAGTTTAATGTAAAAGCCAAAGTGGCAAAAATGGTTTTAAATGAGATTGATTAAACTTTTAGTCTTCCGACAAGAAAATGTCAAGGTATTATTAAGTTGATTGAAGTTTATTTATGAAAAGGTTTTGAAAATGCATGGACTTAAGACCAAGTTTATTATGAAAGTGGTTCAAGTTTAAAACAAGAATAATTTTCAAAAGGAGGGAGAAGATTTTTGAAATTAAAGATGATGGGAGGAGAAGAAGAGACTACCCTAAAGCATAAGGTAAAAGCTAGGGATAAGAACCATCTAACCAATAAGAAGCCAATACTTGACATTATGAGTCAAGATAGAATTCCCATTCTTTGGATTGAAACCAAACAAGCAAATATACTAGACCTCTTGAGAGAATCAAACTTCAAGTGTATTAAGTCTTCATAAAAAATTGGGCAGAGTAACGACTGTATAAGGGTGAATTCCAGACTACAAACAAAGTATATAATCACAATAACCTGCACACAAAACAAACAAACAACCCAATGTCTTGAGGTAAAACTCAAGAACTCCATACAAAATATCAATTAAGGTCATAAGGTCTCCAACATAGGCCAAGTTCTCTAATCATAAGTCCAAGAAGTCCAATACTCCATAATGCCAAGGATAGTAACCAAGAAGTCCAAGTATTTTAAAGGTTTTTATGGTTCATGTTGATTATTAGGTGTCTTAGAAGAGGAAAGAAAAGGCTCAAGTGAGAAAAATAAAAATGACATGAAATGTAATGCTTAAAGTAAATGGTACATAAAGCATAAAAAATAAAAATAAAAAGGCATAAAGTAAAAACAATTTAGTAATTAGTGGTTAGTTAGATTACCCTCTTGAAACTTGCATTTGGAACTCATTAGAGGATTAGTAGAACCAAAGCCTCCACACAATAAGTTGAATTTTCTTTTTGTCAAGTATATCATCCATTTTAAATCCTCAAAAGTACCATTTAATGATCAATGTTGTTTAAGTGATCCGCGTTGACCAAAAGTGTTGTATATCCATTAGAGGATTGGTAGAACCAAAGCCTCCACATAATGAATCTCAAAGTTATTGGATCAAAGAGATCAAATTAACATACTTGGGCTTGCAAACATAGGTTTGGGCTACGAATGATCATTTATTCGAATCGGGACAAAATTTAGCGCTATGTTAAGCAATCGTAAGTGGACTTATGTAGAAGTCACACCTATTTTGAGATCGGTCAATAGCAATCTATGCACCATTTATTTTGAGACACGATATAGAGATCATGCTCCAATAACACTTAGTGCAATAAGAAAGGGATGGGATGAAGAGGGGTGGGGAATAATATACAAACCATATTTGAATTAAATTTTAATCAAACTATTATTAAAATCATTCATCCATTTTTGTAGAGTTAGACTCAACACCATGGATCCAATGATGTTAACAAAGTTCATGATAAAAAATTCAACCCAAGATCAGCCAGAAAAATAATCACAAAATAATATTGATTTTAATATATACATAAAAAAAAGGTTTAAGAAATGTTTAAAATAGAAATAAGAGATACAAATATTAACCATGTTCAAATTAATCATGAAATAAAAAGTAAGACCATAGAAAAATCAAAAATAGACTCAAATATTTTTATAAATGTTTTGGTAATTTTTTAAAGTCAGAAACTATTTTTAAAATTAAAAGAAATGAGTAAAATAAACCAAAAATAATAAAAAATACCAAATTCAGAAATAAAAAATAAATGAGGTCACCAATATTTGTCACAATATCATTGGATCATTCCATACTTTTTTCATAATTTAAAAATGCATAAAAGTATTTTTAAACATTTAAAACAAATCTAATAAAGTGAAAATTTATAAAAAATACCAAAACACAAAATAAAATTGTGAAAAAATAAAAATCAGAAAGAGAAAAATCAAAAATATTTTTCGTAATTTTTTTAGATTTTTTGGACTAAAAATGAATTTTCTATGAATTTTTTAAATTTAAAACAATTAAATATAAAAATTAGAAAAGAAAATAAAAACCAAAAAAATATGGGCCATCTGATCAATGTCAAAAAGAGTTAGTAAACAGATCAAGTGGACCTGGCGCACTGTGCATGTTATGGACTTTAGTGGATAATACATTGAATCATTAATTAAATTAGATTTCAAAAAAACCAAGTGGTGTGCTATCATTGGTTGGAAGATGACACATTGGTCATCTTCAACCTCCAGCCAACGTAAATTGCAGGTCTCTCAAACTGTAAAATCAGAAGCTCAGACCTATTTCATTCGCTTCATCTCTTCAAGACGAAGACAACCACACATTCGCGACAAATTTATATAAACTGTAGCTCAAGCAAATTGGAAGGAAAATTTTGAAATGGGATTTGAAATTTCGTGGTCAAAACAAGTTTCCAGATGAAAATAAGTGTTGCAACTAGAACCAAGGCAATGAGAGCATCACAATGATATCAAAGTTTTAAAGAATTGATGAAGGAATATACCTATTAAAGTTGAGTTGTAGAGCTCTGAAGCTGGACTTCTATGGAACAATCTAGGACACGATTCTTGAATGTAATTATATGGTTAGTTTCAGGGAAGATCAAGGAAGGTGAATTGATGGGAAAATTGGATTGAAAACGGCTTGAAAGCAGATTTCGAAGTAGCAGAATTTTGAGTTATGGAATAAGTTTAGCAGGGTGATTCTGGCTATCCAAGCTTGAGAAAATGAATGAGGCATGGCCCTCTATTTATAGGGAATCAAATGGAATGTCCAAGCGTGTGAAATGATGAAGTTTGGAGGGAAATCGTGTGAAGTTGCAAACAAGAAAAGTGTGACTTCTATTTTGATCAAAACTCATCCAAACACGCGTTTTGCTATGCTAATCACTTCTGGAGGTTCACTAAACATGTTTAGAAGCAAAAACGCGCAGAAACAAAATGTTTAGAAGCTAAACCAATGATTTCAAATTCTGACTTTTGAAGAAACTTCAATTCTAAGTTACCAAGTTCAAATCAATGGTATTCTCAGCTCAAGGGGTCTTAGGGCATGATTCTTGATGCTTTAGAAAGATGAGGTTACAAACTTGAAAATGGAAAAAGAATGGAATCAAATGGATGCTTGAGCTGAAAGTTACATGGAGTCAGAGTTGGGGAAAAAATTGACTTTCCATACTTAGAAATATTTCAAATTTTTCTTCAAAAGTGACCTATAATGTTTTGCATCCAAACATGGCCTTCCACTTGAAATTTGCTCTTGACCAAAAACGATGGCATGAAATAGTCCTCTTGAATGACATTTTGAAACTTGAACCATTCAAAATCTCCAAAAATTGAGAGAGTTATGAATTGTTGAAGTTGGAAAAAATCATGAAATGACCTATAATCTTTTGTATCCTTAGGGAATCTTCCATCCATTTTCTCCATTTGCACATAAAAGAAGGAATAAAGTTCACCTCCTCGAGATCATTTTAGAAAAAAATGGACTCAAGATGATAAAAATTGACCAAGTTATGATCATTTGAAGTCACATATGAGAAATTAGGGGTTCATCTGGAGGACTCGTAATCTTTATTCATCATCAACCTTCTTCCACATGAAAACTCCTTGAAACTTTTGAATTGATTTGTTGATAACCCTTTGAAGAGAAGGATGTATTTGGAATCACTCAAAAATACCAAAAGATGAGCAATATATACTTCTTTGAAGTTTAAAACCCTAGTTCTTAGGTCAAGAAAATGCTTTGAGGAACCTTGACAATTTTGAACAAACTTCTTGTACCAACACAAATGCTTTGTAAATAGAAGTCGTTGAGGATGAAAAATGAGAATTCATAGCCACCAAAGCCACTTCGATATCTTGAGAATTTAGAGAAATATGAACTTGTGATCAATGAGAACAAGACCTTGTCCAAGCATGACAACTCCTTTAATCAACCCCTTGTACTTTTGGATCAATCTTGATATTTTGGAATGTAGTGAACCAAAATAACCTTGCCATGCCATTTCCTCCAAAACAAATCCAATGGTGAGGTTTGAACTTCTCAAGCTTTATTGACTAGGGTATGTAAATAAACTCATGAACCCATGGAGTAACTTGCTAAATCTCATTGCCTTTACCTACATAAGTAACAAGCAAGACAAACCAACATTGCATTTTATTAATTAAAAGAATAAATCAAGACAAAAATATTCATGATCACAAAAGAACACAAGCCAAGGTGCTTGGTGATTCCTCAAAGAGCAAAGCTAAAGATAGGGAGGGGAACCAAGAATCCTAATGTGATCTTGTTGTGATGGAATCAACATGGTATGATGAGGGGATCTTAGGGGCAAAAATTGGGGTACAACAACTGCCCTTATTTATATTTCTTCTATCCGGTGATACGTAGGTTGAAAATCTTCATGTCAATGCGATCGAAGATACTTAAGTATAAAACAAACCCTATTTTTGGCCCTAAGATGCCATGCAGTGCTTATGAGCATGAATGCATATGAACAAAATCAAAGAGACGCAAAACACCACTAGGGATGTAGCAAAGAAAATACAGAAACAAAAGAGAAACTCGAACAGGAAAATAAATCACAGGTGGATCATAAGACTGACTCAGAGAGGATGGTAAAATGGTCAAAGGATACACCAACTCCTACTGAAAACAAAACTACCAACGGTCACTGAAGGTAGAAAGAGGAAAGAAATAACAACACCGACATTCACTGACGTTGAGCTACCAACGTTCACTAAAGGTGGAAGGAAAATGAATATCATAGCATTACTGTTCACTGACGATGAACTACCAACATTCACTGAAGGTAGCAAAAAGATAACAATCACCAACTTTCACTGAAGGTGACCTACCAACTTTCACTGAAGGTAGAAAGAGAATATATCATAGCACCGCTGTTCACTGATGATGAACTACCAACCTTCACTGAGGGTAGCAAAAAGATAACAATCACCAACTTTCACTGAAGGTGACCTACCAACTTTCACTGGAGGTAGAGAGAGAATATATCATAGCACCTCCGTTCACTGATGATGAACTACCAACATTCACTGAAGGTAGAAAAAAGATGACAATCACCAACTTTCACTGAAGGTGACCTACCAACTTTCAATGAAGGTAGAAAGAGAATATAGCATAGCATCGTCATTCACTGACGATGAACTACCAACATTCACTGAATGTAGCAAAAAGATAAAAATCACCAACTTTCACTGAAGGTGACCTACCAACTTTCATTGAAGGTGGAGAGAGAATATATCATAGCATCGTCGTTCACTGACGATGAACTACCAATGTTCACTGAGGGTAGCAAAAATATAACAATCACCAACTTTCACTGAAGGTGACCTACCAGCTTTCACTGAAGGTAGAGAGAGAATATATCATAGCACCTCCGTTCACTAACGATGAACTACCAACATTCACTGAGGGTAGCAAAAATATAACAATCACCAACTTTCACTGAAGGTGACCTACCAACTTTCACTGAAGTTAGAGAGAAAAATATATCATAGCGCCGCCGTTCACTGACGATGAACTACCAACGTTCACTGAGGGTAGCAAAAAGATAGCAATCACCAACTTTAGCTGAAGGTGACCTACCAACTTTCACTGAAGGTAGAGAGAAAAATATATCATAGCACCGCCATTCACTGACGATGAACTACCAACGTTCAGTGAAGGTAGCAAAAAGAATAACAAGTTTCCCTAAAATTCTGGCATTTCACCTAGAACGGTTCTCAACTTCTTCTTTAACCAAAGAATTATGCCTAGAAAGGGTAATATATAAGCTATCTCAAATAAAGAGACTACCAGTTGTAAAGATTTCACAATGAACTGTCTCTGCGATATTGAAAGTCTTGCCATCCACTGGAGTAATTTGGACAACAGGTTGCAAACTATCCACTCATAGAGAAGATAGCAAAAAATAGTTACGTCAACTTTTACAGGGAAGTACATGTTGTTCAAATAAAGAGACCTGCCACTTGCTGTTATGGAGGATTGTAAAAACAAAGACCTTTTTGGGAAAGAAATATGACTTTCTGGGGAAAGAAATATGACTTCCTGGGGAAAGAAATATGACTTCCTGGAGAAATGCCAATATATTCCTGCTTGAGGAGACAAAGGTCTTCTCGTGCAAAATAAATGCACATTCTCAAACCAATGCTTGAAGCTTGCGGAAATCCAAAGTAATAATATTGCCGAGGATCAAAAATTCAAACCAGAAATAAACTGGAATAAGACAGTTGTCCGAAACACTTCCTTTGAGAAATAAACTCAAGAGGGAGACCCAAATCAACCAGTCAAAGAGATGTATAAGAAGGCTGAAGCAAAAATCTTCCACGAGGGATAACTCAGTGGGGAAGTTGAAAGAATATACGCTTTATGCTTAAGGCCAACACTCTATTGAAGAGAGGACAACATAACATCTATAAAACAGGGTAATATGTCAACAAAATATTAACGAATGTGAATGAGCGATGATTTTCCAATTTCAATTATGCATGATGTGTGTATGAATGCATGAGTTTTTATCGCACAGATGCTAACAAAACAGATATATATAACACTGGGAATAAACAGGCAAAACCAACTCGGGCACAATCAAAACTCGGCCAAATTACATCTAAGATGAACAATCCAAGAAAAAGTAATTTCCAACTGAGGAAACAAAACCTACTTCCTGGCTTAACATTATTGGGGAGAAACGTAATTTAGTAGTAAACACAACATAGCGACTAAATAGTACAGATATAGGGACACAACATCCTCTCCCAGGTCTTTACCAGGGAATAACACTCAGACTTCAACGGGAAATCACATATTTTCAAAAGTAACGCTTCTACTAGGGATTTTGAAAAATAAATTTCAAGTAGAGAAAACGGACATCAAATCATCAAAACATTCAATGGGGAGTTCAGGCCCATTTTGAAAGAGGAAACACACAAACTTTTTTAAGGTGTATAATGTTCTATCACAAGCCATTAACTGGGGATTTCGTGATGACTTCACTCGTGAGGTTAACACCACGTCCTCAAAGGGAAAACCAATATACGTTATTCACTAGAGAAACCGGAGACCTGTGTTCTTCAAGAGTGATTATTGTACCAACTTCTCTGGGAAGAAAGAACCTATATTAAAAAAACGAAAACTTTTATTGGAGAAATCTGGGATTGAATCTTTATATCATGCAAACTCAGAAGATAGGAGAAATGAACCGAAACTTGATCGGGGACACTGGAGTCACAAACCCAATACAGCGAGAACATCCTGAGAAAAAAACTTCCCCGGGAAACAAAACTTCTTAAAACAACTGGAGTCCGTCCATTCTTGGGATCACCACTTTTGTTTTTCTCTTGCGTCACAAATTTTAAAGTAAAAGAAAATTGTAAATTCTTTTTGAAAATCAATTTTGTTATTTAATCTTTTCGCTTTGAAAGTTATTATCAATAATAAATGGAGTATTTGCAAGCTAAATAAAATAAGAAATACAAATAATTGGGTAAAATCTCAAATTTCATTAATAGAATGGTAGTATGCAAATGGCGAGACTCCATGGATGATTAGAAAGTTCGTAAAATGGTAATATATAATGGAAAAGATACATTGAGATACAACGACCACTATCCCCTCTAACAACTTTTGAAATCTCGAGCAGCAGCTTCTGTTTGAAGTATGATGAGGATTCGAGAAGATTGTTGCTTCAATGATCAAGCCTTGTCTGATGTAGTTACTTGCCAAGAAAGTCCCTAACTTTTTCCCGAGCTTCCCTTGCGGGTTTTAAACTTAGCGGGAAATTAATTCTGTTTATGTCTATAATTTTTTCCTAGACCGCCCTTTCGGGTTTTCGGCCTACCGAGACGCTCTTTTTTGCCTAAGCCGCCCTTTTGGGTTTTCAACTTAGCGAGTTGTTCTTTTATTTCTTTAGGCAAAGTATTTCTCGACTGCATCAGCATTCATGGGACGTGGGAACTCCTCGCCATCCATAGTTTCAAGAATTAATGCACCGCCAGAGAAGGCTTTCTTAACAACATATGGGCCTTCAAAATTGGGAGTCCACTTGCCCCTTGAATCAGCATTGAAAGACATGATCTTCATGAGCACGAGGTCACCTTCTCTAAATTCATGAGGTTTGACCTTCTTATCAAAAGCTTTCTTCATTCTCTTCTTATATAACTGTCCATGACACAAAGCTGACATTCTCTTTTCTTCGATCAAATTCAATTGGTCAAACCTGTTCTGGACCCATTCAGCCTCTGACAACTTTGTTTCCATTATCACTCATAAAGAGGGAATCACAACCTCGATTGGGAGCACAACTTCCATTCCATACACAAGGGAGAACGGGGTTGCTCCTATTGAAGTGCGTACAAATGTTCGATATCCATGCAAAGCAAAAGGGAGCATTTCATGCCAATCCTTATAAGTAACAACCATTTTCTGGATGATCTTTTTGATATTCTTATTAGCATCTTCAACAGCCCCATTCATCTTTGGCCTGTACGAAGAGGAATTGTGATGGACAATCTTGAACTCTTCACACAGTTCTGTCATTATTTTGTTGTTCAGATTTGAGCTATTGTCGGTGATAATTCTGCTCGGCACACCATACCGACATATAAGATTATTCTTGATGAAGCGCACAACCACCTGCTTAGTGACATTAGCATATGAAGCAGCCTCCACCCACTTGGTGAAGTAATCAATTTCTACCAAGATAAAACGGTGTCCATTCGAAGCTTTGGGTTTTATCATCCCAACTATGTCAATACCCCACAAAGAGAAAGGCCACGGGGAGGAAATCACATTGAGATGTGTCGGGGGCACATGGACCTTGTCTGCATAAATCTGGCATTTATGACACTTCTTTGCAAATTTGTAACAATCAGATTCCATTGTCAGCCAATAGTAACCTGCCCTTGACATCTTTTTAGCCATCGAATGTCCATTGGCATGAGTGCCAAATGAACCTTCATGAATCTCATGCATCAACATGTCTTCTTCGTGTATATCCACGCATCTGAGCAAGACCATGCCATAATTTCTCTTATACAACATATTTTCACTGAGGAAGAAACTGCCTGCCAATCTTGTCAATGTCTTTCTATCTTTCTTCGAAGCACCAATCGGGTATTCCTGAGTCTGGAGAAAATGTTTGATATCATAATACCAAGGTTTCTCATTTGCTACCTCCTCTATTGTAAACACATGAGTGGGCCTATCCAGTCGCCGAACCATAATTCGAGGTATATCATTCCTAGTATTTACTTGATACATAGAAGCCAGAGTTGTCAGAGAATCCGCCATTTGATTTTCATCTCTAGGAATGTGATAGAATTCAACTTTATTAAAGAAGGGTAACAACCTTCTAGCATAATATTTGTAATGGATCAAGTCGGGGTGACGAGTATCCCATTCTCCTTTAATCTTGTTTATTACCAAAGTTGAATCACCATACACATCTAGAATTTTAATTCTGAGATCAATAACTTCCTCGAGACCCATAATGCAAGCCTCATATTATGCTATATTATTAGTACAATCAAATGTCAACCTTGTAGTAAAAGGAATGTGCGATCCATGTGCAGTGACAATCACAACACGAATTCCTTTACCATAAGCATTCACAGCTCCATCAAATATCATACTCCAGCAGGATTTAGGACCAGGACCTTCCTCGGGCAATGGTTAATCACAATCTTTCACTTTCAGGAACATCACATCCTCATCGGGGAATTCATACTTCCCAGACTGATGATCCTCAACTGGTTGGTGAGCAAGATAATCTGCCAACACGCTGCTTTTAATAGCTTTTTGAGTGCGGTATTCGATGTCATATTCAGATAGCAACATCTGCCAGCGGGAAATTCTCCCAGTAAGAGTAGGATTTTCAAAAATGTACTTAATTGGATCCATTTTGGAGATCAACCAAGTAGTGTGATTTAACTTATATTGCCGCAAATGTCTTACCGCCTAGGCCAGAGAACAACATGTCTTTTCCAGCATGGAATAACGCGACTCACAATCAGTAAACTTTTTACTGAGATAATAAATGGCATACTCTTTCTTCTCTATTTCATCTTGTTATCCCAAAATACAATCCATAGATTTATCTAACACTGTCAGATACATAATCAACGGTCTTCCTTCGATAGGAGGGAGCAAGATAGGAGGTTCAAGCATATATTCTTTAATATTTTCAAATTCCCTTTTGCACTCATCCGTCCACATAGAACCTTGATCTTTCTTTAACAACTTAAAGATCGGTTCACATGTTGCAATCATGTTGGAAATGAATCTGGAAATATAATTCAAACGCCTGAGGAACCCTATGACTTGTTTTTTAGTTCTCGGCGCTGGCATCTCTTGAATTTCTTTGAATTTATCAGGGTCAACTTCAATTCCTTTTTGGCTAACAATGAAACCCAACAATTTCCCTGATTGAACACCGAAGGTACATTTATTTGGATTCAAGCGGAGACGATACTTCCTCAAACGCTGAAACAACTTCAACAAATCTTTTACATGCCCTTCTTCAGTCTAGGATTTAGCATCATATCATCAACATATACCTCGATTTGCTTGTGCATCAAATCATGGAATATGGTTGTCATAGCCCTCTGGTACGTTGCACCAGCGTTCTTCAACCCGAAGGGCATCACACTGTAACAGAATGTTCCCCAGGGTGTGATAAACGTTGTTTTTTCCTTGTCCTCCAGAGCCATGCTTATTTGATTATACCCTAAAAATCCGTCCATGAACGAGAATACTTTGAATTTTGCTGTGCTATCGACTAACATATCAATGTGTGGCAATGGAAAATCATCTTTTGGACTAGCTCTATTTAGATCTCTGTATTCTACGCACATGCATACTTTCCCGTCTTTTTTAGATACTGGGACAATATTGGAAATCCATTGAGGATACACCGACGTCACAAGAAAACCAGCATTAATCTGCTTTAGAACCTCCTCTTTGATCTTCACTGCCATATCTGGGTGAGTTCTTCTCAAATTCTGTTTGATTGGCGGACACTCTGGCTTCAATGATAAACAATGCTCCACAATATCTATATCTAGACCAGACATATCTTGGTAAGACCAAGAAAAAAATATCCACATACTCTTTCAACAACTCAATCAACCTGCTCTTCACGTCAGGATGTAGCAATGCTCCAATCTTGACTTCTTTTGAATCTTCTTCTGAACCCAAATTGATCACTTCCGATGGCTCTTTATATGGCTGAATGGTATTTTCCTCGTGCTCAAGCAACCGTGAGACCTCTTCTGGAATCTCATCATATTCTTCTTCTTCGGCCCCATACACAGGACATTCAAAGTTGGGAGAGGGTGTAGGGTCATTTTATTCAACGGGTTTTTTAATTAATCTGCACATATGATTTATGATTGCATTTAGAAACTGACACATATAACAAGTGATCGTGCAAATTTTTTTTTCCAGTTATTATTTATTTTGAAAGGTTTTTTTTAAAAAAAATTTTATTACCATTTTCCAAGAAAAAGCAGAAAATAAAGACACAATTTTGGGAAACAAAGACAACTTTTATTATTGATTTTAAAAGTCACAGCAAACAGATAAGCCATACAACATTAATACTTCCACCTTGGGCTGAGTGAAAGCTTTTCAAAAAGATTAAAAAATTAAATTACTTTGAAACATGTATGCAAGAGGGAACATCAATGGTGATCCAGTTATAAACCCTAACTCTGTGTCACGTAATTTGGCATTTCCTGCTCTGTTTCATCTTCCACAATGGCATTAATCCTAGAAACAGCTGGATGAAGATAACCCCCGCTACAGAAGACGTCTTGATACTTGCCTACAGCAGACTTCGGCTTCATGCTCTTACCTTTGTCATTCTTCAAAGAGAACCCTAAGCCATCTATGTTCTTGTTTACATGTGGATCTACAATATGTCCCCATACCTCACTATGACCCTTACACACAACTTTTTGCGCATCCTTAAGCGAAACCATGGAATTATCATTTCCTCTTATGTTGTCAATAGATAAAGCTTAGAACTGAGTTCCAATAGTAGCTTCATCTTCCTCCACAATGCTGAAAGAGGACAAATGAGATATCAATAATGCATGTTCCCCATTTATGATCACTACTTTCCCTTCACGTACACACTTTAGTTTCTGGTGTAAAGTTGAAGTGACAGCCCCTGCCTCATGAATCCACGGTCGTCCCAACAAACAGCTATAAGCGGGTACAATGTCCATGACCTGGAAAGTAATATGAAACAAATGTGTTCCAATATGAATATGCAAGTCCATTCACCAATAAAAGATTTCCTTGAGCCATCAAACGCTTTCACAATGATGCCACTCGAGCGCATATGTGTTCCTTGATATTTTAACTTCATAAGTGTACTCCTCGGTATAACATTCAATGTGGATCCATTATCAATCAGCACATTGGATAGTGAATCATTTTTGCAGTTCATAGAGATGTGGAGGGCCAGGTTGTGATTCCTTCCTTCATCTGGCAATTCATCATCGCAGAAACTCAAGTTATTACATGACGTAATGTTCCCTACTACACTGCTGAATTGGTTTACTGACATATCACTCTCCACAAAGGCTTGATCCAGTACCCTCATCAGAGATTCTCTGTGAGCAGAGGAGTTCATCAATAAAGCCAAGATATATATTTTTGAAGGAGTCTGCAGTAGCTGATGTACAATTCTGTAGTTGCTCATCTTGATTATTTTCAAAATATCATCCACTTATTTCTCTAACGTAGCTCCACTAGATTCACTTGTAGCCTTCTTGGGTTCAACGTTCTCAACAATTTTCTTTCCAGCACCAACAACTCCTTGAATAACTGGTGCAAATACACGACCGCTGCGGGTCACTCTACTATTCTCAGCAATATTTCCAACATCAGGCATTGGCTAGATGGGAATTTCCACTCCATCCTCTAAGTTTGTAGCGTTATATTTGTAGGGTACAACCTTATCTAACTTATAGGGAACAAGACCCGGCAAGATAATCAATAATGGGGTAACAACTGGCTTGCTATAATATTCAACTTCAAAATGGGCGAGTGCACCAAAAAAAGGTACAATGACGTTTACCCCTTCTTCAACACAATCAGTCATTATTAAGTCATCTCTGGAAAACAAATCCTCATCTAAGGAGAAATACTCATCTGCGGAGGCATACTCTTCATTTGACTCTTCTTCAGTCAAACAAACTATAACCATATCAACTTCATGGTAATCATTCCTTTGACCTGTAATCTTGATAGTTCCATTGTTCAACAACATATGAACACCTTTCTTCACGATTAAACAACCTCGGGAGTCTCGATAGTAAATTCGGCAAGATCCATACTGATGTTCCACTTGACCAGCCAAGTGGCAGAAAGTAGCATGCAATTGAACAAGATCATAATTCATATGCTCCACATCAAAAATTATGAACTCTCTCGGACATCCAGAAACCATATTCACCTCCTCTTCATACTCTTCCCTAGGCCTGATTATGTGGATGAGGCCCTCATCCATCATCTCTTGCAAATCAGCCTTTATCGTATCGCAACCCTGTATGTCTGTACTTCAAATATCACAACCGGAATGGTCATGCGTATATTAGCTAAATTCACAGAGGTCTGCATGCATTTTCACCAAATCTTCCTCTAACTAGATGAATGTCAAAAATATGGAAGTCGCATGGAGATCTGGCCTCCATATTCATAACATTTACTCCTCCATGCTTGGGTAGAGGATTTTCTTTCACATTAGGGCCCACATCCTTGAAAGATAGAATACCAGACTTCACCAATTTCTGCACCTCGGTCTTCAAAGGATAACAATTCTCAACATTATGCCCTGGTGCTCCCTGATGAAAAGCACATATTTGGTCTGCCTTGTAATACCAAGGCAATGGTGATGGTACAGCGGGAGATGGTCGGGTCTGAACCAACTTCTTCTGAACCAATGCCGGTAGTAATTCTGTATAGCTCATAGGAATAGGGTCATAACTCTCCCTTCTCTGATTATACCCTTGAATCCCCTGCTGGGAAGGTCTTTGATAAGCAATGATGGTTGGAGCTACACCCACAATTGGAGTAATTGAAGCGACTTGCTGATGACACTGAGAATTCCTTCTAGGAGTGTTAACCCTCCTCTCTTGCGTGACAGCATTTGCATCCCCTTTCTTCTTCTTATTAAACCCATAAGATGGCTTCTTCACACCTCCAGATCCTTCACTCTTCATTAAACGGCCCTCTCTTGCAGCCTCTTCTAAGAAGATACCCATGCCTACTATTTCAGTAAAGTCACTTAGCGCACTCGATACCATCCTCTCTTAGTAGAAAGCACCCAGAGTCTTCAAGAAAATCCTAGTCATCTTCTTCTCTTCCATGGGAGGAATCACTTGGGTGGCTACCTCACGCCATCTCTGTGCATATTCTTTGAATGATTCCCTGTCTTTCTGAACCATGGCCCTGAGTTAATCAAAGTCAGGCGCCATGTCCATGTTGTACTTGTATTGTTTGATGAACGCTTCTCCCAAGTCATTAAAAGTATGGATGTTGACGTTGTCCAAACTCATATACCACTTCACCGCAGCACTGGTCAAACTATCCTGAAAAAGTGAATCAACAGACGCTGATCATCAGTATGGATAGACATTTTCCTTACATACATCACCAGATGAGCACGAGGGCAAGTGTTGCCCTTGTACTTTTCGAATTTTGGGACCTTGAACTTCGCAGGTATCTTAACATTTGGGAACAAGAATAATTCATACACATTCTTCCCGAATAACTCTTTTCCCCTGAGGGCCTTCATCTTCCTCTTCATCTTGTCAAACTGCTCTTGAAAATCATTCATTCTGTCATAGAGACCCAAGTCTTCACTTGGTGGAGGGAAAGAATGACACACATCATCGTTAACAAATGGAACCATATTCACCGAAGGAGGTGCAACAGGAGCAGCATGCACCATAGGAGGTGCTGGAGTAACAATAGTCTGAACAACTGGAGTATCTTGAGGAGCAAGATTGAAACCTTCAGGCACAAAATTCTATGGCATTCCCCATGGGTAACCTTGAGGCATGCGATTCTGAACAACAACTGGAGTAACAGATACAGGAACAGTCGGAGCTTCAATAATAACCCTTGTTGGATGAGGTTGAACAATCGGTGGCTGATTCTGAGCAGCCACCATAGATTCCATCAGAGCAGTAAGATTGGCCATGCCGGCCTTTAAAGCAGAAACCTCTTCGCGCGGCTCGTGATTCTCTTATTCTAAGTTGTCCATCTTCTTTCTGAGATTATCCCGAGTTTTGTAGTGATGAGTCAGCTTGCTGAACAAAGTAAAGAATCTTGGTAAGACACCTGGATATTCATAACAAATGCAAGAAATGTGTGCAATATGATGCATGATGTGCAATGCACATGATTTTATTTTGTTCTTTAATACTTCAAGGGATTTTAAATTTATAGACATATTGAAAACATCAAAGTAATAACGCATTTGAAAATACTGAAAATTTTATTATAACAACTTCAAATGGATTACAAGTTTTAACGATCCCAAGTACAAGATGAAAATAAAATCTAAAACCCTGAAAAGCGAAGCTGATGGAGATCACTCTACGCGCTGGTGCTTCCCTGTGAGCCTGTCAATTTGAGCCTTCAACCTCTGGTTTTTTTCCGCATATCTGGTGGCAACCTCCTTCTAATCACCTGAATCATGGACTGAGCAAATAGAATCTGACTGGGGATTAGGAGAAAATAAATCCCCTTGCCTCTCCATGGTCTCTACACCCCAACTTTCAAGGATCTCAATCAAGTCATCCTTCTCCTTCAAATCTTCTCTATAGGAATTCTCTAGAGTTTGGAACTTATTCTTCCAAGCATCCTTTTCCTGTTGCATTCTGACCAAATCAAGGTGCAGCTCTTCTAGATCATCTAATAGGGGAGGAGTGGTCTTCACAAACAAATCAGGCATAGGTGTTTCCCGGGAATATGGAATCTTCAACTGAATGGCTCTCGTTTGGACCCACTGAAGATATGGCTCCAAAGAAACAACACCCCTAGGTCCCAAAATCTTTCCTACTCTTCTTATGAATGTGACGCCAGGCCTTTGCAATCTGCTCCCTAGCTTCCCTATGGTCTTCTCCCTCCTTCATAAATAAACTACTTAAATGAATACTATTTGGTTTATCCCTCATAAGATAACCAAGCTGTCGTCGTGTAAGAACAGGGTTATAGTTAATTCCTCCCTTTATACCAAGAAGAGGTACATTGAGGAAACTACCACAATTGTCAACAATCTCTATATCCTGGTAAACTCGATGATACCAATCAATATCTGAGTGAGTAAGTGCCATGATCTTAGGAGCCCAACGGGGTTCCTTCCTGACATCCCATAAAGCATCAGACTGAGGCATATGAGAGATAAACCACCGGTACAACAAAGGTGTGCAACAGATAATCATCCCCCCATGATAAGAATTCTGAAGATGAATGGAGTAATAAGTATCACCCAACAACGTAGGAACTGGGTTTCCAATCATGAATACCCTGATAGCATTGATGTTAACAAACCTATCCACATTAGGAAATAAGAAAAACCCGTAAGTAAGTAGAGCAAAGATGGCCTCTAATCCAATAAGAACTAGCTTTCTCCATAGTAATTAAAAGCGACTGTACTCTTCATCTTGGAAAAGTAACTAGCTTTCTCCAATAAGAACTGAGCTGGTAATCCGCTAATCCCTCCTTTATTAGTCATATGGGCTTCAACCTCAAACTTCCCCAGATGGATCAAAGCAGCAATCTCGTGTGGTTTTGGCTCCCCCTCTAAACCAGTAAAAGGAACACAATCGGTAACAGGTAAATCTAAAATATAAGAATACTCCTCCAGTGTAGGCATCAACTGATAGTCGGGAAAAGTAAAGCAATGATACATCGTATCATAGAACTGGACCTAGGTCGAGAGGAAACCCTCCTTCATCCTAAGCTTCATGAGAGGAATGATGGATCCATACTTCTTCCAAAAATCTGCAGAACACTCGATCTCAGGAATTAGACTGATCAACTCATCTATCTCGGGATCTTTGAAACTGTATTTATTGGTCTTTCTTTTCCCATAATCCATGGTTACCTGAGACATTCATAAATGGTTAACTTTTAAATCCCTTGAAATAAGATTTCTTCAAAAGATGCTTATGAGTGCATGGATGCATGATGCAATAATCACACACAAGATCACACATATAGGGTTCATAGGTTCAATGTCAAGAGTATGAGGTCGAAGGTACTACCCATAAGGTATGGTCTAAAAGTTATCACCTCCTGAACAAGGTTCTAGAGGTTCCCAGAGTTCACATCCTTCCTTCAGATATTACCAACTTCCTGATTAACTCTATAATTAGTAATATTCTCAAGAAAGACTCGTTCGAGCGTAGCATCGCGTGACAAATATTTCTGGATTACTCCGTCATAGCTTCTGCACTACACCTAAAAGGCCAAGATAGGTTTGGTATTCTACGGTCCTCAGCTTCAGCAGGCTCCCAGGTCAAAAGCAATACGTCTTCCCGATTACTCGGTAAATGACACTACAGGCAAAGGGGCCTCCACTGAGTGGGGGATCTCCTGCCTCCTTTTTGGGATTACTCCCTCAAAGTTAACATGACTATACCGCCCATTCTATCTTAAAGTTTGCCCAAATCCGGGTATAGGACTTATGAGTAATCACCAAGCACCCTGAAAACCAGGAAAATCCAGATAAACACATATACAACATATAACATATAAACAAAAATAAAATATATACACATATAAACAAAGATAGGCTCAACCCACTTAGGGATGGACCAGCAAGAGGTCAATCTTTCCCCAGTGAAGTTGCCAATTTTCTGTAGAGGTAGAAATGTTCAAACTAAGCCATTGGATTGACTAGACTTATACAGATCAAAAATAAAAATCGCCAACGCGCTTATTGTTTCCAAAGGAATGGGAAAAGAGAGAATAACCCAAAAAAGAGGGGGGAAAGATTCAAGGTAAGGGGGTTGGTTATGTAAAGGGAAGGTATTAACACCCTAAACATCTACGGTACTCCGCAGGAACCTCTTTGTAAAATCTGTATATTTTGGCTATAAAAATGTTGTATAAAAATAGATGGTGGAGGTGAGAAAAGAATTATTTTTTATTGATTTTTGCACCTGCCGTGGTTGCGAACCTTTAGTGCCTACGTACCACCTTCCGTGCAATAGGGGATCAGGGTACACGTAGTTCCTCTTTAAAATATAAAAATGTAAGTGTGTTGGTTAATTTTTATGAGATAAGACATCATTATCATTGTCCGTGTGGAAAACATACTTACTACCCACAATTATGAAGAAATAACATTTGCATCATCTCAAAGTGGAGGATATGGCTTGGACTTTAAAATCAACAATGCCTCTCTTAACACCTAAGTGGAAAATATCTCACTTCACTACATATCGTAGAAGTATAGTTTTTTGCATCACTACAAGGATTGACAAGAGTCTAATTTTTTGAGAAAAGTTTAAAGTAAAAGCCAAAGTGGCAAAAATGGTTTTAAGTGAGGTTGATTGACTTTTAGTCTTCCGACAAAAAAATGTCAAGGTATTATTAAGTTTATTGAAGTTTATTTATGAAAAGGTTTTGAAAATGCATGGACCTAAGTCCATGTTTATTATGAAAGTGGTTCAAGTTTAAAACAAGAATAATTTTCAAAAGGAGGGAGAATATTTTTGAAATTAAAGAAGATGAGAGGATAAGAAGAGACTATCCTAAAGCATAAGGTAAAAGCTAGGGATAAGAACCATCTAACCAACAAGAAGCCAATACTTGACATTATGAGTCAATATAGAATTCCCATTCATTGGATTGAAACCAAACAAGCAAAGATACTAGACCTCTTGAGAGAACCAAACTTCAAGTGTATTAAGTCTTCATAAAAAAATGAGCAGAGTAATGGTTGTATACAGGTGAATTCTAGACTACAAACAAAGTATGTAATCACAATAACCTGCGCACAAAACAAACAAAAAACCCAATGTCTTGAGGTAAAACTCAAGAACTCCAAACAAAATATCAATTAAGGTTATAAGGTCTCCAACATAGGCCAAGGTCTCTAAACCTAAGTCCAAGAATTCAAATACTCCATAATGCCAAGGATGGTAACCAAACAATCCAAGTATTTTAAAGGTTTTTATGGTTCATGTTTATTATTAGGTGTCTTAGAAGAGGAAAGAAAAGGCTCAAGTGAGCAAAATAAAAATGACATGAAATGTAATGCTTAAAGTAAATGGTACATAAAGCATAAAAAATAAAAAAAGGCATAAAGTAAAAGCAATTTATAATTAGTGGTTAGTTGTATGACCATCTTGAAACTTGCATTTGAAACTCATTAGAGGATTGGTAGAACCAAAGCCTCCATACAACAAGTCGCATTTGCTTTTTGTCAAGTATATCATCCATTTGGAATCCTCAAAAGTACCATTTAATGATCAACGATGTTTAAGTGATCCACGTTGACCAAAAGTGTTGAAGATCCATTAGAGGATTGGTAGAACCAAAGCCTCCACACAATGAATCTCAAATTTATTGGATCAAAGAGATCAAATTAACATACTTGGGCTTGCAAACATAGGTTTGGGCCACGAATGATCATTTATTCGAACCGGGACAAAATTTAGCGCTATGTTAAGCAACCGTAAGTGGACTTATGTAGAAGTCACACCTATTTTTAGGCCGATCAATAGCAATCTATGCACCATTTTTTTTAGACATGATATAGAGATCATGCTCCAATAACACTTAGTGCAATAAGAAAGGGATGAGATGGAGAGGGTTGGGGAATAATATACAAACCACATTTGAATTAAATTTTAATCAAACTATTATTAAAATCATTCATCCATTTTTGTGGAGTTAGACTCAACACCATGGATCTAATGATGTTAACAAAGTTCATGATCAAAAATTCAACCCAAGATCAACCAGAAAAATAATCACAAAATAATATTACATTTAATATATACATAAAAAAGTTTTAGAAATATTTAAAATAGAAATAAGGGATAAAAATATTAACTATGTTCAAATTAATCAAGAAATAAAAAGTAAGACCATAGAAAAATCAGAAATAGACTCAAATATTTTTATAAATTTTTTGGTAATTTTTTAAAGTCAGAAACTATTTTTAAAATTAAAAGAAATGAGTAAAATAAAACAAAAATAATAAAGTCAGAAATAAAAAATAAGTGAGGTCACCAATATTTGTCACAACATCATTGGATCATTCTATACTTTTTCAGAATTTAAAAATACATAAAAGTATTTTTAAATATTTAAAACAAATCAAATAAATTGAAAATTTATAAAAAATAACAAAACACAAAATAAAATTGTGAAAAAATAATAACAGAGAGAGAAAAATTAAAAATATTTTTCATAATTTTTTCAGATTTTTTGGACTAAAAATGAAATTTCTATGATTTTTTGAAATTTAAAATAATTAAATATAAAAATCAGAAAAGAAAATAAAATCCAAAAAAATATGGACCATCTGATCAATGTCAAAACGTGTTAGTAAATAAATCAAGTGGACCTGGCGCGTTGTGCATGTTATGGACTTTAGTGGATAATGCATTGAATCATTAATTAAATCAGATTTCAAAAAAAAAGTGGTGTGCCATCATTGGTTGGAAGATGACATGTTGGTCATCTTTAACCTTCAGCCAACGTGAATTGCAGGTCTCTCAAACTGTAAAATCAGAAGCTCAGACCTATGTCATTCGCTTCGTCTCTTCAAGACGGAGACAACCACACATTCGCGACAAATTTATATAAACTATAGCTCAAGCAAATTGGAAGGAAAGTTTTGAAAAGGGATTTGAAATTTCTTGGTCAAAATAAGTTTCCAGATGAAAATAAGTGTTGTGACTAGAACCTGGGCAATGCGAGCATCACAATAATATCAAAGTTTTGAAGAATTAATTAAGGAATCTACCTATTGAAGTTGAGTTGCAGAGCTCTGAAACTGGACTTCTATGGAGCAATCTAGGACATGATTCTTGAATGTAATTATATGGTTAGTTTCAGGGAAGATCAAGGAAGGTGAATTGATGAAAAAATTGGATTGAAAAAGGCTTGAAAGCAGATTTCAAAGTAGCAGAATTTTGAGTTATGGAACAAGTTTGGTAGGGCGATTCTGGCTATCCAAGCTTGAGAAAATTAATGAGGGATGACCCTCTATTTATAGGGAATCAAATGGAATGTCCAAGCGTGTGAAATGATAATGTTTGGAGGGAAATCGTGTGAAGTTGCAAACAAGAAAAGTGTGACTTCTACTTTGATCAAAACTCATCCAAAACACGCATTTTGCTATGCTAAGTGTTTAGAAGCTAAACCAATGATTTCAAATTCTGACTTTTGAAGAAACTTCAATTCCAAGTTACCAAGTTCAAATCAATGGCATTATCAGTTCAAGGGGTCTTAGGGAATGACTCTTGATGCTTTAGAAAGATGAGGTTACAAACTGGGCAATGGAAAAGAATGGAATCAAATGGATGCTTGAGCTGTAAGTTACATGGAGTCAGAGTTGGGAAAAAAAGTTGACTTTCCATACTTAGAAATATTTTAAAGTTTTCTTCAAAAGTGACCTATATTGTTTTGCATCCAAACATGGCCTTCCACTTGAAATTTTCTCTTGACAAAAAAAGATGGCATGAAATAGACATCTTGAATGACATTTTGAAACTTGAAACATTCAAAATCTCCAAAAATTAAGAGAGTTATGAATTGTTGAAGTTGACAAGCAATCATGAAATGACTTATAATATTTTGTATCCTTAGGGAATCTTCCATATATTTTCTCCCTTTGCACATAAAAGAAGGCATAAATTTCAACTCCTCAAGATCAATATGGAAAATGAATGGACTCAAGGTGATAAAAATTGAGCAAGTTATGATCATTTGAAGTCACATATGAGAAATTGGGGGTTCATATGGAGGACTTGTAATCTTTCTTCATCATCAAGCTTCATCCATATGAAAAATCCTTGAAACTTTTGAAGTGATTTATTGATAACCATTTGAATAGAATGATGTATTTGGAATCACTCAAAAATACCAAAATATGAGCAAGATATACTTCTTTGAAGTTCAAAACCCTAGCTCTTAGATCAAGAAAATGCTTTGAGGAACCTTGACAATTTTGAACAAACTTCTTATACCAACACAAACGATTTGTAAATAGAAGTTATTAAGGATGAAAAATGAGAATTCATAGCCACAAAACCACTTTCATATCTTGAGAATTTAGATAAATATGCACTTGTGATCAATGGGAACAAGGCCTTGTCCAAGTATGACAACTCTATGAATTAACCCCTTGTACTTTTGGATCAATCTTGATATTTTGGAATGTAGTGAACCAAAATAACCTTGCCATATAATTTCCTCCAAAACAAATCCAATGGTGAGGTTTGAACTTCTCAAGCTTTATTAACTAGGGCATGCAAATAAACTCATGAACCCATGGAGCAACTTGCTAAATCTCATTGCCTTTACCTACATAAGTAACAAGAAAGATAAACCAACATTGCATTTTATTAATTAAAATAAGAAATCAAGACAAAAATATTCATGATCACAAAAGAACACAAGCCAAGGTGCTTTGTGATTCCTCAAAGAGCAAAGCTAAAGATAGGGAGGGGAACCAAGAATCCTAATGTGATATTGTTGTGATGGAACCAACATGGTATGATGAGGGGATCTTAGGGGTAAAAATTGGGGTACAACAGATATATACAATTTTATATGCATATATTTTAACCATATTTGCACCAGGTTTTCACTATATTTTGCACATGTATATACCATTACAAATTTCACCAGATTTTCATTATTATTGCAGCTTCAATTCAATAAAAGATAATACCAAAAGATACTATACATTTGCACCAATGTACTTATATACACTATTACTCTTGTACATATATACTTTTACAAAAAAAAAACACCAAAATAACACCATTATATACCATTAAAAAATCTATTCATCTCTATCTTCTACATATGCACATATATCCTGAAACAACACCAAAATATCATAATTCATACCATGATTCAAACAAAATATATATAATTTACCACATGACAAACAACAACAAAATTGCAACACTTGAATATACTCAAAATTCTTATCAATTAAAGTAAGATTACAATATACCTTATATAACTTTCGTCTCAATAATATATTGACACCAATCCTCCTTAAATTCATCCAACATAGAACTTGAGTAATAAGCACACTTGAATTCATCAAAGTACTTCATAATAGTATAACATGGTATGTTTAAGTTAAAACTATTTAATTATATGAGAAATATGTGTTAAATATTAAAATAACTCCTAAGTTAGAAATCCATACCTTAGATCGAATCTCTATTCGATCCAAAAGAAGGATTTCTCTCATAAACCTCAACATGTAAAAACCTCAATTTACTTCATTACGCTGCCGAGGACACTGCACATGAAAATAAAATATGGATAAGGCCTAAGTTTTATCAAGTATCATCACTATTAATATAATCAAAATTGTGATAATTAATTAATATACCTCCACTATAATCCATGTAATGTTGTTGGCTTTACTCTTTGGTACTTCAACACCTCTTTGTGCTCAAAAAACTTGTATAATGCTAGTAAAATATAAACGCATATTTAGAACAATTCACATAAATAAATAAATAAATATACACATGAATATTTATAACAATATCACCTACGTATCAACCATATTCTTCATATCTTGGTATGTACTTGGATTATTGCGTAAAGAATCCAGATAATATACAACTTCTCTGATAGGATTAATCGCGACCAACAACGAATATCCACTGTAAGATTAAACAAATGTGAGATGAAAACTTTCTACACAACGTCAAAATATGAAAAATTATAATAGATGAATTTAGAATGAAAAACTAACCTGTTGTCGATATTAAGCGGTAAAAAGAACAACTTTTCAGTATCTTTGTCGGCCATAAAGCGCTCGAGTACATACGCCATGACTTCATCTAGTTTATGAATGATTAACCCTAAGTTGGTATTGAAAGAAGATAAGAAAGCGAATCTTTTCTCCAATCCACTCGGGCATATGAATTTTTCATGCAAAAACCTTAAATAAAAGACTTCATTAACATTTGTAATGAGTAAATGAATTGATCAATTAATTAGACAAAGTAGATCAAATATACCTTATGTATGTATTAATAACACCGAGGTGTAATTGCGTATGTTGTAAAACTTGATCAAAATCCTCCATACCAATTGTTTCGGAATATTCAAAACCAAAAATACCAAACTCCATAGGTAGAAGACAAGTATTTCCTTCCGAAATATCAAACATTTCTAAAAATGTCCCAAGGCACGACCTAAACTTGGAAGTAGGTTTTTTTTAGCCGCGGTCTTCTTAGAAACAACCTTTTTTTTGTATGTAAATGTTGCTAATTTCAGGATTCTTACCCCTACCGAAACCTTCATTCTCTTTAGCATGAATCTAAAGATCATATAATTAGTTATGTGAAGTATAAGATCACGAATTAACATTTTTCATGCATAAATATCATATAATTGTGATGTACCTCTTTTATTGATGCAACTGACTCGGTTTTCTGCGGAATCCCCTTGTCTTTTGCTTTGGATTTTGTTGGAGTCTAATTAACATAACCATATAAAAACAAATGTACGTAAAATACGCGTAAAAACATTGAATACTCAAAGGGTCATATATATGGTTTTAATCATACCTCATAATCTACACTAATGATGCTTGACGTCCATGCAACAAACAAACCTATTGCATCTCCCACCAGTGTGGCATCTGAAACATCGTCAGGATGTGGTAATAATGCATTCTTCTCCAAACAATGTCAACCGATACTTTTAAACATCCAGTAGGGAGCGGTTTCATGTGAAGTAATTCTCCCAAAGTGTTATGCACTTTTCCCTTTCCAACCATCTGATAAGTCGGTGACAATAAGTAGAGTTGACAAGGTGAAATTCCCTAAAACCAATAATAAATTTCAAATTGTTATTGTGTATGTATTTCAATTAAATAAATAAAGCTACTTTAATTTCATAATGATATATATAATTACCTCTGGAAGATTCCGTTGAAAATTACAATCGATACTACCTTTTTCACTAGTAGCTTTAAAACCTGAAGCTTGCTCTCTTAATTCTTTTTCCCTTCTTAATTCACGGACTTCAGCTTGTAGTGCTTCCAAGGTTTCCTGCAGTTCTTTATTGCTATGAGTCTTTTGTGTTTTCATCTTCAAGGATTTTAGAGTGATTCCAAATCCCTTACCCCTTACCCGACCAGAATACTCACGAACATCTAATGCTCGACTAAGTATGCTCCTGCAATCATTGTCTTCATCTAGACATATAGACTGAGATAGAGTCTCTTAAAATTCATATGAATATTAAAAATTTGTCTTAATTATATGTTACTAAACTTTTGATTTAATTAAAGAAATAATGTTATGCTTACACATTTCTCAAAAACTTTTTGAACATCTTATTTGACAACTTCATCCTTACCCACACGGGCTTCCTTCCACAAAACATGTGCCGGAAGAGATGTTTCAGAACTATTCTCTTTTGTTAACTACACATTAAGCCAAATAATATGATCAAATATAATTCATGATGAACAAGTATATCATTGCAATTTATAGATACTTATGATAAACTGTTCTAAGCATCAATATGCCCTTTTCTGTATGGATACGCGGGATTTGATGCTCTTTGCCGATTTGTTTCACTTACACTCTGAAATTCTTGGGTTTTTCGTTTGGCTTTAAATGTTTCCCATTCTTTAGGTGAAACTAAACTTGCATATTTAGATGGAAGCTCTGCATCAACAAAAAATTTATCTACATCCCTAAGAAACTTGATAATTAAAAAAGTCTTAAACCCTCTTAGTAGTTTTCCGGCCAATCGGAGACAAAAAGTTCTTCTAGTATCATCAATGTTGTTGAAAGACCTCTACGAAAAACATACACATAGTGTGTTAGTAGAAGTAATTTAAAGACATAATCATCATTAAAAACAAATTGGAACTTCATTAAATATGGTAGATGTATCTGTGATACGATGGAAGAACTGACTTGAGTGTTTTGCGTTTGATCGCAAATGTTGCGGTAAGCAAGAGTCGCCACCAAATTTTGTTTTATCAAAAAAGGAAAGGTGAAAAAGCATAGGAAAGACCTTTGAGATTGTTTCTTGAGTTCGGGGGGTAGATTATGAAAAGGGAAGGTATTAGCACCCTTTTCATCCATGGTTTTCCATGGGCTCTTAGTTACTTGCTAGATCACTTGATTTTGTTTGAAATTATGCTTTGTGTGGTTTTTGAAAAGTATTTTGTAAATAGGCCATTGTTTAGGCAATCTTTGTAATGATTCTCGTTCGTAAGAATGTAAACAAAGATGTTTGATCTTTTTGAAAATGTTTTCAAGTCTTGTAAGATGTTTTGAAAGTGTAAGTGTTTGTTTTTGAAAATAGAAAGGATGTTTTATTTGAAATGGAGCAAGTAATTAGGAGCAATCTACCTACTCAAATGTCTTTCTTGTTCATTTTCTTTTCCTTTGACATTGTTGTCTTACCATTGATTTGGTAAGAAACTCTATCTTTGGATGTTAGCGGGACGGGCGTGGGTCATCGTATAACCATGATTAGAAATGTTGCAAGGTATCTTAGCATTCTTTTTTTGAGAGACTAAGATCATTTTGTAAGGCAACTTAGATAGCGTCATCGAGGGACTATGATCTTGTATTTGTTTGTTTTTGCTAAGATACCTTACATGCGTCATATGGCCATTTTGTATAAGGAAACCAAGTGGGATAACCCTAGGGGTGCTTGTGTGCAAGTGTGTTATTTTCATGCTTATTTTTGTCTTGAATTAGGGTTTGCTATTTGGTTGGTTTTAATCTTTCCATACAAAACCTAATTACTAGCATTGTATATATGAAAGCGATAAATTGCGAAATTTAAAATTACTACGCTATTACAGTAATTATGGGAGGTATACAGTTTATGAATAGGGATTGCAATAATATAAAACTAATTAATCTATTACAACCAAATTGAATATGTACAAATAATTGAAGAAATATACATAAGTACAAATGCAAATGGAAAGAAATGATTTTTTTGTTTGGATTTTTTTTATATGAAAGAGGTTTTAACCTAAACCTAATTAGAGAAAAATAATTAAATCAAAATAAAATTAACTTAAATTAAATAATAAAAGAAATTAATTAAGAAAAGATTTTTGAATAAAACCCTAATTCTATTTAATTGATTAAAAGAAAATAACTTTAAAGAAAAAGTAATTCTGTATTTTTGTCTTGAAAATAATATATGGTGTTGTAAAATATTTTTGGCCTTTTTTATATTAAAATAAATATATTCAAATAAGTATAAAAGAAAATACATAATAATCTAGTTTTAAATTTAATTTACAAGATAATTAGTAAAGATAAATAAAGTATAATAAATAAAAATAATTTTTTGTGTGAGAAAAATATTTAAATTATGTAAAAACATAAATCTACTAATTTTATATTTTTTATGATTTTTTTTTTATTATTTTAGAAAATATATTTAAAAGAAAAAAATGAAATAAATAAATAAAAATAAATGGGCTAGGGGGTGTCACAAGTAGGCAGGGAGGGGAAGGTTAGAAAAAAGTTAGGCCCAGGATGGGGGAGGCCCATGCGCTGGGAGGAACCAAAAAAAAAGAGAAAATGTAAAAACATTTGCAAAAGGCAGCGCTGAGGTTCGAACCCACGACCTCTATCAATAACGCGCGCTGCCTTACCACTGGGGTGGTTGTACATCCGTTAACTTAAATGAAAGAATACATACATGAGGTAAAACGTTTTCATGGCCTGTACTTCGTCTTCAACCTTCATCTAGCCGGGCCACCTGTATCTCATTCATTTCTCAACAAAAATAGAAAATGAAAACAGGAAAGTTGTGCTATTTTTCCTCACGAATCCAACCATATAACTTATGTAAGATAAAAGTCAAAGATGGAAACTAATTTTGCTAGCCCTAAATTGAAACCTAATTTTCTAAGAAATTTCAAATCCGAAATTCTCTATACACAGTCAATATAAATGGGAACTATGAACATGGTCAGCTTTAGAGCAAAGATATCTACATTTTGTCTTCACAAATCAGGATCAAATGGTGCTTGTATGAAGAGATAGAAGTTTGAAAACTTACCTCTTGCAGCTGGAGTCGTGAATGGAGTTTGATCAACTTTTGAGATGGCCTAAGGATCTGTTTAGCTTGCCTGGACCTCCTTGAGTGTATTCCAACTCCTACTTTACCTTGAAAGTTCCTGAACCTCTCTACTCAAGTCAACTTGCAAGCTTGATGTTTGAAAATGGTGGATAGTGATGGAGGAGTTACAATCTTGAAACAGGGGCCTGGATTACTTTGGTATGATGTATAGAAGGTGTTTGAATGATTGGTTTTCAAAACGCACGAGTGGAAATGAAGATACAAGTTCAAGGCCAGAACTGTGTATCAATGGTGTTTTTTAGCAGATTTATGGTTTTTGAGTGTTTGAGATAGTTTCAGGGCACTAGCATTCATGTGTTATCTTTCAAATAGTGTATGTACTTATAGGCAAGAGGTTTTGAGGCTTGAAAAAACTCAGAAATTGAAATCGCATGTTATGGCTTGGTTACTTGATTTTAAAGCAAAGTTGACAAACATGGTTTCAATGTGAAGTACAAGGATTTGTAAGGTGGTTAGCAGGCTGTAGATATGTTTCTTCTTGCTTTTAAATGTTTTTGAGTCATAAACAACAATGTATGGGCTCAAGAAGAGTTGACATTGTGATTAAAGTCACTTTTCCAAAATGGAAGTGGTGACTTTCTTCCCAAAACGGAAATGTAACTTGGATAATGGCTCAAATGTTTGGACAATGGCTCTATCAGTTGTGTAAACATTAAATTATTGAGTGATTAGCAAGTTTGAAGCATGCAAAGCAAGATTTGTACAACATGCTTGAAGATTGGATCAAGTGTTCTTCACAAAATGGCTTGTAATTCAAGTTTAAAAACCCTAACTTCTTGCCTTTGATTCTTCTTAATCAAGAATGATCTCAAGGAGTTCTTGGACATTTTGGAAAGCTTGAAATGTTCTATAAAACCCATATTTGAGTTTATTTTTAAGATCACCCTTGGAAATATGTGAAATTTGCCATGAAGTTAGGTCAAAAATCTGCCTAACTAGGGCAAAATTTCACTAAGTCTTTTTTAGTTCATGAGCATGTATTCACAAAATTATAACTTGAGATCCAAGAACTTTTGGAAGAAGTTGTATGAAGAAAAGTTGTAGATTTCATGGATATATACAACTTTCATGTTGGAAGTTTCCTTTGAATCATCTTGTATCATAATGAAAAAATTGCTCAAAGTTATGAAAAAATAAGAAATTTTCAACACTTAGAAAAAATTTCTAAGTTTAGAAATTTTGAATTTTCAAAATGAAATCTTGATTTCTTGATTTATTGATGAATAATTTTCCAATTTTGACATGTTTTGATGAATTATGATCTTTGGCACTTGAATTTGACCAAAAAGTCAAAGTTTGACTTTTCAGTATACAGTTGACTTTTGATCAGTTGATTGCAAAATTCATCTGTCAATCCAAAGGATTTGAAATGTTTTGAATCATGTCATTAGGTAAAAATGATGCAATTGGACTCTTGAGATCATTCCTTAAACCAATTGACCATTTTCTAGGTCAAAAATCAGAAATTTCCCTTTCCCAGTCAAAACCCTAATTTTGACCATTTTGCCTTTTTGGAGATTTGATCAAATTTCTTGAGGAATTATGGTCCAAACTTGATCAAATGATACATATGAGTTTAAAATGTTGATGTGGATCAAAAATTATGGGGTTTGACTGTAAATTGGCCATGGTTGACTTTTTCCCCAATACAGTTGATTTTTAGGTCAACTGTTCAATTAGCTGATCAAAGGTGTGATCTAAAGCTTGAAACTTGACATGAATAATCTTGGGGGTCCATAATGACACATGCAAGTAATATGGGGCATTGGAAGTTAAAAAATCCTTGTGCAAACTCAAACCCTAATTTTGGTCATCAGTGCTTAAGGAGATGTCTTGAGCTGGTCAAACCCTAGTGCAGTCTTGAGCCAAAGGAGATCTTGTGAGAAAATTCTTGATAAGTGAGAGGGAAAATTTTGGGGTACAACAGCTGCCCCTGTTCAATCTTCTTAATCCTGAAGAGTTAGATTGGCATGTTTTACAAGTCGTGACTCGAAGGTGGAAGATGATTGGACACTAGAGTGCCCAGAAATTTGCACTCGGTGATGTGATAGTTGAGGGAATGGGCTTAAAGATGCCATTTGGAGAGGTGATAGAAAGCTGTAGGAGATAGTCTTAAAGATGCCATCTAAAAGTGATTGTTTGTATTGTAATTTGTAAGCTGAAAGAATGAGCATCAGAATGACGTCTATGTCTGGAGCGTATCTGAACTGTATCTGGGAGCTGATTTTGAATGAGTGTCAGGATGGCATCCGTGTTTGGAGCATATCTGAACTGTATCTGAAAGTTGAATCTGAATGAGTATCAGAATGGCATCCATGTCTGGAGCGTATCTGAACTGTATCTGGGATCTGATTTTGAATGAGTATTAGAATGGCATCCGTGTCTAGAGCGTATCTGAACTGTATCTGAAAGTTGAATTTGAATGAGTATCAGAACGAATCCGTGTCTAGAGCGTATCTGAACTATATCTGAATACTTTGAACATTGTTAATGGTAGTTGTTTGATTAATCATATCCTGAAAAAGATAAAGTGTTAGCTAATATGCAATGTTATGTTGCATGAAATGCGTAGTATAATGCATTCGCGTTATTAATGTTTATGATATATGGATGCAATATATGCGTATGTGAGCTAGTTTACTGCACTGCTGTTGGATTGGGGAAAACACATCCCTAACTGCTGCTGAGGATATGTAGTGTAAGTCTTCATCTTGTCTATTCGTTGCCTCGTCCGAAGATGATTGAATTGATTAGAACCTCTGAGTTTGTCAGTTGAAGCCAAATGTTGTCCTTAAGGTGATCCAACGGGACATAGTCATACGCTTTAATTCCCTAAGTTTTGCCTAGACCGCCCTTTCGGGTTTTCAGTCCACCGGGAGACCCTTTTTTGCCCAAGTCGCCCTTTCGAGTTTTCAACTTGTCGGGTGTACATATTTTTTTTGTTTTATCCCTAATTTTTGCCTGAACCTTTTTGGTTCACCGGGATGCCCTTGTTTTGCCTAGTTATGTCAACCTAGCGGGTCTCTTATGCACAATATCTTTTGACTATGTCCGCATTTGCAGGATGCGGCAGGTCGTTGCCATCCATTGTAGTCAAGATTATTTCCCCACCAGAGAAAATGTTTTTGATTACAAATGGTCCTTCATAGGTAGGAGTCCATTTGCCCCTAGGATCACCTTGTGGCAGTATGATGCACTTGATCACTAGATCTCCAACTTTATACATTTGGCGTCTGACCTTCTTGTTGAAAGCCTTTATCATCCGTTTTTGATACATTTGACCATGGGAAATAGCAGTAAGTCTCTTCTCATCAATCAAGTTCAGTTGATCAAGTCGAGTCTGGATCCAATCGTCTTCGTTCAACTCTGCATCCTTCATAATCCTTAGAGAAGGGATATGGACCTCGATGGGCAAGACGGCTTCCATGCCGTAAACCAGAGAATAGGGTGTTTCCCTGGTTGATGTGCGAGTTGTGGTATGATACCCGTGGAGAGATAATGGTAACATCTCATGCCATTCTTTGTATGTGACTGTCATTTTCTGTATGATCTTTTTAATGTTTTTATTTGCAGCTTCGATAGCACCATTCATCTTTGGCCGGTAAGGGGAAGAATTGTGATGCTGGATCTTGAATTTCTCGCACAAAGAGGTGATCATAGTGTTGTTGAGATTTGTACCATTGTCAGTGATGATCCTTTCTGGGACACCGTACCGGAAAATGAGATTTTGCTTGATGAAATGGGCAACAACATTTTTGGTAACGGAAGCAAAAGAGGTTGCCTCAACCCACTTTGTAAAATAGTTGATGGGCAATAGGATGAAGCGGTGTCCATTAGAGGTTGTCGGCTTAATTTCCCCAATCATATCTATTCCTCACATAGGAAAGGGCCAAGGAGCCGTGAAGACATTCAGAGGAACTGGAGGTACTTGCACCTTGTTAGCATAAATCTAGCATTTATGGCAGGTTCGAGAGTGTTGATAGCAATCTGCTACCATGGTAGACCAGTAATAGCCTGCCCTTAGGATTTTCTTTGCCATCGTATGCCCACTGGAATGGGTGCCATAAGTGCCTTCATGCAATTCAGCCATGATCCTTTCTGCTTCAACCTTGTCTACGCATCGAAGTAACACAGTGTCATGGTTGCGTTTGTAAAGAATGTCGTTACTAAGGAAAAATTTAGCAGAGAATCTCCTTAAGAACTTCTTATCATTGATTGAAGCTCCTTCTGGATATTCTTGAGCCTCGAGATACTTCTTGACTTCATGAAACCAAGGTTGGTCCACTACTTCTTCAGTATTAATCTCGTGACAGTGCGCTGGTTCTTCCATTCGTTCGATGGTGATCTAGGGAGCCTCATTATCCAAATTAAGTTTAAACATAGATGACATTGTGGCTAGAGCATCTGCTAGATGATTTTCTTCTCGTGGGAAATGCTCGAAGGTAATCTTCTCAAAATGTGGTAGCAATGTCCAAACATGTTCTTTGTAAGGGATCAGGTTAGGGTGTTTGGTGTCCCATTCCCCTTTTATCTGACTGATGACCAAAGCTGAATCTCCGAACACACTCAAAGATTTGATCCCTAGGTCTATGGCAGCTCTGAGACCAAAATTGCATGCCTCGTATTCCGCCATGTTGTTTGTACAATTGAAGCAGAGTCTTGTGGTAAAGGGAGTATGACACCCTTCCGGAGATATGAGTACAACACCGATACCATTGGCAAGTGCATTGAATGCCCCATCAAAGAACACAGTGCATCGGGATCCTTGTTCAGGTCCGTCATATGGTCTGAATTCTTCACAGTTATTTACCGTCATGATATATTCATCTGGAAATTCGAACTTCATGGATTGGTAGTCTTCTACAGCTTGGTGAGCAAGGTGATCAGCTAGTACACTACCCTTTATAGCTTTCTGGGTAGTATATTGTATGTCATATTCTTTCACGATCATCTGTCATCTCGCTATTCTCCCAGAGAGAGCAGGTTTCATGAAGATGTATTTTATTGGATCCATTTTAGATATTAACAAAGTAGTATGAGTCAGCATATACTGTCTTAGCTGGTGAGAAGCCCATGCCAGAGCGCAACAAGTTTTCTCGAGCAGTGAATATCTGGTTTCACAGTCGGTAAAAATTTTTCTTAGGTAATAAATATCATGCTCTTTTCGGCCAGACTCGTCATGCTGCCCCAATACACACCTCATTGAGTTTTCTAAAACAGTCAGATACATGATCAATGGTCTTCCCTCGACTAGTGGTATTAACACAGGAGGCTCTTATAAGTATTCTTTGATTTTGTCAAAATCAACTTGGCACTCGTCATTCCATTTGACTATCTGATATTTCTTCAACAATTTGAAGATTGGTTCATAAGTAGCTGTTAGGTGAGAGATGAATCTGGCGATGTAGTTTAAACGTCCCAAGAACCCTCTGAATTCCTTCTCAGTACGAGGAACAGGCATCTCTTGTATTGCTTTTACTTTGGCAGGATCTACTTCAATACCCTTGTTGTTGACGATAAAGTCTAGGAGTTTACCAGACTGTACCCCAAATGTGCATTTGTTTTGATTCAACCTCAGTTTATACTTCTTCAGTCTCTCAAATAGTTTTTGTAAGTGATCAAGATGCTCTTCTTCTGTTTGAGATCTGGCTATCATATCGTCCATGTAGACCTATATTTCGTGATGTATCATGTCATGAAATAAAGCTACCATGGCACACTGATAGGTCACCCCAGTGTTCTTTAGTCCAAATGGCATCGCCTTATAGCAGAAAGTGCCCCACTGTGTGACAAAGGTTTTTTCTCCATGTCCTCAGACGCCATTTTGATTTGGTTATAGCCTAAGAATTCGTCCATGAAGGAAAACACTTTGTGTTGTGTCGTATTGTCAACTAGAATATCAATGTGGGGGAGTGGAAAATCATCCTTAGAGATTGCCATATTCAAATCTCTGTAGTCCACACACATTCGCACTTTGTCGTCCTTTTTGGGCATGGGAACAACATTGGCAACCCATTGGGGATAAGAGGTGACAGCCAAGAATCCAGTTTTGAATTGATTCATGACTTCTGCTTTAATCTTTTCTGACATATCCGGCCTCATGCGGCGAACCTTTTGCTTTACTGGCGGACAATCCTCTCTTGTAGGCAGACGATGTACCACAATATCTGCATCAAGTCCTGGCATGTCTTCATACGACCAGGCAAAGACTTTGACATAATCGTGCAACAAATGAATCAGACGCTCCTTGATACTGGGTTCCAGATTGGCACCCACCTTGACCTCTTTTTTGTCTTCTTCGGTACCTAGGTTGATTGTATCCACGGGTTCTTCGTAAGGTTGAATGGTTCTCTCTTCTTGTTGTATTAGTCTGGAAAGTTCCCCTGGTACTTCACAATCTTCCTCACCTTCGTCTTCGGCTTGGTAGATTAGATTCTTAGAGTCACAAAAAGCCATAGCAGTATTGTTACCCATGGGATCCCGAGTGGACGTATACCTGCATTGTGAGTGTGAGTGTGTGTAAGGGTATAACTATCCTTGAAAGAAATAAAAATGTAAAAAGAAAAATAATGAGCACAAAATTTTGTATGTGAAAACGTCCATGATTCATTGATGTCATATGAAAATGAGATAATAACACTTACAAATGGACCATTGTGCCTCGGGTAAGACACAAGGTTTTAAAAGTGAGAATTGTTTTAATATTACAGATCCAACAAAATGTAAAGACAAATTATTGTGGGATAAAAGTGATCGGGACAAAAACTCTAGCCTTCCAGTTGTTGAGCCCTCCACTGACAGTCGAGAATATCCAATCCTCCAAGTCACAGCTATCTTCATCTCCTTCTACAGCTTTGACCTCGCGGTTACTGATCATCTTGGGTGGTCCTCCGGCGCGAGCGCGGCGTATATCCTTCTGAGCACTTGAAGTGAAACCCATGCCAAACTTGTCAGACTTCTATGGGATATTCGAGAGTTGTCCCCAGATAGTGCACCCGCCTTCTTCTACCACTGCTTTGGCATCCTTTAGAGATGACATCCGGAGCGGAGGCCTTGTGATCTTGGGAACAACCTTGGTTACTGCCACATCTTGCGGGACCTCTTCAAAGTGTTGAAATGGAGTTTCAATAAATTCACCATCTAATTCCACATATCTGAAGGAATTGAGATGGCTGATCATATACTCTTCTTCTCCATGAACGGTGATAATCTTCCCTTCAATTGGATATTTTAGCATTTGGTGCAACGTAGAGGTGACAGCGCCAACATTGTGAATCCATGGTCGGCCTAGCAAGCAAGAATATGAGGGAGGAATATCCATTACATAAAAAGTTGACTAAAAATTTTGTGTTCCAACTTTTATGGGAATGTCTACCTCCCCATGTACCATTCTTTTCGAGCCATCAAAAGCCCTTAACACTATGTTACTTGGCTTCAATGTCAATCCATCACAGTCAATCCTATCAAGAGCTTTTTTAGGCAATACATTCAGAGATGAGCCAGTGTCCACCAAAACATGGGCCAAGGTTGTGCCCCTACATTCAACTGAGACATGCAATGCCTCATTATGCTTCCTTCCTCTTGGTGTTAAATCAGCATCCGAAAAACTTAGACCATTATCTTCAGTCAAGCTGGCTACGCAGTCTTGAAACTAATCGGCAGATGTCTCTTGGGGTACATGGGCAGTTTTAAGGAATTTTACCAAAGCTTTTGCATTCGCTTTGGAACATAGTAGTAATGCCAGCATGGAAATTTTAGAGGGAGTTTTCCCCAATTGTTCAACTACATCGTAGTCGCTTCTCTTTATGATCTTTATAATTTCCTCCATCTCTTTTCGGGAGGTCTCAGGGATAGCCAATGACTGAGCCTTCGTCCAGATAGGCTAAATCAAAATACTTTTACCTCGAGTCTCGGTTAACTTAAAAGTAGGAGTGTCAGTATGAATGATAACAGGGGTTGCAACAGCTTTGTCAGTTTGAGTATTGGTGGAGATGATTGTAGGACCGAGAATAACCTTCGGAGGGGTAACAACAACAGGAATGATTACGGGTCCAGAAACAGCCTTTGGGGGAGAAATTTCTGGAGAGAAGATCCTATTACTTCGGGTAATCTTACTAGTCCCTGCAATATTACTGATGTCAGAATCCACTTTCTCAGAACTTGAATCTTTGGCGGCTGGCCAGTCCTGCTTGATACCATGGTAGTAGACATCCCCTTCATAATTCCATGGTACGGTCTTGTCTGATGAATATGGGATTGGTCCAGGCATTGTAATTATTAAAAGAGTTGCTTTCGGAACTAATTTAATTCTAAAGGGTCTTTTGGTGGAGACCCTGGAAGAATTTTCGGAAATGGTAATGATATAAACATCTTCAAAAGGAACAAGTGAAACAGAAGCCTTCTCGAATAAAATTTCTTTGTTATCTATTAGGCACTGAACGCCTGCTTTCAACAAAAGGCAGCTAGTTGGTGAGGACAAACAGAAATGGAAAACTTCATTACAGCCCGGGAACACCGCGGCATTCAACAAGTTCATTTTGATAGTCATAAGTGGGGTCATATGTTCATCACCTGAAGTAACAAACATTTCTTCTTCAATGGCATTGGTATTATGGCCATGTCCGGGCATAGGGGAAGAAATGACATTTAGTTTTTCAGGCGCATCGAATTCAATCTCTTTTGATTCAATGAGGTCTTGTATTTTGTTCTTTAGAGCCCAACAGTTATTAGTGTCGTGGCCGGGACTTTCAGAGTGGTATGCACAACGGGCATTGAGATGATAGTGAGGATATCTTGTGTTGAGGTTTTTTGGAGCTTCTTTTAAGGTCACCAAATTGGATCTTAGTATATGCGGTAATACTTGAGACAGGGTCATATTGATTCTGGTGAATTGTCTGACTGGCCTTTCCATCCTTGGTTGATTATTTCTTTGTTGATCAGGCGTAGGCTTAGGAATCATAACAGCCCCCACCATTGGTCGACGTTCGGCCCTATCTTGATTTCTATGAGGATAAACGGCAACCACTTCTTTCTTTCCGATAAATGGCTTCCTTATGGAAGCAGAGGAGGATGTATCTTTCTGAATCTTTCCACTTTTTATACCGGCTTCTACCCTTTCTCCGGTCAATATCAATTCAGTAAAACCTACAAATGAACTTCCAATTAAATGATTGAAGAAGGGACCAGACAAGGTTCCTAAGAACATGTCTACTAACTCTCTCTCAGATAGAGGGGGTTGAACTCTTCCAGCCAGGTCTCTCCATTTTTGCGCATAGTCCTTGAAAACTTCATTGGAAACCATAGTCATACTCTGGAATTGAGTACGGGTAGGCACCAGATCAGCATTGTATTGGTATTGTTTGTAGAAGGCTGCAGCAAGATATTCCTAATTGTGAACGTTGGCTCTTTCTAGTTGGTAAAACCAGTCAAGTTGAGTTCCAGACAGACTGTCTTCGAAGAAATGTACCCGTAAGTCTTTGTCAGCGGTTTGGGGCTGGATTTTTCTCACATATGACCAGAGATGCATTTTAGGGCATGAAACTCTGTCATATTTGGCGAATACAGGTGCTTTAAATTTCGGAGGAATGACAATCACTGACACTAACCCCAATTCCTCAAAGTCCAAGCCAGGCACTTTTTGGATTTCCATCGCACTCAACCGCTCTTCGAGATGTTTATACTTGTCATCAGCTGGAGGGTATTGTTCTTCAGAATATTTTTCTTCTTCCTCTTCCTCTTCTGATTCTGACGGGACAAATGTTTCCTTGACTTTCTCATCTTGATTGTCTCTTTCACCGAATGTTGTTTCAAAGTCTAAGGTCCTTCTTGTCTGCCCATGAAATCTTCTTCCCATGTTTAGGACTCCGGTTACCTTTTTTGTTTTCTTTTTCCTCTCCTCAACTAGAAAAGTCTTCAACTCTTCTTGTCCTTTGGCTAGGGTCAAGAGCAACTGTTGAAACTGTGTATTCCGAGCTTGGAGGTCCTTCACTCTTTGCTCGAGATCCATCTTACTGAAATAAACAGTAGAGAGGTGAGGAAACTTATTGCAAAAGACCTGCTTATGTTATGATGAATGGTATATGCATATGTAATGATTTCAAGGATTTTAAGATTCAAATTTTTTTTAGACAAAAAGGAAACACACGTTATATTAATAATTTAAAGCTCGAGTACATCAATGCCCCTTGGGCAAAATAATACAAAAACTCTAAGATAGAAAGGTAGTAGACATCCTCTTTGGTACAATGTAGGCGTTGAGAGTCTGCTCCTCATGAAGTAGCCTAGTGAGTTCTAAAACCTTCTTCTCGCTTGCGTAGAATTGGGCTTCGAAAGTATCTCGCTCCCCCTTGAGTTGTATCTAATCTCTTTGTAGGTCTTCAAGAGAGGTGGGCATATCAAGATGTAGGATAGTGTGTGGAACATCTCCCTCCATGACAGGCTCAATGATTACCGGGAGAATGGAGGGGTAAGGCATCATAAGACTATGAGCACGAGTTCGTACCCATTTGAGGTAAGGCTCAAGAGGGATGGAATTTTTATGCCCCAAAGTCTTGCTATCCACCCTATTCAACATCCTCCAAACTCGCATAAATCTCTGGCGAAGACCTTGATCGTCGTTTTCGTAGTCAAATACCAAACCTTGAATTTGCATCTCGTGCGGGCCATCCCTTAGGGCGTAACCAAACTGTCTTAAGGCTAAACAAGGGTTTTAGGTGATACCTCCCCTAATGCCAAGTAAAGGGACATTAGGGAATTCTCCACAACAGTTGACAATAATAAAATTCTCTTTGGATCGAGAGCACCAATGAATGTCTGAATGTTTGAGCGTCATCAACCTTTATGACCACCTTGAACCTTGCTCATTCTTTAATACGGATTAGGGGAGATGAGAAATAAACCATCTTGCCAAGAGAGGAGTGAAACACATAAGGACACCTCTTTTCCTCATTGTGCGAGTGTGAAAAGAGTGTAGGCACCGGGTTGCGGGATATGAAGATTTTGACGGCGTTGACATCTATGAGTTGGTCAGGATTTGGAAACAAAACCATCCCATAGATGAGGAGAGCCACAATTTCCTCAAAGGATTGCAAGTCCAAGGAATTCCAACAACTTTGGGCTTTCTCAAACAGGAACTTTGCTAGGAAACCTTTGACACCACTCCTCATTTCCCAATGAGCTGTGATATCAGATGAGTGCAAGTGTAGAGCTTGAGAAATATCTTATGGCTTTGGGTCTCTTTCCGTACCGTTGAAAGGTAGTTGATTGAGAATGGGAATCCTCAAGAGTTGGGATAATTCTTCCAAAGTAGGCACAAGTTGATAGTCGGGAAATGTGAAGCAATGGTGTAAAGGATCAAAGAACTGAAAGAGCACCTTCATCATATCCTCATCTGTGTTGGAGGTTACCAAGTTGAGTAGGCGACCAAGTCTCTCGGTAAATGGAGAGTCTTCAGGAATCCTTGAAGCTAACTCATTAATTTGTGGAGGGATCCTCACAAGGTTGACTTGAATAGTTTTCCTGCGAAGTGAATCCATATCCTACAAAACAAGAACAAAGATGAATCCTAAAATCGTTGAAATGGTTAGTGGATGTATATGATGTTCATGATGTTATGTACAAGTATGTGTATACAAACAAAGTAAACAAGTCTTTAGGTTTAGGCTTGCTTGGAGTTTTATGGGTAAGTACCCTCTTGAAGTTTAGTTGGCTCAAACGTGTCCTAGTAATAGTAACCGGGTTCTAAGGAGCTCAATATCACTGGTTTGTTTCCTTGGTCATTGTTTCAGCACAAGCCTCTTTAATGGAGACCGAAATATCCCAAGAAACCAAACCTTAATGAGTGTAGTATCGAGTATCTACTAACTTCGGACTACACAAAAGCCAGTCATCTCACTACATCCTAAAGGCCAAGTTGGTCAAGTAAATGTTCTAAAAGTTGATTAGTGCTTCATGACATCACTCAGCGGCCCCGTATTCTCTTTGATTAACTAAAAGGCTACCGGTACCCACAAATATGTCGCACTAACGTAGCTATTGCTCAGACCATGTCGGTATATCCTGCATAATTTCCACAATGTATTGCTACTTACCTATAATGTATCCCAAATCCGAGTAGAGGATTCAAACCCAAACAAAGAACCATAATGTAAAGCATACAATTTAAACAATGTAAGCAAGTAAATATGATTTATCTCTAAGGTAACCCCACCTTTAGAATATTCCCCAGCAGAGTCGCCATTTTTGTGATACGGTGGGAGAACTGACTTGAGTGTTTTGCATTTGATCACAAATGTTGCGGTTAGCAAGAGTCGCCACCGACTTTTCTTTTATCCAAAAAGGAAAGGTGAAAAAGCACAGGAAAGACCTTTGAGATTGTTTCTTGAGTTCGGGGGGTAGATTATGAAAAGGGAAGGTATTAGCACCCTTTTCATCCATGATTTTCCATGGGCTCTTAGTTACTTGATAGATCACTTGCTTTAGTTTGAAATTATGCTTTGTATGGTTTTTGAAAAGTATTTTGTAAAGAGGCCATTGTTTAGGCAATCTTTGTAATGATTCTCGTTCGTAAGAATGTATACAAATATGTTTGATCTTTTTGAAAATGTTTTCAAGTCTTGTAAGATGTTTTGAAAGTGTAAGTGTTTGTTTTTAAAAATAGCAAGGATGTTTTGTATGAAATGGAGCAAGTAATTAGGAGCAATCTACCTACTCAAATGTATTTCTTGTTCATTTTCTTTTCCTTTGACATTGTTGTCTTACCATTGATTTGGTAAGCAACTCTATCTTTGGATGTTCACGGGACGGGCGTGGGTCATCGTATAACCATGATTAGCAATGTTGCAAGGTATCTTAAAATTCTTTTTTGAGGGACTAAGATCATTTTGTAAGGCAACTTAGATAGCGTCATCGAGGGACTATGATCTTATATTTGTTTGTTTTTGCTAAGATACCTTACATGCGTAATATGGCCATTTTGTATAAGGCAACCAAGTGGGATAACCCTAGGGGTGCTTGTGTGCAAGTGTGTTATTTTCATGCTTGTTTTTGTCTTGAATTAGGGTTTGCTATTTGGTTGGTTTTAATCTTTCCATAGAAAACCTAATTACTAGCATTGTATATATGAAAGCGATAAATTGCGAAATTTAAAATTACTACGTTATTACAATAATTGTGGGAGGGGGTATACAATTTATGAATGGGAATTGCAATAATATAAACCTAATTAATCTATTACAACCAAATTGAATATGTACAAATAATTGAAGAAATATACATAAGTACAAATGCAAATGGAAAGAAATGATTTTTTTGTTTGGATTTTTTTTATATGAAAGAGGTTTTAACCTAAACCTAATTAGAGAAAAATAATTAAATCAAAATTAAATTAACTTAAATTAAATAATAAAAGAAATTAATTAAGAAAATATTTTTGAATAAAATCCTAATTCTATTTAATTGATTAAAAGAAAATAAGTTTAAAGAAAAAGTAATGTATTTTTGTCTTGAAAATAATATATAGTGTTGTAAAATATTTTTGGCCTTTTTTATATTAAAATAAATATATTCAAATAAGTATAAAAGAAAATAAATAATAACCTAGTTTTAAATTTAATTTACAAGATAATTAGTAAAGATAAATAAAGTATAATGAATAAAAATAATTTTTTGTGTGAGAAAAATATTTAAACTATGTCAAAACATAAATCTACTATTTTTACATTTTTTTTATGATTTTTCTTTATTATTTTAGAAAATATATTTAAAATAAAAAAATGAAATAAATAAATAAATAAAAATAAATAGGCCAGGGGGTGTCACAAGTAGGCAGGGAGGGGAAGGATAGAAAAATGTCAGGCCCAGGACGGGGGAGGGCCATGCGCTGGGGGGAACCAGGAAAAAATGAGAAAATGTAAAAACATTTGCAAAAGGCAGCGCTGAGTTTCGAACCCACGACCTTTATCAATAACGCGCGCTGCCTTACTACTGGGGTGGTTGTACATCCGTTAACTTAAATGAAAGAATAAATACATGAGGTAAAACGTTTCCATGGCATGTACTTCGTCTTCAACCTTCAGCTAGTCAGACCACCTGCATCTCATTCATTTCTCAACAAAAATAGAAAATGAAAACAGGAAAGTTATGCTATTTTTCCTCACGAATCCAACCATATAACTTATGTAAGCTAAAAGTCAAAGATGAAAACTAATTTTGCTGGCCCTAAATTGAAACCTAATTTTCTCAGAAATTTCAAATCCAAAATTCTCTATACACAATCAATATAAATGGGAACTATGAACATGGTCAGCTTTAGAGCAAAGATATCTACATTTTGTCTTCACAAATCAGGATCAAATGATGCTTGTATGAAGAGATAAAAGTTTGAAAACTTACCTCTTGCAGCTGGAGTCGTGAATGGAGTTTGAGAAACTTTTGAGATGGCCTGAGGATCTGTTTAGCTTACCTGGACCTCCTTGAGTGTATTCCAACTCCTAATTTGCCTTGAAAGTTCCTGAACCTCTCTACTCAAGTCAACCTGCAAGCTTGATGTTTGAAAATGGTGGATAGTGATGAAGGAGTTACAGTCTTGAAACAGGGGCCTGGATTACTTTGTTATAAAGTATAAAAGGTGTTTGAATGATTGGTTTTTACAACGCACGAGTTGAAATAAAGATACAAGTTCAAGATCAGAACTGTGTATCAATGGTGTTTTTGAGCAGATTTATGGTTTTTGAGTGTTTGAGATAGTTTCAGGGCACTAGCATTCATGTGTTATCTTGAGAATAGTGTATGTACTTATAGGTAAGAGGTTTTGAGGCTTGAAATAACTTAGAAATTGAAATCACATGTCATAGCTTGGTTACTTGATTTTAAAGCAAAGTTGAAAAACATGGTTTCAATGTGAAGTATAAGGATTTGTAGGGTGGTTAGCAGGATGTAAATATGTTGATTCTTGCTTTTAAATGTTTTTGAGTCAGAAAGAACAATTTATGGGCTCAAGAAGAGTTGACATTGTGATTAAAGTCACTTTTTCAAAATGGAAGTGGTGACTTTCTTCCCAAAATGGAAATGCAACTTGGATAATGGCTCAAATGTTTGGACAATGGCTTTATTAGTTGTGTAAAAAATAAATTATTGAGCTATTAGAAAGTTTGAAGCCTGCAAAGCAAGATTTATACAACATGCTTGAAGATTGGATCAAGTGTTCTTCACAAAATGGCTTTTAATTCAAGTTTGAAAATCCTAACTTCTTGCCTTCGCTTCTTCTTGCTCAAGAATGATCTCAAGGAGTTATCAGACATTTTGGAAAGCTTGCAATATGCTCTACAACCCATCTTTGAATTGCTTTTAAATATTCACCTTGGAACTATGTGAAAAATTTCCATGAAGTTAGGTAAAAAATCTGACTAACTAGGGCAAAATTTCACTAAGTCTTTTTTAGTTCATGAGCATGTATTCACAAAATTATAACTTGAGATCCAAGAACTTTTGGAAGAAGTTGTGTGAGGAAAAGTTGTAGATTTCATGGAGATATACAACTTTCATGTTGGAAGTTTCCTTTGAATCATCTTGTATCATAATGAAAAATCGCTCAAAGTTATGAAAAAATAAGAAATTTTCAACACTTACAAAAAAATTCTAAGTTTAGAAATTTTGACTTTTCAAAATGAAATCTTAATTTCTTGATTTCTTACTTTTTTTTATGAATAAGTTTCCTATTTTGACATGTTTTGATGAATTGTGATCTTTGGCACTTGAATTTGACCAAAAAGTCAAAGTTTGCCTTTTCAGTATGCAGTTGACTTTTGATCAGTTGACTGTAAAATTCATCTGTCAATCCAAAGGATTTGCAATGTTTTGAATCATGTCATTAGGTCAAAATCATGAAATTGGACTATTGAGATCATTAATTAAACCAATTGACCATTTGCTAGGTCAAAAATCAGAAATTGCCCTTTCCCAGTCAAAACCCTAATTTTGACCATTTTGCCCTTTTGGAGATTTGATCAAATTTCTTGAGGAATTGTGGTCCAAACTTGATAAAATTATACATATGAGTTTAAAATGTTTATGTGGATAAAAAATAATGGGGTTTGACTGTAAATTGGCCATGGTTGACTTTTTCCCCAATACATCTGATTTTTAGGTCAACTGTTCAATTGGTTGATCAAAAGTGTGATCCAAAGCTTGAAACTTGACATGAATAATATTGGGGGTCCATAATGATCCATTCAAGTCACATGGGGAATTGGAAGTTAAAAAATCCTTGTGCAAACTCAAACTATAATTTTGGTCATCAGTGCTTAAGGAGATGTCTTGAGCTGATCAAACCCTAGTGCAGTCTTGAGCCCAAGGAGATCTTGTGAACAAATTCTTGATAAGTGAGAGGGAAAATTTTGGGGTACAACAGTATCTCACTCCAAAAAATTTCTTTAGCTTCTTTCAACTCTCATTTTCTCCAATCATCACAAGTAATTGGAACTTCATTCCTTACAAGTGCACCAATAAAACTTGTCACCATTGAACCATTAGGCTCAATTAGTTGGCCACTTTGGCTCCAATGTGCATCTAATTTTATGCCTCGGTCTATATCAAAAATGACTTTCTTCATAACTGTTATTCCCCGTCTAATTTCCGCTTCCTGATCAATAACGGTCTCGTGATCTTCATCATCAATAGCATCATCATGTAGGTGATCCTCGTTACTAGCCATCTAACCTGTAATAAAGAAAAAGCATAAACCCAATATAAAAATCCATAATCAATTGAATATATAACAAATGACAAATAAAGAAGCGCATATAAATTTATTGAAAATGACATAATATATAACACTTTACTATATTACCTCTTTCACTAACATCTCTTTCTTTTCTTGGTTGGAATATGAATTACTTGTTTCTTAGCAATGCGGACGTCAGAATTGATCTAAACTCCCTTGTTATGATCGTTTCTAATATATGACTCACCCGCTATAATATTCTCATATTGATCATTCCGTCTAATACATGACTGATTCTCAACATCAATATCACCTTGATCTACACTGGTATCATTAATCACTTTGTTAGATAAAATCACTATAGACCATTTCGTACCCGTCGGGTCAGTGACATAGAACACTTGTTTAGCTTGAGATGCTAGAATAAATGGCTCGTCTTTGTACCCCACCCTATTAAGATCAACTTGCAGAAATCCTGACTTATCCATTCGTATTCCATTACTACTTAACCACTTGCAACTAAGGATAGGAATCTAAAACTTCTCGTAATCAAACACCCAAATGTGCTCAATAACCCCAAAATATGACAGATTTGCATATTTTGGGTTTAAGTCCTTCATATTTGATATGTGCATTGCTTCAGCTAGCACGGTGACACCACTATTTTGCATAGTACTTTTATCATCTTGTTCTTTGGTATAAAATGTGTATCCATTTATTGCGTATGCGCTATGAGAAAACACATGCAAACTTGAACCATATGCCAAACATCTCAACCTTTCTGTTATTGAAGCGGGATTTGAATAGCGCTTTGAATAAATATGATCCTTAAACCATTGTATAAAACTTTGATTGTGCTCTCGTAATATCAAATTTTCATTTATGTTCTGATTTAACTCTCGTAGTACAACCTTGTGCATTTCAACATATGACTCATCCTCATTGTCATTATGCAGAACATACAAATGCACTTGCTCCAGTTCATCCCTTGATATTGTCTCAATTTTATTTCCAATTAATTTTTTACCTTCATTTTTTTCAAAAATATGAGTTTTGGGGAGCCTAGCGGATTGGACATTGGACAAATATTCAGTACAAAACTCAACTGCTTCTTCAACAATTTATCATTCAATAATACAACCCTCTAGGAGACTTCGGTTTTTCACGTACCCTTTTTAATATTTTCATATAACGTTCAGCAGGGTACATCCATCTCATATAAGCTGGTCCACACAACTGTTTCTCTTTCACAAGATGAACAACTAGATGTACCATTATGTCAAAAAAAGAGGGAGGAAAACACATCTCAAGATCACACAAGGTAATAACTATTTCTTTTTGCAGTGTTGGTAAGACCTCAGGATCGATAACCTTACTACAAATTGACCTAAAGAAGAAACACAATTTAGCTATGGCGCTTCTTACTTTTTCTGGCAAAATAGAACGTATACCTATTGGTAGAAAATGCTCCATTATAACATGACAATCATGTGTTTTAAACTCTTCAACTTGAGGTCTTTCATAGACACAAGTCTTCTAATATTTGAAGAGTATCCTTCTGGAACTTTAACTTCACTTAGAAATTTGCATAATATTTTTTCTCCTTTCTAGATAGAGTAAAAGCAGCAGGTGGTAGATATGTTTATCTTCCTTTCTTCACGGGTCCTAATTCAATTCTTATTCCCATATTTAACATGTCCTCCCTTGCTTTAAGGCCATTCTTAGACTTTCCTTTTATATTAAGTAACGTACCAATAACACTTTTGAATACATTTTTTTTCAATATGCATAACATCGAGAAAATGTCTCACATACAAAGACTTCCAATATGGCAATTCAAAAAAAATCGACCTCTTCTTCCACCCACCTTTGACAACCTTATGTGCAAAAGGCTTACCAAACTGAGTACACACATCTTTCACCTTTTCAAAAAGTTAGCCACCTGACAATGCAGGTGGAGCTTTACGTTGTTCGATGTCTCCATTGAATGCTTTTCTCCACCAACGGTAGTGATGTTTAGAATGTAAGAATCTACGATGACCGAGAAACACATTCTTCTGACAAAGTTCCAATCGCGGCGTATCAATTCCATCTTCACAAATAGGACACACACGTTGACCTTTAATGCTATACTGAGATAGATTCCCGTATGCTGGAAAATCATCAATTATGCCAAACAACATCACCCTCAAATTGAAACTTTCTTTCCTATATCCATCATAAACCTCCACACGGTTCTCCCACAAAATCTTTAAATCTTCGGTCAAAGGTGTCAAGTATAGGTCTATGTCATTCCCTGGTTGTTTAGGCCCAGAAATTAGCATAGATAACATCATGTACTTATGCTTCATACATAGCCATGGAGGTAGGTTATAAATCATAAGAATTACAGGCCATGTGGTATGTGAGGTACTTTGAAGACCATGTGGATTCATTCCATCAGTAGATAATGTCAAGCGAAGGTTTCTTGCTTCTTCTCCAAAATCAGGATAATCATCATCAATTTTCGACCACTGTGGTGAATCTTCCGGATGTCGATACTTTCCATGAATAATTCTTTCATCTGCATGCCAAGTCAAGTGTCTTGCATCGGTTTCACTATGAAACATGCGCCTAAATCTCAGAATTATAGGAAAATACCATAAGTCTTTTGTTGGAGACAATTTTTTCTTATATCGAGATAAACCGCATTTAGGGCACTCATTTAATGATGCATATTCGTTTCGAAACAAAACACAATCATTTAGATAGGCATGTATCTTATCATAGCTCATGCCAATAGAGAACAACATTTTTTGTCCTCATAGGTTCGATTAGCAAGAACATTATCCTCGAGAAGCATATCTCTCATAAGGGCTAATAACTCTGTGAAACTTTTATCCAACCATCCATTGCCCGCCTTTAAGTTGTACAACTTTAATACCGCAGACAGTCTTGTGAATTTAGTGCAACCTTTATACAATGGTCTCTATGTATCTCTTACCAACCTCTCAAACATTTTAGGATAATCCTTAAGATCTTCTTCAAGTGCTTCTGCAATCTCTTCGACTCGATCACAATCGTATGTAGTCGTGTCATTGTCATCTAGAGCATAGGTCATCATATTACTTTTCTCCCCCAGTTCAACATTATCGTTAATTTTCTCACCATGATATATCCAACACTTATAACTTAGATCAATCCCACGCGTCAGTAAATGTGATTTCAATCCATCTGCATCAACTCGGCCCATATAACAACAACCCAAGCAAGGACATTTCATTCTACTGTAGTCTTTGACGTGTTCAACAGCAAACTTAACGAATTCCAATACCCCATTCTCGTACTCTTTTGACAATCGATCGACTGTCATCCATTTTTTATCCATGGAATTACTACTAATTAAGGTAAACAAAAACACTATAATTATTCACACAACTATTTCAAAAGAACATAAATAAAAACACTTTTGCGACACAAAAAGAATATTAATACAAACTTTTAGAAATATTTTGTAAGATTTAATCGGATTAGTTCTAGATCGATATAGACTAAAATTAATTATTTCTAAATAAAATTAATTATTCTTTTTAATTGATATAGATACAATGTTTTATAATTAAGGAAGCAAATAGTAAATAAATAAATGAGTTGGTAATGTTGAATTTGAACTTGACTTACCAAAGAAAGAAGATGGGTTATTGGTGCCAACTGAAGATGATGCTGCTTTGATGTTCTTCGAATTGGTGATGGTCTTCGACTAACTACACCAATACAAAAAAGTCTTAACCAACTTTTTAGTAAGCACACTAACATTGAAAATGCATAGAGTTGAGAATAAAATAACCATACCAATCCTAAAATGAAAATAAAATCAAAGAACTCATTTTGTTACACAATTTAAGAATCGAAACATGGAAAATTGATTTCAACACATGATTTATTCGATTAAACAAAAACCGGGCAGCAACTATAATAAGTTATGAATGCTCGATAGTTTCAACTCAAGAAGATTCAAAACAAAATAGGAAAGCACCTGATGTCACAACCATGCGAACTTTTGAATTTAAATCAAATTACATAATAAAGTTGTCTGAATCTCAAAGCAACGGTAAAAGATGAATTCCTTCCCCATGAATGGTTCTCGACTATATCTTATGCGAATAACGTGGCATAGACATCAAGCCATCATCAAAAACAAAATGAAATCAAACTATCGCTACAAAGTGGCACCGTAACTGAATTAAACCTTGAATTCATAACAACATGCATCAAAATCTCTTTCAAATTTTCTCACAAAAGTGACACAACATTGAATTCAAACCCGAAACTCTAACAAATAAAACAAAACGGGTAGCCCCCATAGTTTTTCAGTTATTTTATACATGAATAAACGCGATATCAACATCGAACCTTCATCGAAACTAAATAAAATCGAGCAGCCTAACAGAGTTTATATCACTAACTAATCGAACTTATAAACGGGTCACGGGTTTTGCAGAAATGTAGAAGGAAATATCTAGAAATGTAGAAGGAAATGAATACCTAGAAATGTAAAAGGAAATGATGAACCAAGCTTAACAAAACCAAATGTTAGTGAAATGGTTGATAGAAGTCCTACAAGAGAGTCCAAAAAACCAAATGTTATAAACCAAATACCTAAAGAACCATAGCAGCAGTAGAAATAGGAATAAGGGTAACTTACCTTGAGATATGGTGGAGGACGGCAACTAAGGGACGGCGGTCGGAGGAACGACAGAAGGAGGCGGTCGGAGGGACGGAGGAAGGAGGGTGGTATCAGAGACGGAAGAGAAAAGTGTGAATAGAAACGAGTTATATGAATAGAAACGAGTTCTGGAGGGATTCTATTTTTTAATTCTAATTATATGACTTTAGACAGTGCTTTTGAGAAGCGTTGGCTAATATGGGCCTTTTGCAGCGCTTTTAAGATTTTTTTTATAAATTTATATAACTTTAGACAGCGCTTAGGAGAAGCGCTGGCTAATTTGGTCCTTTACCAGCGTTTTTTTAAGCGCTTTCTAAAGTAACCCTTTTAGCAGCGCTTTTAAGATTTTTTTTATAAAATTTATATGACTTTAGACAGCACTTAGGAGATGCACTGGCTAATGTGGTCCTTTACCAGCGCTTTTGTTAAGCGCTTTCTAAAGCAACCCTTTTAGCAGCGCTCTTAAGATATTTTTTTTTTAATTTATATGACTTTAGGCAGCACTTCGGAGAAGCGCTGGCTAATGTGGTCCTTTACCAGCGCTTTTTTAAGCGCTTTCTAAAGCAACCCTTTTAGCAGCGCTTTTCAGAAGCGTTGTCTAAGGTCGTCCTTTTAGCAGCACTTTTACTCATTTTCGTATACAGTTTTCGTGTTTTTTTTTTTAATTTACTTATAGCAGCGCTTTTGTATAAAAGCGTTGTCTAAGGTGCGTTGTCTAAAGGCCTTTTTGGCGTAGTGAAGTGACTTTAATCACAAAGTCAACTTGTATTGAGCCTCTAACATGTTCCTTCTGCACAAGCTTCCTCTACAAAGTCATATGGACATGTTTAAAGTTTGCAACCACTCTAGATAGCTTTGTACCATACCTTGGAAAGGTGTTTATCAAGATAACTTCAAAAACAAGTCAAAATCCAAAAACATGTGATCTTGTACATCTGACTTCTCCAAGTTTCCAAACCTTTCCTCTATAAATTGAGACATCATTTGCAAGCTAACATACAGATTTACAAGCCCTCAAACTCCCTCAAAATCTCTCAAACCAGAATTTGTAACACAAGCACAAAAACTTGCCATTTCTGATTTCTGAATCCAATCTCTCAATCTCGAAGAGTCTACTTCATTTCATCTTCAAGGATAAAGATCAAATTTTGAGTGGAAGGTCATGTAAGTTTTAAGAACATTATAGGTTAGTTTGAAGTTCAACACTTATAATTTTTCGATGTGTCAAATATCCGTGTGTTTTTCTTGATTTCAAAGGAGCATAACTTTTAGCTCAGACCACCAAGTGCTACCTTTCTTGGCATTTTGTGAAGTTTGTTGTGGGATCTTTAAAATGCAACAAGAATGATGCCATAAAGCCTCTTGAGTTGCTTGCCTCATGGATTTGAAGAGGGAACTTTGAGACTGAGTTTTCACTTGCAGTCAGAAGTGAATTTGGTTATTGAGCTTGCTAATCACCAAATTGATGTGTGATTTTTATCTAAACATGTTTAAAAAACTTGTCTTGACCTGTCTAAGCCTTGAAATGCATGAATTAAATGATTTTTGATGGGTTACGAGTCACACTTTGCTCATGATGCAGGTGCACACGAATTCCACTAATACTTGATCATTTATCTCACTTTTTGCTTCCATCATGCTCAAACATAAATAAGGGACATATTCCATTCATTTCCTCAAGCTTTTATAGCCAAAGAAACTCTGTCAAACTCCTTCTATCTCTCTTTTTTCTGAGTTTTTGATTTCTTATTTCCCTCACTTCTAGCTTTTATTTCTTGATTGATTCTTCATCACTGAACTCTACTGAAGCTAACAGAAGAAGAACCAAGCCTTGAGGTGCTCTAAATCGTGCTATCCAAGTCAAGTTTCAGAGCAAAATTCTCAGACTTTGTTCAGGTAGATTACTCATCCATTTTGCTTAAAATAAGTTATCAATCTACTCTCCCCATCTCTCTGAATCTCATACTTCTTCTAATTTTCTTTTTCATTAAGAATTAATCATGTAATCTTCAGAGTTTGTGCTTGCTATTTTCTGTTTCTTTTGCAAATTAAGCAATACATAATTTATATAAGTATTTCGCGATGCCATGGTTTAGTTCGTCTCATTGAGACGCTTCAAATGATACCAGTCTCGTCAACATTGGAAACCATTTTTGGTTTTCTCCAGGGAAGTTCATTAGAAGAGATGATCGGAAGAAGTTCACGGAGGCTCTGCATGTTTTGAATTATTTTCTCTTGTGGACCAATCAAAGCGCGACACTTGAAATATTCTGATTGGTTGATTTAAAATGAACTCAGTATTTTTATTTCACTAAATTCCATGGTACACGCGCACTCTGGATCACTTGATGTGATTAATTTGCATAGTCAACTCAGATCCAACACACCACTGTTTTTCTCTATTTATTTTCTTTTTCTAATTTTTACTTTAATTGTTTTCAAATTTAACAAATCATAACTCATTCAAACTTTATCTAAAAAATATGAAAAAATTCACAAACATATTTTATCTTATTTATGATTAACGATATTTTTCCATAAATTTTGAATGAGTTTTGGTATTTTAAATAATATTTGTGTTATTTGCTTGGTTTTAATTGATTTAAAAATACTTTTCTTGACTTTAAAATTTTGAAAAATTTATGGAAGGATCCAATAACCTCTTGACAAATATTGGTGACCTGATTTCATTTTTATTTTTTATTTTACTATTTTTTACAAATTTTGATTTATTTTTCTTATTTCTTTATATTTTAAAACATAATTTTTGACTTTTAATAATTCTGAAATTTTTTGCTAAAACTTGTTGACTTTTGTTTGACTTTTTGGTAATTTTCTTGGATTTTTATTTGGATGTTTAAATACCATTGTGTATTTCATCAATAAAATTCAATTAAACAACCATTTTTAAAATCATATATATATATATATATATATATATATATATATATATATATATATATATATATATATATATATATATATATATATATATATATATATATATATATATATATATATATATATATATATATATATATATATATATATATATATATATATATATATATATATATATTATTTTTATTATTTGAATAATGACTTGGTTCTGATTTAGATACTTGAGTATTACTTTGGGACAAGTTCCTCAACCTCATTGGATTTTGGGTGTTGATAGGTTGAAAAACCAAATCTATCATAATGGATGAATGATGTTGATGATATTTGAAACCCTAATTTCATATGAGGTATTAATTACACTATCATTATCCTCCCTCTTCATCTTATCCTTTTTTTGTTTTTCCTTCAGCTACATGTTTTCGAAGAATGATCTACATATCATTTCTCTAACATGTATGGTACAAATATTTCTATTGACCAACCTCAAAATAGTTATGGCTTCTATATAAGTCCACTTACGATTACTTAACATAGCTCTAAATTTATCCCGATTCAAAAAATGGTCATTCATGGCCCAAACTCTATGTTTGAAAGCCCGAGTATAATTGATTATTGGATTTTGGTTCAAAATCTTTGAAGCTTGTTGTTAGGAGTCTTTGGTCTTACCAATCCTCTAACAAGCCTTCATCAACTTTGGCCTACGTTTGATCTTTAATTATCGTTGGTTATATGCTTTGGCTTTGAGTACTTGAAATGAATGATATACTTGACAAAAAGCAAATGAAACTTGTTGTTGAGAGGCTTTGTTTTATCAATCTTCTAATGAGTTTTCAAAATCAAGCTTCAAGATGGTCATTCAACTAATCTTTTGTTATACTTGACATCTAACGTTTAACTCACTAACAATTAACTTTACTTTATGCCTTTATTTTATGCCTTTACTTTTATGTGTCATTTATTTTTTAGCATTTACATCTCATGTTATTTTCCTTTTGCACACTAGAGCATTTATTTTCTTCCTTTTTATCTTTGTTCACTTGAGCTTTATTTTTTGTGTTGTAAATATACTTAATAATCAACTTGGACATTAAAAAATATTGAGGTTACTTGGACTATCTGGTTATTATCCCTAACACTGAGGAGTTTTAGATTCTCGAGACCTTAGGAGTAGAAGCCTGATTATCTTTAGAGCTTATGATCTTTGGATAATATCTTTCTGTGAAGATCTTCTGAAATCCTTGGGGTTTACTCCAAGACATTGGTTTGAATTTTTGTATGTGCAGGTGTTGTACCCCAAAATTTTCCCTCCCATTTTTCATTCAAGATGTTCTCCTAGGGTTTCTCAAACACTCAAAATGGCTTTAGGGTTTGATCAGACAGATTCTCTTTCTAGGCATTGAGTCAACAAATAGGGTTTGGTACTTCTCAAGAAAAATTGAGTTTCCAAGGTTTCAAATGATCTTCATGATTCTTCATGTATTCTTAAGGAAGTTCGTGTCAGTTTTCAAGCTTTGCATCACAAGTTTGCTCAGTCAATGGTTCAGATAACTGAAAATGAACTGTATTGACCCGAAAGTTGACTTTTTCAAGATCAAGTTCAAACGATTGTAACTTCTTCATTGTTCGATATTTTATAGTGTTTCTTTTTGCGTATGACTCTCCTTGACGTTGTCTCTAATTTTTCTTTACAAGTCAAGAGTTGATTACATGCAAAAGGTCATCAGAAATTTGAATACTTTAGAGGTTACTTTATAGACTTTGACCTAATCTCAAATAACTGTTGTTTGACTTCCAAGCGTCGTAACTTCCTCAATTTTTAAGATCCTGAGATGATTATTTTTGCACATTGTCATAAGGAATGTCGTCTACAAGTTTTCTTTAAAAATCAGAGTCAAATTGTGCTTAGAAGGTTTTGAAACTTATTGAAACGTTATAGGTCAATTCTTGACTTTAAAAAAGGGGCTTGGATTCTAAATTTAATTCATGAAGGCATTGTTGATTGTGGCAGGTTTGAAGTACAAGTTGTAATTCATTTTGGTCGATATAATTTTGGTTCTCATCAAATACTTGTTACTTCAATCGCAAGATAGCTTGGATTTTGAGAATTTTGAAATTAGGGAGGGGGTTCAAGGTAATTTGAATTTGTCTTTGAGATTTGGAATTGAAGATTTGTCAAGTGGATCCATATTTTAAGGTGGGAAGATTTATTCATTTGGAAACAAATAACAAGATCACGAAACTTATTCAAAGCTTAGTTCAAGTTTCACTCATGTTCGCTTAATTCATCATTATTCATCATTCAAATTTTCAAATTCAAGTGTTCAAGACCATTTCAATACAAGCGAGTTCATAGGGTCATCATTCAAATTTCATCCAAAAAACCATCATTCATCAAACTTTTATCCATTCAATTTCTATCCAATTTCATTCATTGTCGTGACAAAATTACACTCAAGGGTGGCTCATCAAAGTTCCATCATTTGCAAATATGCAACATCATTCATGGTTTATTCAAGTTTCATCCAAAGGTCTCATTACTCAAAGCCTCGCCAAGTTTATTTCAAACAATAAGCAAAATCATTCATGAATTTTTAAGAATCATTCATCACTATTGCAAGAAAATTATACAAGAGTTCACATGGAAAGATTACCAAAATCCTAAAGCCTAATACTCATGCTAATCCCAATTTTCAAACTTTAAACTTCATGTTATGTCTTTACTTTCTCGATGATGCACATGCTGTCCAAACTTGTCCAAAACAAGCTGCATAATAACTCCAAAATTTGTTGTCCTAGCCTAGTCTATGTTGCTACCAACTTTATTGTCCTAACACTAGCTTGCCCGAAATATCTAAAACCAAAACCTGCACTCAAGAAATCCCAAACCAGTACAAACCTCAAGCTAAGTGTAAAACAAAAGATGTTGCAACTCTTGTCACAAACCAGTCCATAAGACAACAAAAAGACCTGTCGCACCTTGCTACTCAAAAACCTGCACCAAATAGCCAAAGTTTGCACATAATTAGCAAAACATACAACCTGCACTAGAAAGCCACAAAATAGTTAACCAAGTTTGTTCAAAACTATCCAGTTTCTCTCCTAAAAACTCTACCATTAGTCTATATAACAAAGGCTAACAGCAAACAGAGGAGGACGGAATTTTCTTTCACATAGAAGAAATTACCATTAGATCCAAACCTTTCCAATATCACCCTTTCCAACTGATTTCCGCTGCTCACCATCTTCCTCCAACCTTTCGATTCCCACTTGCATCATTGACCATTAAAATCCAACAAAAAATTCACATTTAAATTTCAAACAAAACTTCATCATCTTTAATTAAAAATCAGAACAAATACAAAGTTTGAGTTTGTTTTGCAGCAAGTATCAAAAAACACAGAAGAAAGAAAAAAAACCGATTTCAAAAGACAGATTTTCTTAACCCATTCTTCTTCACAAGCTTCCCTCCATCTTCCTCTTTCACGATTTACACCCTCTACTATGAATAACAGCGGTTCATCCAACAACTTCCATCAATTATTCCTTGAACATCATCACCGCATAAACTCTCTCTGTATTTCCAATATTGCTTCATACTACCTCACTATCCATCACGCCTTTCTTCTTCAATAATATTAATCAACTCACCTACATCCCTTCATGAAAACCTAATTCTACCGCCACCTTCCGTAAACTGTAACACCTTATTGTCTTCTTCCTGTCGCCATAACTCTCATTCACATCAACAACAACACGAAAAACTAACAGAAGATAACAAGAGGCGAATAACACATACCCGAGACCTTTCTGGTTTTCTCAGTATCCTCTCCATTGAAGAAGCATCTTGTGATACGATGGGAGAACTGACTCGGTTCGTTTGCATTTGATCGTAACTGTGCGGTTAGCAAGAGTCGCCACCGACTTTTCTTTTATCCAAAAAGGAAAGGTGAAAAAGCACAGGAAAGATCTTTCGAGATTACTTCTCGGGTTCGGGGGGTAGATTATGAAAAGGGAAGGTGTTAGCACCCTTTTCATCCATGGTTTTCCATGGGCTCTTAGTTACTTGCTAGATCACTTGCTTTTTGTTTGAAATTATGCTTTGCGTGGTTTTTGAAATTATTTTGTAAAGAGGCCATTGTTTAGGCAATCTTTGTAATGATTCTCGTTCTTAAGAATGTATACAAAGATGTTGATCTTTTAGAAATGTTTTCAAGTTTGTAAGAGGTTTTGAAAGTGTAGGTGTTTGTTTTGAAAATAGCAAGGATGTTTTGAAATTGAGCAAGTAATTAGGAGCATTCTACCTACTCAAAATTCTTTCATGTTCATTTCCTTTTTCCTTTGACATTGTTATCTTACCATTGATTTGGTAAGTAACCCTATCTTTAGATGTAAACGGGACGCGCGTGAGTCATCGTATAACCATGATTAGCAATGTTGCAAGGTATCTTAGCATTCTCTTTTAGGGACTAAGATCATTTGAAAGGAAACTTAGATAGCTTCATCGAGGGACTATGATCTTATATTTTGTTTGTTTTTGCTAAGATACCTCACATGCGTAATATGGCCATTTTGTAAAGGCAACCAAATGGATTTACCCTAGGGGGTGCTTGTGTGTAAGTGTATTGTTTTTCATGCTTGATTTTGTCTTTGATTAGGGTTTTATATTTGATTGGTTTTAGTCTTTCCATACAAACCCTAATTACTAACAATATATGAATGCAATAAAAGTGCGGGAAAAGTAAAGTCCTACACTATTAAATCATTAAGGGGATGGGGGTACAAATTTATGAATGGGGGTTGCAAGAATTTAAATCCTATTTAACTATTACAACCATATTGAAATGTACAATGCAAGAAAGAAAAATGACTTGTTTTAAAAATGTTTTTTTTGTCTTAACGAATTAAGAAAAAAATAAATTAATTAATAAAAAGGAAATATTTTTATGTTTTTTTTTATATTAATAAAAATGGTATTAATATTGAAAATGATAAAAAAAAGGGAAATAATGAGAGATAGAATTAGCATGCTGCTGAAAGCAAAACAAAGGGGATCATAAGTTCTGATGTTGGGCGCGTAGTGGTTCAGAAAGAAGCGTCAGAAGTTTTGGATTGATACACTCTGAGGTCCTGCAAGACACGTTAGAGGGAAAACACAAGTTATGGGTTTCTATATGCCTAACTTTTGAGTGTTAGAACAATGAGAAAGTCTTAGAAGTTATGTGTATTAAAACAGTAAAGAGAACTCAGAAGTTCTGTGTTGTGCTAAAACCGTGAGTGAAAATCAGAAGTTTTGTGCCACATTTCAACTCTTTCCTCATATTAATCATCACATCAGCAATTTATTCAGTTCTTAACAAACAGAAAATCAAAAGGATAAAAGCACAACAGTTTAGAGAAGTTCTAATCCTAATTGTGAGCCTAGCCTTAATCAAGAAGTTCTGACCCACAGTTTTTCTACTTATGCAATGATATGGACAACATCAATACTAGGATATTTACATATTTAATGATGTTCTAAATGAAAATATGCAAATTCAGAAAGGCTTACCTTGAATCTGGAGCGTGTGCTTCAAACTTGAACTGATGCCTTCAGATGTTCTAGAGTCAGCAAGAGCAACGAAAGAGAAAATGCCAAGTTCTTTGATTCAAATGGAAGAACAAAGGTTTGGTTTTCTGTTTGGGAATTCTGGATTTTGACTAAGGTTTCACAGTTTTCTTTTCTCTCTTTTGACAATTCTCTCTCTCCAAAAGCCAGTCCCTTGAACGTGTGTTGGAGCCAATTATTTATAGATAGGTTTGCTGTGATTTTTTTGGGGGGGGGGGGGGGGGGACAAATGGGATTCAAACCTTTTTGGTATATTGTTCCATTGCTTTTTAGTCACAGTCTTTGTATGCTAATTTAGGGAAAATATAGGGTTTGAGAAAAATGCAGGCGTGGACTGGATCAGCATCAATTTGGAGTGTTGTGGCAGTTGGCTGCAGGACTGTGCTATAGCAGTGCAGCAGGCTATTCAAATAAGGTTTTGGGGTTTTGTGATGTTCTGATCGAAGAAGACCAGAATGAAACTCGAAGGGTGATGCTCTGATCGAAGCATATGCTGAAGAATCATGTTCTTATTGAAGAACTATGTTCTGAACCATGTTTGCAACTTCTGACTGCACTTGCGTGGAGGTTGGCTCAGAAGTTCTGAAGTATCATATTCTCTTAACACTTAGAAAATTTTCTAAATGTTTAGAAATTTGATTTTTTTTCAAAGTAATTTCTGACTTCTGATTTTTTGATGAACCAATTTCATGTCTTGATGAAATATAATTGTTGAAACTTGATTTTTTGATCTAAAAGTCAAAGTTTGACTTTTCAGTGTGCTTTTGACCATTTTGCCCTTGTGGATGATTTTCTTGAAAAGTTATAATTCAAGACTTGAAACGTGATAGAAGCAAACCTGAGAGTCCAGGATGATCCTTTGAGAAATGAGAGGGAAAATTTTGGAGTACAATAGCTGCCCCTGTTCAATCTTCTTAAGCCTGAGGATGTATATTGGCTGGTCTGTCTTTCGTGATCTGAAGGTGGAAGATGATTGAACACTAGAGTGCCCCAGAAATTTGCACTCGCGTGAAGTATTACTGATTGGTGATATCTGGAATGGGCTTGTAGATTCCATCCAGAAAAGATCGGTTACATAAGAGATTCCTTAGTAAGAATTCCTGTACCTGCGGTTGAGGAGGACTTCGCCGGGGAATTTTGATTTATGTCCTGGGAAGTATAGTCTAGGAGATTCGGTTATACATTACTCTGCTGGGGAATTTACTCTTAATTGAGGAGGTGAAAGTAGAATGCATATCTGGTTAGGGTCCAGGCTGTACAGCCGCTTACTGGGGAAATGTGAAATCGAACGTATCTGGTCGGGTCTAGGCCTTACAGTGTTGTAAACTGTTGTCTGGAGATGAGGGAGAAGGAACTTGATAGTAGGGTTACTTCGAGACGAAAGTCTGGATCTGAATGAGTATCAGGATGGCATCCGTATCTGGAGCGTATTTGAACTGTATCTGAAAGCTGAATCTGAATGAGTATCAGGACGGCATCTATATCTGGAGCGTATCTGAACTGTATCTGAAAGCTAAATCTGAATGAGTATCAGGACGACATCCGTATCTAGAGCGTATCTGAACTATATGTGAAAGATGAATCTGAATGAGTATCAAGATGGCATCTGTATCTGGAGCATATCTGAACTGTATCTGAAAGCTGAATCTGAATGAGTATCAGAATGGCGTCCACGTCTGGAGCGTATCTGAACTTTATCTGAAAGCTGAATCTGAATTAGTATCAGGATGGCATCTGTATCTGGAGCGTATCTGAACTGTATCTGAAAGCTGAATCTGAATGAGTATCAGAGTGGCGTCCGCTTCTGGAGCGTATCTGAACTGTATCTGAAAGCTAAATCTGAATGAGTATCAGAATGGCATCCGCGTCTGGAGCGTATCTGAACTGTATTTGAAAGCTCAACTAGTCGTGTAGCTAATTGTCCTCAGCCTGTTTCAGGTATTAATCTCTGATTTGTTGATGATAGTCATCGATTAATCTTATCCTGCAAAGGGTAGAATGTTAGTTGTATGCAATGTCATGATATATGAAATGCATGGTGTAATGAGATTGTGATTTATGCATTCGTGTCATCGATGTTTACGATATATGGACGCGATTTATACGTATGTGATCCAATCTGAAGTAATGTTGTTGGATTAGGGAAAATAAATCCCTGACTGCTACTGGGAATATAGAGTGTAAGTCTTCATGTTTGTGAAGTTGAAGTGTTGATGAGTTTCCGCTTAGAGAAATAAACTTTGTTGTAAGGGAAACATCGTGTATTAATTGTGAAATCCTTTTGGGGAATCCCGAGAAATTTGGCGACTTCTATCAGGGAGTGATAATTGGAAGTTTTGTTCCGCTGGGGATTAAACTGCACACTGCGGGGGATTTTATGGAATAGCTCAAAGATATTTCCATATCTCTTAAAGCCATCAGTGATTGTCTTTTTACTTTTTTATTTGTAAATAGTAATTATTTTCAAATGCATATGTTCAAAAATAAATCATTGGACGTTTTTGTAAACAAAACACAAGAGTAAAGAAAACAGATAGTTTTGCACTTTCAATGGGATATCTTTGTATTGACTTTGAGTAAGTATTTTTGTACAATGAGACAAACAATATAGTAAGAGAATGTCGTCGTAAAAATGAAAATTTTATACAAAGATAAGATAGCTATGTGTAATAATCCCATGGGGTTCCCATTCTGCTATAGCCTTCGTGTCTCTGAGCATCTTGTCTATTTGTTGCCTTGTCCTAAGTTGATTAAATTGATTAGAATCATTGAGTTTGTCAGTAGAAGCCAAAGGTTGTCCGTAAGGTGATCCACCAGGACATAGTCATACGCTTTAAATCCCTAACCTTTTTCTGGACCATCCTTTTGGGTTTTAAGCCCACCGGGATACCCTTTTTTTCCCCAAAATGCCCTTTCGGGTTTTCAACTTGCCGGGTGTACAGATTTTTTTGTTTTTATCCCCAATTTTTGCCCGAACCTTTTTGGTTCGTCGAGATGCCCTTGTTTTTCCTAGGTGTGTCAACCTAGAGAGTCTCTTTATACGTAGTATCTTTTGACTATGTCTGTGTTCACAGGGTGTGGCAGGTCATCGCCATCCATGGTGGTCAAGATCATTGCCCCACCAGAGAATATGCTTTTGATCACAAATGATCTTTCATATGTAGGAGTCCATTTTCCCCTGGGATCACCTTGCACCGGTATGATGCGTTTGATCACCAGATCCCCAACTTGATACACTTGGCGTCTGACCTTTTTGTTGAAAGCCTTGATCATCCGCTTTTGTACATTTGACCATGACAGACAGCAGTAAGTCTTTTCTCATAAATCAAGTTCAGTTGATCAAGTCGAGTCTGGATCCAATCTTCTTCATTTAGATCTGCATCCTTTATAATTCTTAGAAAGGGGATCTAGACCTTAATACGCAAGACAACCTACATGTCGTATACCAGAGAATAAGGTGTCACCCCGGTTAATGTGTGTGCTGTGGTGCGTTAACCGCAGAGAGAAAATGGTAGCATCTCATGCCAGTCTTTGTATGTGACTGTCATTTTCTGTATGATCTTTTTAATGTTCTTATTGGCGGCTTCGACAACACCATTCATCTTTGGCCAGGAAGGAGAAGAATTATGATGATGGATCTTGAATTGCTCGCACAGGGCGGTAATCATAGTGTTGTTAAGATTCATGCCATTGTCTGTGATGATCCTCTCTGGGATACCGTACCGACACATGAGATTTCATTTGATGAACTGGGCGACAATATTCTTGGTCACAGAAGAGAAAGAGGCTGCCTAAACCCACTTTGTAAAATAGTCAATGGCCACTAAGATGAAGCGGTGTCCATTAGAGGCTGTTGGTTTGATTTCCCCAATCATATCGATGCCCCACGTAGAAAAGGGCCAAGGAGCCGCCAAGACATTTAGAGGAACTGGAGGTACATGCACCTTGTCAGCATAGACCTGACATTTGTGGCAGGTTCGAGAGTGTTGATAGCAATCTACTTCCATGGTAGACTAGTAATAGCCTGCCTGTAGGATCTTCTTTGCCATTGTATGCCCACTGGAATGAGTGCCAAAAGTGCCCTCATGTAGATCAGCCATGATCTTTTTCGCTTCAACCTTATCTATGCACCGAAGTAACTTTGAGTCATGGTTGCGTTTGTTGAGAATGCCATTACTAAGGAAGAATTTAGCAGAGAATCTCCTTAAGAACTTCTTATCATTGACTGAAGCTCCTTCCGGATATTTTTAAGCCTCGAGATACCTCTTGACTTCGTGAAACCAAGGCTGGTCCACTACTTCTTCAGTATTAATCTTGTGACAGTGAGTTGGTTCATCCATTCGTTCAATGGTGATCTGGGGAGCTTCGTTATCCCATTTAAGTTTAAACATGGATGACATTGTGGCTAGTGCGTCTGCTAGCTGATTTTATTCTCGTGGGAAATGCTCGAAGGTAATCTTCTCAAAATGTGGGAGCAACATTAACACATGTTCTTTGTAGGAGATAAGGTTAGGGTGTTTGGTGTCCCATTCCCCTTTGATCTGGCTGATAACCAAAGCTGAATCTCTGAATACATTTAAGGACTTGATCCCCAAATCTATGGCATCCTTGAGACCAAAAATGCACGCTTTGTATTCTGCCATGTTGTTTGTACAATTGAAACAGAGTCTTACCGTAAAGGGTGTATGACATCCTTCAGGAGATATGAGTACAACACCAATACCATTGCCGAGTGTGTTGGACGCCCCATCAAAAACTAGGATCCATCGGGATCCTTGTTCAGGTCTGTCATATGACCTGAATTCTTCACAGTTGTTTACCATCATGATGTCTTCATTTGGGAATTCGAAATTCATGGACTGAGAGTCTTCCATAGCTTGGTGAGCAAGGTGATCAGCTAGTACACTGCCCTTTATTGCTTTCTGGGTAGTATATTGTATGTCATATTATGTCAGGATCATCTGCCATCTCACTATTCTCCCAGAAAGGGCAGGCTTCTCGAAGATGTATTTTATTGGATCCATTTTAGATATCAACAAGGTAGTATGGGTCCGCATATACTGTCTTAGCCGGCGAGCAGCCCATGCCAGAGCGCAACAAGTTTTTTTCGAGCAGTGAATATCTTGTTTCACAGTCGGTAAACTTTTTGCTCAGGTAATAAATAGCGTGCTCTTTTCGGCCAGACTCGTCATGCTGCCCCAGCACACACCCCATTGAATTTTCCAAAACAGTCAGATACATGATCAATGGTCTTCCCTCGACTGGTGGCATCAAAACAGGAGGCTCTTGCAGGTACTCTTTGATCTTGTCGAAAGCAGTTTAGCACTCGTCATTCCATTTGACTACTTGATATTTCTTTAGTAATTTGAAGATTGGTTCACAAGTAGCTGTCAAGTGAGAGATGAATTTGGCAATGTAGTTTAAACATCCCAAAAATCCTCTGACTTCCTTCTCAGTACGAGAAGCAGGCATATCTTGTATCGCTTTCACTTTGGCAAGATCTACTTTAATTCCTTTATTGCTGACAACAAAGCCTATGAGTTTACCAGACCTCATTCCAAACGTGCATTTATTTAGGTTCAACCGCAGCTTGTATTTCTTTAGCCTCTCAAATAATTTCTGCAAGTGATCAAGATGCTCTTCTTCTGTTTGGGATCTGGCTATCATGTCATCCATATAGACCTCTATTTCATTATGTATCATGTCGTGAAATAGAGCTACCATGGCACGCTGATAGGTTTCCCCTGCATTCTTCAGTCCGAATGGCATAACCTTGTAGCAGAATGTGCCTCACTGCATGACAAAGGTTGTTTTCTCTATGTCCTCAAGCGCCATTTTGATTTGGTTGTAGCCTGAGAAACCGTCCATGAAGGAAAACACCCTGTGTTATGTCGTATTATCAACTAGAACATCAATGTGGGGTAGTGGGAAATCATCCTTAGGGCTTGCCCTATTCAAATCTCTGTATTCCATGCACATTCGTACCTTGTCGTCCTTTTTAGGCACAAGAACGACATTGGCAACCCATTATGGATCGGAGGTGACGACCAAGAATCCAGCATTGAATTGTTTCACGACTTCTGCTTTGATCTTCTCTGACATGTCTGGTCACATGCGGCGTACCTTTTGTTTCACCGGTGGACAGTCTTCTTTTGTGGGTAGACGATGTACCGCGATATCTGCATCAAGTCCTGGCATGTCCTCATACGACCAAGCAAAGACCTCGACATAATCATGTAGCAGCTGAATCAGAGGCTCTTTGACACTGGGTTCCAGATCGGCACCTATCTTGATTTCTCTTTTATCTTCTTTGATACCTAGGTTGCTTGTGTCCACTGGTTCCTCGCGGGGCTGAATGGTCCTTTCTTCTTGTTGCACTAACCTGGCGAGTTCCCCTGCCACTTCACAATCTTCCTTACCTTCGTCTTCAGCTTGGTAGATTAGATTTTTAGAATCACAGAAGGCCATAAAAGAACCGTTACCCATGGGATCCCGAATGGATGTAGACCTGCATTGTGAGTGTGAGTGTGTGTAAGAGTATAGCTATCTTTGAAAGAAATGAAAGTGTAAAAAGAAAAACAACGAGCACAAAGTTTTTATGCAAAAACGTCCATGATTCAATGATGTCATATGGAAATGAGATAATAACCCTTACAAATGGACCATTGTGCCTCAGGTAAGACACGAGGCTTTAAGAGACTAAATTGTTTTAATATTACAGATCTGACAAAATGTAAAGACAAATTACTGTGGGATAAAAGTGATTCGGATAAAAACTCTAGCCTCCCAATTGCTGAGCCCTCCACTGACAGTTGGGTAAATCCAATCCTCCAGGTTGTAGATGTCTTCATCATCCTCTACTGCATTGACTTTGTGTTTGCTGATCTTCAAGGGTGGTCCTCCGGCACGTGCGCGGCGTACAGCCTTCTGGGCACCTGAAGTGAAACCCAGACCAAATTTGTCAGATTTGTATGGGATATCTGGGAGTTGTCCTCAAATAGTGCACTCGTCTTCTTCTATCACTGCCCTGGCATCCTTCAAAGACGACATCTTGAGTGGAGGCCTTGTGATCTTGGGAACTTGAGACACAACCTTGGTTACCGCCACAGTCTGCGGGACTTCTTCAAAGTGCTGGAATGGAGTTTCAATAAATTCACCATCTAGCTCCACATATCGGAAGGAATTTAGATGGCTGACCATATACTCTTCTTCTCCATGAACGATGATGATCTTCCCTTGAATTGGATATTTCAGCATTTGATGCAACATAGAAGTGACAATGCCAGCATTGTGAATCCAATGTCGGCCTAGCAAGCAGGAATATGAAGGGCGAATATCCATTACATAAAAAGTTGAGTCAAATGTTTGGGTCCCAACCTTTATGGGGATGTCCACTTACCCATGCACCATCCTTTTTGAGCCGTCAAAAGCCCTCACTACTATGTTGCTTGGTTTCAATGTCAATCCTTTGCAGTCAAGCCTATCAAGAGCCTTTTTAGGCAAAACATTCAGAGACGACCCGATGTCAACCAAGACATGAGCCAGAGTTGTGCCCCTTCATTCCACTAAGACATGCAATGCCTCATTATGCTTCCTCCTCCTTGGCGTTAAATCAGCATCTGAAAAACATAAGACATTATCTGCAGTCAAGCTAGCTACGAAGTCTTGGAACTGATCGACAAATGTTTCTTGGGGTACATGGGCAGTTTTCAGGAATTTTACCAAGGCCTTTGCATGAGCCTCGAAACATAACAACAAAGCCAGCATGGAAATTTTTGATGGAGTTTTCCCTAGTTTCTCAAATATATTGTAGTCGCTTCTTTTTATGATCTTTAGAATTTCCTCCATCTCTTTTCGAGAGGTCTCAGGGATAGCTACTGATTGTGCCTTCGTCCGAACAGGCTCAACCAGAATACCTTTACCCCGAGTCTCAGTTGACTCGACAACAGGAATGCCAGTAGGGGTGATAACAGGGACTGTAACAGTTTTGTCAGCAGGAGTCTTAGCAGAGATGATTATAGGACTGGGAATAACCTTTGGAGGAGCAACAACAACAAGAATGAATACGGGTCCAGAAACTGCTTTTGGGGGAGCAATTTCTGGAAAGAAAATCCCTCCGCTTCGGGTTATCTTACTAGTCCCTGTGATGTTACTGACATTAGAGTCAACTTTCTCAGAACTTGAACTTTCAGCAGCTGGCCAATCTTGCTTGATACCGTGGCAGTAGACATCACTTCCATAATTCCACCGGACGGTTTTATCTGACGAATACGGGATTGGTCCAGGCATTGTAATTATCAAATGAGCTACTTTAGGAACTGATGTAATTCTAACGGGTCTTTTGGTGGAGACCCTGGAAGAATTGTCGGAAATGGTCACGATGGAAACATCATTATAAGAAACAGTTGGAATAGAAGTCTTCTCGAACAAAATTTCCTTGTTATCTATTAGGCATTAAACGCCCGCTTTGAACAACGGACAACTGGTTGGTGAGGACAAACAGAAATGACAGCTTTCACCACAACCTGGGAATACACCAACATTCAACAAATTCTTTTTGATAGTCAGGAGTGGGGTCACAAGTTCATCAACTGAAGTAACAAACATATCTTCTTCAACGGCATTGACCTCACGACCATGCTTGGGCATGGGAGAAGTAATGACATTGGGAATTTCTGGCGCATCGAAATCAATCTCTTTGGCTTCAAGAAGGTCTTGTACTTTGTTCTTCAGAACCCAATAGTTGTTAGTGTCATGGTTGGGGCTCTCGGAATGATATGCACAACGGGCATTAGGATGATAGTGAGGAGCGGTTGTGTTAGGGTTCTTTGGAGCTTCTTTAAAAGTCACTAGGTTGGATCTTAACAAATGTGGTAATACTTGAGATAGTGTCATATTAATTCGGGTGAATTGTCTAACTGGTCTCTCCATTCTTGGCTGGTTGTTTCTTTGTGGAGCAGGCGCAGGTTTAGGAATCATGACAACACCCACCATTGGACAGTGTTCAGCTCTATCTTGATTTCTCTGAGGATATACAACAACAACTTCTTTCTTTCCAATGAAGGGTTTCCTTACAGCAGCAGAGGATGCATCTTTCTGAATCTTCCCATTCTTTATCCCGACTTCTACCCTTTCTCCGGTCAATATCAATTCAGTAAAACCTGCCGATGTACTCCCAATTAAGTGATTGAAGAATTGTTCGGACAAGGTTTCGAAGAACATGTCTACTAATTCTCTTTCAGATAGGGGAGGCTGGACTCTTCCTGCTAAGTCCCTCCATTTTTGCGCATAGTCTTTAAATCCTTTACTTGAAACCATGGCCATACTCTGGAGTTGAGTACGGGTAGGCGTAAGATCAGCGTTGTATTGGTATTGTTTGTAAAAGGCAGCGGCCAGATCTTCCGAGTTATGAACATTGGCTCTTTCTAACTGATAAAACCAATCAAGTTGAGTTCCAGACAGGCTGTCTGGGAAGAAGTGTACCCATAAATCCTTGTCAGTGGTATGAGGCTGGATTTTCCTCACATAGGACCGGAGATGCATTTTGGGACATGAAACTCCGTCATATTTGGCGAACACTGGTGCTTTGAATTTTGGAGGAATGACAATCCCGGATACTAACCCCAACTCCTCAAAGTCCAATCCAGACACTTTTTGGATTTCCATTGCACTTAATCGTTCTTCCAGATACTTATACTTATCATCGGCTGGAGGATATTATTCTTCAGAATAATATTCTTCTTCCTCTTCCTCTTCTGACTCTGGTTGGACAACTGTTTCTTTGCCTTTCCCATCTTGATTGTCTTTCTCACCAGATGACGTTGCAAAGTCTAAGGTCCTTCTTGTCTGCCCTTGTAATCTTCTTCCCATGTTTAGAACTCCAGTTATTTTCTTTGTTTTCTTCTTTTTCTTTTCAACCAGCAAGGTCTTCGGCTCTTCTTGTCCTTTGGCTAGAGTTAAGAACATTTGTTGAAACTGAGCATTTTGTGCTTGGAGGTCCTTCACCGTCTGCTCGAGATCCATCTTACTAAAATAAACAGTAGAAAGATGAGGAGACTTGTTGCAAGAAATCTGCTTATGTTATGATGAATGGTAAATGTATATGCAATGATTTCAAGGAACTTAGAGATTCAAATTTGTTTTAGACAAAAAGGAAACACATGTTATATTAATAAATTAAAGCTTGAGTACATCAATTCCTCTTTGGGTTTACACAAAAATACAAAAAAACTCTAAGATAAAAAGGTTGTGTGCATCCTCTTTGGTGCGATGTAGGCATTCAGGGTCCGCTCCTCATGAAGTTTCTTAGTGAGTTCCAAAACCTTCTTCTTGCTAGCGTAGAATTGGGCCTCAAAAGTGTCTCGCTCTCCCTTGAGTTGTATCCAATCTCTTTGTAAGTCTTCAAGAGAGGTGGGCATGTCAGGATGCAGGATGGTGTAAGGAATATCTCCTTCCACAACAAGCTCTATGATCATCGGGATAATGGAGGGATAAGGCATCATAAGACTCTGAGCACGAGCTCGTACCCATTTGAGGTAAGGCTCAAGAGGGATGGAATTCGTATGCCCTAATGTCTTGCTATCTACCTTGTTCAACATCCTCCAAGCTCGGATGAATCTTTGTCGAAGACCTTGATCGTCGTTCTCGTAGTCAAATACCAAACCTATAATGAGCATCTCATGCGGGCCATCCCTTCGGGCGTAACCAAACTGTCTTAAGGCTAAGAAGGGGTTGTAGATGATACCTCCCCTAATGCCAAGTAAAGGGACATTATGGAACTCTCCACAATGGTCGACGATGATAACATTCTCTATAGATCGGGAGCACCAATGGATGTCTGAATGTTTGAGCATCATTAACCTTTGTGACCACCTTGAACCTTGCTCGTTCTTCAATACAGATTGGGGAAGATATAAAATAAACCATCTTTCCAAGTGTGGAGTGCAACACATAAGGATACCTCTTTTCCTCATAGTGCTAGTGTTAAAGGAATGTAGGATATCCCCTAGCAAGGTAGGCACCAGGTTGCGAGATATGAAGATTTTGACGGTGTTCACATCTATGAGTTGGTCAGGATTTGGAAAAAAACCATCCCATAGATGAGGAGAGTTACAATTTCCTCAAAATCTTGCAAGTCCAAGGAATTCCAACAACTTTGGGCTTTCTCAAACAAGAACTTAGCAAAGAAGCCTTTGATACCACTCCTTGTTTCCCAATTAGTTGTGACATCAGATGGTTGCAAGTGTAGAGCTTGGGCAATCTCTTTTGTCTTTGGATCTATTTCCATACCGTTGAAAGGTAGTTGATTGAGAATGGGGATCCCCACGAGTTGGGATAATTCTTCCAAAGTTGGCACAAGTTGGTAATCGGGGAACGTGAAGCAATAGTGTAGAGGATCAAAGAATTGGAAGAGCACCTTCAACATATCTTCATCAGTTTTGGAGGTAACCAAGTTTAGGAGACGACCATGTCTTTCGATGAATGGAGAATTCTCAGGAATCCTTGATTCTAACTCTTTGAGTTGAGGAGGAATCCTTACGAGGTTGACTTGAACGGTTTTCCTGCGGATAGAATCCATGTCCTACAAAACAGAAACAAAGATAAATCCTAGAACTCCTTGAAATGGTTATTGAGTATGAGTATGATGTTATGAAGTTCATGATGTTATGTACAAGTAAATATACACAAAAAAGACAAACAAGTCCTTAGGTTTAGGCTTGCATGGAGTCTCATAGGTAAGTACCCTCTTGAAGTTTAGTTGGCTCGAACTTGTCCTAGTAATAGTAATCGGGTTCTAAGGAGCTCAATATCATTGGTTTCTTTCCTTGGGCATTGTTCCAGCGCAAGCCTCTTTAATGGCGACCGAAATATCCAAAAAAACCAAACCTCAATGAGTGTAGTATCGAGTATCTACCAACTTCGGACTTCACCAAAGCCGGTCATCTCACTATATCCTAATGGCCAAGTTGGTCAAGTAAAGGTTCTAAAAGTTCATTAGTGCTTCATGACATCACTCAGCGGCCCCATATTCTCCTTGACTACTCAAGGGCTACCGCTACCCACAAATATGTCGCACTAACGTAGCTATTTCTTAGACCGTGTCGGTATACCCCGCACAGTTTCCACAACGTATTGCTACTTACCTATAAGGTATCCCAAATCCGGGTAGAGGATTCAAACCCAAACAAAGAACCATAATGTAAAGCATACAAGTCAAACAATGAAAGAATGTAAATGTGATATAACCCTAAGGTAACCCCACTTTTAGAATAATCCCCAGCAGAGTCGCCAGTTCTGTGATATGGTGGAAGAACTGACTCAGGTCAGTTGCGTTTGATCGCAATTGTGCGGTTAGCAAAAGTCGCCACCGACTTTTCTTTTATCCAAAAGGAAAGGTGAAAAAGCACAGGAAAGACCTTTCGAGATTACTTCTCGGGTTCGGGGGATAGATTATGAAAATGGAAGGTGTTAACACCCTTTTCATCCATGGTTTTCCATGGGCTCTTAGTTACTTGCTAGATCACTTGCTTTTTGTTTGAAATTGTGCTTTGTGTGGTTTTTGAAAGTATTTTGTAAAGAGGCCATTGTTTAGGCAATCTTTGTAATGATTCTCGTTCGTAAGAATGTATACAAAGATGTTGATCTTTTAGAAATGTTTTCAAGTTTGTAAGATGTTTTGAAAGTGTAGGTGTTTGTTTTTAAAATAGCAAGGATGTTTTGAAATTGAGCAAGTAATTAGGAGCATTCTACCTACTCAAAAGCCTTTCATGTTCATTTCCTTTTTCCTTTGACATTGTTATCTTACCATTGATTTGGTAAGTAACCCTATCTTTGGATGTAAACGGGACGGGCGTGAGTCATCGTATAACCATGATTAGCAATGTTGCAAGGTATCTTAGCATTCTATTTTAGGGACTAAGATCCTTTGAAAGGCAACTTAGATAGCGTCGTCGAGGGACTATGATATTATATTTTGTTTGTTTTTGCTAACATACCTCACATGCGTAATATGACCATTTTGTAAAGGCAACCAAGTGGATTTACCCTAGGGGGTTCTTGTGTGCAAGTGTATTGTTTTTCATGCTTGATTTTGTCTTTGATTAGGGTTTTCTATTTGATTGGTTTTAGTCTTTCCATACAAACCCTAATTACTAACAATATATGAAAGCAATAAAAGTGCGGGAAAAGTAAAGTCCTATACTATTACATTATTAAGGGGATGAGGGTACAAATTTATGAATGGGGGGTTGCAAGAATTTAAATCCTATTTAACTATTACAACTATATTGAAATGTACAATTCAAGAAAGAAAAAGGACTTGTTTTAAAAATGTTTTTTTTGTCTTAACGAATTAAGAAAAAAAATTAATTAATAGAAAGAAAATATTTTTATGTCTTTTTTTATATTAATAAAAAGGGTATTAATATTAAAAATGATAAAAAAAGGGAAATGATGAGAGATAGAATTAGCATGCTGCTGAAAGCAAAACAAAGGGGATCAGAAGTTCTGATGCTGGCTGCGTAGTGGTTCAGAAAGAAGCGTCAGAAGTTCTGGATTGATACACTCTGAGGTCCTGCAAGACACGTTAGAGGGAAAACACAGAAGTTTTGGGTTGCTATATGCTGAACTTTTGAGTGTAAGAACAACGAGAAAGTCTTAGAAGTTCTGTGTATTAAAACAGTGAAGAGAACTCATAAGTTTTGTGTTGTGCTAAAACCGTGAGTGAAAATCAGAAGTTCTATGCCACATTTCAACTCTTTCCTCATATTAATCAGCACATCAGCAATTTATTCAGTTCTTAACAAACAACAAATCAAAAGGATAAAAGAACAACAGTTTATAGAAGTTCTAATCCTAATTGTGAGCCTAGCCTTAATCAAGAAGTTCTGATCCACAGTTTTTCTACTTATGCAATGATATGGACAACATCAATACTAGGATATTTACATATTTAATGATGTTCTGAATGAAAATATGCAAAGTCAGAAAGAATTACCTTAAATCTGGAGCGTGTGCTTGGAACTTGAACTGCTGCCTTCAGATGTTCTGGAGTCAGCAAGAGCAACAGAAGAGAAAATGTCAAGTTCTTTGATTCAAATGGAAGAACAAAGGTTTGGTTTTCTGTTTGGGAATTCTGGATTTTGACGAAGGTTTCACAATTTTCTTTTCTCTCTTTTGACAATTCTCTCTCTCCAAAGGCCAGCCCCTTAAACGTGTGATGGAGCCAATTATTTATAGATGGGTTTGCTATGATTTTTTTTGGGGGGGGGGGGGGGGGGGGAACAAATGGGATTCAAACCTTTTTGGTATACTGTTCCATTTATTTTTAATCACATCCTTTGTATGCTAATTTGGTGAAAATATAGGGTTTGAGAAAAATGCGCGCGTGGATTGGATCAGCAGCAATTTGGAGTGTTGTGGAAGCTAGTTACAGGACTGTGCTATAGCAGTGTAGCAGGCTGTTCAAATAAGGTTTTGGGGTTTTGTTATGTTTTGATCTAAGAAGACCAGAATGAAACTCGAAGGGTGATGCTCTGATCGAAGCATATGCTGAAGAGTCATGTTCTGATTGAAGAACTGTGTTCTGAACCATGTTTGCAACTTCTGACTGCACTTGCATGGAGGCTGGCTCAGAAGTTCTGAAGTATCATATTCTCTTAACACTTAGAAATTTTTCTAAATGTTTAGAAATTTGATTTTTTCAAAGTAATTTCAGACTTCTGATTTTTTGATGAAACAATTTCATGTCTTGATGAAATATAATTATTGAAACTTGATTTTTTGATCTAAAAGTCAAAGTTTGACTTTTTAGTATGCTTTTGACCATTTTGCCCTTGTGGATGATTTTCTTGAAAAGTTGTAATTCAAGACTTGAAACTTGATAGAAGCAAACCTGAGAGTCCAGGATGATCCTTTGAGAAATGAGAGGGAAAATTTTGGGGTACAACACATCTGGTAGGTAAGCTTATAAATCCATCACTTTTACCTTTTTCACTGTTTAAATTTTGTTTGTTCGAATCCAAATAAGGAATGAGTCGAAGGTTGACAGAAGCAGTACAAGAAGTTCGAGAGAGAGAGAGAGAGAGAGAGAGAGAGAGAGAGTTTTTAATTGGAATATTTATGTTAATTAATATTAATTAAATATTGACTCTTTGGAATAATAAAATAATAATTGTTTTCTTCCTCTTCCCTATGCAGCCACGCCTCTCTCTCTCATTTAGGGTTTCACAAACTCTCTCCATTCCCTCTAGTCAAACCGGGTTTGGGCCTGTTTGATTTGGCCCAGCCCATTTAATAAACTTTGCTTTCTTGTATTAATAAATGCATAGAAATAAATGAATGAACTGGATAGTGCGGGTGTTAAGGCGTTGGTGTTTGGAGGAGAGGTCCCGGATTCGAGACCCCTTGGGGATTTTTTTTTCTTTTTTCCTGTTTGCTTCATTCTCTTTTCTTGTTAAACAAAAACGTGATTGGGCCTTGCATTTCCCCTAAAGCCCATGTGATTATCTCCTCCCTCCAGTCCAACTTATTTTTATTATTTTCTATTATGTTTTGCTGCTATTGGGCTTAAGTTTCCAGCCCATCTGGATTTCTACCTCACACCCCCATTTTTGGTTTTACCCCTTTTGTTCATGTTATTTTTATTAATTTTGATTAACATAGATTTTTTTAAATTAAATGTTTGTAGTTTAGTTTAGTTTTAATTAAACAAAAATAATAAAAATACAAAAACATGTCATTAGATTTTTAGATATCAATTTTGTTTAGATTTTTTAAATTCAATTAAATTAAATATTGGTTTTTTTTAAATTAGTTAATTAGTTTAGTTAGAGATTTTTGGGAATAATTTTATTAATTAACTTTTTATTTAGTTTTAAATTGTCTTATTTAAATTCTTCATGATAGAAAAATACAAAAATATATACAAATTATTTAATTTCTTTAATCAATTATTTTCTTTAATAACATAAGTCATATTTTCTTTTCGAAATTTCTCACAAACAAAAACACTAAAAATATTATTTTGCCAATTAATTTTACCTTAATAGTTTTATCTTAGTCTAATTAATTGTTTATTTTTAATTCGATTTGGTTGTATTGATTTCTTATTTAGATTTTTAATCGCATTGACGATTCGATCCATCCCCATTTGTAAATTTGTATCCTCTATTCCCGAAAACTCTGTAATAGTGGAAAATTTTAATTTCCGTAATTTACTATTTTCTTTATACTGTATAGAAATTAGGCGTGTATGGCAAGATTTAAAATCAACCGCTAGACAACCCTAATCAAAGACAAATTAACTTGAATCAAACACACTTTTCACACACGCACCTCTAGGGTAACCTCGCTTGTTGCCTCGGAAAAACAATCATGTCCCTCGAGTGAGGGACGCTTTAGCAAAGACCCTTCGATAAAAAGATCATGGTCCCTCGATGTCCCTCGATGTTGTCTTCGGTAAAACGATCTAGTCCCTTACGAAAATTTCTAAAGCATCTCACAAGTTTCCTTTTATGACTGTATGATTGACCTGCGCCTGTCCCTTCACATCCAACAATAAGGTTTCTTATCAATCAATTGTAAGATAACACTATTTAAAGGAGGAGGAAAAGAACATAGACCTTTTGAGTAGGTAGGATGCTCATAGTTGCTTGCTCACAACATTTTCAAAACAACATCCTTCAGAACACACTCACACTTTCAAAACATCTTCAAAAACAAACATCTCTTTGAACTATTTTCAAAACCAACACTTTGTATACATTCTTATAGAGACGAAAATCATTACAAAGTTTGCCGAAACAAAGGCGTTTTCAAAATATTTTCAAACTTGCACCAATGACAAACACATTTCAAACAAAGCATTTTTAAAGTGATCAAGCAACTTAGAGCCCGTAGATAACTACAGATGAAAAGGGTGCTAACACCTTCCCTTTTCATAAACTACCCCCCGAACTCAAGAGAAAATCTCGAAGGGTCTTTCCTGTTCTTTTCACCCTTTCCTTTATTGGATAAAAGAAAAGTCGGTGACGACTCTTACTATCCGCAACAATTGTGATAAAACGCAAAACACACAAGTCAGTTCTTCCAATGTATTACAGCAGGTTATTCTGATTTTAATATTTTGTCTGTGATTGAGAATTACTCTATATACAATTGTTACTTTGGCCAATTTTTGCTAATGAAGACTTTTCTTGGTTCTTAATTCATTTTGAAGTTTGGTATTCCTCAGAAGTTTAGTATTTTTGCTTGCTTGGTTTTAATCCAAAGAATAGGAATTCTACATTGACTTCTTTATGTCAAGTGTTGGATTCTTGTTGGTTAGACCATTATTTTCCTTAGACTTTACCTTATGCTTTAGGATAGTCCCTTCATATCCTCCAATCTTCTTTAATTTCAAAAATCTTCTCCCTCCTTTTCAAAACTCTTCTTATTTTCTAACTTGAATCACTTTCATAATAAACTTGGACTTAAATCAAACTTTAATCAATTTAACCATACTTTGAAATTCTTTTGAAAGACTAAAATTCATTAACCTCATTCAAACCATTTTTCCACTTTAGCTTTTTTACTTTAAAACTTTTCTCAAAAAGATTACACTCTTGTTGATTCTTATAGTAACACAAGCTACTATGCTTCTATGATATGTAGTGAAGAGAGATATTTTTCACTGGGGTGTTTAGTGATGGATTTTAAATATAAGTTATATAATCTACCTTGAGATGATGTAAATTCTCCTTTCTCATAATTGTGGGTAGTAAGTATGTTTTCCACTCGGATATGACGTTGATGTCTCTTCTCTTAAAATTAACCAACACACATGTGTTTTAAATTTTTTTAAGGTAAACTACGAGTACCCTGATCCCCTATTGCACGAAAGGTGGTACATAGGCACTAAAGGTTCACAACTGCGACGGGTGCAAAAATTGTAAAAAATACTTCTTTCCTCATCTCCACCATCTTATTTTGTATACAACTTTTATAACAAAAATACCCAAATTTTCAAAGAGGTTCATGCGGAGTACCGTAGATGTTTAGGGTGTTAATACTTTCCCTTTGCATAACCTACCCCTGTACCTAGATTATCTTCCTTTTTAGTTTATTTTCTCTTTTCCCATTTCCTTTGGAAACAATAATGCTCGGTGGTGATTTTTATTTGATATGTACGAGTTAAGTCAATCCAATGGCTTAGTCTCAATATTTCTACCGCTACATAAAAATTGGTGACTTCACTGGGGACGAGAAATCTCAAAGTGGGTTGAGCATACATTTTTTTATCTGTGTATGTACTATTATTTGTTGTATATGTGAATGTTTGGATTTTTCTGGTTTTCAAGGTGCTTGGTGATCTCTTATAAGTCCTATATCTGGACTTGGGAAAATTTAAGATAGGATGGATGGTATTGTCACGTTAACTTTGAGGTAGTAATTCCAAAAAGGAGACACGATATCTCCCACTAAGTGGAGACCCCTTTGATTACAGTATTTGTTTACCGAGTAATTGTGAAGATGTGTTGCTTTCAACCTGGGATCCCGCGAAGCTGATAAGTCATCTAAACCTTAACCCATCTTGGCCTTTTGGGTGTAGTGAGGAGAATATAATGGGGCAATCCAGAATTAGTTGTCACACGATGCTGCATTCAGACGAGTTTTTCTTGAGAATATTTCTAATTACCGAGCTAATCGGGACGTTGGTAATATCTGAAGGAAGAATGTAAACTCTATGATTTCCTTATAACCCTGTTCGACGGGTGATAAACCATTAGCCCTTACTTTGTGGGTAGTACCTTTGACTTCATGCTCGTGAATATGAACCTATGAACCTCCATGTTTGTGATCTTGTGTTTGATTGTTGCATCATCATGCATTCATGCACCCATAAGCATTATTTAAACAGTTTTTCGAGGAACTTAAGGTTGACCTTTGCAAATATCTCAGGTACTCTTTTGACCATGGATTTTGGAAGGAGAAAGACTCAGAAGTATAGTTTCAAGGATCCTAAGATAGAGGAACTGAGGAGTTTGATTCCTAAGTGTTGTACCCCAAAATTTGCCTTCCCATATTTCTCAAAACATTTCAAGAAAAATTCACAAGTCCAACCCGGTGCGTCATATTCAGGTGTTCTTTCGCCAAGATATCTCTGATAACTTATTCTAAAATTTAGGTTCGGCTCAAGAGTCAATTCTTTAAAGAAGGTATCCGAATGTGTGAGTTTTCTCGAAGAAATATGGTGAAGAAGTGTGCTGAAAGTGCAGTTTTTACGCGCTAAAAAATTCATAACTTGAAGATCGTGACTCGTTTTGAACCCGTTCCGGTGGCCAAAATTCCGTCTTGATATTATCTACATTTTCATCTCTCACGGCTGGAAGCCAATTTCAATCAGAAAGTCTTCAAAAATATGGATTTATCAAGTATTTTCGTACAGAAAATTTGTGACAGAAGTTTATTTGCGTCATGTTCAGAAAATCATAACTTGGTCGATTTTTATCGTATCGAGCTGGTTCTGGTGCCAAAATTTCACAAATTGAGTTGGCTACATTTTCACAAAAGATATTGAGTTCAAACGGTATTCAAAAGGCCTTCATTTTTTGCTCAGAGTGCGTGACACGCCGAAAATCCTGAATGCTGAATATTATTTCATCTGGGCTGAAACTTCGAAAATTCATAACTCGGTCAATTTTTATCGGATTGGACTCATATTTTTACACAAGGTCACTGACTCAGAGATCTATAACTTTTCTTCAAAATTCGAGACCAAATTATGCACCGATCAATACCAGTTTTTTATTGAAGAACGTGTCAGAGTCGACACTGGAGCCCAAAATAAGTTTGTCTGAGCTGAAACTTCAAAAATTCATAACTAATTCACCATTTATCCGATTGAGCCGATTTTCGGACAGGAGTTAGTTTTTGATGTCGGCTACATTTTGTTTTCACATTTCAACTTCAAAAATTGCACTTAAGTCTATGCGAATTAGCCTGGAAAGTGACGAACTCAAGTGAACATTGGAGGCCCAATTGCACAATCAAAGCCCATTTTCTTTACCCTAATTTCCATTATATAATCACCTTCTTTTCACACAAACCGAGGAGGAGAAAAAAAATCTGGCCACAACACTGTCAGAATATCAAATTCTTTCAAGAACTCTAAAACCTTGAAATCCTTATTACAAATCCCCCTCTCACTACAAACAAGCCATTCAGTTACAAACCAACATCTCACTACTTCTTCAGTAAGAGTAAGGCTGACTTGATCTCTATGATCAAAAGGGCATAAAAGCATTCATGTCACTACTTTTCCAATAAGGGTAAGGTTGATTTGATCTCCATGATCAAAAGGGTATAATCATTCATACATGTCATATTGGCCTAAACATTAAATTTCTTCATATATTGGCTTTATTTGTATTTTATGATATATAGTAATTTATTTAATGTGTTCATGAGATTCAACACTGCAGATTTAGACAGGATCCCTTGCAGGTTCATTAAGGAACGTTGAGGCCAAAACACAAATGGCCAAAAGCCAAAAGCCAAATGGTCAAAATAGAACAGTTTACACATGACACCAATACATGGCGAGACAGACATCCTGAGAATGTTAAGGACGTTGAGGCCAGAACACAAATGGCCAAAAGCCAAAACACAAATGGCCAAAACAAAACAGTTTACACATGACCCCAATAGTTGTTTCACCCCTCCAATCAGGCTCGTATACTCCTAAACTCTCTCTCTATTTGTATTATTTTCCTTTAATTAATTAATCGTTATTATTTTTATTAATCACTAACCAATTAACATTTTTTTTCCTAATAAAATCAAAAAACACAAAAAATATTTTATTTATTAAAATTAACGTCATCACTTTTATTTTTGTAAATAAATTAATTTAATCAATTTAGCTTTAATTAGATTTAACTTTTAATATTTTTTGCAATATTTAAAATCAATTTAGAATATTAGGTTTTTATTAGCATTAATTCAATTTATTTTATTTCTTTAAAAACTCAAAAATCCAAAAATATTTTCATTATTTAATTTAATTTAATTGTTCAGTTAATTTAATTCCATTTAATTCAAAAATAACCAAAAAAAATCACTTTCTTTTCTCAAAAAGGGTCAAAACCCTAAGGACGTCCCGATTTAATTTCTTTTGCACTTTAATTCTTATTTTGATTATATTGATGTATCTGCTCAGAGGATGTAATAGTTAATTAGGATTTTACCGCTTTCTTTACTTTCCGCATTTATTTTCCAAAACGGGTTTTTGTTTTTGGCGATGTATAGACACGTGCCTTGTAATAGTGTAGATTCATATTTCCGCACTTTATTTTCCGCACTCTTAACTGTTAAAAATGCCTGCAAGACTGTATGCCAAATAAAATTAATCCGTAGCTCACAAATGCATGTTCAAAAATAAACATAAACCGAAACAACACACATGCACATGCCACTCCTAGGGTACGCCTCACTGGTTGCCTCGAACGTGGTCATCAAGTATAGGGTGTTTTAGAGGTCGCCCTCCTGTCTAAGATCCAGTTGCATGGAAATGGTTTCCTCGGATAAAAAGGATCTAGGACATTAGGGTTACTTCTAAGGTGTCCTACTATTGCTTCGGTGACCACACATGTCCCTTAATCGAATTGACCCGAATACCTCCAACAACAGTGCTACCTACTTCTCAATAGTGGGATAGTACTGTCTAAAGGACTCTTACACAGCCTAATTCCTTAGAGTAGGTAGATCTCTTAAGTACTTGCTCTTTCAAACAAACAAAAACAACTTTTCACACTGACACTTTCAAAAAGTTTTCAAACAAATTTTTCATACACTCTTGAGGACAGATACAAGAGCTACCTAGAAATTTTTCAAACGAAACGTTTTTCAAAACCCACAAAGCAAACAATTTTTGAAAACATAAGAGCAAGTACCTAAGAGCCCGTGGATAACCACGGATAGAAAGGGTGCTAACACCTTCCCTTCCTATAAATCTACCTCCCGAACCGAGAAACATTCTCGATAAGGAATTTTGCTGTGATTTTGTCCTTTCCATGTTGGAGAACATAAAAGACGGTGGCGACTCTTGCTTACCGCGACATTTCGCGAACCAGCTTTAAACAGTCAGTTCTATTTCCACCGATCACACTAAGATTGAAAGTCCTATAGATTTCCGGAAGAAGTATGGAGCCATTGTGCCTCTTATGAAGCTCAAGATGAAGTAGGGTATTCTTTCTACATTTGTCCAGTTCTATGATCTGTTATACCAGTATTTTACTTTTTCTGATTATCAGCTGATGCACATATTGGAAGAGTATTCTTACTTCTTGGTTTACCTATTACTGATTGTGTTCCTTTCACCGGTTTAGAAGGAGATCCCAAGTCTCATAATATTTTCACCATAACTCACTTGAGGAAGTCAGAGATTGAGGCTAACATGACTACCAAAGGAGGAATAAGAGGTTTACCTGCTTAGTTTCTATTGGAGAAAACTCGTTACTTCGCTAAGATGAAGAGTACAACTACTTTTGAGGCTATCTTTGCTTTGCTTGTGTTGTACCCTAAAATTTTCCCTCCCATTTCCCCAACATTTTCTCGTCACAAGACCCTTGAAGATCAAGATCCAGTTAGGGTTTCCTCTGCTCAAGACTTCTCCTTGCACTGTTGACCCAAATTAGGGTTTGTGTTTGCACAAAGATATTTTGACCTAAAATTCCTAAGATGACTTTCATGCTTCATGTTGGACTCCCAAGTTTATCCATACTAAGTTTCAAGTCTTGATTCCAAATTTTGCCCAGTCAATTGGACAGTTGACCTAGAAATCAACTGTATTGGGGAAAAAGTCAACTGTGGCCAATTGACAGTCAAACCTCATGAAAATTGACCCACATCAACATTATGAACTCACATGGACCATTTGATCAAGTTTGGATCACAATTCCACAAGAAATTTGATCAGATCATCAAAAGGGCAAAATGGTCATTTTTAGGGTTTTGACTGCACAAAGGCAATTTTTGACTGTTAGACCTAGCCAATGGCAAGCCAAGCTCACATATGGATCAAGGACCCCATGGAATTATCTTGACATGCTCAACAAGCTCAAAAGGTCCCAAATACACAAGATTGACAGTTGAATTTCCCAGTCAATTGATCAATTTTAACTGTATACTGAAAAGTCAAACTTTGACTTTTTGGTCAAAATCAAGAGTCAAGATTCATTTTTCATCAAAACATGCCAAATCATGAAACTTGTTCACCAAGAAATCAAAAACTGCAAATTAGGGTTTGAAATGAGAATTTTTCATAACTTAGAATTTTTCTAAGTTATGAAAAACCCTAATTTTTTTCCAACTTTGCCCCACTTTCTCACCAAGATTCATTTGGATTCAAGCAAACGTCAAAACATGAAAGTTGTAGCCTATTGCATAATCTACAACTTTTATTCACAAAGTTTTCCCAAAAGAAGCTTGTATCTCAAGTTACAATTTTTGGAACAAGGGTGCCAAACCATTCTTAACTTAGTGAAAATTTGACCTATTTTAGGCAAGTTTTTTTTACCTAACTTCAATACCATTTTTCATAAACTTCCACTTGGAATTTCAATTTGCACTTCAAAGATGTATTGTAGTACACATTCCAAGCTTTCCAAAATGTCCAAGAACTCATCAAACAACCTCATGGTTAGAGAGAATCGAATTTTGCAATATGGCAAAAACTCACTTTTGAATTGACCAATTTCCATGTTCATAACTTATGCATTTTCAAGTCAGCTTGGTTTATGCTACATTACAGGTCTCTAAACCATCCAACACTCAATAATTTAATGCATACTCATTATGCCAAAGCCTTATTTTGTGTATCCAAGCATTGTATGCAAGATTAGGCCATAAATAGAAAAAGCATTTTAGCCATTTTTGAAAAGATTGCTTTATGTCAAGTTCTCATATCTTTGAAGTACAAAGAAATATCAGAGGCACAAGTTATGAGACATATTGCACTGATCAAGGCAAGGCTTTGCAGCATGTTTAGGGGTCCTCTATCTGTCTAGAATACAAAGTGGCCATTGCTTGCTTAAAGTTCAAGAAAGATAGCATAACAGATACCAACTTCCATATCAGTCAACCAAGCCTTAGAGAAAGTTATCAAACACATTCCAAACATTCATCCTAAGCTGAAGCACGACCCTAAGACCTCCAATACCTCCACAAACTCAAAATCACCATCAAACTGCCAAAACAAAGCTCTTACTGCAGTTTGAGTGCCAACTCTCATTCCTTTCATGCTTTCTTGCTCAAAGCTCATCAAACACATTCCCTAGCATCACTTGAAGCTAACCAAAGCATAAAACACGACCTGTAACTCCTCTAAGCAGTTCCACCATTTTCACTTTCTTGTTTTGCAGTTGAAGGTCCATAGCTCGATTCAAGGTGTTTCAAAGCAAAGTAAGTATTGGAATAGCATCCTCACACTTCAAGGAAGCTGTACAAGTCATCATCTTGCTCTGAAAGCTCCTCCATTGCAAGGCACGATTCCAACTGAACAGGTATGTTCATGAAGTTCTATCTCTCAGTATAGGCATTGTTAGCTTTAGGTTTGTGAAGGAAACACGTCACAATCATAGCCCTGAACATGCCCATATGATTAGATTTCATTTATATTATGTATGCTTAGAGAATTTTGAGTCTGAACATTGATGAAAAACTAGGTCAGGAATTGGGGGAGAAGAAATTCTCCCTCATCTTAGAGAGTTAAGTCAAGTTTTTTATATCCCTGGATTCGTCTTCTCATGCTCTACACTTTTCATGTTGAAAGTTTTGCTTAAAAGTCCAGGAATTGGGAGGTAGGAAACGCGTGATTTGCTTGAACAAAGTTTGTTCTGAGGTTGAAGATGACTGGTTCTGGGCTGCGCCTGGAATGTTTTTCTTATTTGCACCATACATTTACTTCTGAACCCCCTAAGCCCATTTTGTTCATTTTAATGATTTTTTGACTTTTCCTTTTTTGGTTTGACTTATTTATTTTTCCTCATAATATAAAAAATATAAAAATAATTTTTTACACCATTTTTGAATTTATTAGGTATTTGTTTGTTTAGGTTAGTTTTTATACATAAATAAATAAATAGATATGCTTTTATTTAAAAAATGTTAAAATAGTGCAAATACATTTTTATTTTCATTTTTATTTTGTTTTACCTTCTGAAAATATTTTATATAAAAAATACTTTTTTTATTAAATATTAAATATTATTAATTTGTACACATAATACATATTTAGTAAATAATACATATATATATATATATATATATATATATATATATATATATATATATATATATATATATATATATATATATATATATATATATATATATATATATATATATATATATATATATATATATATATATATATATATATATATATATATATATATATATATATATATATATATATATATATATATATATATATATATATATATATATATATATATATATATATATATATATATATATATATATATATATATATATATATATATATATATATATATATATATATATATATATATATATATATATATATTAATATGTTTAGGGTTAAATATACTTTTTATTTTTATTAATATTAAAATATAAAAATGCCTTTTTACAAATATACTTTATTTTTATTTTATTTTTTGTATATAATAAATAAATATTATACATATTAAATAATTAATCCATTTTATTTAAGAAATTAGGGTTTTGCCCTAAACATGAAAAAACTCCAAAAAAATAATACTTTTGTTTTTGTTTATTTTGACATATAAAAATACTTTTTTTTTATGCATACAAAAACCATTTTTTTTGCATTTTTACATATTTATTCTTATTTTATTTAATTTGTGTAATTAAATTAGCTTGTAAATAATTCAATATTGATGTAATAGTTTTTAGGTTTAAATTCCTTGTCAAAAATCCCCATTTGAACATTTGTACCCCCCTTCCCATATATTGTGTTGTAATAGCTTAGTAAATTTATTTTTCGCACTTTATCGCTTTCTAATTATACCATGTTAGAATTAGGGTTTGTATGCGAATTAAAAAACGACAAAAATAGTTTGACCTAATTTCAAGATAAACAAGCATGAAAATGGACACACAAATCACACTTGCACCCGCTAGGGTATTCCACTTGTTGCCTTCAATAAATGGGCCATATTGCATGTTAGGTCTCTTTGGGCAAAGCAAAACAATCAAATGATCATAGTCCCTCGATGACGCTTTCAAAAAGTTGCCTAAACAAATGATCAAGTCCCTTAAAGAAAATTGCCCAAAGATACTTGACACCATTGCAATTATGGTCTAAACGATGACCCGCGCCCGTCCCTTTCACATCCTAACATGAGATTCTCCACCAAATACAATGGTGGAACAAACTTGTTAAAAGGGTTAAAACATAGCAATAATCTTTGAGAAATTTAGGAGTAGATAACCTCTTAGTTACTTGAATCAAACTTGCAAAAACAAAACACTTGCCTATTTTCTAAAACACACCTCACAACACTTTCAAAACAACTTTCAAAAACAAAATGAAAACCTTTTCAAAAGACATACATCTTTGAATACATCCCCACATGGATCATTATAAAGGTTGCCACCACATTGGCTTCTTTTCAAAACATTTTCAAACACACACACAAGCACCATTTCAAACAATTGAAAACAAAAGGCAAGTGATCTAAGCAAGTAACTAAGAGCCCATGGATAACCATGGATAGAAAGGGTGCTAATACCTTCCCTTTCTATAATCTACTCCCCGAACCCAAGAAAACATCTCAAAAGGTTTTTGCTGTACTTTTTAACCTTTCCTTAGGATAAAATAAAAAGTCGGTGGCGACTCTTGCTCAACCGAAATATTTGCGAATACAAACGCAAAACCATAGTCAGTTCTCCCACCGTATCACAGCTTGCCTATGGGTTGTTCTTGTTTCCTAATATCAACAAATTCATGGATATTAATGCCATTAGGATCTTTTTGATTGGGAACCCAGTCCCTACACTGCTAGGAGATACTTATTACTCCATCCATCTTCAAAATTTCTATCAAGAAGGGGTGATCATCTGTTGCACACCGTTGTTATATCAATGGTTTATTTCTCACTTACCTCGGTCTATTGCTTTTTGGGATATCAAGAAGGAACCACATTGGGCACCAAAGATTATGGCTCTTACTCATTCCGAAATTGATTGGTATCATAAATCTTATTATGATGTGAATATTATTAATGGTTGTGGTGTTTTTCCCAATGTGCCTCTTCTTGCTGCAAAGGGTGGAATTAACTACAACTTTGTTCTTGCATGCACCAACTTGGATATCCAATAAGATACAAGCCAAACAACATTCATCTGAGTTATTTCTTTCTCAAATAAGGAGAATATCACAAGGCATCTAAGGAAGAGATTGAAAATTCTGGACACCATATTCAAAAGAAGGGTATAAAATATTTGGAACCAAGAGGAGTTGTTTCCTTAGAGCCTCATCTCCGTTGGGTACAAGCAAGGGAGATTCAGTTGAAGATGCCTTATTCTCGTGAAGAACCTTTAGCTGACATGTTTATGAGGAATACTCTTCCTCTCTTAGATGATGTAGAAGAACTTCAGCTTGCCTTAGTTAGGATGCAGTAAGAGAAGGAAGCATGGGAGAACAAGTACCAGACTTTGGAGGTGTCCTACTCAATAGAATTGAAATAGAAGGATGAGATGATTTAGATTCTTGAGAGTCCTGTTGTGGAGACAATGGAAAAGAAGGAGGATTTATTTTCCTCTAGAGTTCAGCCAAGTCCCGATCACCCGTTTCTGATTCTGGTGGATGAAAAGAAGTCGTCTACATGTACGCAAAAGAGAACAAGCAGTTGAAGGCTCAGATTGCAAGATTCAAGGGAAAACTTCAGTGTGTGGAAATATCTTCATCATCTTTGGCTCCTTAGTATTTGTAGATTCTATCTTTGTTCTCTTGTATTTAGGATTATTGAAACTTGTACTAAAAGTTATAATCCATTCCAAATTTATTATTAAATGAGATTTTTCAGTATTTCCAAATATGTTAGTTCCTCAATATTTGAAATTTTTATAGTGCTTTAATTCCTTGAATAAACAAAATAAATCATATGCATTTCATATCATGCATCATTTTGCACATATTTTTGCATTCCTATCTCTCCCAGGTGCCTTACTTATTTCTTTACTTTGTTCAGTCGACAAGTTGTCTCATCGCTACAATACTCGTGCTATTTCTAGAAATAAGATGGAAAACCTTGAACAAGAGACTGTCATACCCCAAATTTTGACCTAAGATCCCTGCTTCATTTGCATTGTTTTATATATACATCAAGGTCACAGAATATGGTATGTTTCAAATATTTTGCCTTCGAGCTTTGACTGTGTAGAGATTATCGAGTGTTGTGAGCATTTTATCTTATGAATGACTAACCACTAATCAAGCACGAAGTGTATGTTTTGTTTTTTGATTTCATGTGCAGGAAATAGATCTGAAAGAAGAGCATCGGACGTCACACATCAATTAGGGTTTCGAGTTCGGGACAAAAATGTGTTCGGTCGTTGATTCTCAAAGGCTGATTCATCAAAAATAATTTCAGAGAATCGTGTGTTTATTTCCATACTCTGTCCAACAGATGGTCTCCAGTGTCTCTGAAATTTTTCAGAAAGAACAGTCAAAGTTTCTAATGCCTTTGGTTCATGTGTGTTTCACATTGCTTTAAAATACAAGAAAACCAAGTTATGCCAGTAATTTTCAATCACTTCGACCAAAAGTCATCTGCAAGTTTTTCTCATGACGCAGGGTGAATTTCGTCAAAATGGGATGATTAAATTCAAAACCTTTCTAGAAGAATTTATTTGGAATACTTGGAATTTTCTTTATTTGAATTCAAGTGATAATTAAAGAGGAGCTACCAAGAGATCTCATTCAAGAATAATCATTTATCGCATGAAATATTTATTCAAGATTATTTTGTGTGATTATTTTGGTGGATTTACATTATGGTTATTTGAACACACATGAAGCATTTACTAAGGAGATATTAGAGAAAGAAATTCAATTCAAATAATCGTTCATCACAAGATTAATTACATGATGGTTGCTATTTGATTACAAAATCAATTCATGTGATTTATTTGGATCCCTATTACAAAATGAAAGATTAAAATCTAAGGCTTGCATTATCATTTATTTATCATTCAACAATTTATTCAAGTATTATTCAATTATTTCCTAATTCAAATGGAAGGTCTTGAATTTTTATCAACACATATCAAGATTCAATTTCAAATGAAGATTCAAAGTTATTTACAGTTACAAGGGAATTGAGAATATATTGAAGAATAAATATTCAGTCATGTTACAATTTACTTGGCTTTATTGTTACAAAGTTACAAAAGAAATTCAAATTTTGTACATGAAAGTCAAGCTATTGTTCTTGCTACAAAACAGTCCCAGTGCTGCCCATTTTTCCAGCACTGTTTTAATCCAATAACAGTCCAATTCTTGAGTATAATGCTGTCCATTTTCTCCAACCTTGTTTCAAAAAAAAACCATGCCAAGTTGTTGTCCTAATCTGCCCCGCAAAATAGTCCAAAATGCAGCCTATAAGACAAAAATTTGCACCTTTGCTGCTACAAAAACCAGTCTACAAAACTCCAAACATTGTACTAAAGGCATACTTCAAAAAGCTGTCTCATAAAACATTAAAGCAGAGCCTAAAATAGTACAAATCTCTATTATTTTCCCCCCTAAAACCCCATATATTTCACTATAAATAAGGGACTCTATCAACATAAAAAGAAAAGAGTTATGTCCAAGAATCACACTAAAAAATCAGAAAATACATACAAAGAAAAATTCAGAGGGAACCACACATAGAAAATTCAGCAAGTGTAACACAAAACTCAACAAGAAAAATACAGAAATTCAAGGAGAGAAAACTTAACGTTTTGAAGCCCCATTGGAAAGGCTCCAATAGGTATTTTTCTTCCTCCCTATTTACTTCTGCATAACTTCCTCATTCAAATGTTTGAATCTTCTCTTTACACCACTTTTATGCCATGTGAATGCTTGCTTCATCATACCTCTTTGGTTGTATTTTGAGTTACTGCATTTGTAGATATTTAAAAACATTTAGAAATAATAATAATAATAATAGTGTTAACGCATATAGAAGGTGCAACAAATGACACAAAATTCATAGAACAAATATACACCTTCAAATTTCGTTTTTTGGAGTACACAAACCTCCTGTTTCTTTTCCGGTTCTCCATTACCACCATTTTTGTTCATCATTGTCTTCACAACAACCGTAACAATACCATCCAAAACAATAACAACAAACAACCTCAAATCTTTGAAATGTTTCAGAAATTCACCTTAGCTATCAAAACCTAAAACCTGTTGATATAAGTTATATTCTGTTTTCATTAAAATAAAACTTATTAATACTAAAAATTATAACCTATTTTAACCAAAACGAAAACATGTTTTAAACCAGAAACCATAAATATTCTCTCTTTTTTTTCCTCACCCTCCCTGTAACCAATACTCCCTCTCGACCGAACAAAAACATCCAAACTCCCGTTCTGTTTCCGTTCAAACACCACAACCACCTTCTGACTCCAAACCTCAAATAGTTTTTTCGTCCATCAGTTTCAAACCAGAACCGAAACATGCTGATAAAAATGAAACAAATTTCTACGCATTAGCAACATCTCACCATTTCAACACTAAGCATAACTCGACAACCTCATTTTCAGTCATCTCACCGAATTCGCAATAGAGCAAAAGAGTTTGGGACAAAGTGGAAGACGCACTAAAGAGACATATCATTGTGCCTTATGAGACTTTTTCGATTTCGTTTTTTGAACTGTCAAGTGTTGTTGATGCTGTCAAGCTTTTTCTTCTTTTGATTTTCGATTATTGTGTTGATTCAATCTGTTAGAATCATTGTTGTTTGTTGAGCATGAGAAACATAACCGAGAGAATATAGAAGGAATCTGAATAGTGACTGAGAGAGTATTACTGTGAGAACCTCAGAGAGGTTTAGCCGAGAGTGTACACAATACTGAGGAATCATGGTTTTGTTGTTGTTATTATCAGTTGAGAGAAAGATTAAAGAGAAAGGGGTTTTGTTTTTGTTAACATAGCAGAAAGAGAGATGAAGATTTGTAGGGAGGAGGAAGTTTCATTTTTTGTTTTAATCGATAGCATGGAAAGAAGAGATGATATAAATAATAAATTAATGGCAAAATACTCATTTTGGTCCCTTAACTATACCCTTGGGTTCACATTGGTCCCTTAACTTTTTTTCGTGTCATTTTGGTCCCTTAACTTTCAAAATGTTTCATTTTAGTCCTTTTTGTCTAATTAGCTACGAATTTAGCGGCTGATTTCAAAGTTTTTCCGTGTAATTAGCTACGAATTTAGACAAAAAGGACTAAAATGAAACTTTTTAAAAGTTAAGAGACCAAAATGACACAAAAAAAAGTTAAGGGACCAATATGAACCCAAGGATATAGTTAAGGGACCAAAATGAGTATTTTGCCTAAATTAATCTATTCCCTTCCCAAGACAACAACTCTAGTGGCGCCTCTCTATCTTTTGTCTAGGGTTTTCTTACTCTTCTATTTATTCCAACTGGGTCAGCCTTTGGGCCTCTTGGCCCAACCCAGTTATTATCATTCCCTTGTATTTTAATAAAAACCTAGTCATAACAGATAAAATAACATAGCTTAGTGGCAAGGCCTATATGCTGCAATCTAAGAGACTCGAGTTCAACCCCTGGCTGGGGTATTTTATTCCGTTTTTTTAACTCTTTTAGTATTATCTCCCCATATCCTATTAAACATATGATCACAAATATTAGTTTAAGTTTATTTTATATATAATTATTTCTTTCTATTATGAATAAATATTTTATTTAATTTTTGTTATTTATTTAATTATTTAAATACATGCTAGTGTAATCTAATTTTTGTTATTTATTAAATTCTAATTAACTTTGTATTGATCGTTTAATCTTTATCTTTCGTCCGTCTCGATTCCAAGGGAAATATTTTTATTTTGTTGACTTCATGTCATCAAAAATATATCTTACGATTGTGCGAATACCTTCATTTATTTTTCTATTTACTCTTTTTGCCAAACTTAATATCCAATTTTTAAACTCACACCTTTTAAGTTAAAACTTCGACATTAGGTCGTCGTATCTTCAAAATCTCGTCCACACCCATTTTAGCCAAACAAACCATTCTAATCATACAAACAATTTTAATAAACGGATATTTCAAAAGGTTCCTATAGGATACTATAGATGCATTGGGTGCTGATACCTTCTCATTGTATAACCAACCCCCGAACTCTAAATTTCTTTTCAAAATGCATTGTATTTTCATTACTTTTAAGTATTATTTTACATTGCATATTTTAGGGTTTTATTTCGCTATTTTCCCTTTTCCCTTGGAAATAATAAAGCGCGGTGGCGACTCTTGCTTTTGTGAGTCGAGTTAATTAATAGCTCGATCTCTGATTTACCCCGCTACATTTTTTATCGCTACAGAAATGGCGACTCTGCGGGGGAAAGATTGACCTCTTGTTGGTCCATCCCTAAGTGGGTTAAGCCTAGTTTGTCTTATATGTTTTATCATTATTTGATTGTTTGATTATATGTGTATATTATGGTTATTTGGGTGTTAATGATATTTACAAAGGACAATTCTTATACCCGGACTAAGTTACACTTAAGAATAGGACGGGTGGTATAGTCATGTTAACTTTGAGGGAGTAATCCCAAAGAAGGAGGCATTAAATCCCTCACTTAGTGGAAAGCCCCTTTGAACGTAGTATTTGTTTACCGAGTAATCAGGAAGACATTATTGCTTTCGACCTAGGAGCCAGAGAAACTGAGAACCGTAGAACCCTAACCCGTCTTGTCCTTTTAGATGTAGCGCGAAGACTATAACGGAGTAATCCAGAAGTAGTTGTCATGCGATGCTACACTCGGATGAGTTTCTCTTGAGAATATTACTAATTATTGAGTAATCAAGACGTTGGTAATATCCGAAGGAGGAATGTAGACTCTAGGAACCCTTAGAACTTTGTCTTGCAGGTGTGATTAAACCTTTAGTACATACCCTAGGGGTGGGCTTTACCTTTGACTCCATGCTCGAAGCGTTGAACCTTTGAACCCCATGTTTGTGAACTTATGTGTAATTGTTGCATTATCATTCATCCATACGCCCATAAGCATTTTTTTGTAAAACATGTTTTTCAAGGAACTTAAGAATGATTTTTGCAGACATCTCAGGTACCGTTACTATGGATTTTGGAAAAATAAACACTCGGAGTTATAGTTTTAAGGAGCCTGAGATTGAAGAATTGAAGAGTTTGATTCCTAAGATTGAGAACCCTACGGAGTTTCAAAAGAAATATGGATCCATTATCCCTCTCATGAAGCGCAAGATGAAGGAAGGCATCCTTAATACGTTGGTCCAATTCTATGATCCATTGTGTCGATGCTTCACCTTTCCTGATTACCAGTTAATGCCCACTTTAGAAGAGTACTCCTATATACTTGGTTTGCCAATCATCGACTGTGTTCCTTTCTCTGGTTTAGAAGAGGAACCCAAATCTCATGAGATAGCAACAATCACCCACTTGAGGAAGTCGGAGATAGAAGAGAACATGACTACTAAGGGGGTAATCCGATGCTTACCTGCATAATTTTTGTTGAAGAAAGCTCGTCACTTCGCTGAGATAAAGGATATTGTTACCTTTGAAGATGTCTTTGCTTTACTTGCTTATGGATTATTCTTATTCCCTAACATCGATAAGTTCTTGGATATCAACGCCATTAGAATCTTCTTGATTGGAAATCTGGTCCCTACGCTGCTAGGAGATACCTTATATTCCATCCATCTTCGGAACTCCTATCAAGGAGGGATGATTATCTGTTGTGCACCATTTCTATACCAGTGGTATGTTTCTCATTTACCTAGGTCTGATGTTTTCTGGGATCTCGAGAAGGAGCCACGATGGGTGCCAAAAATTATGGCTCGTACTCATTCCAACATAGATTGGTATAATCGAGCTTACTACGATGTGAAGATCATTGATAGTTGTGGTGTTTTTCCCAACGTGCCTATTCTTGGTACGAAGGGAGGAATTAATTATAATCTTGTTCTCGCGCGCCGCCCGTTTAGATACCCGATGAGGAACAAGCCGAACAACATTCATGTGAGTGGTTTCTTTCTACAAGAAGGAAAATATCACCAAGAAGCTAAGGAGGAGATTGAAAGGGCTTGGCGTCACATCCATAGAAAGGGGAGAGACATGTTAGGGCATAGAGGTGTTGTTTCTTTGGAGCCTTACCTTCAATGGGTTCGTGCTAGGGCTTATGCTCTCAAGATGCCTTATAATCCCGAGAAACCTTTATTCCCTGTTGTTGCATCATCTTCTATTGATATCCCTATCGAGAACATGAGAGAGTACCAAGAAAATCTGGCTAGAATGAAGTCTAAAAGAGATGCTTGTAAGGAAAAGTATAATATGTCTGAATACGAAAATAGGGTCCTGACTCGACAGCTGAAGGAGAAGGAGGATATTCTATTTATTCAAGACGGTTGGTTTATTGATCATGATGAGAAGCTTCGTCAAAAGGATGCATTACTCAAGAAATATGCTAATGAAAGGGAGAGGAAAGAGGAAGATTTGGTAGGCGTTGCTCCTGTTCCTAATCCACGGAAGGAAATCATTGATCAACTGGTAGCTGAGAAGAAAGAGATGGAAGACTTGTATGAAGAGAAGATTAGGAAGCTCAAGTTACAATTGGCATTTGGTCCTTCATCCGATGATGATTCTGAGTGACCTTTAGTTCCTAGTTTTTTATTATTATTACTTATGTCATTTTGTAAAACTCTGTAAAAGGGCTTCATGTTCCAAAGTTGTAATTTACTGCTTTTATTAATGGGTTTTGGTGTCCCAAAGTTGTAATTTACTACTTTTATTAATTGGTTTTAGTGTCCCAAAGTTGTAATTTATTGTTTTTATTAATGGGTTTTGTTGTCCCAAAGTTGTAATTTACCACTTTGATTAATGAAGTGAGTTTTTGTTGTTCCAAATTCCTTTACCATTGATGTGTGCAAAGTTATCAAAGTTCTAAAGCTCCTTGAAGAACTATCAAATAAATGATCATTTTTATCGCATATCATGCATCATCCAACATTCAATTTCACATGTTTTCCAGAGTCTTATTCTTGTTTCTTTTTCCACTATGATAAATTGTCAAGTTGTCTCACCAGTACAATACCCGAGCCAATCGTCAAAAGAGGATGGAGGATCTGGAGCAGGAAAATCACGAGCTTCGCGAAGAGGTTACTACTCTTCATGTTGGAATGGAAAAGTTGACTGCGTTGGTGGAAAGCTTAATGGCTGCTCAGAATCAGCCATCGACTTCAGCCGCTGAAATTCAAACTCCAACTACCGTGGTTTCTGAGATCGTCACCACTCCAACATCTGTGACTCAAGCCAACTCTCCGCTCCAACATCAAATGCCGAAAGGTTTTCCATGGGGTATGCCTTACAACTTCATGCCAGAAGGGTACCAGCCTATTGTACAACCCATGATTCAACCGTTGTATCCTTTCCTCAACCTGAGATAACTATTGTGCAACCTGTAATCCAACCTATGGTATCTTTCCCTCAACCTGTGATGACTATTGCCGCTCCTGTGGCTCACATTATTCCATACATAAATGAACCCCTTTATCATGCTGAACCTGCTAAAAGTTTGGGCCTCTTCGATAGGATGGAGGAGTTCCAAGACCAATTCCAAGAAATGCAGAGGGAAATTAGAGCGCTTAAAGGGAAAGACTTGTTTGGGAAAAATGCTCATGACTTGTGTTTAGTCCCAAACGTGAAAATTCCAGCTAAGTTCAAAGTGTCGGACTTTGAAAGATGCAAAGGTGACTCGTGTCTGCACAGTCACTTGACCATGTATGTGAGAAAGATGTCCACCTACTCGAATGATCATAATTTATTAATTCACTACTTCCAAGATAGTTTGACTGGTGCCGCTCTGAAATGGTACATGGGTTTGGATAACACCCCAATCCGTAACTTCAATGACCTTAGTGAAGCTTTTGTTTGTCAGTACAAGTACAATGTTGACATGGCTCCGGACCGAGATCAACTCCGGGCTATGTCCCAGAAAGATAGAGAGTCCTTTAAAGAATATGCCCAGAGGTGGCGCGAGATTTCCGCTCAGATATATCCTCCCCTTGAAGAGAAAGAAATGACAACGATTTTCCTGAAAACTTTGGGTTCTTTCTACTATGAGAGAATCATTGCGAGTGCGCCTAGCGACTTCACTGAGATGGTGAATATGGGCATGCGGCTTGAAGAAGGAATTCATGAAGGACGTTTGGTCAAGGAGGGAGGTATATCTAGTGGTGTCAAGAAGTTTGGAAGTGTCTTCCCCAAGAGGAAAGAACAAGATGTCAGTGCAATTTTTCCTAGGAGTTCGAGGAGAGGGTATTCACATGTTGTGGCAGTCACTCCTGCTATCCGCCAAACAATGGTGACCCCAACTTATCAAGCCCCTCCAATTCAACAACGAAAATTTCAGCAACAACCTCGACAACAGGCTCATCAATTCAACAATCAGAATCGTTCGCCGAGGAAACCACAATTTGATTCCATCCCAATGACTTACACTAAGTTGTTCCCCGCTCTGATCCGAAAAAATCTCATAACAACGAAGCCTCCTCCTATTTCACCCAATAATACTTCTCCTTGGTACAAGGAAGATCAATTATGTGCATATCACCAAGGTTCGCTGGGGCATAATATTGAAAATTGCTTTGCTTTGAAGGCAGATGTCCAGAGGTCAATCAAGAACGGTATTTTGTCTTTCAAGGATGTTAACCCGAATGTTCAAGATAATCCTTTGCCTCGACATGGGGCAGCGTCGGTGAATATGGTGGAAGGATGTCCTGGAAAATTTCGAGTTTATCAAGTTGAGCACATAAGGGACTCGTTGATCAGGATACATCAAAGCTTAAGTAGACTCGCCATATTTAAACATCGACATGATTATGACGTTTGTGAGTTTTGTTCAATAGAAGATGATTGCCCTATTGTGAAAGAGGGTATTCAGAAGTTGTTGGATCAAAGGGTTATCACCATTACATATGACAGAGATCTAGATGATGAAGTGAATGTTATAGTGCCACAATTCAACATGCCTGAGCCAGTAGAGATTGTTTATAATAGTCAAACTTCACCTGCTGCTCCTTTGATTATTTGTCCACCTGGTCTTGTGCCTTACAACTCAGACCAAGCCATACCATACAAATATAATGCCACAATGATTGAGAATGGGGTAGAAGTTCCTATACCGCCAATGCCATCTTTTGTTAATATTGCTGATGTGAGTAGAGTCACAAGGAGCGGACGTATCTTTGCAGCAGTACCATCGAAAAAGGCCTGAAGTTCAAGTTAGAAGGCCTATACCTGCAGAAATTCCGATGAGGAATGTTGAACCGAGAGTTGAGGTAGGCCGATCCAATGAACCTAACCTACATCCTGATGATGATGAGATTTTGAAACTCATTAAGAGAAGTGATACAAGATTGTGGACCAACTATTGCAAACTCCTTCCAAAATTTTTGTGCTTGCTTTACTAAGAGATTCTGGTTCCCATAGGGAAGCTTTGATGAAGGTCTTGGACCAGGCATTCGTAGATCATGATGTGACGGTTGACCAATTTGATGGAATTGTGGGAAATATTACTTCATGTAACAATCTTGGTTTCAGTGATGAAGAGCTTCCGGAGGAGGGAAGGAACCATAATATGGCTTTGCATATCTCATTAAGTTATGGAAATGATGCTTTATCAAGTGTGCTAGTAGATACAGGTTCATCATTAAATGTACTTCCCAAAACTACATTATCTCGACTTTCACATCGAGGTGCTCCTATGAGACCTAGTGGGGTGATTGTCAAAGTGTTTGATGGTTCTAGGAAAACTGTCATCGGTGAAGTGGATCTTCCTATAACAATTGGTCCTCATACCTTTCAGATCACTTTTCAAGTAATGGATATTCATGTTGCCTAAGGTTGCCTATTGGGTCGCCCATGGATCCATGATGCAGGGGCAGTCACTTCCACGCTCCATCAAAGATTGAAGTTTGTAAGGAATGGAAAGCTGGTAATAATTGGTGAAGAACAAGATATGGTGGTAAGCCACTTGTCATCTTTCCATTTTATTGATGCTGATGGGGATGTTAGAACCTAATTCCAAGCTCTATTTGTTGCTAGTAATGAAGTGAAGAAGCAAGGGACATCTATTTCTTCTTTTGAAGATGTGCGACGAGTGGTTGAGAGTGGTTCGGCTGAAGGTTGAGGCCAGGTGTTGACTTTGCCTAAGAATAAGTTTGGAGAAGGTCTTCGCTTTCATCCCGTGTCTGCAAGAGTTAAGCAAGATACAGTTACCCATCCGATACAAGAAGTTTTCCTAAGCGCAGGTTTTATCCATCCGACTCTGCCCGAAGTTGATGCCATAATAGGAGACGATTCTGAAGAGGATTTACCCGACTTTGTAGTGCATGGAGTGGTTTGCCAGAACTGGACTGCTGTTGACATTCCTGTTGTGATGCACATTTCTGAGTAATGTTTTGTTTTGAAATAACCTTTCTCTATGCCCAAGGCGAAAGAGTATTTGTGTTGGTCTATGTTGAAAATAAATCCTTTTTCTCTGCCCAAGGCAAAAGAGAAGATGTTTGGGCTCTTTTGTTTCAAGTATTTCCAATCATGAATAAAAATGTTATTTTGTCCCATATTGTTTTTATTTTTCACTTTTGCTGGAAAATAGTAACGAAAATTAAATAGTAATAATAGGAAAATGTGATAATCTTTTTTATATTTGTACAACATTCACATTAATCGATTTCTAAAATAAAGCATAATCATATGTGCAGATTAATCCATGACTTAACCATTGAAAACAATGACCCTATGCCCCCTCCCAACTTTGAATTCCCTGTGTTCAGAGCCGAGGAAGAGGATAGTGAAGAGATTCCTGATGAGATTTCACGTTTACTTGAGCACGATGAAAAGACTATTCAGCCATTTGAAGAGCCCGTGGAGATGATTAATTTGGGTAATGAAAAAGACAAAAAGGAAGTCAAGGTTGGAGTGTTGCTTATCCAAGAGGTCAAGGAAAGAATGTTGGAGCTTCTCAGAGAGTATGTAGATGTGTTTGCTTGGTCCTACCAAGACATTCCAGGTTTGGATAACAATATTGTGGAGCATCATTTGCCGTTGAGACCTGAATGTCCGCCGATTAAGCAGAAGTTGAGAAGGACTCGTCCCGATATGGCTGACAAGATCAAAGAAGAAGTTCAAAAACAAATTAATGCAGGTTTCCTCGTTACTTCAGTCTATCCTCAATGGTTATCCAATATAGTGTCTGTTTCTATGAAGGATGGCAAGGTTTGAATGTGTGTGGACTACAGAGATCTGAATAGAGCTATCCCAAAGGATGATTTTCCATTACCACACATTGACGTATTGGTCGACAGCACCGCAAAGTTCAAAGTCTTTTCTTTCATGGATGATTTCTATGGTTACAATCAAATCAAGATGGAACCTGAAGATATGGAGAAGACAACTTTCATTACACCTTGGGGAACACTTTGTTATCGAGTAATGGCGTTTGGTTTGAAGAATGCTGGTGCAACATACCAAAGAGCCATGACTGCTTTGTTCCATGATATGATGCATAAAGAGATAGAAGTTTATGTAGATGACATGATTGCCAAATCACAAACTGAAGAAGATCATTTGGAGCATTTATTGAAATTATTCCAACGTTTAAGAAAGTATAAACTCCGTCTGAATCCTAACAAGTGCACTTTTGGTGTTTGTTTCGGAAGACTTTTGGGTTTCATTGTCAGCCAACGAGGTATTGAGGTAGATCCTGATAAAGTCAAAGCTATTCGGGAGATGCCCGCACCCAAGACGGAAAAACAAGTAAGAGGATTCCTTGGAAGGCTAAACTATATTTCTAGATTTATATCTCATATGACTGCTACCTGTGGGCCTATTTTCAAGGATGTGTGTGGACAGAATATTGTCAGAGAGCTTTTGATAACATCAAAGAATATTTACTTGAGCCTCCCATATCGATTCCTCTAGTAGAAGGAAGACCTTTAATTATGTACCTGACCATATTGGAAGATTCCATGGGATCTGTGCTTGGTCAACAAGATGAGACTGGAAGAAAGGAACATGCCATATATTATCTGAGTAAGAAATTCACAGACTGTGAGTCTCGATACTCAATGCTTGAGAAAACCTGTTGTGCTTTAGCTTGGGCTGCTCGCCGTCTGCGCCAATATATGATTAACCACACCACTTGGTTGATCTCCAAAATGGATCCGATCAAGTATATATTCGAGAAACCCGCCTTATCTGGAAGAATAGCCCATTGGCAGATGTTGTTATCTGAATATGACATTGAGTATCATACTCAGAAAGCAATCAAAGGGAGTATTTTAGCCGATCATTTGGCTCACCAACCAATTGACGATTATCAATCCATCAAGTTTGACTTCCCAGATGAAGATGTTATATACTTGAAAGCTAAAGATTGTGAGGAGCCATTACCTAGAGAAGGACCTGATCCTGAATCCCGTTGAGGTTTGATATTTGACGGAGCTGTAAATGCTTATGGAAATGGAATTGGGGCAATCCTCATCACCCCCCGAGGTGCTCATATCTCGTTCACAACGAGGTTGAAGTTTGACTATACAAACAACATGGCTGAATATGAAGCATGCATTATGGGTCTCGAAGAAGCAGTGGATCTAAGGATCAAGATTCTTGATATATATGGAGACTCGACATTGGTAATTAATCAAATCAAAGGAGAATGGGAAACTCGTCATCCTGGTTTGATCCCTTACAGAGATTATGATAGAAGATTGTTAACTTTCTTCAACGAAGTGGAATTACATCATGTCCCTAGAGGTGAAAACCAAATGGCTGATGCTTTAGCTACTTTGTCTTCTATGTTCCAAGTGAATGATTGGAACGACGTACCCTCAATCAGAGTTATGCGCCTCGACAGACCTGCTCATGTGTTCTCAACAGAGGAAGTCACCGACGATAAACCATGGTTCTATGACATTAAACGCGTTCTTCAAACTCAAGAGTACCCGCCTGGGGCATCCAATAAAGATAGGAAGATGTTAAGGAGATTGGAAAGTAGTTTCTTCCTCAATGAAGAAGTATTATACAAAAGGAATTATGACACGGTCTTGCTCATATGCGTAGACAGACATGAAGCAGACATGTTGATGCAAGAAGTACATGAAGGATCCTTTGGCACTCATGCCAATGGACATGCAATGGCTAAAAGGATGTTGAGGGCTGGTTACTATTGGATGATGATGGAATCTGATTGCTGCAAATATGTGAAGGAATGTCATAAATGCCAAATTTATGCGGACAAGATACATGTGCCACCGACCCTCCTCAATGTTATCTCTTCACCTTGGCCTTTCTCTATGTGGGGCATTGATATGATTGGAATGATTGAACCCAAAGCTTAAAATGGTCATCGTTTCATCTTGGTGGCCATCGACTACTTTACTAAATGGGTGGAAGCAGCATCATATGCTAATGTAACCAGACAGGTGGTAGTCAGATTTATCACGAATCAGATCATTTGTCGATACGACATCCCGAGCAAGATCATCACTGATAATGGTTCAAATTTAAATAACAAAATGATGAGAGATCTTTGTGAAGAGTTCAAGATCGAACATCATAATTCTTCTCCCTACAGGCCAAAGATGAATGGGGTTGTTGAAGCTGCTAATAAGAACATCAAAAAGATTATCCAGAAGATGGTGGTAACTTATGAAGATTGGCATGAAATTCTTCCGTTTGCTCTACATGGGTACCGTACTTCAGTTCGAACTTCAACAGGCGCAACCCCATTTTCCCTAGTATATGGCATGGAAGCAGTACTCCCCGTGGAGGTTGAGATCCCGTCTATGAGAGTTTTGATGGAAGCTAAACTTTCTGAGGCTGAATGGTGTCAAAGTAGATATGGTCAGTTGAATTTAATTGAAGAAAAGAGATTGACAGCGTTGTGTCACAGTCAACTATATCAGCAAATAATGAAGAAGGCATTTGATAAGAAGGTTCGACCACGCGAATTCAGAGAAGGTGACCTCGTGCTCAAGAAGATATTGTCTTTCCAACCTGATTCTAGGGGAAAATGGGCTCCAAATTATGAAGGACCGTATGTTGTTAAGAAGGTTTTCTCTGGAGGCGCCATGATTCTCATAAATATGGATGGTGAAGAACTCTCGCGCTCCATGAATGCTGATGCAGTCAAGAAGTATTTCGCCTAAGTTTGAGTTGACAGTTCACTAAGTTGAAAACCCGAAGGGGAGGCTTAGGCAGGCTTTTGGTCAAACCAGTCATGGCATTTGAGCACATCTCGGAATTCGAAGTTGTTAGGGAGAATAGTGATCATTGTTTTTGTGTAACCTTTTTCTTTCAACTTTTGTAAACCGTTGGAGTCGCGTTGTTAGCGAACTACCATTTTATTAATGAAGTTTGAGCATTTATCCTTTTTGTTTTTATCGGGAATTTTTTTAGCTTTTATGGAAATATTTGAAACAAAGTTAATTAAAGTATTCCTATTTTGAAATGTGTCATGAATACTGGAAGGAATATTAACAGTTGCTCCGAGGATGGTTAAGCCATGAAATGTAAAACAATATAGTAATTCATCCTTGTATGATGAACATGTTTTCTTTCAAAATCGTCATGAGGTGTTGGTTGTGTAATCTTGTGTTTCTAGTAGAGTACTAAATTTGGTGACTCCCCAACAATCCCGATTAAGCCTTGATTTGGTTATCCCTAATTGTGCAAATTCCTGAAGTGTAGTACATTTTGTTGTCATGTCAGTAGTTTATTGATAATTAGAAGATTGTATTTGAATACCTTTCTCCCCAAAAAGACTTGAGCCTTGTAGTATGATACGCTCTGATACGTTTCCTTTTTTTCCACTTCCAGTTATTTTCCGTCTCTTTGATATTGGTCGAGTATCTAATTATTTTGTGATATCTTATCATCTTCAATTTATTTCCTCTATCTGTTTTGTCAGCATACACATGACATTCATTTACTCATTTACACTTATATCATGCATGCACATTCACATTTTTCGGTGAATTTGGGTTCATATACCTTGTTTATGTTTATTCAAACAGCGTATATGTTCTTTCCAAATAGAATGTCAACTTAGGCAGAAAATGTGCCTCCTTTCTAACTCCCCAGCTGAGCTAATCCTCGTGGATGAATTTTTGATTTAACCTTCCTTGTCCATCTCTGGATAGGATGAATCCACAATTGGGTTATTTCCTCATTGGGTGGAGTCTTGTTTGACTATCTTCTCTCTGGTTTATTCCTGGATTGAGTTTTGTCTCTTGCATAGGCTACCTCGTGGTTTTCCCCAAGCTGGGAAACCTAGATGAGTGGCGCATTTATTTTGTACATTTAAGTATTTGATCTCCTCAGGAAGGATCTATTCTTGGTTCCCTTTGAAGAAGAATTTTATTCCCTGGCAGTGTTATCACAACATTCTTCCGGAACATCTTTGGAAAACGACAAGCAGCATTCTCTTTATTTGAGCAACTTGTACGTTATTGACATCTTTGGAAAATGACAAGAGGAGGTCTCTTTATTTGAGCAAAGTGTACGTTATTTACATCTTTGGAAAACGACAAGCGGCGGTCTCTTCATGAGCAACTTGTGCATTATTGACATCTTTGGAAAACGACAAGCGGCGGTCTCTTCATGAGCAACTTGTACGTTATTTACATTGTTGGAAAACGAAAAGCGGCGGTCTCTTCATGAGCAACTTGTATGTTATTGACATCTTTGGAAAACGACAAGCGGCAGTCTCTTTATTTGAGCAACTTGTACGTTATTGACATCTTTGGAAAATGACAAGCGACGGTCTCTTTATTTGAGCAACTTGTACGTTATTTACATCTTTGGAAAACGACAAGCCGCAGTCTCTTCATGACCAGCTTGTGCATTATTTACATCTTTGGAAAATGAAAAGCGGCGGTATCTTCATGAGCAGCTTGTGCATTATTTACATATTTGGAAAACGACAAGCGGCAGTCTCTTCATGAGCAACTTGTGTGTTATTGACATCCTTGGAAAACGACAACTGACGGTCTCTTTATTTGAGCAACTTGGCCGTTATAGTTTTCTTGGAAGACAACAAGTGGTGGATTCTTTATTTGAGAAGCTTGTATGTTATTGATATCCTTTGAAGATAGCAAGTGACGACCTCTTTATTTGAGCAACTTGTGTTATTTCAGCAGCAAATGGTATCTCTCCGAAAAAATCTCGCAGAGAAGTTTGTTATGAAATCTCTACCTTCAGAAGTCGGTAATTCACTATCAGCAAAAGTTGATACATATTTTGTCTATCTTTAACCTTAAATTGTGAACTCACCATCATCTTAGGTCAATAATCATTTTTTTCGTGTCCTATGCAAGGTGTTTTCTTCGTTAGGGTCAGAAGTTGTTTTCTCTTAAATTTATTCCTCGTTAAGAGTCTATCATTCAAAGTCGATGGCTCATTTCCCCAGTAGTGTATAATCTCTGTTCCTGTGGCATTATTTTGTCTCATACAGTATCATTCTTCATAAAGTTCAAATAATGAATTCATATCATAAACATAATGGCGGTATCTTAGGGCAAAAATTGTGTATTATGTATTTAAGTACCTTCAATCTCGTCGAGATGAAGATTTCAATCTTCATATCTCCGGATAGAAGAAACTTAAATAGGGGCATCTGTCATACCCCGATTTTTGACCTAAGATCCATGCTTCATTTGCATTGTTTTATATATACATCAAGGTCATAAAATATGGTAGGTTTCGAACGTTTCACCTTCGAGCTTTGACTATGTAGAGATTATCGAGTGTTGTGAGCATTTTATCTTATGAATGGCTAACCACTAATCAAGCACGAAGTGTATGTTTTGTTTTTTGATTTCATGTGCAGGAAATAGATCTGAAAGAAGGGCATCGGACATCACACATCAATTAGGGTTTCAAGTTCGGGATAGAAATACGGTCAGTCGTTGATTCTCAAAGGCTGATTCATCAAAAAGAATTTCAGAGAATCGCGTGTTTATTTCCACACTCTGTCCAACAGATGGTCTCCAGTGTCTCTGAAATTTTTCAGAAAGAACAGCCAAAGTTTCTACTGCCTTTGGTTCATGTGTGTTTCACATTGCTTTAAAATACAAGAAAACCAAGCTATGCCAGTCATTTCCGATCACTTCGACCAAAATTCATCTGCAAGTTTTTCTTATGACGCAGGGTGAATTTCGTCAAAATGGGATGATTAAATTCAAAACCTTTCTATAAGAATTTATTTGGAATACTTGGAATTTTCTTTATTTGAATTCAAGTGATAATTAAAGAGGAGCTACTAAGAGACCTCATTCAAGAATAATCATTTATCGCATGAAATATTTATTCAAGATTATTTTGTGTGATTATTTTTGTGGATTTACATTAGGGTTATTTGAACACACATGAAGCATTTACTAAGGAGATATTAGAGAAAGAAATTCGATTCAAATAATCGTTCATCACAAGATTAATTACATGATGGTTGCTATTTGATTACAAAATCAATTCATGTGATTTATTTGGATCCCTATTACAAAATGCAAGATTAAAATCTAAGGCTTGCATTATCATTTATTCATCATTCAACAATTTATTCAAGTATTATTCAATTCTTTCCTAATTCAAATGGAAGGTCTTGAATTTTTATCAGGACATATCAAGATTCAATTTCAAATGAAGATTCAAAGTTATTTACAATTACAAGGGAATTGAGAATATATTGAAGAATAAATATTCATTCATGTTACAATTTACCTGGCTTTATTGTTACAAAGTTACAAAAGAAATTCAAATTTTGTACATGAAAGTCAAGCTATTGTTCTTGCTACAAAACAGTCTCAATGCTTCCCATTTTTCCAGCACTGTTTTAATCCAATAACAATCCAATTCTTGAGTATAATGCTGTCCATTTTCTCCAACCTTGTTTCAACAAAAACCATGCCAAGTTTTTGTCCTAATCTGCCTTGCAAAACAGTCCAAAATGCAGCCCATAAGACAAAAATCTACACCTTTGCTGCTACAAAAACCAATCTACAAAACTCCAAACATTGCACTGAAAGGCATACTTCAAAAAGTTGTCTCATAAAACATCAAAACAAAGCCTAAAATAGTTCAAATCTTTACTATTTCCCCCCCTAAAACCCCATATATTTCACTATATATAAGGGCCTCTATCAACAGAAAAAGAAAATAGTTTTGTCCAAGAATCACACTAAAAAATTAGAAAATACATACAGAGAGAAAAATTCAGAGGGAACCATACATAGAAAATTCAGTAAGTGTAACACAAAACTCAACAAGAAAAATACAGAAATTCAAGGAGAGAAAACTTAACATTTTGAAGCCCCATCGGAGAGGCTCCGATAGGTATTTTTCTTCCTCCCTATTTACTTCTGCATAACTTCCTCATTCACATGTTTGAATCTTCTCTTTACACCACTTTTATGCCATTTGAATGCTTGCTTCATCATACCTCTTTGGTTGTATTTTGAGTTACTGCATTTGTAGATATTTAAAAACATTTAGAAATAATAATAATAATAGTGTTAACGCATATAGAAGCTGCAACAAATGACAAAAAATTCATAGAACAAATATACACCTTAAAATTTCGTTTTTTGGAGTACACAAACCTCCTGTTTCTTTTCCGGTTCTCCATCACCACCATTTTTGTTCATCATTGTCTTCACAACAACCATAATAATAACAACAACCTCAAATCTTTGAAATGTTTCAGAAATTCACCTTAGCTATCAAAACCTAAAACCTGTTGATATAAGTTATATTATGTTTTCATTAAAATAAAACTTATTAATACTACAAATTATAACCTGTTTTAACCAAAACAAAAACATGTTTTAAACCAGAAACCATAAATATTCTCTCCTTTTTTTCCTCACCCTCCCTGTAACCAATACTCCCTCTCGACTGAACAACAACATACAGACTCCCCTTCTGTTTCCGTTCAAACACCACAACCACCTTCTGACTCCAAACCTCAAACAGTTTTTTCGTCCATCAGTTTCAAACCAGAACCGAAACATGCTGATAAAAATAAAACAAATTTCTACACATCAGCAACATCTCACCATTTTAACACTAAGAATAACCCGACAATCTCATTTTCAGTCATCTCACCGAATTCGCAACAGAGCAGAAGAGTTCGGGACAAAGCAGAAGACGCACTAAAGAGACATATCACTGTGCCATATGTGACTTTTTCGATTTCGTTTTTTGAACTGTCAAGTGTTGATGATGCTTTCAAGCTTTTTCTTCTTTTGATTTTCGATTATTGTGTTGATTTAATCTGTTAGAATCGTTGTTATTTGTTGAGCATGAGAAACATAACCGAGAGAATATAGAAGGAATCTGAATAGTGACTGAGAGAGTATTACCGTGAGAACCTCAGAGAGGTTTAGCCGAGAGTGTACATGAGACTGATGAATCATGGTTTTGTTGTTGTTATTATCAGTTGAGAGAAAGATTAAAGAGAAAGGGGTTTTGTTTTTGTTAACATAGCAGAAAGAGAGATGAAGATTTGTAGGGAGGAGGAAGTTTCTTTTTTTTGTTTTAATCGATAGCGTGGAAAGAAGAGATGATATCAATAATAAGTTAATATATTCCCTTCCCAAGACAACAACTCCAGCGGCGCCTCTCTATCTTTTGTCTAGGGTTTTCAAACTCTTATATTTATTCCAACTGGGTCAGCCTTTGGGCCTCTTGGCCCAACCCAGTTATTATCATTCCCTTGTAAATTTTAATAAAAACCTAGTAATAACAGATAAAATAACATAGCTTAGTGGCAAGGCCTGTATGCTGCAATCTAAGAGACTCGAGTTCAACCCCTGGCTGGTGTATTTTATTCTGTTTGTTTTTAACTCTTTTAGTATTATCTCCCCATATTCTATTAAACATATGATCATAAATATTAGTTTAAGTTTATTTTATATATAATTATTTCTTTCTATTATGAATTAATATTTTATTTAATTTTTATTATTTATTTAATTATTTAAATACATTCTAGTGTAATCTAATTTTTGTTATTTATTAAATTCTAATTAACTTTGTATTGATCGTTTAATCTTTATCTTTCGTCTGTCTCGATTCCAAGGGAAATATTTTTTTTTGTTGACTTCATGTCATAAAAAATATATCTTACGATTGTACGAATACCTTCATTCATTTTTCTATTTACTCTTTTTGCCAAACTTAATATCCAATTTTTAAACTCACACCTTTTAAGTCAAAACTTCGACATTAGGTCGTCGTATCTTCAAAATCTCGTCCACACCCATTTTAGCCAAACAAACCATTTTAATCAAACAAACAATTTTAATAAACGGATATTTCAAAAGGTTCCTATAGGATACTATAGATGCATTGGGTGCTAATACCTTCCCATTGTATAACCAACCCCTGAACTCTAAATCTCTTTTCAAAATGCATTGTATTTTCATTACTTTTAAGTATTATTTTACATTGCATATTTTAGGGTTTTATTTCGCTCTTTTCCCTTTTCCCTTGGAAATAATAAAGCGTGGTGGCAACTCTTGCTTTTGTGAGTCGAGTTAATTAATAGCTCGATCTCTGATTTCCCCGCTACGTTTTTTATCGCTACAGAGACCTGCGAGTTATGGGAAGAAGTTACTGCTTTGATAACCGGTATGGCTAATTTGACTACTTTGGTAGAGTCGTTGGTGGCTGCTCAGAATCAGCCACCACTTCCTCCTCCGTCTCCTCGTCCTACTCAACCACAACGGACGACTGTTATTTCAGAGGTTATGTCTATTTCCATCTCTGTTACTCCAGTTATTGTTACCCAATACCATATGCCCCGCGGTTACCTGTGGTGAATTCCTGAGAATTTCATGCTAGAAGGTTACAATCCTGCTGCTCAAGTTGCTCCATTTGTTCAAATCGTTATTGTTTCTGCACCTCTTATGGTGCATGTTGTCCATGTTATTAATGATGAGATTCATCACGCTGCACCTCCTGCAGTGAATGTTATGCCTATTATTATACCCCAAAATTTTCCCTCTCACTTATCAAGAATTCTCTCACAAAATCTCTTTGACTCAAGACTACATTAGGGTTTGATCAGCTCAAGACACGTCTTCATTCACTTATGACCAAAATTAGGGTTTGAGTTTGCACAAGTATTTTTGGACTATCAATTCTTAATATGACTTTCAAGGATCATTATGGACCCCTAAGATTACTCATGTCAAGTTTCAAGCTTTGAATCACACTTTTGATCAGTCAATTGAACAGTTGACCTAAAAATCAACTGTGTTGGAGAAAAAGTCAACTATGGCCAATTTACAATCAAACATCATAATTTTTTATTCACACCAACATCTTAGACCCATATGTATCATTTGATAAAATTTGGACCATAATTCCTCAAGAAATTTGATTAAATCATCAAAAGGGCAAAATGGTCAAAATTAGGGTTTTGACTGGGAAGGGGCAATTTCTGATTTTTGATCTAGAAAATGATCAATTGGTTTGAAGCATGATTTCAATAGTTCAATCACATCATTTTGACCTAATAGCATGATTCAAAACATTACAAATCCATTGGATGGACAGATGAATTTTTTAATCAAAAGTCAACTGTATACTGAAAAGTCAAACTCTAACTTTTTGGTCAAAATCAAGTGCCAAAGATCATGATTCATCAAAACATGTCAAAATGTGAAAATTGTTCATCAAGAAATCAAGGATTTAAGATTTTGTTTTGAAAAGTTGAAATTTCTTAACTTAGAAATTTTTCTAGGTATAGAAAATTTCTTATATTTTCTCAACTTTGAACCAAATTTTCACCATGATGCAAGATGATTCAAACGAAACTTCCAACATAAAAGTTGTAGATCTCCATGAAATATACAACTTTTCTTCACACAATTTCTCCTAGAAATGCTTAGATCTCAAGATATTATTTTGTGAATACATGCTCATGAACTAAAATAACTTAGTGAAATTTTGCCCTAGTTAGGCAGTTTTTTGACCTAACTTCATACCAATTTTGCACATGGTTCCAAGAGGAATTTTCAAAATAAATTCAAATATGAGTTGTAGAGCACATTGCACACTTTCCAAAATGTCCAAGAACTCCTTGTGATCATTCTTGAGTATGGAGAATCGAAGAGATGAAGTTGGTTTTGTCACTTTGATTTCAAACCATTTCATGATGAAAAAAAATTCAAATCCAAGCCTAGGCTGCATAATCTTTTCTTTGCAGGCCTCAAACTTGTTTCTCACTCCACAATTAAATGTTTTCACAGATGTTGGAAGCTTTAAGCCAAGCATTGAATGCATTATACAAGAACAATTCCATTTTTGGCACAAATGTGCCATTTCCATTTTGATAAAGCACTACTTTTGCCTTTGTCAACTTCTTGAGCCTCTCAATTGTTTTCTCTGCACACAAGCAAAGTCAAAAACAAAATAAACTTGTCTAAGGTCTCTACCAACTCAGATCATGCTTGTACAAACTTAGAGATATGTCTTCTCACTTTTCTTCAAAAGCAAGTTATAGAGCCAAAAGGCTATAACTCAGAAACCTGGAGTGGAGTTGATCTCTAACCTTTTGCATACATATACACAAATGTATTATAACATAGGACACAAATGCTAAGACTCCAAAACACTCCCAAACACTCTGCAACTCAGAATCTGCCATAGCTTGACATTTTTTAACCTTACACAGCCATCTCCAAAACCACTCGTGCGTTTTGAGTTTTAACCACCTAAACACTTAATATACCTCATATCTAAGTGATTCAGGCCCCTGTTCTCTCACTGTAACTCCTCCTCCACCATCCACCATTTTCAAATATCAAGCTTGGAGGTTGACTTGAGTAGGGAGATTCAGGGACTTTCAGGACAAAGTAAGGATTGGAATACACTCAGGGAGGTCCAAGCAAGCTAAACAGATCCCCATGCCTTCTCAAAACTTGCTCAAACTCCATTTACAATCTCAGCTGAAAGAGGTAAAAACACAAACTTCTATCTCTTCATACAAGCATCATTTGGTCCTGATTTGTGAAAGAAAAATGTAGATATCCTTGCCCTGAAGCTAACCATGTTCATAGTTTTCATTTATCTTAAATGTGTACAGAGAATTTTTTATTTGAAATTTCTGTAAAAATTAGGTTTCAAATTAGGTCAAGTAAAATTAGCTTTGATCTTTGACTTTTAGTTTACATAAATTATATGGTTGAACTCGTGGGAAGAAACACCATAACTTTCATGTTTGGGCTTTCCATTTTTATGGAGAAATGAGAGAGATGCAGGTGGTCCGGTCATGGCTCAAAGTTGAAGATGAAGTTGCCTTCAGGGGGCATTTTCTAATATATATTTATGATTGTGTTTATATAAACGGATGTACAACCACCCCAGTAGTAAGGCAGCGCGCGTAAATGCTATAGGTCACGGGTTCGAGCCTTAGCGCGCTGCCTTTTGCAATTGTCTCACATTTTTGCCATTTTCTGTCCCTTTGCAGCGCTGGGCTTTTTGTTTCATGGGCCTGTTGATTTTTTTCTAACCTCCTACCCCTTGTCTGCTTGTATACACCTCTGGCCCATATAATTTTATTTATTTATTTTTACTTTAATTTTATTTTATCAAATATATTTTTCTTAATATTAAAAATCACAAAAAATATAAAAATGATAGATTTATATTTTAGCTTATTTTATTTTATTTTTCTCACAAAAAATATTTTATTTAGTTATATATATTATCCATTTTTATTAATTAAATTTGTAAATTAAAATTAGAACTAGTTTAAATATTTATTTTTCTTCACACCCATTAAACATATTATTTAGTATAAAAAAAACCAAAATAATTCATAAGGCCATATATTATTTTCAAGATAAAAAATACAAAAAAATACTTACTTTTTATTAAAGAAATTTATTTCCTTTTAATCAAATAGAATTAGGGTTTATTCAAAAAAATATTTTCTAAAATATTTTCTTTTCTTAATTGATTTAAGTTAATCTTGATTTATTTATTAGGTTTAGATTAAAACTTTTTTTCACATAAAAAACCAAACAAAAATCTTCTTTGCATTTGCATTACCTTTGCATATTTACTTCATCTTGTATATTATTTATTCCAATATTTGTACATGTTCAATTTGGTTGTAATAGATTAATTAGGTTTATATTATTGCAATCCCCATTCATAAATTGTATACCCCTCCCACAAATATTGTAATAGCGTAGTAACTTTAAATTTCGCAATTTGTCGCTCTTACATAACATGCTAGTAACTAGGGTTTGTATGGCAAGATAAAACCAATCTAATAGAAAACCCTAATTCAAGACAAAATCAAGCATGAAAATAACACACTTGCATACAAACACCCTTAGGGTTACCTCACTTTGTTGCCTTACAAAAATGGCCATATTACGCATGTAAGGTGTCTTAGCAAAAATAAACAAGTACAAGATCATAGTCCCTTGATGACGCTATTCAAAGTTGCTTTACAAAATGATCTTAGTCCCTAAAAAATGCTAAGATACTTTGCAACATTGCTAATCATGGATATACGATGACCCACGCCTGTCCCGTTTACATCCAAAGATAGGATTGCTTACCAAATCAATGGTAAGAAAACAATGTCAAAGGAAAAGAAAATGAACAAGAAAGACATTTGAGTAGGTAGATTTATTTTAGTTACTTGATCCATCTCAAAACAAATATCGTTGCTATTTTCAAAACAAACACACACATTTCCAAACATCTTACAAAAATCAAAAAGATCAACATCTTTGTATACATTCTTACGAACGAGAATCATTACAAAGATTGCCTAAACGATGGCCTCTTTTACAAAATACTTTAAAAAACCACACAAAGCACGTTTTCAAAAAAAAAGCAAGTGATCTAGCAAGTAACTAAGAGCCCATGGAAAACCATGGATGAAAAGGGTTCTAATACCTTCCCTTTTCATAATCTACCCCCCGAACTCAAGAAACAATCTCAAAGGTCTTTCCTGTGGTTTTCCATCTTTCCTTTTTGGATAAAAGAAAAGTCGGTGGTGACTCTTGCTAACCGCAACATTTTCAATCAAATGCAAAACCTCAAGTCAGTTCTCCCACCGTAGCACAGAACTGGCGACTCTGCTGGGGAAAATTCTAAAAGTAGGGTTACCTTAGGGATTAGATCACATTTACTTGCTTATATTGTTTGACTTGTATGCTTTACATTATGGGTCTTTGTTTGGGTTTGAATCCTCTTCCCTGATTTGGGATACATTATAGGTAAGTAGCAATACATTGTGAAAACTGTGCGGGGTATACCGACATGGTCTAAGAAATAGCTATGTTAGTGAGACATATTTGTGGGTATCAGTAGCCTTTGAGTTAATCAAAGAGAATACGGGGCCGCTGAGTGATGTCATGAAGCACTAATAAACTTCTAGAACCTTTACTTGACCAACTTGGCCTTTAGGATGTAGTGAGATGACCGGCTTTGGTGCAGTCTGAAGTTGGTAGATACTCGATACTGCACTCATTGAGGTTTTGTTTCTTGGGATATTTTGGTCGCCATTAAAGAGGCTTGAGCTGAAACAATGACCAAGGAAACAATCCAGTGATATTGAGCTCCTTAGAACCCAGTTACTATTACTAGGACAGGTTTAAGCCAACTAAACTTCAAGAGGGTACTTACCTATAAAACTCCATGCAAGCCTAAACTAAGGACTTTTTTGCTTTTCTTGTATATGCATACTTGTACATAACATCATGGACATCATGAACATCATATACATCCACTAACCATTTCAAGGATTTTGGGATTCATCTTTGTTATTGTTTTGTAGGATATGGATTCACTTCGCAGGAAAACTATTCAAGTCAACCTTGTGAGAATCCCTCCACAACTTAAGGAGCTAGTTTCAAGGATTCCTGAAAACTCTCCATTCACCGAGAGACATGGTCGCCTGCTCAATTTGGTCACCACCAACACAGATGAGGACATTATGAAGGTGCTCTTTCATTTCTTTGATCCTTTACACCATTGCTTCACATTTCCTGACTATCAACTTGTGCCTACTTTAGAATAATTCTCCCAACTCTTGAGGATTCTCATTCTCAATCAACTACATTTCAACGGTACATAAAGAGACCCAAAGCCAGAAGAGATTGCTCAAGCTCTACACTTGCAGTCATTTGATATCACAACTCATTGGGAAACAGGGAGTGGTGTCAAAGGCTTCCTAGCAAAGTTTCTGTTTGAGAAAGCCCAAAGCTATTGGAATTCCCTAGACTTGCAAGCCTTTGAGGAAATTGTGGCTCTCCTCATCTATGGGATGGTTTTGTTTCCAAACCCTGACCAACTCATAGATGTGAATTTCGTCAAAATCTGCATATCTCGCAACCCGATGCCTACATTGCTAGGGGATATCCTACACTCTTTTCACACTCGCACAATGAGGAAAAGAGGTGTCCTTATGTGTTGCACTCCTCTCTTGGCAAGATGGTTTATTTCTCATCTTCCCCAATCAGTATTAAAGAATGAGCAAGGTTCAAGGTGGTCACAAAGGTTGACGACGCTCAAGCATTCATACATTCATTGGTGCTCCCGATCCAAAGAGAATGTTATCATTGTTGACCATTGTGGAGAATTTCCTAATGTCACTTTACTTGGAATTAGTGGAGGAATCGCCTACAACCCTTGCTTATCCTTAAGACAGTTTGGTTATGCCCGAAGGGATGGCCCGCACGAGATGTTGATTCAAGGTTTGGTATTTGACTACGACAACGACAATCAAGGTCTTCGCCAAAGATTTATCCGAGCTTGGAGGATGTTGAAAAATGTGGATAGCAAGACTTTGGGGCACAATAATTCCATCCCTCTTGAGCCTTACCTCAAATGGGTACGAACTCGCACTCAGAGTCTTATGATGCCTTACCCCTCCATTCTCCCGGTAATCATTGAGCCTTTCATGGAGGGAGACATTCCATACACTATCCTACATCCTGACACGCCCACATCTCTTGAAGACCTACAAAGGGATTGGATACAACTCAAAGGGGAGCGAGATACTTTCGAAGCCCAATTCTACGCAAGTGAGAAGAAGGTTTTGGAGCACACTAGGCTACTTCATGAGGAGAAGACTTTGAATGCCTACATTGCATCGAAGAGGATGTGCACTACTTTTTTATCTTAAATTATTTGTATTATTTTGCCCAAGGGGCATTTATGTACTCAAACTTTATCTTATTAATATAACGTGTGTTTTCCTTTTTTGTCTAAAACAAATTTGAATCTTTGAAATCCTTGAAAACATTGCATATGCATATACCATTCATCATAACATAAGCAGGTTTTTGCAATAAGTCTCCTCATCTCTCTATTGTTTATTTCAGTAAGATGGATCTCGAGCAAACAGTGAAAGATATTCAAGCTCAGAATATGCAGTTTCAACAGTCGCTCGTGACCCTAGCCAAGGGGCAAGAAGAGTTGAAGACTCTGCTGGCTGAAGAGAGGAAAAAGAAAACAAATAAGGTAATCAGAGTCTTAAACATGGGAAGAAGATTTAATGGGCAGACAAGAAGGACTTTGGACTTTGCAACAACATCTGGTGAAGGAGAAGGGAAAGGCAAGGAAATAGTTGTCCTGTCAGAATCGGAAGAAGAGGAAGAAGAAGAGGACTACTCTGAGGAACAATATCCTCCAGCTGATGATAAGTATAAACATCTCGAAGAGCGATTGAGCGTGATGGAAATCCAAAAGGTACCAAGATTGGACTTTGAGGAATTAGGTTTGGTGTCGGGGATTGTGATTCCTCTGAAATTCAAATCACCTGTATTCGCTAAATATGACGGAGTTTCATGCCCTAAGATGCATCTCCGGTCATATGTAAGGAAAATTCAACCCCATACCGCTGATAAAGACTTATGGGTGCATTTCTTCCAAGACAGTCTGTCTGGGACTCAACTTGACTGGTTCTACCAACTAGAAAGGGCCAATATTCACAATTAGGAAGATCTTGCTGCAGCTTTCTACAAGCAATATCAATACAATGCTGATTTGGCGCCTACCCGTACTTAACTCCAGAGTATGGCTATGGCCTCCAATGAATATTTCAAGGACTATGCACAAAAATGGAGAGATTTGGCTGGAAGAGTTCAACCCCTCTGTCTAAGAGAGAATTGGTAGACATGTTCTTAGGCACCTTATATGGTCCCTTCTTCAATCATTTTATCGGAAGTTCATCTGCAGGCTTCACTAAACTAATATTGACCAGAGAGAGGATAGAAGCTGGTATTAAGAATGGAAAGATCCAGAAAGACACGTCTTCTTCAGCAGTTGTAAGGAAGCCCTTTATCGGAAAGAAAGAGGTGGCTGCCGTATATCCACAAAGAAACCAAGATAGGGCCGAACGCCGACCAATGGTGGGGGCTGTTATGATTCCTAAGCCTACGATTGATCAACAAAGAAGTAATCAACCAAGGGTAGAAAGGCCAGTCAGGCAGTTTAACAGAATTAACATGACTCCGTCTCAAGTATTACCACATCTTCTAAGATCCAATTTGGTAACCTTGAAAGAAGCTCCGAATAACCCCAACACAACATCTCCTCATTATCATCCCAATGCCTGTTGCACATATCACTCTGAAAGTCCTGGTCATGATACTAATAACTGTTGGGCCTTGAAGAACAAAATACAAGACCTCGTTGAAGCAAAAGAAATTGAGTTTGATGCGCCCGAGAAGCCAAATGTCATTTCTGCTCCTATGCCCAGACATGGTCATAATACTAATGTCATTGAAGAATATTTGTTTGTTACCTCAGTTGATGAACTCATGACCCTACTTCTAACTGTTAAAATGAACTTGTTGAAAGTTAGTGTGTTCCTGGGCTGTAATGAAGTTTGCCATCTCTATTTGTCCTCGCCAATTGGCTGTCCCTGGTTGAAAGTAGGAATTTTGTGCCTGATAGATAACAAAGAGATTTTGTTTGAAAAGACTCCTATTCCACCTATCCTTTTTGAAGATGTTTCTATCATTACCATTTCCACCAATTCTTCTAGGGTCTCCACCAAAAGACCCGTTAGAATTACATCAGTTCCGAAAGCAACTCCTTTAATAATCACAATGCATGGGCCAGTCCCGTATGAATCAGATAAAACCATGCCGTGGAATTACGGAGGGGACATTTACTACCATGGCATCAAGAAAGACTGATCGGTCACCGAAGAGATATATTCCAAGAAAGAAGACTCTGACATCAGTAATATTGTCGGAACTAGCAAAATTACCCGAAGTGGTATGATCTTTTCTCCAGAAATTGCTCCCCCAAAAGCAGTTTCTAGGCCCGTAATTATCCCAATGGCTGCTCCCATACCCATAATCATCTCTGCAAGTACTCCAATTGACAAAGCCGTTACAACCACTATAATCATTCTTACTAACACTCCTTCTTCCGAGTTAACCGAGGCTCGAGGAAAAGGTGTTATGGTTGAGCCTGTCCGGACGAAGGCTCAGTCATTGACTATCCCCGAGACCTCCAAGAAGGAAATGGAGGAGATCTTAAAAATTATAAAGAGAAGCGACTACGATATAGTTGAACAGTTGAGGCAAACTCCCTCTAAGATCTCCATGCTAGCATTACTACTATGTTCCGAGGCACATGCAAAAGCCTTGGTGAAATTCTTAAAAACTGCCCATGTACCTCAAGAGACATCTTTTGATCAATTTCAAGACTGTGTAGCCCACCTAACTACGGACAATGGTTTAGGTTTTTCAGATGCTGATCTGATGTCGAGGGGAAGAAAGCATAATGAGGCGTTGCATGTCTCAGTGGAATGTAAGGGCACCACCCTGGCACATGTTTTGGTGGACACTGGCTCATCTTTGAATGTATTACCCAAAAAAGCTCTTGATAGACTTGACTGTGAGGGGTTCACTTTGAAGCCAAGCAACAAAGTGGTAAGGGCTTTTAACGGTTCAAAGAGGATGGTACATGGGGAGGTAGACATTCCCATAAAGGTTGGAACCCAAACCTTCAATTCAAATTTTTATGTGATGGACATCCACCCTTCATACTCCTGCTTTCTAGGCCGACCATGGATTCATAATGCTGGCACTGTTACTTCTACGTTGCACCAAATGTTGAAGTATCCAGTTCAAGGTAAGATTATCACCGTCCATGGAGAGGAAGAATACATGATCAGCCATCTCAATTCCTTCAGATATATGGAATTAGATGGTGAATTCATTAAAACTCAATTTCAACACTTTGAAGAGGTCCTCCAAGAGGTGGAAGTGACCAAGGCTGTTCCCAAGATTACAAGGCCTCCACTCCGGATGTCGTCACTAAAGGATACCAAAGCAGTGGTGGAAGAAGGTGGATGCACTATCTGGGGACAACTCCCAGATATCCCATATAAGTCTGACAAGTTTGGCCTAGGTTTTACTTCAAGTGCTCAAAAGGCTGTACGTCATGCCCGTGTTGGAGGGCCACCCTTGAAGATCAGCAATCGAGAAGTCAACACAGTGGAAGATGGTGAAGATGGTTGAAACTTGGAGGATTGGATCTTCCTGACTGTCAATGGAGGGCTCAGCAATTGGGAGGCTAGAGACTTCGTCCCAATCACTTTCATCCCTCAGTAATTTTTCTTTACATTTTGTTGGATTTGTAATATTCAAAACAATTCGCACTCTTAAAACCTTGTGTCTTACCCGAGGCACAATGGCCCATCTGTAAGGGTTATTATTTCATCTTCATATGACATCAATGAATCATGGACGTTTTTCGCATACAAACTTTTGTGCTCATTGTTTTTCTTTTACATTTTACTTTCTTTCAAAGATAGATATACCCTTACGCACACCCACACTCACAATGCAGGTATACATCCATTCTGGATCCCATGGGTAATGATACTGCTATGGCCTTTTCTGACTCTGAGAATCTAATATACCAAGCCGAAGACGAAGGTGAGGAAGATTGTGAAGTACCAGGGGAACTTGCCAGACTACTACAACAAGAAGAGAGAACCATACAGCCTCATGAGGAACCCGTGGATACATTCAACCTAGGTACCGAAGAAGACAAAAAAGAGGTCAAGGGGGGTACCAATCTGGAACCCAACGTCAAGGAGCGTCTAATTCAGTTATTGCACGATTATGTTGATATCTTTGCCTGGTCATATGAAGACATGATGGGGCTTGATGCAAATATTATGGTACATCATTTGCCTACAAGAGAAGATTGCCCGCCAGTAAAACAAAAGGTTCGCCGCATGAGACCTGATATGTCAGAAAAGATTAAAGCAGAGGTCATGAAGCAATTCAACGCTGGATTTTTGGCTGTCACCTCTTACCCCCAATGGGTTGCCAATGTTGTTCCCGTGCCCAAAAAGGACGGCAAAGTGAGAATGTGTGTGAACTACCGAGATTTGAATAGGGCAAGCCCTAAGGATGACTTTTCACTCCCCCACATTGATATCCTAGTTGACAATACGACACAACATAAAGTGTTTTCCTTCATGGACGGATTATGAGGTTACAACCAAATTAAAATGGCACCTGAGGACATGGAGAAAACAACATTCGTCACATAGTGGGGCATATTCTACTACAAAGTAATGCCATTCGGATTGAAGAATGATGGGGCAACCTATCAATGCGCCATGGTAGCTTTATTTCATGACATGATACATCACGAAATAGAGTTCTACGTAGACAATATGATAGCCAGATCACAAATAGAAGAAGAGCACCTTGACCACTTACAAAAGTTGTTTGAGAGACTGAAGAAGTACAAGCTGAGGTTGAATCCAAACAAATGCACGTTTGGGGTACGGTCTGGTAAACTCTTAGGCTTTATCGTTAGCAACAAAGGTATCGAGGTCGATCCTACCAAAGTTAAAGAAATACAAGAGATGCCTGCTCCTCGTACTGAAAAGGAAGTCAGAGGGTTCTTGGGACATTTGAACTATATTTCCAGATTCATCTCTCACCTGACAGCTACTTGTGAACCAATCTTCAAACTGTTGAAGAAAGATCAAGTAGTCAAATGGAATGATGAATGCCAATGTTGCTTTTGACAAAATCAAAGAATACTTAAAAGAGCCTCATGTATTGATGCCACCAGTCGAGGGAAGACCGTTGATTTTGTATCTGACTGTCTTAGAAAACTCAATGGGGTGTGTATTGGGGCAGCATGACGAGTCTGGCCAAAAAGAGCATGCTATTTACTACCTGAGCAAAAAGTTTACCGACTGTGAAACCATATATTCATTGCTCGAGAAAACTTGTTGCGCTCTGGCATAGGCTGCTCGCCGGCTAAGACAGTATATGCTTACTTATACTACCTTGTTGATATCTAAGATGGATCCGATAAAATACATCTTCGAGAAGCCTGCTCTTTCTGGGAGAATAGCGAGATGGAAGATGATCCTGACAGAATATGACATACAATATACTACCCAGAAAGCTATAAAGGGGAGTGTACTAGCTGATCACCTTGCTCACCAAGTTGTAGAAGACTACCAGTCCATGAAGTTCGAATTCCTGGATGAAGACATCATGACATTAGACAACTGTGAAGAATTCAGGCCATATGACGGACCTGAACAAGGATCCCGATGGACCTTGTTCTTTGATGGAGCCTCCAATGCACTCAGTAATGGTATTGGTGTTGTACTCATATCTCCAGAAGGTTGTCATACTCCCTTTACTGCCAGACTTTGCTTCAACTGTACAAACAACATGGCGGAATACGAAGCGTGCATCTTCGGTCTCAAAGCTGCCATAGACTGGGGGATCAAATCCTTAGATGTATTCGGATACTCAGCTTTGGTTATCATCCAGGTCAAAAGGGAATGGGACACCAAACACCCTAACCTTATTCCTTACAAAGAACATGTTTTGACATTGCTACCATATTTTGAGAAGATTACCTTCGAGCATTTCCCACGAGAGGAAAATCAGCTAGCAGACGCTCTAGCCACAATGTCATCTATGTTTAAACTTAATTGGCATAATGAGGCTCCCCAGATCACCATTGAACGAATGGACAAACCAGCACACTGTCACGAGATTAATACTGAAGAAGTAGTGGACCAGCCTTAGTTTCACGAAGTCAAGAGGTATCTCGAGGCTCAAGAATATCCAGAAGGAGCTTCAATAAAGGATATAAAGTTCTTAAGGAGATTCTCTGCTAAATGTTTCCTTAGTAATGACATCCTGTACAAACACAATCATGACTCTGTGTTACTTTGGTGCGTAGATAAGATTGAAGCTGAAAGGATCATGGCCGAATTGCACGAAGGCACTTTTGGCACCCACTCCAGTGGCCGTACGATGGCAAAGAAAATCCTACAGGCAGGCTATTACTGGTCTACCATGGAAGCAGATTGTTATCAACACTCTCGAACCTGCCATAAATGCCATATTTATGCTGACAAGGTGCACGTACCTCCGGTTCCTCTGAATGTCTTGACGGCTCTTTGGCCCTTTGCTATGTGGGGAATTGATATGATTGGGGAAATCAGGCCGACGACTTCCAATGGACAGCATTTCATCTTAGTGGCCATTGATTATTTTACAAAATGGGTGGAGGCAGCTTCTTTCGCTTCCGTTACCAAGAATGTTGTTGCCTGTTTCATCAAACAAAACCTTATTTACCGGTACGGTATCCCGGAAAGGATCATCACTGACAATGGTACAAATCTCAACAACACTATCATTACCGCATTGTGCGAGCAATTCAAGATTCAGCATCACAATTCTTCTCCCTATCGGCCAAAGATGAATGGTGTTGTCGAAGCTGCAAATAAAAACATTTAAAAGATCATACATAAAATGAAAGTCACATACAAAGATTGGCATGAGATGTTACCATTCGCACTCCACGGATATCGTACCACAGCTCGCACATCAACTGGGGCAACACCCTATTCTTTAGTTTACGTCATGGAGGCTGTCTTGCCTATCGAGGTTCAGATCCCCTCTCTAAGGATTATGAAGGATGCAGGGCTGAACGAAGATGACTGGATCCAGACTCGACGTGATCAACTGAACTTGATTGATGAGAAGAGACTTGTCATTGTTTGCCATGGTCAAATGTATCAAAAACGGATGATCAAGGATTTCAACAAGAAAGTCAGGTGCCAAGTGTATCAAGTCGGAGACCTAGTGATCAAACGTATCATCCTGCCACAAGGTGACCCTAGGGGAAAGTGGACTCCTACCTATGAAGGACCATTTGTAATCAAAAACATTTTCTCTTGTGGGATAATGATCTTGACCACCATGGATGGTGACGACCTGCCACATCCTGCAAACGCGGACATAGTCAAAAGATACTACGTATAAGAGATCCGCTAGGTTGACATACCTAGGCAAAACAAGGGCATCCCGGCGAACCAAAAGGTTCGGGAAAAAATTAGGGATAAAACAAAAAAAAATATGTACACCCGGCAAGTTGAAAACCCGAAAGGGAGACTTGGGCAAAAAAGGCTTTCCCGGTGGACTGAAAATCCGAAAGGGCGGTCCAGGAAAAAGTTAGGGAATTAAAGTGTATGACTATGTTCCGTTGAATCACTTTACGGACAACCTTTAGCTTAAACTAACAAATTCAACGGTTCTGATCGATTCAATCTGCTTTGGACCAGGCAACAAATAGACAAGACGCTCGGAGATACGAAGGCTATAGCAGAATGGAAACCCCATGGGATTGTCACATATAGCTATCTTTTCTTTGTATCAAAATTTTCTTTTTTTATGATAGCATTCTCTTACTAGAATGTTTTTCTCATTGTACTAAAATACTTACTCAAAGTCAATACAAATATATCCCTTTGAAAGTGCAAAAACTATTTGTCTTTTCTTTACAGTTGTGTTTTGTTTACAAAAACGTCCAATGATTCATTGTTGAACATATGCATTTGAACATAATTACTGTTTACAAATAAACAAAATGAAAAGAGGCAATTAATGATAGGTTGAAAGGATAGGAAAATATATCTAGGCTATTCCATAGGTAATCCCCTACAGTATGTCGTTTAAATCCCCAACAGAACAAAATTTCAAATTATTGATCCCCAGTAGAAGTCGTCAAATTTCTCAGGATTCCCCGTTAAGATTTTACAAGCAGTACATGGTATTGCCCTTACAACAGAGTTTATTTCTCTCGACAGAAATTCATGAATACTTTAACTTCAAGACAAGAAGACTCACATATCCTCAGCAACAATCAGGGATTTTACTTTTCCTAATCCAACAGCAATGCAGCAGATTAGCTCACAAACGCATACATTACATCCATATATCATAAACATTGACGACACGAATGCATTATACTATGCATTTCATACAACATAACATTGCATATTAGCTAACATTTTACCTTTTTCAGGATAAGATTAATCAATAGCTACCATTAACAATGTTTGATCTACAGATACAGTTCAGATATGCACTAGATACGGATGCCATTCTAATACTCATTAAGATCTCAACTTTCAGATACAGTTGAGATACGCTCCAGACACAGATGCCATTCTGATACTCACTCAGATCTCAACTTTCAGATACAATTCAGATACGCTCCAGACTTGGACACCATTCTGATACTCATTCAAATTCAACTCTCAGAAACAGTTCAGATACGCTCCATACACGGATGCCATCCTGATACTCATTCAGATTTCAACTTTCAGATACAGTTCAGATACGCTCTAGACACGGATGTCATCCTGATACTCATTCAGATTAAAATTTCAGATATAGTTCACATACGCTTTAGACACGGATGCCATCCTGATACTCATTCAGATTCAAATTTTAGATACAGTTCAGATACGCTCCAGACCAGGATGCCATCCTGATACTCATTCAGATTCAACTTCCAGATACAGTACAGATACGCCCCAGACACAGACGCCGTTCCGATACTCATTCTTTCAGCTTACAAATTACAATTCAACAAATCACTTCTAGATGGCATATTTAAGCCCATCTCCCACATCTTTCTATCAACTCTCCAAATGGCATCTTTTAAGCCTAATCCTTCTGCCATCACATCATCGAGTGCAAATTTTTGGGCACTCTAGTGTCCAATCATCTTCCACCTTCGAGTCACGAATGAAAAAACTCGCCAATCTAACTCTCCAGGCATAAGAAGATTGAACAGGGGAAGCTGTTGTACCCCAAAATTTCCCCTCTCACTTATCAAGAATTCTCTCATAAAATCTCTTTGACTCAAGACTGCATTAGGGTTTGATCAGCTTAAGACACCTCCTCATACACTGATGACCAAAATTAGGGTTTGAATTTGCACAAGGATTTTTGGACTATAAATGCTTCATATGACTTTCAAGGATCATTATGGACCCCTAAGATTACTCATGTCAAGTTTCAAGCTTTGAATCACACTTTTGATCAGTCAATTGAACAGTTGACCTAAAAATCAAATATGTTGGGGAAAAGCCAACTATGGACAGTTTACAATCAAACTTCATAATTTTTTATCCACATCAACATCTTATACTCATATGTATCATTTGATCAAATTTGGACCATAATTCCTCAAGAAATTTGATCAAATCATCAAAAGGGCAAAATGGTCAAAATTAGGGTTTTGACTCAGAAGGGGAAATTTCTGATTTTTGATCTAGAAAATGATCAATTGGTTTGAAGCATGATTTCAAGAGTTCAATTACATCATTTTGACCTAATATCATGATTCAAAACATTACAAATCCATTGGATGGACAGATGAATTTTTCAGTCAACTGATCAAAAGTCAACTGTATACTGAAAAGTCAAACTCTGACTTTTTGGTCAAAATCAAGTGCCAAAGATCATGATTCATCAAAACATGTTTTAATGTGAAACTTTTTCATCAAGAAATCAAGGATTTAAGATTTTGTTTTGAAAAGTTGAAATTTCTTAACTTAGAAATTTTTCTAAGTATAGAAAATTTCTTATTTTTTCTCAACTTTGAGCCAAATTTTCACCATGATGCAAGATGATTCAAAGGAAACTTCCAACATGAAAGTTGTATATCTCCATGAAATATAAAACTTTGCTTCACACAATTTCTCCTAAAAATTCTTGTATCTCAAGATATGATTTTGTGAATACATGCTCATGAACTAAAATAACTTAGTGAAATTTTGCCCTAGTTAGGCAGTTTTTTGACCTAACTTCAAGCCAATTTTGCACATGGTTCCAAGAGTAATTTTCAAAAGAAATTCAAATATGAGTTGTAGAGCATATTGCAAGCTTTCAAAAATGTCAAGGAACTCCATGAGATCATTCTTGAGTAGGGAGAATCGAAGAGATGAAGTTGGTGATTTGTCACTTTGATTTCAAGTCATTTCATGATGAACAAAAATTCAAATCCAAGCCTAGGCTGCATAATCTTTGCTTTGCAGGCCTCAAACTTGTTTCTCACTCCATAATTAAATATTTTCACAGATGTTGGATGGTTTAATCCAAGCATTGAATGCATTGTACAAGAATAATTCCATTTTTGGCACAAAGGTGTCATTTCTATTTTGATAAAGCACTACTTTTGCCTTTGTCAACTTCTTGAGCCTCTCAATTGTTTTCTCTGCATACAAGTAAAGTCAAAAACAAAATCAACTTGTCTAAGGTCTCTACCAACTCAGATCATGCTTGTACAAACTTAGAGACTTGTCTCCTCACTTTTTTTTAAAAGCAAGTTATAGAGCCAAAAGGCTATAACTCAGAATCCTGGAGTGGAGTTGATCTCTAACCTTTTCCATACATATACACAAATGTATTGTAACATAGGACATGAATTCTAAGACTCCAAAACACTCTCAAACACTCTGCAACTCAGAATCTGCCATAGCTTGACATTTTTTAACCTTACACAACCATCTCCAAAACCAATCGTGTGTTTTGAGTTTTAACCACCTAAACACTTAATATACCTCATATATAAGTGATCCAGACCCCTGTTCTCTCACCATTTTCAAATATCAAGCTTGCAGGTTGACTTGAGTAGGGAGATTCAGGGATTTTCAAGACAAAATAAGGATTGGAATAAACTCAGGGAGGTCCAAGCAAGCTAAACAGATCCTCAGGCCTTCTCAAAACTTGCTCAAACTCCATTCACGATCTCAGCTGAAAGAGGTAAAAACACAAACTTATATCTCGTCATACAAGCATTATTTAGTCCTGATTTGTGAAAGAAAAATGTAGATATCCTTGCCCTAAAGCTAACCATGTTCATAGTTTTCATTTATCTTAACTGTGTATAGAGAATTTTTTATTTGAAATTTCTGTAAAAATTAGGTTTCAAATTAGGGCAAGTAAAATTAGATTTGATCTTTGACTTTTAGTTTACATAAATTATATGGTTGACCTCGTGGGAAGAAACACCATAACTTTCATGTTTGGACTTTCCATTTTTATGGAGAAATGAGAGAGATGCAGGTGGTCCGGCCATGGCTCAAGGTTGAATATGAAGTTGCCTTCAGGGGACATTTTCTAATATATATTTATGATTGTGTTTATATAAACGAATGTACAGCCACCCAGTGGTAAGGCATCGCACGTAAATGCTACAGGTCACGGGTTCGAACCTTAGCGCGCTGCCTTTTGCAATTTTCTCATATTTTTGTCATTTTTTGTCCCTTTGCAGCGTTGGGCTTTTTGTTTCATGGGCCTGTTGATTTTTTTCTAACCTCCTACCCCTTGTCTGCTTGTATACACCTCTGGCCCATATAATTTTATTTATTTATTTTTACTTTCATTTTATTTTATCAAATATATATTTTTTAATATTAAAAATCACAAAAATTATAAAAATGATTGTTGTACCCCAAAATTTGCCCTCCCATATTCTTCAAGAAATTGCCAAGCCAAGTCACAAAATTCCCCAAGGGTTACACAGTCAAAGATCTCCCATACAGTCAAAACTAGGGTTTGTGTTCTGATCTAGGAAATGAAGTTTTCAAAGGCCCAATCAAGTCTCATATGTTTACAAATATGGTCAAGCATCCTCATATCAAGTTTCAAGGCATTCAGCTCAAAATTGCACAGTCAAAACCCTAGATTGCACTACAGTCAACTGTAGGGGCAAAATGGTCATTTGACAGTCAAAAGTTCAAATTTTTGGTCAACATATCATTTTGAAGCCACAAACATCATTTGATCAATGCTTGATCATGATTCTCAAAATTTGGCTCAGAAAATCATCAAGATGCAAAAATTACTATATTTGGACAGTTGAAAAAGTCAACTGAAATTGACCAGGGCATAACTTTCACATGGATTATCAGAAAAATTCCATCCAAAGCTCATTTTGAAGAGAAAGACATTTCCTACAACTCATCTTCATACTTCAAGTCCAAGAAATGCTCTCACAAAAAGTTATCAATTTCAACATTATAGGTCATTTTCAAAAGTCAACAAAAAGGGACTTTAAGTCAAAGGCCATAACTTGAGATTGGTAAATCAAAATGACATGGGACCAAAGGCATTGGTTATAGGACTCAAAGACCTTTCCAAAATGTCCAAGAACATGAGAAAAGCTTAAAAATTGAGCAAGTTATGCCTCGTGGAAGTTGGGAAATTTTTGGATATTTTAAAAAGTCACCTTTGATCCAAATGACCTAAAAGTGCTAATGGGCCCATTTTTCTTCCATGATTCATCATTCCAAGCATATGCACGACCACTTGGCCCAAAGGGAAGTATTTTCTCAATTTGTATTTATTTATTTGAATTATTATTAATATTAATTCATTTAAATCATTTAAATATGTGGAAAATATATAACTTGACCTAAAAAATCTTTTCATGCATGTTTTGCCATCAAGATTTCGTGCATAGGCTAATTAGGAAAGAATTGGACTGATTGGCATGATTTGAACAAAGAACACATGAAAAAAAGATATGAAAAGATCTTTAAAATCAAATTTTCAAAAACCATCAATGCCATGGATTTTATTGAATTTTGTTAACCTAATGCCTTCAGTACAAATGCTAGATCATAAACCTAATCAAGGGGGACTGAAAGCTGCGCTAGAGACCAATATACAAACTTGGAAATTTGGCTTAAAAACTCAATTTTGAAAGTAAGGTTGGAGGACGATTCAGGCAAAAAGAACCATTCTATCACCTTCCTGGAACATCAAGGAAAGTTTTCAGATCAAGAACACCCACTCTAACGCGTTGAATTGGTATACAGAAGTCTACTTTTCTCTCATATTTTTCAAATTCGTGTTTCCAGATTTAAGCGTTTTCATGGCATTTTGAGTATGCATTTATATTGAATAACGTGTTCTGAAGCTAACTGGATGAATTAATTGTGTTTTTGTGAGCTATACAAGAATATGCCATGGTTATTTTTTAGGGTTTACAGGACCTTAATTTGGGGCTTTTGAAACAAGGAAAAATTAGCCTTTGAGACCACCATCATTCGACTCAGCTCATCTAGACGGAGAAGACACCATGCTCGCGCCTAATTTATGAACACTGTAGGCTTAATCGTTATTTCCTGGAAACCGGCCTAAGAGGACGCGTGCAAAACTGTTGCCTAATGTTTTATGTTACAGGGATGATGAAGAGGACGATGCGTTGGCAAAACATGATTAGCCAGTTTGAATTTTCGCGCGTTGGATCCACTAACTCTCCGTTTTCTTTTTATAATATTTATTGTTTATTTATTTAACAAACGCGTAAATTGGCACAGACGGCAAACATAAGGATTGGCAAAGCTCAAGACCTGGGTTCGAACCCCAGGTCTGTATTATTTCTATATTATTTTTCAATAACATTTCCCATGCAGCTTCAGTAACATAGACGCACCATGTACTTCATCATCTATCCATCCACGTACACGTTAGAACCAGATCAAGGGCGTGGATTCAAAGAACATGCTATGCCCAGGTCAACGTCGCTACACGCTAATGGCCCAAGTCAAACGGATCTAAGAGCTTGTTGGGCCAAATTACTGGACCCATACCTCCTAATTTGGGACTGAACCCCTCCCTGGTTTGTAATTTTCTATTTTTTTCTTATATTTTATTTTTGTTATTTTATTTACTTTGTTTGTTTTAATTTAATTAATTATTCTCACAAAATATAAAAACTTCATAAAAATCAGAAAAAGACAAAAACATAATAAAATATTTAATTTTCACATTTTCTTGTAAATAAATTGTATATAATAAATTTAGTTTTAAATTAGGTTTAACTTAAATTCTTTTCATAACAAAAATCCACAAATATAGAATTAGGTTTAATAAGTGTTTTATCCTTTTTTTCTTTTTCACAATAATATTATTATTTTATTTATTTTCACAATTAAAATTGTATGTAAAAATTAGGTTTAATTTAGATTAAAAAAAATTCAATATTTTCTTAATAAATTAAAAATAATTAGAACTAGGTTTAACATTTCATTTTAGTTTTTTTTTTATTAATTCTTTTTCCATTAAATCTTAAAAACATAAAAATACCAAAAACATTTTCTTTTAAATTTTAATTTTAATGCCTTATTAATTTTAATTTTCGCAAAAGGATCCAACGCCCATATTTTTAATTGTTTAATTTCGCGTACTTATTTCTTTTTCCGTTTAAATAATTATGTACCTCTCCCAAAGCTTTGTAACTTAAACTTCTCGCACTTTTAATTCTTTTACTTTGCTTTATTTATTTTCCGTCAAATCAGGTCCGGTTTAATTTTGGCGATGTGGACCCGCGCCGTTTGTAATAGTTTAGAATTTATTGTCCCGCAAATATTTCTTAACTGTTAATCAAAAGCATGAAAGAATGTATGGACTTAAATAAAATCAAGCGTAGAACACCAAAGACGTGACAAGACAAATACAAATGAAAACGACACACAAATCGCACACACCACCCCTAGGGTACGCCTCACTGTTGCCTTGCCTCGAAAGGTGATCGTCGAGTAGAGGATGTCTTAGTAAGTCCTCATGATCCGGGAACCTGGCATGAGGGTAGCTTCTAAGGTGTCTTCCCATTGCTCTGGTGATCACCATGACCCGAACCTCGAATTGACCCGAACACCTCCAACGGTGGTGCCACCTACCTCTCAATGGTGGGATGGCACTACTTTAAAGGACCTCTACACAGACGAATTCCTTAGGATAGGTAGACGACTCATGGATACTTGCTCTCTTCAAAAACAAACAAAAATCTTTTCACACCGACACTTTTCAAAAGCTTTCAAAACAACTTTTCAAACACTCTGACACAAGAGTCAATCTGAAACTTTCAAAGAAACTTTTTAAAACCCACAGTTGAAAAGCAAACAAACCATTTTTGAAAACACAATGAGCAAGTATCTAAGAGCCCATGGATAACCATGGATAGAAAGGGTGCTAACACCTTCCCTTTCTATAACCTACCTCCCGAACCGAGAGCAATCTCTATAAGGAATTTTTCTGTGCTTTTGTCCTTTCCATTTGGAGAAAATAAAAGACGGTGGCGACTCTTGCTTCCGCGACATTTCACGAACCAGCGTTAAACAGTCAGTTCCAGATCCACCGATCACAGAACTGGCGACTCTGCTGGGGACATCTTTTAAAGTGAGGTGTACCTTAGGATTAAGATCACTGTGTTTTCAATTGTCTTCTTTGCTTGCTTTATTATTGTGGGTTGCTTGGGAGTTCTATAGATCCTAACCCGGATCTGGGGAATACCTTCTTAGAAAGTAGCAACAAGGCTGTGAGGGAATTGTGCGGGGTATACCGACATGGTTGAAACAGTCTGCTACGTTGATGTGGCACTTTGGTGTGTACCGGTAACCCTTGGGTTCAGTCAAGGAGAGTACGGGGCCTCCGCGTGGTGTCGTGAAGCATCAACAGACCTTAGGAACCTTAATTGAACTATCTTGGCCTCTTTAGGGTAGTGAGATAACTGACTTTGGTGCAGTCCGAGGTTGGTTGATACTCGATACTACACTCAATTGAGGGTTGCTTTCCTGGAATATTTCGATCGCCAGTTCAGTGGCTAAATCGAAACGATGAACAATGAAAGCAATCCCGTGATATTGGGAACCTTAGAACCCGGTTACTTTGATTAGGACAGGTTGAGCCCACCAACTTCAAGAGGGTAATACCCAGACCCCATGCTGGCCTAAACTCTAAGGGTTTCTCTTGTGTGACTTGTGTGCCTTCATACTTGACTAATTGCATGCGTGTTATCTAACACATAAGCTACTTGCAGGTTTTGTTTATAGTCCTTAACTGGGACTCATAACAGGGTTTACTAGGTCTCTTGCAGGTTTTGTTTATAGTCCTTAATTGGGACTCATAACAAAGTATACTGAATTTCTTGCAGGGTTTGTTTATAGTCCTTAATTGGGACTCATAACATGGTTTGCCTACATCACCCCATGCATAGCATGACATCATACCATTGCATACATCCTAACCCATTTCAAGGATCTCAAGGGTTTGTGATGCAGGTCATGATAAATCAAACATCTAGCAAGGGGCAAAGAGGATTTATTTTCCTCTAGCCAAGGTTGTCAGGGGCTATGACCCACTGGATATGGTGAGCCTTTGACCCTTGAAGAAGGGCTCTCTACAACAGGAAGTTCCTTCAATCAAGTTGCCAGTTTCCAACTCTAACAAGTTTCTCTGTTTACCCTGCGAGGTCCCTGAAATCATTGCATGCATGTCATACATCTCATTGCATTGCAGGTGTCCCTTTGACAGGTTGCTTACCCTTCTTCGCTGTTTATTTCAGCCGATCGTCATGAATCCTGAATCATCAGCTGAGCAGTCCATCAAGGCCCTCCAGGCTCAGAATGCCCAGTTCCAAGGGTTGATCATGAATTTAACCCAGGGGCAACAAGATCTGAAGGCTTTTCTTTTGAAGAAGGACAAGAAGAAGAAGAGGACTGTTTTGTTCAGCCCTAGACGCAGATCTGGGAATGCACCGCAAATTGAAACTGAGAGGACAACTCCATCTGTGAGGGAAGGTAGTCATCAGGGGGAAAGGGTTCCCAGTCTAGTGGTCTCCGACAACGAGACAGAGTTCAACGACGAACAATACCCTCCTGCCAAAGACAAGTACAAACAGTTGGAGGATAGGCTGAATGCTATGGAGATCCAACAGGTACCCGGGCTGGATTTTGGAGATCTGGGTTTGTCAACTGGTGTGATTATTCCTCGGAAGTTCAAAGCACCATCCTTTACCAAGTATGACGGGGCGTCTTGTCCCAAGTTACATCTCAGGTCCTATGTTCGGAAGATTCAACCATATACGGTGGACAAGAATTTGTGGATCCACTTCTTCCAGGAGAGTCTTTCAGGGACTCATCTCGAATGGTTCTATCAGCTAGATGGGACCAAAGTTCGTAACTGGGAGGAGTTGGCTACTGCTTTCTACAAGCAGTATCAATATAATGCCGACCTTGCTCCTACGCGTACCCAACTCCAGGGTATGTCGTTAGGATCAAGTGAAGGTTTTAAAGAATATGCGCAGAAATGGAGGGATCTTGCTGGAAGGGTACAACCACCTCTGACCGATCGGGAACTTGTCGATATGTTCTTGGGGACCCTGTCTGGTCCATTCTACAACCACCTAATTGGGAATTCGGCTGCTGGATTCACAGATCTTATCTTGACTGGAGAGCGAATAGAAGCTGGCATCCGGTCTGGGAAAATTCAAGAGGCTGCACCTTCTGATAAAAAGCCGCATCATGGAAAGAAAGAATCCAATGCTGTGCACGGTAAAAAAGGCCGTCATGAGGTAGGGGCAATCCAGATCTCCAATCCTGGACCTGCTCAACAAGGACAGGGGCAGCAGCGCAAGGAGAAACGACAGTATACCAAACTCAACATGTCGCTGGATCAAGCACTACAACAAATGTTGAAGGCAGGGCTGATCACCTTAAGGGCTCCTCTTCGGAATCCGAACACTTCGGCTCCTAACTATCATCCCAACGATAGGTGCGCATATCATTCTGATAGCCCGGGGCATACTACGGACAACTGCTGGCCTCTCAAGAACAAAATTCAAGACATGATCGACGCCGGGGAGATTCAGTTTGAAGTGCCTGAGACTCCAAACATGATCACTGCTCCGTTACCCAATCGTTGAAGACCTTTTGTTTATTTGAATTTCTGAGTTGTGTTTTTCTTTGCTTATATAAACAATTAATGTCATAGCAAACTCTTTTATTCTATTAATGCATCGCATACGTCTGTTTTGGGAATTAATACAATTGTTTTCATTATATTCAAAATTCTTTTCATATTTTTTCTGATGATCAACTCTTGGTTAATAATTCTGAGCCTCTTGAGGGAGGATGACGAAAACGATACCACAATCCACAGTATGCTTTTGAACGGACCCCGCTGATGAGGTACAGGCATTGTTTCAAATCCTAAACACTGGAGTTATAAGGAAGATAATCCCTCGTCAACCCATCTGAGCCAAAGAAGTAGGAGTTTTATTTTCGAAAATTGAAACCCTTAATCATAACCTGGGGCAGGGTAGGCTTCTCAGTTGATCCAAGTGCACAATGAATGGCACAAAATGAGTCTTTCCAAAAACAAAAGACAGTGATGGTTCAGAATAATCATAAAGACAGGCAGTCATTATCAAAAACAAAATCATAAATGAAAAGCCCAAAAAGTCAAAACCTATAAAAGGGACTTACGAAACTGGGGCATCCCGCTGACTGTAATTCCGAAAAAGGAAACAGTTCAGGCAAAAAAAGAAAGGGATAACGAAATCAAAAAAAAAAGAAAGAGGTCTTACAAACCCTCAACCAAAAAATGACTGCCTATTCAAAAGAAATCATCAACATCTGAACCATTATTGGAACATCAAAGCAAAGACTCAAGCAAGGTCTAACGCACGATCAACTGAGTTTAGGTTTGGAGAACATCACGAAGAGAGGGTGGGTACAAATAAAATTTGAGCCTTTATCCTTTGTTTCTTAAACCGTGAACCAAGCCACGTTATAACCCTCAAAAGTCCTAGCTGAAGTATGGGTTAGTTCGAAAGCATACTGTTATGAAAGGTATCCTGACTCCTTAAGGCCTACGGTAAATACGGAGTTGACATCACGTTTTACAAACAATCATTTGTTTTATGAAAAAGAATGCATTTTCAAAATCCTTGAGACAGACATAAGCTTTGCATTTTTAACATAACTTTGTTTGCATATGACTTTTTGTTTGAACAGCATAGAAATTCGCATGACGAAAGTCTAATGAACAAGAGTATCTCCAATCAAGGGGCATGGCGTGATCATGGTCCGTTATCTGGGGCAGTCCAATCAAGATTCGGAGAATCTCTCAAGAGGCCAAATAACCTGGGGCAAATCTCCGCCTGAGTCACTTAGGGCACTCCAACAATGAATCTTGCCTGATCAAACACCTTCTGGTGGCGTGGCAAAATACTTCCAACAGGGGCAACTCCCTACATTCCAAAAGCATGGACATAGTCGAAAAAAATACTACGCATAATCAAAGACCCGCTAGGTTGACATGCCTAAGCAAAAATTAGGGCTTCCCGGCGAACCAAAAGGGTTCGGGCAAAATGAAGGGATGAAATGAAAAAAATCTGTACACCCGGCAAGTCGAAAACCTGAAAAGGCGGCTTGGGCAAAAATGGGTATCCCGGTGGACTGAAAACTCGAAAGGGCGGTCCAGGCAAAAGTTAGGGATCAAAGCGTACGACTATGTCCTGTCATCTTGTCACCTGCCTACCTGAAGAAGGTTTGACCCTCAACAATTATCAGCATCCCACAGGTGCCTCCCCCATAGAAACAGGGGCAATAATGGATGGTCTAAGCAATCTGATTGTTCTATCCTCCGAGGTATCAGGGTAGGTTCCGTTGAAGAACATAACCCATACGGTTCAATACTTCCCCAGGAGAGTCTAATCTAGTTCCCCAGGAAAGTTGGAATCATCTCCCCAAGCAGTAAGCTTATCCCTAGTAAGTTACAGAAGCTTACCCCTCTCAAGGCACGAACGTGTCGCCCGGCTTTATTCAAAGAGTTATTTCCTTAACAGGATATAACTGGGTTATCCTCAGCCAAAAGCCACGGAAAGAGCGTCGTCGACAAAGTCTTCCTATCCCCAGCAAACTATTATCAACACTCAGCAAGGCATCCCTTCTCCCACAGAGTATCACTCCCCAGAATGGTCGCTAGAGTTTTTTTCTCTCCGCAGAATCTTCCATTTGCCAAGTTTTATTCCGCAACGGAGTCATCTTCTCCTACCGGTATTCTTGCAATCATCATCCCCAGCGGAAGTTAAATCTATTCCTCAACATCAGCCCAGGATACGACTTCCCGGCACCCGTCAAGGATTTACTTTCCTAGACGGAAAAAAAATACATTCCTAAAACATCACATACATCGTTATAGCATGCATATGCATCATACTACACGAATCTCAGTGATTTTGAAGACATACAGTTCATGCATCATGATTTTGCATACAATTATGTTTTGCCTTTTCAGGAAAAAGATCAATACAAAAATGACTACTATCAACTATTGCAACTCATTCTAGATATAGTTTCAGATATGACCCAGAGATGGTGACGTTCTGATACTGCTTCCAGATTTCCTTCTAAATATAGTTTCAGATATGACCCAGATATGGTGACGTTCTGATGCTGCTTCCAGATTTCCTTCTAGATATAGTTTCAGATATGACCCAGAGATGGTGACGTTCTGATGCTGCTTCCAGATTTCCTTCCAGATATAGTTTCAGATATGACCCAGATATGGTGACGTTCTGATGCTGCTTCCAGATCTCCTTCTAGATATAGTTTCAGATATGACCCAGATATGGTAACGTTCTGATGCTGCTTCCAGATTTCCTTCCAGATATAGTTTCAGATGTAAACCAGATATGGTGACGTTCTGATGCTGCTTCCAGAGTTCCTTCTAGATATAGTTTCAGATATGACCCAGAGATGGTGACGTTCTGATACTGCTTCCAGATTTCCTTCTAGATATAGTTTCAGATATGACCCAGAGATGGTGACGTTCTGATACTGCTTCCAGATTTCCTTCTAGATATAGTTTCAGATATGACCCAGATATGGTGACGTTCTGATGCTGCTTCCAGACTTCCTTCTAGATATAGTTTCAGATATGACCCAGAGATGGTGACGTTCTGATACTGCTTCCAGATTTCCTTCTAGATATAGTTTCAGATATGACCCAGATATGGTAACGTTCTGATGCTGCTTCCAGATTTCCTTCCAGATATAGTTTCAGATGTAAACCAGATATGGTGACGTTCTGATGCTGCTTCCAGAGTTCCTTCTAGATATAGTTTCAGATGTAAACCAGAGACGGTGACGTTCTGATACTGCTTCCAGATTTCCTTCCAGATATAGTTTCAGATGTAAACCAGATATGGTGACGTTCTGATGCTGCTTCCAGATTTCCTTCCAGATATAGTCCAGATATGAACCAGACATGGCGACGTTCTGACACTTATTCCAGGTGAAGACATTTCAAGACCTAGACCGGTTCAGTTAATCGACCCTAAGATTCTCTGTGGTTATCCCGTCCAAGGCCTTCTCTAGTCCAGCTAAATCGACTCCCAACAGATTTTTCTGATGAAGACTCAGTAGAAGTTATCCCAGATGGTTCCCTCTCCGACGATGTGTGAGGTGGTAAGTCCTTTTCAGATGTTTCCCTCTCCGACGATGAGTGTGAGGTGATAGTCTCCTATGGTCCCCTCTCCGACGGTGTGTGAGGTGGTAAGTCCTTTTCAGATGTTTCCCTCTCCGACGATGAGTGTGAGGTGATAGTCTCCTATGGTCCCCTCTCCGACGGTATGTGAGGTGGTAAGTCCTTTTCAGATGTTTCCCTCTCCGACGATGAGTGTGAGGTGATAGTCTCTTATGGTTCCCTCTCTGACGGTGTGTGAGGTGACAATTCCTTTCCAGATAATTCCCTCTCCAACGGCGAGTGAGGTGATTCCCTTCCAGATTATAATGACCTATGGTTCTCTTCACAATACTGCGAAGATAATAATTCCCATCAATATTTTCTCAACGAGCGTTGTTGAAGTTAAAATCACCCAAGGTTCTCTTACCATTCATGATAAGGCAGTAACCATCCCTGGTTCATTCATCACCGTTTGAAGCTCCAGACTCAACTCCTGCAACCAGTCAGGACACATCTATACCAGGCATCTAAAAAATCAGCTCCTGCAACGTGTCAGGTACTCATTTTCTGTTTTGCAGGTATGCAAGTTCTCGCTAAGGAATCTCTTATGCGATCAACATCCAGATGGCATCTATAAGCCCATCATCCTATCCAGCAATCTCTAAATGGCATCTATAAGCCCATTCCCCCAGCACACTGCTAACATGTGAGCGCAAATTTCTGGGCACTCTAGTGTCCAATCATCTTCTACCCTCGGATTACGAAAGGCACGCCAGCCAATCTGCATCCTCAGGTCTAAGAAGATTGAACAGGGGCAACTGTTGTACCCCAAAATTTGCCCTCCCATATTCTTCAAGAAATTGCCAAGCCAAGTCACAAAATTCCCCAAGGGTTACACAGTCAAAGATCTCCCATACAGTCAAAACTAGGGTTTGTGTTCTGATCTAGGAAATGAAGTTTTCAAAGGCCCAATCAAGTCTCATATGTTTACAAATATGGTCAAGCATCCTCATATCAAGTTTCAAGGCATTCAGCTCAAAATTGCACAGTCAAAACCCTAGATTGCACTACAGTCAACTGTAGGGGCAAAATGGTCATTTGACAGTCAAAAGTTCAAATTTTTGGTCAACATATCATTTTGAAGCCACAAACATCATTTGATCAATGCTTGATCATGATTCTCAAAATTTGGCTCAGAAAATCATCAAGATGCAAAAATTACTATATTTGGACAGTTGAAAAAGTCAACTGAAATTGACCAGGGCATAACTTTCACATGGATTATCAGAAAAATTCCATCCAAAGCTCATTTTGAAGATAAAGACATTTCCTACAACTCATCTTCATACTTCAAGTCCAAGAAATGCTCTCACAAAAAGTTATCAATTTCAACATTATAGGTCATTTTCAAAAGTCAACAAAAAGGGACTTTAAGTCAAAGGCCATAACTTGAGATTGGTAAATCAAAATGACATGGGACCAAAGGCATTGGTTATAGGACTCAAATACCTTTCCAAAATGTCCAAGAACATGAGAAAAGCTTAAAAATTGAGCAAGTTATGCCTTGTGGAAGTTGGGAAATTTTTGGATATTTTAAAAAGTCAACTTTGATCCAAATGACCTAAAAGTGCTAATGGGCCCATTTTTCTTCCATGATTCATCATTCCAAGCATATGCACGACCACTTGGCCCAAAGGGAAGTATTTTCTCAATTTTTATTTATTTATTTGAATTATTATTAATATTAATTCATTTAAATCATTTAAATATGTGGAAAATATATAACTTGACCTAAAAAATCTTTTCATGCATGTTTTGCCATCAAGATTTCGTGCATAGGCTAATTAGGAAAGAATTGGACTGATTGGCATGATTTGAACAAAGAACACATGAAAAAAAGATATGAAAAGATCTTTAAAATCAAATTTTCAAAAACCATCAATGCCATGGATTTTATTGAATTTTGTTAACCTAATGCCTTCAGTACAAATGCTAGATCATAAACCTAATCAAGGGGGACTGAAAGCTGCGCTAGAGACCAATATACAAACTTGGAAATTTGGCTTAAAAACTCAATTCTGAAAGTAAGGTTGGAGGACGATTCAGGCAAAAAGAACCATTCTATCACCTTCCTGGAACATCAAGGAAAGTTTTCAGATCAAGAACACCCACTCTAACGCGTTGAATTGGTATACAGAAGTCTACTTTTCTCTCATATTTTTCAAATTCGTGTTTCCAGATTTAAGCGTTTTCATGGCATTTTGAGTATGCATTTATATTGAATAACGTGTTCTGAAGCTAACTGGATGAATTAATTGTGTTATTGTGAGCTATACAAGAATATGCCATGGTTATTTTTTAGGGTTTACAGGACCTTAATTTGGGGCTTTTGAAACAAGGAAAAATTAGCCTTTGAGACCACCATCATTCGACTCAGCTCATCTAGACGGAGAAGACACCATGCTCGCGCCTAATTTATGAACACTGTAGACTTAATCGTTATTTCCTGGAAACCGGCCTAAGAGGACGCGTGCAAAACTGTTGCCTAATGTTTTATGTTACAGGGATGATGAAGAGGACGATGCGTTGGCAAAACATGATTAGCCAGTTTGAATTTTCGCGCGTTGGATCCACTAACTCTCCGTTTTCTTTTTATAATATTTATTGTTTATTTATTTAACAAACGCGTAAATTGGCACAGACGGCAAACATAAGGATTGGCAAAGCTCAAGACCTGGGTTCGAACCCCAGGTCTGTATTATTTCTATATTATTTTTCAATAACATTTCCCATGCAGCTTCAGTAACATAGACGCACCATGTACTTCATCATCTATCCATCCACGTACACGTTAGAACCAGATCAAGGGCGTGGATTCAAAGAACATGCTATGCCCAGGTCAACGTCGCTACACGCTAATGGCCCAAGTCAAACGGATCTAAGAGCTTGTTGGGCCAAATTACTGGACCCATACCTCCTAATTTGGGACTGAACCCCTCCCTGGTTTGTAATTTTCTATTTTTTTCTTATATTTTATTTTTGTTATTTTATTTACTTTGTTTGTTTTAATTTAATTAATTATTCTCACAAAATATAAAAACTTCATAAAAATCAGAAAAAGACAAAAACATAATAAAATATTTAATTTTCACATTTTCTTGTAAATAAATTGTATATAATAAATTTAGTTTTAAATTAGGTTTAACTTAAATTCTTTTCATAACAAAAATCCACAAATATAGAATTAGGTTTAATAAGTGTTTTATCCTTTTTTTCTTTTTCACAATAATATTATTATTTTATTTATTTTCACAATTAAAATTGTATGTAAAAATTAGGTTTAATTTAGATTAAAAAAAATTCAATATTTTCTTAATAACTTAAAAATAATTAGAACTAGGTTTAACATTTCATTTTAGTTTTTTTTTTATTAATTCTTTTTCCATTAAATCTTAAAAACATAAAAATACCAAAAACATTTTCTTTTAAATTTTAATTTTAATGTCTTATTAATTTTAATTTTCGCAAAAGGATCCAACGCCCATATTTTTAATTGTTTAATTTCGCGTACTTATTTCTTTTTCCGTTTAAATAATTATGTACCTCTCCCAAAGCTTTGTAACTTAAACTTCTCGCACTTTTAATTCTTTTACTTTGCTTTATTTATTTTCCGTCAAATCGGGTCCGGTTTAATTTTGGCGATGTGGACCCGCGTCGTTTGTAATAGTTTAGAATTTATTGTCCCGCAAATATTTCTTAACTGTTAATCAAAAGCATGAAAGAATGTATGGACTTAAATAAAATCAAGCGTAGAACACCAAAGACGTGACAAGACAAATACAAATGAAAACGACACACAAATCGCACACACCACCCCTAGGGTACGCCTCACTGTTGCCTTGCCTCGAAAGGTGATCGTCGAGTAGAGGATGTCTTAGTAAGTCCTCATGATCCGGGAACCTGGCATGAGGGTAGCTTCTAAGGTGTCTTCCCATTGCTCTGGTGATCACCATGACCCGAACCTCGAATTGACCCGAACACCTCCAACGGTGGTGCCACCTACCTCTCAATGGTGGGATGGCACTACTTTAAAGGACCTCTACACAGACGAATTCCTTAGGGTAGGTAGACGACTCATGGATACTTGCTCTCTTCAAAAACAAACAAAAATCTTTTCACACCGACACTTTTCAAAAGCTTTCAAAACAACTTTTCAAACACTCTGACACAAGAGTCGATCTGAAACTTTCAAAGAAACTTTTTAAAACCCACAGTTGAAAAGCAAACAAACCATTTTTGAAAACACAATGAGCAAGTATCTAAGAGCCCATGGATAACCATGGATAGAAAGGGTGCTAACACCTTCCCTTTCTATAACCTACCTCCCGAACCGAGAGCAATCTCTATAAGGAATTTTTCTGTGCTTTTGTCCTTTCCATTTGGAGAAAATAAAAGACGGTGGCGACTCTTGCTTCCGCGACATTTCACGAACCAGCGTTAAACAGTCAGTTCCAGATCCACCGATCACAATGATAAATTTATATTTTAGCTTATTTTATTTTATTTTTCTCACAAAAAATATTTTATTTAGTTATATATATTATCCATTTTTATTAACTAAATTTGTAAATTAAAATTAGAACTAGTTTAAAAATTTATTTTTCTTCACACCCATTAAACATATTATTTAGTATAAAAAAAACAAAAATATCTCATAAGGCCTTATATTATTTTCAAGATAAAAAATACAAAAAAAATACTTACTTTTTCTTAAAGAAATTTATTTCCTTTTAATCAAATAGAATTAGGGTTTATTCAAAAAAATCTTTTCTAATCTTGATTTATTTATTAGGTTTAGGTTAAAACTTTTTCTCACATAAAAAACCAAACAAAAATCTTATTTGCATTTGCATTACCTTTGCATATTTACTTCATCTTGTATATCATTTATTCCAATATTTGCACATATTCAATTTGGTTATAATAGATTAATTAGGTTTATATTATTGCAATCCCCATTCATAAATTGTATACCCCCTCCCACAAATATTGTAATAGCATAGTAACTTTAAATTTTGCAATTTATCGCTCTTACATAACATGCTAGTAACTAGGGTTTGTATGGCAAGATAAAACCAATCAAATAGAAAACCCTAATTCAAGACAAAATCAAGCATTAAAATAACACACTTGCACACAAACACCCTTAGGGTTACCTCACTTTTTGCCTTACAAAAATGGCCATATTACGCATGTAAGGTGTCTTAGCAAAAACAAACAAATACAGAATCATAGTCCCTCGATGACGCTATTCAAATTTGCTTTACAAAATGATCTTAGTCCCTAAAAAATGCTAAGATACTTTGCAACATTGCTAATCATGGCTATACGATGACCCACGCTCGTCCCGTTTACATCCAAAGATAGGGTTTCTTACCAAATCAATGGTAAGACAACAATGTCAAAGGAAAAGAAAATGAACAAGAAAGACATTTGAGTAGGTAGATTTCTTTTAGTTACTTGCTCCATCTCAAAACAAATATCCTTACTATTTTTAAAACAAACACACACATTTCCAAACATCTTACAAAAATCAAAAAGATCAACATCTTTGTATACATTCTTACGAACGAGAATCATTACAAAGATTTCCTAAATGATGGCCTCTTTTACAAAATACTTTCAAAAACCACACAAAGCACGTTTTCAAACAAAAGCAAGTGATCTAGCAAGTAACTAAGAGCCCATGGAAAACCATGGATGAAAAGGGTTCTAATACCTTCCCTTTTCATAATTTACCCCCCAAACTCAAGAAACAATCTCAAAGGTCTTTCCTGTGCTTTTTCACCTTTCCTTTTTGGATAAAAGAAAAGGTTGTGGCGACTCTTGCCAACTGCAACATTTGCAATCAAACACAAAACCTCAAGTCAGTTCTCCCACCGTATCTCACCTATTATTAATGATGAAGTTTATCATACGCCACATCCAACAAGTGAAAGTTTGGGATTTTATGACTGGATGGATGACTTTTAGGATTAATTCAATGAAATGTGGAAATAAGTGAAGGCTCTCCAAGGAAAAAAGCTATTCGGACCGAATGTCAATGACCTGCTTGGTTCTTAATGTGAAAGTGCCAGCAAAGTTTAAAGTACCAAAATTTGAGAAGTACAAGGGCAACACTTTCCCCCGTGATCATCTGGTGATGTATATCAGAAGGATGTCCACTCATACCGATGACCAACACTTTCTTATTAATTTCTTCCAGAATAGTTTAACTGGTGTTGCCTTGAAATGGTATATGGGATTAGACAGTAAAAACATCCATATATTCAATGACTTGGGTGAAGCTTTCGTGAAGTAGTATAAGTACAACATGTTTATGGCATCTGACAGTGACCAATTGAGATCGATGGCTTAGAAAGATAAGGAATCACTTGAAGAGTATGTGCAACGTTGCTACAAGGTTGTTGTACAAGTGGTACCCCTAATGGGAGAGCAAGAAATTACTAAGGTATTCCTAAAAACCCTTGGTTCATTTTACTATGAAAGAATGGTTGCAAATGCACTGAGTGATTTCACTTAAATGGTAAGTATGGGTGTTCGTCTAGAGGAAGCCGTCGGGGAAGGACAATTGTTAAAAGATGAAGGTTCTAGTGTAAAAAAGAAATCATCATATGGGTTTTCTAAAAATAAATAAGGATAAATGAATGTTGTTATTCAAGAAAGAAGGATTAGACCTCCAAGAAGATGTCATCAGCAACAACAATAGGTTGCTTCAGTAAATCTGGTCATCAATATGGCTTCGACTGATGTTGCCTATCAGAGAGCACCTCAACAAGGTAATCAAGGGCAAGGTCAGAAGAGGGAAGCTTTTGATCATATTCCGATGAGTTATACAGAATTATTTCCGGCTTTAGTTCAGAAGAACCTGGTGCAGACTAGGCCTCTCCCTGCTATACCTCCAACTTTGCCATGGTATTATAAAGCTGAGCAGACTTGTGCTTTTCATCAAGGAGCCCCTGGGTACAATTAAAAACGGTTATCCATTAAAGTCTGAAGTGAAGAAGATGGTAATATTTGGTCTCATGTCTTTTAAAGATATTGGTCCCAATGTGAAGGCTAATCCACTACCCAAGCATGGAGGTGGAGGTATTGTGAATATGGTTGCTGGTTGTCCAGGAGAATTTAGAATCTTTGACATAAACATGGTAAGAGGGAATTTGGTGAAGATGCATGTTTTTCTATGTCAATACAGTCATTATGAGCATGACCATAAAGCCTGTCGTGTATGTAAAGAAAGTACTCACAGTTGCTCTGTGGTAGAAGGTGATTTATAAGAGATTTTGGATCAAGGCCTTATCCATATCATCAGGCCAAAGGCACAATATGAGAATGATGTGAATATAGTTTATGGATGTCCCGGTGAATTCCATATTTATGACGTGAATTATATGGATAATGATCTGGTGCAGTTGCATGCTAACTTTTTTTATATGGATGGTCAGGAGATACATCATTATGGTTCCTGTCAGATTTACTGTAGAGATTCATGTGATTGTTCTATTGTGAGAAGAGGTATTCAACTGTTGTTAGACAAAGATACTATCAGAGTCACAGGAAACAAAGGTGATTATAATGGAGTTAACATGATTGAAGACTACCCTGTTGAGGCCATGTCTGATGATTAATATGTTTTTGCTGATGAATTATTTTCTTCTGACAAAGGTATGTTTCCTGAATATGCTGAAGAGGCGGGAGTGAATGTCTTTGTCCCATATTTTGGTGTTCCCGCTCCTGTAGAGATTGAGTACCACAACAAGCATGGTTTTGCTCCTGTAGTTATTTGTCTACTCAGTCCTATCCCATATGAATCAGATAATGTTGTGCCTTATAAGTAAAATTCAAATATCCTGGAAGATGGTGTGGAAATTCCTATCCAACCTTTATCCCATATTGATAATATTGTTGAAGCTAGTCGGGTAACTTGTAGTGGTCGTGTCTTTTCCCCTACCTTTCAAGGAGATGTTAATTCTGGTAAGAAGGTCGTTGAGAATGCTGAACCTAAGAAAGTGGTAGGAGAATCTAGTGGCGCCTCCTTGAAAAAGGATGTTGATGATTTGTTAAAAATCATCAAGATGAATGATTACAAGATTGTGGATCAGTTGTTGTAAACTCCATCTAAGATTTCCATTTTATCCTTATTGATGAACTCTTCTGCCCATAGGGAATCTCTGATGAGGTTGTTATATCAGGCTTTTGTTGAAAGGGATGTGTATCTGGATCAGTTCAACGGTGTTGTGAGGAATATTACATCTTGTAACAATTTGAGTTTTTGTGAGGAGGAATTGCCTAATGAAGGGAGAAACCATAACATAGCTCTGCATATATCTATGAATTATAAGAATGACTCTTTATCCAATATGCTGATAGACAATGGATCCTCTTTGAATGTCATACCAAGAATCACTCTCATGAAGCTCAAATACCAGGGAACTCCTATGCGCCCTAGTGGCATTGTAGTAAAAGCTTTTGATGGTTCGAGAAAATTTGTCATTGGAGAGGTGAATTTACCTATTCACATAGGTTCGCACTTATTCCAAATCACCTTTCAGTTTATGGATATTGTCCCAGCCTATAGTTGTTTATTAGGTAGACTCTAGATCCATGAAGCAGGAGTTGTTACTTCAACCTTGCATCAGAAACTAAAATTTGTCCGTGAGTGAAAGGTAATTATTGTGAATGGTGAGCAAGCTCTGTTAATATCTCATTTGTCTTCCTTTAGCATTGTATAAGATGATGGAGCCGCTGTTGAAACTCGGTTCCAAGATTTTTCTATTGATAATATAAGGAAGAATGAAGATTATATCACCTCATTTAAGGATGTGCAATAGGTAGTGCGGAAGGGCCCTAGCAAGGTGTGAGGGCAGGTTATTAATCCACATGTGAACAAGAATGAGATTGGTTTGGGTTTCTCCATGAAGAATGAATTTGTGAAGTCAAAGTACGCTTTAAGTAAATAACAGGACATCTTTCACAGTGCAGGATATCTCCATCCGACTACTCCAAAGATCAACGATATTCTCGAAGATGAGCCAGAGCAAGAGATGCCGAACTTTGTGACACATGGAGTCATAATTTAGAATTGGATCACTATTGATGTTCCTTATTGCATTCACATTTCAAAGTAACTTGTTTTTTGTTTGTCTTTTCAAAAGTCTTTCACTCTGCCCAAGGTGAAAGTGATGTTGTATGGGAGTGTGTTTTGTTTTGAATTTTAAGATCATTAATAAAAGTTGTTTTTAATTTCTAAATTGTGTCTTTATTTTATGTTTTTTTCTTCTTGGAAAATGGTAATCAGAAGAAAAAAAACCTTTTGAAATAAGTAATAACTATAAATAAATTTGCATAATCACTTGTTACATGTGTCAGTTTCTAAAATCAATCATAAATCATATGCCTAGATTAATTTAAAAAAACCATTAAGTGCAATAACCCTACACCCTCTCCCAACTTTGAATATCATGTGTATGTGGCTGAAGAAGAAGAATATGATGAAATCCCATAAGAGGTTTCACGGTTTCTTGAGCGCAAGGAAAATACCATTCAGCCATATAAAGAGTTGTTGGAGACGATTAATTTGGGTTTTGAAGAAGATTTGAAAGAAGTCAAGATTAGGGAACTGCTTCATCCCGATGTGAAGAGCAGGTTGATTGAGTTGGTGAAATAGTATATGGATATCTTTGTTTGGTCTTACCAATATATGCCTGGTTTAGATACCGATATTATGGAACATCATTTGCTGCTAAAGCCAGAATGTCCACCAATCAAGCAGAAGATGTGAAGAAATCATCCTGACATGGAAGTGAAGATTAAAGAAGAGGTTTTGAAGAAAATATATGTTGGTTTTCTTGTGATATCAGTGTACACTCGGGGGATTGCCAATATTGTTCTGGTACCTAAGAAAGGCGAAAAAGTCCGGATGTGCGTTGACTATAGAGATTTAAATAAAGCAAGTCCAAAAGATGGTTTCCCATTACCACATATTAGTATGACGGTTGATAGCATAACAAAATTCAATGTTTTCTCGTTCATGGACGGATTTTTCGAATACAATCAAATTAAGATGGCTCCTGAGGACATGGAAAAAAACAACATTTATCACACCCCGGGGAACATTCTATTATAGAGTGATGCCCTTTTGGTTGAAGAACGTTGGTGCAACGTACCAGGGGGCTATGACAACCCTATTCCATGATCTGATGCATAAGGAAATTGAATTATATGTTGATGATATGATCGCCAAATCTCAGACTGAGGAAGGGAATATGGAAGACTTATTGAAAATGTTTCAGAGTTTGAGGAAGTATCGTCTCCGCTTGAATCCAAATAAGTGTTCTTTTGGTGTTCGTTCAGGAAAGTTGCTAGGTTCCATTTTCAGTCAAAAAGGAATTGAAGTTGATCTTGATAAGTTAAGGAAATTCAAGAAATGCATGCACCAAGAATTGAAAATCAAGTTAGAAGCTTCCTTGGATGTTTAAATTACATTTCCAGATTTATTTCCCATACAACTGCAACATATGAACCCATCTTTAAACTGTTAAAGAAAGATCAAGGTTGTGTGTGGACGAATGATTGCCAAAGGGAATTTGAAAGCATTAAATAATATTTTCTTGAACCTCCTATATTGCTCCCTCTTGTTGAAGGAAGACCATTAATTATGTATCTGACAGTGTTGGATAACTCCATGGGTTGTATTTTGGGACAACAAGATGAAGCAGGAAGAAAAGAATATGCCATTTATTATTTGAGCAAGAAGTTCATTGACTGTGAGTCACAATATTCTATGCTTGAAAAAACATGTTGTGCGTTATCATACGCGGCGAAGTGATGGCGGTAATATATGTTAAATCATACTACTTGTTTGATATCCAAAATGGATCCAATTAAGTACATCTTTGAGAAACCTGCTCTTACTATAAGAATTTCCCGTTGACAAATGTTGTTGCCTGAATATGATATTGAATATCATACTCAGAAGGCTATTAAAGGCAATGTGTTGGCAGAGTACCTTTCTCACCAACTAGTTGATGATTATAAGTTTTTTAAGTTTAATTTCCTTGAGGATGTGATGTATTTTAAAGTTAAATATTATGATGAGCCTTTGCCTGAGGAAGGTCTTGATCCTGAATCCCGATGGGGTATGGTGTTTGATGGAGCTGTAAATGCTTATCAAAAAGGGATTGGTGTTGTGATTATTACTTTTCATGGGTCTCATATCCCTTTTACTGTAAGATTGACACTCGATTGTACCAATAACATGGTGGAGTATAAATCTTGTATCATGGGTCTTGAAGAGGCTATAGATCTCAGAATCAAAATTCTTGATGTATATGGTGATTAAGCTTTGGTAATAAATCAGATTAAAGGAGAATAGGAGACTCGTCACATTAGCTTGATTCCCTACAAAAAAATATACAAAAATATCATTACCTTTCTTCAATAAAGTTGAGTTCCATCGTATTCCCAAAGATGAGAATCATATGGCATATGCTTTAGCCACTTTGGCTTCCAACTCATGTGTTTGCTAAAGAGGGGATGTCAGATGAAAAAACTTGGTATTATGATATCAATAACTTCCTTTAGACTCAAGAATACCAGTTTGGTGCATCGAACAAAGATAAAAAGACATTGAGAAGGTTGGCAGGTAGCTTTTTCCTCAATGAAGATGTGTTATACAAGAGAAATTATGACATGATCTTGCTCAGATGCATGGATCAAAACGAAGCGAACATGTTAATGCATGAGATTCATGAAGGTTCCTTTGGTACCCGTGCCAATGGACATTCAATGGAAAAGAAGATGCTTAGGGCAGGTTACTATTGGTTGACAATGGAATCTGACTGTTACAAATTTTCGAAGAAGTGCCATAAATGTCAGATTTATGCTGACAAGATTCATGTGCCTCCAACACTTCTAAATGTTATTTATTCCCCCATGGCCTTTTTCTTTGTGGGTTATTGATATGATTGGAATAATTGAACCCAAGGTATCGAATGGACATCGTTTGATCCTAGTGGCAATTGACTACTTCACTAAGTGGGTGGAAGCAACTTCTTATGATAATGTCACCAAGCAGATGGTAGTACGTTTTATCAAGAACAACCTTATATGTTGGTATGGTGTGCCAAGTAGGATTATCACTAATAACGACTCAAATTTGAATAATAAGATGATGACAAGATTTTGTGAAGAATTCAACATTGTCCATCATAACTCGTCTCCTTACAGGCCTAAGATGAATTGGGTTGTTGAAGCTGGTGATAAAAACATTAAGAAGATTATCCAAAAGATGGTTGTTACCTATAATTATTGGCATGAGATGTTTCCTTTTGCTTTACATGGGTATCGTACATTCATCCGCACTTCAACAGGGGCAACCTCGTTCTCTCTTGTGTATGGTATGGAAGCAGTTCTCCTCGTTGAGGTTGAGATTCACTCTTTACGTGTAGTACTGGAAACCAAGTTGTCATAGGCTGAATGGGTCCAGAACATGTTTGACCATTTGAGTTTAATTGAAGAAAAGAGAATGACAGCATTGTGTCATGGTCAGTTATATCGGATAAAAATAAATAAAAGTTTTTTATAAGAAGGTCAAGCCTCGTGAATTTAGAGAAGGTGACCTCGTGCTCAGAAAGATCATGTCTATTAACGTTGATTCTAGAGGCAAGTGGACTCCCAATTATGAAGGCCCATATATTGTCAAGAAATCCTTCTCTGGCGAGTGCATTGATTCTTGAAACTATGAATGGTGAGGAGTTCCCACATCTCGTGAATGCTGATGTAGATAAGAAATACTTCGCCTAAAGAAATAAAAGAACAACTCGATAAGTTAAAAACCCGAAAGGGCAGATGTTTTACCCCAAAATTTTCCCTCCCATTTTCTTCAGGACATTCTTCAAGGCTTCTCAAATACACAAAATCTCAAGGGATGACTAGTCAAATGCTTCTCGTAAGCCAAAGGTCCACAACTAGGGTTTTATCTTGCACAAGGAATAATGGGTTTCAAAGGTCTCAAATTATTTCCATGGTTATTCATATGTCTTCAAGGATACTCATATCAAATTTCAAGTCTTGCATCACAAGTTTGCTCAGTCAATGGCTCAGGTGATTGAAAATCAACTATATTGGGTAAAAAGTCAACTATGCTCAACATACAGTCAAACTTCAAGATTTTTTGTCAACGTCAACATTTTGAAGTGATATTCATCATTTGATCAAGGGTTAATCATGATTCCCCAAGGAAAGTTCTCAAATCATCAAAAATCAAGAATTGCCAAATTAGGGTTTCCTTAGGAGAAGTCAACTGAACTTTGACCAAGCATAACTTTCACATGCTTCATCAAATTTTCCCCAACCAAGGCCCATTTTGAAGAAAATTAAATTCTCTACAACTTTGGTTATATGCTTAGGTCTAAAAAAGGCTTTATTTGAAAAATATGAGCTAATACATTATAGGTCATTTTCAAAATTCAACAAAAGACACTTTTTGTCAAGGCAACTTAAATCAAGATTAAGTCTTAAAATGCAAAAATGATCAAAAGATAAATTGTATAGGACATCTTGAGATTTTCAAAAAGTCGAAGATCACCTTCAAAAGATGAAAATTGAGTAAGTTATGAGTTGCACAAGTTGGGAAATTTTGAGGAAATGCATGTAATACAAAACATGCAAACTTGAAATTTTGGACTTGTGTCCTAACTTTCTGAGCTTCAAACATATTCATGACACTATGAGAGACTCCTAAGTTCACTCACACCTTGCCCTATATTTTCTTATTATTTTATTTTTATTTATTTTGTTTTTATTCAAATAAATTCAAAATAAATAAATGAAATAGAAAACAAATGGGTCAGGCGCATGGATTGGTTTTTTAGAGCCCATACAACTCATGACAACGTGTAAACAACATGCAAAACTCGTGTGAGGTCCAAGAGAGGCAAGAATCATTCAAAATGACAAGTTTTTAAACGTGTGATTCTTGTTTTAAAACATGGCTTAATGATTTGATTCAGGCCATATTTGTTGAGACAATTCATTCCTCTATATAATGCAACCAAGCCAGACGAAGAAGGACACTAAATCACTGCCTAAAAGAGATCTAAAAAATTCACAAAATTACAAAGAAATTGTAGAATTCATAACCATAGTTACATCCATTGCCAATCCTAACCAAGGGCCTAAATCACTCCCTGGGGATCAAAGGAGTCATTTCTAGCCCTTACACGAGACAGAAATAAGCCAGAAGCCTCCCTTGTATCAACTCCGATTGGTAAGTGGGTAAGCTTCATTTCTCAAAGTTGATCATGGTTTAAATGATTATCAACATGCATGTTTGATTCATATGCATTTTCTGGATTTTTCTAACGTTTTACATGCGAGTGTGGATGCAAAAATAATATCGTGCCATAGTTAAGGCATGAAGCTTTTAATGCTTTGGGTTTCATGATACAAGGTCTTTTAGCCCAAACGGATCCCAAATTCGGATTTAGGAGGAAATTTTAAGGGGGTAGGTTACCTTACGTGGTTTGATTTTACGTTTTTGCAGGTTTTCAAATTTCTCCTCGCCGGAGAAGAAGGTGGAAAACACCCTTTATAGTGGTTTGAACCGTTGACTAACTGCATGGCATGTTGGAGAATTTTGATTGGTCCATTCAAATAACAAGGGATCACTTATGCGCGCGTGTATTTTTCTTGCTGGTGTTAGCATTTATTTTACATTATATTTGTTTGGTTTGATTAACATACCAGATGTATAAGCCACCCGGGTGGTAGCACACTTGCACTTAAGTCTCTCATACGCCTGATCCCGTGTTCGATCCAAGCGTGAGACGTTTTTATTTTTCCATGTTTTCATTCACAAATCCCATGTCATGCAATCTAGTACGCGTACAATGTACCTCAGTTCCACACCATCGGATCTCAGGATTCCAGATCCAACACTTCAAAAAACCAGTCCATGGTGCATTCTAAAGAACTGTCCTCGTTGGATCTCACAGGCGTCTGGGCTCTCTTATTATTGGGCCTGGAATTTTGCTTTCTAACACCCTCCAACTTCGTTGTTTGTAGCAAGCCCACTTTATTTTCTATTTTTTTAATTATTTTTGTTTTATTTAAATTAAAAAAAATAAAAATAAAAATAACAAAAAATCATAAAATCATAAAAAATTTAGGTTTAGGTTTTTTGATTAAATAATTTAATGTTTGTTCAAATTAATTAATTTAATCATACTTTGTTTTTTATTTTAAATAATTAACTAAAAATTTAATTAGAATTAGGTTTAATTATCATTTCACGCTTTAAATATTTTTTCTAGACAAAAACAACAAAAATGTTTTCTAACATTTAGAATCTTTTTAGGGTTTTTCATCTTTTCCATCTTTGCGCATTTGTTTATTTTTCACATTTATATAATTTTGTAACTATCAAAGGAATGTAATAGTTAAATTTAGGGTTTCTTTACCTTTTCCCCCATGTATGGTTTGTACTCCTCATCCCGAAGTGATGTAATAACGTAGTTTATTTCCCGCATTTTTATTTTCCGCACTACTGTATGAATGCATGTATATATCTAATTGCTAGTTTAAATAGGATTGTATGACCAAGACTAAAAGCAAACACTAGATAACCATAAATCTAAGATTAACATAACTGAAACACAACACACTTCGCACATGCGCACCTCTAGGGTACTCTTACTTGTTGCCTCGGATTTAAACAGTCACGTCTCTCGAACGTGGGATGCTTTAGCAAAGATCCTTTGGTTAAAAGATCATAGTCCCTCGATAACCCTTTGATACTGCTTGTTGCACCCCAATTTTTGACCCTAAGATCCCTTCATCATACCATGTTGATTCAATCACAACAAGATCACATTAGGGATTTTGGTTTTCCACCCTATCTTTAGTTTTGCTCTTTGAGGAATCATCAAGCACCTTGACTTGTTTTCTTTTGTGATCATGAAATTTTTGTCTTTATTTTTTCTTTTAATTAATAAAATGCAATGTTGGTTTTCCTTACTTGTTAATGATGTAGGTAAAGGCAATGTGGCTTAGCAACTTGATCCCTAGGCTCATGAGTTTATTTCCATGCCCAAGTCATTAAAGCTTGAGAAGTTCAAACCTCACCATTGGATTTGTTTTGGAAGAAATGGCATCAAGGTTATTTTGGTTCACTACATTCCAAGATATCAAGATTGATCCAAAAGTACAAGGGGTTGATTGAATAAGTTGTCATGCTTGGACAAGGCCTTGTTCCCATTGGTCACAAGTGCATATTTCTGTCAATTCTAAAGATATGGAAGTGGTTTTGGTGGCTATAAGTTCTCATTTTCATCCTCAACAACCTCTATTTACAAAGCATTTGTGTTGGAACAAGAAGGTTGTTCAAAATTGTCAAAGTTCCCCAAAGCATTTTCTTGATCTAGGAGCTAGGGTTTTGAACTTCAAAGCAGCATATCTTTCTCATCTTTTGGTATTTTTGAGTGATTCAAAAAACATACTTCTATTTAAAGGGTTACTAACAAATCACTTCAAAAGTTTCAAGGAGTTTTCATGTGGAAGAAGCTTGATGATGAAGAAATATTACAAGTCCTCCATATGAACCCCCAATTTCTCATGTGTGACTTCAAATGATCATAACTTGGTCAATTTTTATCACCTTGAGCCTATTCTTTTTCCACAATGATCTTAGTATGTGAACTTTATGCCTTATTTTATGTGCAAAGTGAGAAAATGGATGGAAGATGTCCTAAGGATACAAAAGATTATGGGTCATTTCATGATTTTTTGCCAACTTCAACAATTCATAACTCTCTCAATTTTTGGATATTTTGAATGATTCAAGTTTCCAAATGTCATTCAAGAGGTCTATTCCATGCCATCTTTTTTGGTCGAGAGCAATTTTCAAGTGGAAGACCATGTTTGGATGCAAAACATTATAGGTCACTTTTGAAGAAAATTTTGAAATATTTCTAAGTATGGAAAGTCAACTTCTTTTTCCCAACTTTGACTCAACGCAACTTTCAGCCCAAGAATCCATTTGATTCCATTCTTTTTCCATTGCAAAGCTTGTAATCTCATCTTTCTAAAGAATCAAGAATCATTCCCTAAGACCCCTTGATCTGAGAATGCCACTGATTTGAACTTGGTAACTCGGAACTGAAATTTCTTCAAAGGTCAGAATTTGAAATCATCGGTTTAGCTTCTAAACACTTTATTTCTGCATTTTTTTGCCTCTAAACATGTTTAGTGAACTTCCAGAAGTGATTAGCACAACAAAACGCGTGTTTTGGTTGAGTTTTGATCAAATTAGAAGTCACACTTTTCTTGTTTGCAACTTCACACGATTTCCCTCCAAACTTCATCATTTCACACACTTGGACATTCCATTTGATTCCCTATAAATAAAGGGTCATCCCCCATTCATTTCCTCAAGTTTGGATAGCCAGAATCACCCTGCCAAACTTGTTCCATAACTCAAAATTATGCAACTTCGAAATCTATTTTCAAGCCTTATTCAATCCAATTTTTCTATCAATTTACCTTTTTTGGTCTTCCCTGAAGCTAACCATATAATTACATTTAAGAATCGTGCCCTATATTGCTCCATAGAAGTTCAGTTTCAGAGCTCTGCAACTCAACTTCAATAGGTAGATTCCTTCATCAATTCTTCAAAACTTTGATATCATTGTGATGCTCTCATTTCCCTGGTTCTAGTTGCAACACTTACTTTCATCTGGAAACTTGTTTTGACCATGAAATTTCAAATCCCTTTTCAAAACTTTCTTTCCAAATTGCTTGAGCTACAATTTATATAAATTTATGGCGAAGGTGTGGTTGTCTTCGTCTTGAAGAGACGAAGCGAATGGCATAGGTCGCGTGCCCTAATTTTACAGACTGAGCAACCTGGTTTTGGGACTGGCTGAAGGTTGAAGATGATCAACGTGTCATCCTTCAACCAATGAAACAGCGCCATTTGGATTTTTTGAATTTCTGATTTACATTTGATTCAGTGCTTTATTCACTAATGACCATGATATGCACAGTGCACCATATCCCTTGGATTTGATTACTAACGCGTTTTGACTCTCATCCAATGGTCCACATATTTTTGACTTTATTTTTCTATTCTGATTTTTATATTTAATTGTTTTAAATTTCAAAAAATCATAGAAAATTCATTTTTAGTCAAAAATTTGAAAAAATTATGAAAAATATTTTTGATTTTTCTATTTCTTATTGTTATTTTTTCAAAATTTTATTTTGTGTTTTGTGATTTTTTATAAATTTTCACTTTATTTGATTTGTTTTAAATGTTTAAAAATACTTTTATGCATTTTTTAATTCTGAAAAATTTATGGAATAATCCAATGATATTGTGACAAATATTGGTGACCTCATTTATTTTTTATTTATGACTTTGTTATTTAATACCATTTTTTGGTTTATTTTACTTATTTCTTTTAATTTTAAAAATAGTTTCCGACTTTAAAAAATTACCAAAAATTTTATAAAATCATTTTAGTTCATTTCTGATTTTTCTATGGTCTTACTTTTTATTTCTTGATTAATTTGAACATAATTGATATTTTTCTCTTTTATTTCTATTTTAAAACCTTTTTAATGTATATATTAAATGCAATATTATTTTGTGATTATTTTCTAGCTGATCTTGGGTTGAATTTTTGATTATGAGCTTTGTTAACATCATTGGATCCATGGTGTTGAGTTTAACTCCATAAAAATGGATGAATGATTTTAATAATAGTTTAATTAAAAGTTTAATTCAAATGTGGTTTATTTGTCTCATCCCCCCCCCCCTTTCATCTTATTCTCCTTTCTCATTGTATTACATGTTATGAGATGATGATCTCTATATCATTTATCCAAACATGAAATACATAAATTGCTATTGGCCGGCCTAAAAATAGGTGCGATTTCTATATAAGTCCACTTACAATTGCTTAACATAGCGCTAAATTTTGTCCCGATTCGAATAAATGATCATTCGTGGCCTAAACCTATGTTTGAAAGCCCAAGTATGTTAATTTGATCTCTTTGATCCAATAACCTTGAGATTCGTTGTGTGGAGGCTTTGGTTCTACCAATCCTCTAATGGATCTACAACACTTGTGGTCAACGCGTATCACTTAAACATCATTGATCATTAAATGGTACTTTTAAGGATTCCAAATGGATGATATACTTGTCAAAAAGAAAATGCAACTTGTTGTGTGGAGGCTTTGGTTCTACCAATCCTCTAATGAGTTCCAAATGCAAGTTTCAAGATAGTCATCCAACTAACCACTAATTATTAAATTGTTTTTACTTTATGCCCTTTTACTTTTTATGCTTTATGTACCATTTACTTTAAGCTTTACATTTCATGTCATTTTTATTTTGCTCACTTGAGCCTTTTTCTTTTCTCTTCTAAGACACCTAATAATCAATATGAACCATAAAAAAACTTTAATGATACTTGGACTATTTGGTTACTATCCTTGGCATTATGGAGTATTGGACTTCTTGGACTTAGGATTAGAAACCTTGGCTTATGTTGGAGACCTTGTGACTTTAATTGATATTTTGTCTAGAGTTCTTGAGGTTTACCTCAAGAGATTGGGTTATTTGTTTGTTTTGTGTGCAGGTTATTGTGATTACATACTTTGTTTGTAATCTGGAATTCACCCGTATACAGTCGTTACTCTGCCCAATTTTTTTATGAAGACTTAATACACTTGAAGTTTGGTTCTCTCAAGAGGTCTAGTATCTTTGCTTGTCTGGTTTCAATCCAAAGAGTGGGAATTCTATCTTGGCTCAGAATGTCAAGTATTGGCTTCTTTTTGGTTAGATGGTCTTTATCCTTAGCTTTTACCTTATGCTTTAGGATGGTCTCTTCTTCTCCTCTCATCTTATTTAATTTCAAAAAATCTTCTTCCTCCTTTTGAAAACTCTTCTTGTTTTTTTAACTTGAACCACTTTCATAATAAACTTGGATCTAGGTCCATGCATTTTCAAAAACATTTTCATAAATAAACTTCAATCAACTTAGTAATACCTTGACATTTTTGTGAGAAGACTAAAAGTAAATCAATCCCATCCAAACCATTTTGCTATTTTGGCTCTTATCTTTAAAAATTTTCTCAAAATATTAGACTCTTGTCAATCCTTGTAGTGATGCAAACAACTATACTTCTACAATATGTAGTAAATAGAGATATTTTCCACTTGGGTGTTGAGTGAGGCATTGTTGATTTTAAAGTCCAAGCCATATCCTCCACTTTAAGATGATGCAAATACTCATTTCTCATGATTGTGGGTAGTAAGTATGTTTTCCACACGGACAATGACAATGATGTCATATCTCACAAAATTAACCAACACACTTGTATTTTAAAATTTTCAAAGGTGAACTATGTGTACCCTGATCCCCTATTGCACGAAAGGTGGTACGTAGGCACTAAAGATTCACAACCGCGGCAGGTGAAAAAATTATAAAAAATATATTTCTTTTCTCACCTCCACCATTTCACATATAACATTTTATAGCCAAAATATATAGATTTTACAAAGAGGTTCCTGCGGAGTACCGTAGATGTTTAGGGTGCTAATACCTTCCCTTTGCATAACCAACCCCTTACCTAGAATCTTTCCCCCTCTTTTTGGTTTATTCGCTCTTTTCCCATTCCTTTTGGAAACAATAAAACGCAGTGGAGATTTTTATTTTGATTTGTACAAGTCTAGTCAATCCAATGGCTTAGTATTAAACATTTCTACTGCTACAGAAAAATGGCGACTTCACTGGGGAAAGGTTGACCTTTTGTTGGTCCATCCCTAAGTGGGTTGAGTCTATCTTTGATTATATCTGTATATGTGCTATTGTTGTTTATGTGTTATATGTTATATATATGTTTGTCTGGATTTTCCTGGTTTTCAGGGTGCTTGGTAATTACTTATAAGTCCTATACCCGGACTTGGGAAAACATTAAGATAGGAAGGGCAGTATAGTCATGTTAACTTTGAGGGAGTATTCCTAAAAAAGGAAGCATGAGATCCCCCAATCAGTGGAGGCCCCTTTGACTGTAGTGTTGTTTACCGAGTAATCGAGAAGACGTACTGATTTTGACCTGGGAGCCTGCTGAAGCTGGGGACCGTAGAATACCAAACTCATCTTGGCCTTTTAGGTGTAGTGCGGAAGCTATGACGGAGTAATTCGGAAATAGTTGTCACGCGATACTACGCTCAGACGAGTTTTTCTTGAGAATATTACTAATTACCAAGTTAATCGGGAAGTTGGTCATATCCGAAGGAAGGATGTAGACTCTGGGGACCTCTAGAACCTTTTTTGGTAGGTGATAACTTTTAGACCAACAACTTATGGGTAGTACCTTCGACCTTATGCTCGTGACGTTGAACCTATGAACCCTATATGTGTGATCTTGTATGTGATTGTTGCATCATGCATCCATGCACTCATAAGCATCTTTTAAAGAAATCTTATTTCAAGGGACTTAAAAGTTGACCATTTATGAATATCTTAGGTACTTTTTAACCATGGATTCTGTAAAAAGAAAGACTGGGAAGTACAGTTTCAAGGATCCCAAGATAGATGAGTTGATCAGTCTAATCCCCGAGATCGAGTGTTCTGTAGATTTTCGAAGAAGTATGGATCCATCATTCCTCTTATGAAGATTGGGATGAAGGAGGGTATTCTTTCGACCTTGGTCAAGTTCTATGATCCAGTGTATCATTGCTTTACTTTTCCCGACTATCAGTTGATGCCTACACTAGAGGAGTATTCTTATCTGTTGGATTTACCTGTTACCGATCATGTTCCTTTTACTGGTTTGGAGGGTGAGCCAAAACCACATGAGATTGTTGCTTTGATTCATCTAAGGAAGTCTGAGGTGGAAGCCCATATGACTACTAAAGGAGGGATTAGAGGATTACCAGCTCATTTCTTATTGGAGAAAGCTCGTTACTTTTCCAGGATGAAGAGTACAGTCGCTTTTGAGGCCATCTTTGCTCTACTTGCTTACGGATTGTTCTTATTTCCTAATGTTGACATTAATGCTATCAGGATCTTCATGATTGGAATCCCAGTTCCTACATTGTTGGGTGATGCTTATTACTATATTCATCTTCGGAATTCTTATCATGGAGGGATGATTATCTGTTGCACGCCTTTGTTGTACTGATGGTTTATCTCTCATATGCCTCAGTCTAATGCTTTCTGGGATGTCCAGAAGGAACCCCGTTGGGCTCCTAAGATCATGGCACTTACTCACTCGGATATTGATTGGTACCATCGAGCTTACCAGGATATAGAGATGGTTGACAGTTGTGGTAGTTTCCCCAATGTACCTCTTCTTGGTACAAAGGGAGGAATTAACTATAACCCTGTTCTTGCACGACGACAACTTGGTTATCCGATGAGGGATAAACCAAATAGTATTCATTTGATTAGTTTCTTTATGAAGGAGGGAGGATACCATAAGGAAGCTAAGGAGCAGATTGTGAAGGCTTGGTGTCACATTTATAAGAAGATTAGGAAAGACTTGGGACCTAGGGGGTTGTTTCTTTGGAGCCATATCTTCAGTGGGTTCAAGCAAGAGTTATTCAGTTGAAGATGTCGTATTCCTAGGAAACACCTATGCCTGATTTGTTTGTAAAAACCACTCCTCCCTTATTGGATGATATAGAAGAGCTACAACTTGCTTTGGTCAGGATGCGGCAGGAAAAGGATGCTTGGAAGAATAAGTGCCAAACTTAAGAGATTTCCTATAGAGCAGACTTGAAGGAGAAAGACGACTTGATCGAGATCCTTTAGAGTCGGGCGGTAGAAACCATGGAGAGGCAAGGGGATTTATTTTCTCCTAAGCCTCAATCAGATATTGATTACTCACTTCCTAATTCAGGTGATTAGAAAGAGGTTGCCACCAGGTATGCAGAAGAAAACAAGAGGTTGAAGGCTCAGATTGCCAGGCTTACAGAGAAGGGCCAGCATGTAGAGTGATCTCCGACAGCTTTACTTCTCAGGGTTTTAGACTTTATTTTCATCTTGTACTTGGGATTGTTGAAACTTGTAACCTATTTTAAAGTTATTATAATAAAAAATTTCAGTATTTCAAATGCGTTATTACTTTGATATTTGCAATGTGTCTATAAAACTTTAAATCCCTTGAAATATTAAATAACAAAATAAAATCATGTGCATTGCATATCATGCATCATATTTTACATATTTCTTACATTTGTTATGCATATCCAAGTGTCTTACCAAGCTTCTTTACTTTGTTCAGCAAGTTGACTCACCAGTACAATACTCAGACTAATTTCAGAAGGAAGATGGACAACTTAGAATAAGATAATCGCGAGCTGCGCGAGGAAGTTTCTGCTTTGAAGGCCGGCATGACCAATCTTACTGCTCTGATGCAATATCTGGTGGCTGCTCAGAATCAGCCACCGAGTGTTCAACCTCAACCAACAAAGGCTATTGCTGAAGCTTCGGTTGTTCCTGTATCTGCTACCCCAGTTATTGTTCAGAATTGCATGCCTCAAGGTTATCCATGGGGAATTCCAGAGAATTTTGCACCTGAAGGTTTCAATCTTGGTTCTCAAGATACTCCAGTTGCTCAGACTATTGTTACTCCTGCACCTCATGTGGTGCATGCTTCTCCTGCTACACCTCCTTCAGTGAATATGGTTATGTTTGTTAACGATGATGTGTGTCGTCCTTTTCCTCCACCAAGTGAAGACTTGGGTCTCTATTACATAATGGATGATTTTCAAGAGAAGTTTGATAAGATGCGGAGGGAGATGAAGGCCATCAGGGGAAAAGAGTTATTCGGGAAAAATGTGAATGAATTATGTTTGGTCCCGAATGTTAAGATACCTGCAAAGTTTAAGGTCCCAGAGTTTAAGAAGTACAAGGGAAACACTTGCCCTCGTGCTCATCTGGTAATGTATGTAAGGAGAATGGCTACCCATACTGATGATCAACGTCTACTGATTCACTTTTTTCAGGATAGTTTGACCGATGTTGCGTGTAGCGGTGAAAATCGGAGATCAAGCTATTTGTTAACTTGACTCGCAAAAGCAAGAGTCGCCATCGCGCTTTATTATTTCCAAGGGAAAAGGGGAAAGAGCGAAATAAAACCCTAAAATATGCAATGTAAAATAATACTTAAAAGTAATGAAAATACAATGCGTTTTTAAAAGAGATTGAGAGTTCGGGGGTTGGTTATACAATGGGAAGGTATTAGCACCCAATGCATCTGCGGTACTCCGCAGGAACCTTTTGAAATATCTGTTTTTGGTTAAAAATTGTTTGTTTGATTAAAATGATTTGTTTGGCTAAAAGATGGGTATGGAAGAGATTTTTGAAGATACGACGACCTAGTGTCGAAGTTTTGACTTAAAAAGGTGTGAGTTTGAAAATGGAGTCTTTTGGGAAAATTATCTTGAGTTTAGCAAAATAGTAAACAAACAAAAAATGAAAAAGGGTATTCGCACGATCAGATGAGATGTATTTGATGACGTGAAGTCAACAAATTTAAATCTTTTCCTTGGAGTAAGCAAAATAAAATGAACATCAAAATATAAATATTCAGAAGTTCACAAGAAAATAAATCTGACAAAAACAAATTAATGATCAAGAGGCACCGAGAAATTGAAATGACAGAAATATACAAATAAAAAGGAATATAACTAATTATCTAAAGAAGTTATTCGAACTAAATTAAAAATTACTTACTAAAATAATTCTAAACTAATTACAAATTCTAAGGTTATAAAAAAAATCTAGTATTATTGAATTTGATCTAAACTAAACTAAAGTTTTAAAATTTAGTAAATTAAATCTAGATTAAATTAAAATCCTAAGGTTACTAAATTAAATCTAAAACAAATGAAAATTCCAAAGTTACTAAACTAAATCTAAATCAAATAAAATTCTAAAACTACTAAACTAAATTTAAATCAAATAAAAACTCTAAAGTTATTAAACTAAATAAAAATTATAAACTTATTAAACTAATTCTAAATCAAATAAAAATTATAAAGTTACTAAACTAAAACTAAACAAATAAAATTATAAAGTTAACTAAATAAAATCAAATAAAATTCTAAAGTTATTAAACTAAACTAAAACAAATAAAATTCTAAAGTTTACTAAATAAAATCAAAACAAATAAAATTCTAAAATTTACTAAATCAAATCTAAATGAAATAAAATTCTAAAGTTACTAAATAAAATTAAAACAAATAAAATTATAAAGTTTACTAAATCAAATCTAAATGAAATAAAATTCTAAAGTTACTAAATAAAATTAAAACAAATAAAATTCTAAAGTCATTAATTATGATTCTAAATATTCTAAAGTTATAAAACACATCTAAACTAATTTAAAAAATTCTAAATTAATACTAAACTAAATCTAAATATAAGATTTACTAATATTTTTTTATATTTTTTTTTTGGACAAGCCATAATAAGTAGGTATTAAGATAAGGTTTGAGGATTGGTTGGTCAGCAAAGGCAGAAAGGCCATGTGAGACACTGTCATTGCCTTACAATACAATGGCACCATGTTCTGCTCACAAGGTTGTCGTAACACAGGACACAGCAAAAATAAAACAAACCGCATATGATATTCAGATAAATCCATCCCTTAAACCTTGCACATTTTCCTAACACTGCAACAAAAAATTAATGGACCCAAAAAGACAAAATAATAGAACCTGAAAAATAAACTAGCCACTAGTAAATAACTAATTACTTTACATGATGCTGCAACTCTCTGTGTTCTCATCACTGAAAACATGAGTAATAGGATCTGCCATAGGGTGTGAAGGCATTGGTGGTGGTGGCATGTAGTTCATTGAGGGATGTGGTTTTTTTGTGTTGAATTCGCGGAATGGGTTTGCATACGGATGGAGGATGAAGGGTAATTGGGGATTATGCGCAAAGAGAAGGGAGATTGGCTTTTTGCTTTTTATTGTGTGAGGAAGAGAGAAGAGGAAAGAAGATTACTGTGTTGCTTTTGTGTAGTTGTTTTTGTTGTGTGTCTATTACAAAGAAAATAAGCCACTTAAATAGAAAAAGGAAGAGGAAAAATAAATGATATCAAACTTAATCCAATCCGTTCAATAATTATTCAGTACGTATCGATCCTTAAATTAAGCTATCAACCAATAGAAATAGAGCAAGGTGTATTTAATATTTTTTATGACAAAAACGCCCTTAAATGATAAAAATGAAATAAAAACTGAAAGTATTAAAATTAACTCAATTTAAAATAATTTTTTTTGAATTTTTTTGAATAAAAAATAAAGACCCAAAATGACCGAAAATGATAAAAAAACAGACGAAAATTTATCCGAGAAAATAAAATGAACACATTAAAATAATCTACATGTCACAAAGATTAAAGAAAAAATATTCAAGAAGTCAAAAATCAAAAATAAAATAATTATAAAAATATCAGACTAAACAGACGTTTAAGGTTAAAAACGAGACTTCGAACTGTACCAAAAAAATAAAGCGAGCATACCGTCATAATCTACGCGAAGCGCAGATTCATAAAATGATCGGTAAAAGGTGAAAACTTGAAATATTTTTCTCGCTATTTTTTCGCACATTGTTGAATCGTTTTTAACAGTTTGTCTATAAAACCAAAATATTTTTATTATCAACATATATACAACTTGGAGCAATGCAAGAAACGAGTAAAGAGATAAAAATGCATGAAGTGAAATGTCAGGTATTTTACAACTGAAAGACGATGCAAACTTTAATTTAAACTGACTTTTTCTGGTCAACTTAAATACGACTAATGATGCAAAATGTGATGAATGAAGATATTTACTAATGATTGTGACTAAATAACAAAATATGATATGAAAGTGCGACTAAAAAATATTAGGGGAGAAATTTAGGGTGCGACAGTTGTGCCTTGATGAATCAGTCTTCGAGAATCCACAATCAACCGTACTTCGGGCTTGGGAGACTCAAAACTTTAATTGAGGCGCGACACCTGATGCTCTTGATTCAGACCTGTCTCTGCACATGAAGCAAAAGAAAACATGAACATACACCTTTGTATGCGATTAGAAATTAGTGATACATAGGCTAAAAATGTTCAAAACACTTGACAAACTTCGCATAGTCAATGCTTGAAGGTGAGAGATTAAAACCGACTGTATTTCGTGACCTTGACTTATGCAAAAATAAAAATGGGATCTTAGGTCAAAAATTGGGGTACAACAGCTGCCCCTATTTAAGTTTCTTCTATCTGGAGATGTGAAGATTGGGATCTTCATTTCGACGAGATTGAAGGGACTTAAATATAGAATACACAATTTTTGGCCTTAAGATACCACGATTATGTTTATGATATGATATGAATGTGATGTTTTGAATTTTATGGGGAATGACGCCATATGAGACAGACTATGCTGGAGAAACCAAGCACATTATATAGTAATCCCACAGAGGAAGAGGTTGTAACTCCACTGGGGAAACAAAGTCATAGACTTCAAATGAGAGTCTCTTGAATGATTTACATCAGTGTTGAGACTGGAAAAGAGATGATTTACATCAGTACGAAGACTGGAAAAAGAAATGATTTACATCAGCACTGTGACTGGAAAAGGAAATGATGGACATCAGTACTGAGACTGGAAAATGATTGACAACAGCACTGTGGCTGGAAAACAAAATGATTGACATCAGCACTGTGGCTGGAAAACAAAATGATTGACATCAGCACTGTGGCTGGAAAACAAAATGATTGACATCAGCACTGAGACTGGAAAATGATTGACATCAGCACTGGGACTGGAAAATGATTGACATCAGCACTGTGGCTGGAGATAAACATCTCTGATTTCTGAATTTTACCAAGAACGGTAACACATTTCTTCTTTAACCAAGATATCGCTTGAAAAGGATAAAATAACAAACTTCCCCACGGGACTTTTCCGAAGGGATATCATTTGCTGAGTAAACATTATTGTTGGGGGATACACAAGCTGCTCAAATAAAGAGGCCGCCACTTGCTATCTTTCAAAGGTGACAATAATATACAAGTTGCTCATGAAGAGGTTGCCGCTTGCTGTTTTCTCTAAGGTATCAATAACATACAAGTTGCTCATGAAGAGACCGCCGCTTGATGTTTTTCAAAGGTATCGATGACACACAAGTTGCTCGTGAAGAGACCGCCGCTTGCTGTTTTTCAAAGATAACAATAACACACAAGTTGCTCGTGAAGAGACCGCCGCTTGCTGTTTTCTCTAAGATAACAATAACACACAAGTTGCTCGTGAAGAGACCGCTGCTTGCTGTTTTCTCTAAGATAACAATAACATACAAGTTGCTCATGAAGAGACCGCCACTTGATGTTTTTCAAAGGTATCGATGACACACAAGTTGCTCTTGAAGAGACCGCCGCTTGCTGTTTTTCAAAGATAACAATAACACACAAGTTGCTCATGAAGAGACCACCGCTTGCTGTTTTCTCTAAGATAACAATAACACACAAGTTGCTCGTGAAGAGACCGCCGCTTGCTGTTTTCTCTAAGATAACAATAACACACAAGTTGCTCATGAAGAGGCCACCGCTTGCTGTTTCTCGAAGATATTAATAACATACAAGTTGCTCGTGAAGAGACCACCGCTTGATGTTTTCAAAGGTGACAATAACACAAGTTGCTCATGAAGAGACCGCCGCTTGTCATATTTTTTCAAGGTATCAATAACATACAAGTTGCTCATGAAGAGACCGCCGCTTGTTGTTTTCAAAGGTATCAATAACACACAAGTTGCTCATGAAGAGACCGCCGCTTGCTGTTTGTCAAGAGTATCCATAACACACAAGTTGCCTCATGAAGAGACTGCTGCTTGCTGTTTCCCAAAAAGATACCCATAAAATATCGTGAAGATATTGCTGGAGGTGAGAGCCAATAATTTCATTGGGGATGGACAAACTGCTCATGAAGAGACCGCCATTTGTCGTAGAGAAATCAGAAATAATCAAACTGCTCAAATAAAGAGTCAGTCGCTTGTTGTCAGGTCGATATTCCAGAAGAAGGTTGTGATAACACTACTAGGGAATAAAGTTCATCTTCAATGGGGAACCATGAGTAAATCCTTCTTGAGGAGACCAAGTATTTACATTGCAAAATAAATGCACTCTCCATCTAGGTTTCACGGCCTAGAGATATTCACAGGGTATCGTTCACAAGAGACAAAGCTCAATCCAGGAATAAACTGGAGAGAAAATAGTCAAACAAGACTCCGCCCAATGAGAAAACAACTCAAATGGGGATTTATCCTATCCAGAGATGGAAAAGGAAAGCTAAAGCAAGATTCTTCCACGAGAGTTAACTCAGTGGGGAATTATAAAAGAGGCGCACTTTCTGCTTAAGTTGACACTCTATTTGGGAAGATCAAATACGCTATTTGAATAGACACAACCAAGGTATACGAACTCAATGACATCAACAAATACAACTGTGCGTGCATGATGCAAGTGTGAATGAATAAATGAATGACATGTATGTGCTGACAAAACAAATAGACAAGATAAACTGGAGATGATAAGACATCATAGCACAACCCAACACTCGGCTAATCTCAACAGGATGGGAACATTACTGGAGATAAAACACAGGCCATCATTGGAGCAAGGTCCTTTTACAAGGCTTAAATATCTCTGGAGAGGAAGATATTTTCAGGTAGAAAATCCAAAGTCCAGTCTTATATTGCAAACAATCCATTGAAAGGATAACAACACAAACAAAGTTTCAGCTGGAAAGAAGTCTTGCTTAGCTGGAGATACTGGGAACACCACCCTCTGATAATGTATGAAAAACATATCTTGGCAAATCTGGATTGCCCCTGGGATTAATTTTGGATGCCCCAAGTTTACTGCTGATAAGCTGCGTGATGCACGACAATTCTTGCGAATAGCTTCACCTCTAAAATGCCCCGAGCTATATGGTTGATGAGGAGAAATCGTCTCAAGAGGATTTTACAAAAGACCTGGCATTCACCATGCTCTGGTGTCTTCAAACTCTTAGAGAGATTCATCAAATCTCTATGTGATTGCCCCTGATTGACTGTAGTCGGCACAACAAAGTCTTCGATTTTTTGCCCCAAATGAGCAAACAAGTTGGGAAAAGCATTAACTGGGAGAAGCAACATGTTCGTGCTTATGGTCTTCAGGTGACATGCCCATGGATATGATTTTTTCTTGACGTGATCTGCCAATTACTCAACATAGTTTCAGGCCTTAAAAGAATAAACTCATCACTGGTGCTTATGTGAGCTTCCTTGATATCAAACAAATGTTTTGCAGTTAGAAAAAGTTTACAATGAGAATGAAAATTCTAATGCAACAGTTATGTAAGTCTTGAAGATTTTGAAAGATATCGCACAAATTTTGCGAGTTAAAGCACCATTTATTTTTGTATAGGAAAAACATATGATACCAACATAACTATTTAGAACATTCATGGGAGTCAGGAGCACTATCTCATTGAAGTATGCTTTCAAAATAACCTTGCTTCAATTAGGACTTTTGAAGGTTGTAATGTGGTCTGGTTCATGGTTTTAGAAAAAAGGACTTAAGGCTCAAAATATTTGGTGCCCACCCCCTTCATGATGTTCTCCAACCCTATGTTCAGTTAATTCAACACGAGTGTTCATCTCTCAAAAGGATTTTGTGACGGTCAAGGAAACGACGAGGCTTTCGGAGTAGAAACCACCCTCATGTCTTCGTGTTTGTAGTCACCAATTTGTTCTTTGTTGAGGACTTTTCTTTGTAGTCCTTTCTTTGCAATTTTTATTTTCCCTAATTTTTGCCTAAACTAATTTTTTTGAATTGATAGTCCAGCGGGATGCCTTAGTTTTTGCCTAAGTCGTAAGTTTTCATGTTTTTGACTTAGCAGTCTTTTTCTTGATTTTTGACTTTTTGAACAAAATATGTGACATTAGCTTGTCTTTGCTTGTTGAGAGGATTGTGATTGCCTCGTTTCTTGATGAATGAGGGATAACATTGTGGTTCCACATCCTCTAGATTCATTATACATGAAGGATAGCCTTCGTAGTTTCTCTTCAAAAAACATCTTCCTTATGAATTTTGAACACTCAGTCAGATTAACTAAAAACTACCCTGCCCCAAGTTAAAATTCAAGGTTTTTTCGTATAGAAAAGAAACTTCTGCTTCAAAGGCTCAAAAGGGGTTAGCAAGGGATTATCTTCCTTATATCTCCAGTGTTTAGGGATTTGAAACAATGCCTGTACATCATCAGCAAGATTTTATTCAAAAGCATGCAACCAGAGATTTTGTGTTCTTTAGATCATCATCCTCCCTTCAATCTCTGCCTAGGCAAGAGAATGGGCAACAAGTTGGTATCATAATGCCAAAAGAAATTTAAAATTTGAAAACAAATATGAGTGAAACGAATGAATTTCTTCAAGACAAACATACTCATTGTATTAAGATAATCATACAGATGCAAACAAGTTCTTACATGCAAACAATGTTTTGATAAACAAGAAAAATTACAAAAAGCATAAATAAGTTAATGATCGGGGAAGGCTTTCCATCTGGACTTGAATCACCGAAAACATCTTTCAAAACTCAAAGTGACCATCAATCGTGTTTACTCTTCGGCACGTGCTTGATTTGAACTTCAAAACCAACGTCCTTGAATGACAAGATACCACTTCTGACCAACTTTTGAACCTCAATCTTCAAAGCAAAGCAACCCTCCAAGTCATGCCCAGGAGCACCTTGATGAAAAGTACAAGCCAAATCAGCTTTGAAGTACCAATGTATCTTCTCAGGAACCTTCGGTGGAGGTCGGGTCTGAACCAAATTCCTCTGCATCAGGATAGGGAACAACTCTGTATAGGTGATTGGAATTGGATCGAATTGAGTTTTCCTCTGGTTAGGAACTTTCTGATTCTGTTGATAAATGGGAGAAACATGATGATTCTGATGATGATTATTTCTTCCTCTGGTTCTCTTCTTAGAAAAGTCATTATCAAACTTCTTCACACCATTAGCTAAGCTACCATCTTCATATAAACATCCCTTTCAGACATCTTCTTCTAGACGCACTCCCACATTCACCTTGTCAGGAAAGTAACTAGGTGCATTAATTATCATCTTCTCATGAATGAATGATTTCAGAGTTTCAGTGAATACTTTTATCATCGCTTCCTCCTTCTTAGAAGGATTGACTTGGGCGGCAACCAGAATTTCAACCAAGCCAGTTAAGTGCTCCACACTAGCTTTCAAATTAGTCATCTCTCTACGGAGTTCAGAAACCTCTTGCTTGATATTCTCCATTGTTCTCTTAGCGCGAGTGTTGTACTGGTGAGACCAAAGGAAAAATAAGACTCGGGAAAAAGACCTTTGAAACAAAAAATGTAGAATGATGTATGATGTGCAAAAGAGAGTTTTTATTTGATTTTCAAGGAACTCAAGATATTAAGTTGTAAACATCAAAGTATGAAGATAGAAGATGAATTTTAAATTGGCTCCAAACATTGATCAAGTTATCATCAAGATCAATCATCCATTTTGGTGGATTAGGGTTTTCGCCCTATCAACACCCAAGATCCATTGAGCTTGACGAAACTTGTGATGTTTACAAAGAAAGACCTCCAAATTCCTTCAAAGTCAAGTGAAAAGGGTTTTATGGATGCATGAATGCATGGCTATGCAACAACCACAAGCAAGGTCACAAATAAAGTCGAAAGGTTCAATGTCACGAGCATGGAGTCAAGGTAAGGAACATCCCCAAGGTATGTACTAACGGTTTAATCACACCTGTAGAACAAGGTTCTAAGAGTTCCTGGAGTCTACATTCCTCCTTCGGATATTACCAACGTCTTGATTACTCAATAATCAGCAATATTCTCAAGAGAAACTCATCCGAGCGTAGCATCGCGTAACAATTACTTCCGGATTACTCCGTTATAATCTCCGCGCTACACCTAAAAGGCCAAGATGGGTTAGGGTTCTACAGTTCCCAGCTTCTCTGGCTCTCAGGTCGAAAATAATAATGTCTTCCTGATTACTCGGTAAACAAATATTACGTTCAAAAGGGCCTTCCACTGAGTGGGGGATCTCATGCCTTCTTCTTCGGGATTACTCCCTCAAAGTTAACATGACTATACCGCCCGTCCTACTCCTAAGTGTAACTTAGTCCAGGTATAGGACTTGTCCTTTGTAAATATTATCAACACCTAAATAATCATAATATATATATATAATCAAACAATCAAATAATGATAAAACAGATAAAACAAATTAGGCTTAACCCACTTAGGGATGGACCAGTAAGAGGTCAATCTTTCCCCAGCAGAGTCGCCAATTCTGTAGCGGTGAAAATCAGAGATCAAGCTATTAGTTAACTTGACTCGCAAAAGCAAGAGTCGCCACCGCGCTTTATTATTTCCAAGGGAAAAGGGGAAAGAGCGAAATAAAACCCTAAAATATGCAATGTAAAATAATACTTAAAAGTAATGAAAATACAATGCGTTTTTAAAAGAGATTGAGAGTTCGGGGGTTGGTTATACAATGGGAAGATATTAGCACCCAATGCATCTGCGGTACTCCGCAGGAACCTTTTGAAATATCTGTTTTTGGTTAAAAATTGTTTGTTTGAATGATTCGTTTGGCTAAAAGATGGGTATGGACGATATTTTTGAAGATACGACGACCTAGTGTCGAAGTTTTGACTTAAAAAGGTGTGAGTTTGAAAATGGAGTCTTTTGGGAAAATTATCTTGAGTTTAGCAAAATAGTAAACAAACAAAAAATGAAAAAGGGTATTCGCACGATCGGATGAGATGTATTTGATGACGTGAAGTCAACAAATTTAAATCTTTTCCTTGGAGTAAGCAAAATAAAATGAACATCAAAATATAAACATTCAGAAGTTCACAAGAAAATAAATCTGAAAAAACAAATTAATGATCAAGAGGCACCGAGAAATTGAAATGACAGAAATATACAAATAAAAAGGAATATAACTAATTATCTAAAGAAGTTATTCAAACTAAATTAAAAATTACTTACTAAAATAATTCTAAACTAATTATAAATTCTAAGGTTATAAAAAAAATCTAGTATTATTGAATTTGATCTAAACTAAACTAAAGTTTTAAAATTTAGTAAATTAAATCTAGATTAAATTAAAATCCTAAGGTTACTAAATTAAATCTAAAACAAATGAAAATTCCAAAGTTACTAAACTAAATCTAAATCAAATAAAATTCTAAAACTACTAAACTAAATTTAAATCAAATAAAAACTCTAAAGTTATTAAACTAAATAAAAATTATAAACTTATTAAACTAATTCTAAATCAAATAAAAATTATAAAGTCACTAAACTAAAACTAAACAAATAAAATTCTAAAGTTAACTAAATAAAATCAAATAAAATTCTAAAGTTATTAAACTAAACTAAAACAAATAAAATTCTAAAGTTTACTAAATAAAATCAAAACAAATAAAATTCTAAAATTTACTAAATCAAATCTAAATGAAATAAAATTCTAAAGTTACTAAATAAAATTAAAACAAATAAAATTATAAAGTTTACTAAATCAAATCTAAATGAAATAAAATTCTAAAGTTACTAAATAAAATTAAAACAAATAAAATTCTAAAGTCATTAATTATGATTCTAAATATTCTAAAGTTATAAAATACATCTAAACTAATTAAAAAAATTCTAAATTAATACTAAACTAAATCTAAATATAAGATTTACTAATATTTTTTTATATTTTTTTTTTGGACAAGCCATAATAAGTAGGTATTAAGATAAGGTTTGAGGATTGGTTGGTCAGCAAAGGCAGAAAGGCCATGTGAGACACTGTCATTGCCTTACAATACAATGGCACCATGTTCTGCTCACAAGGTTGTCGTAACACAGGACACAGCAAAAATAAAACAAACTGCATATGATATTCAGATAAATCCATCCCTTAAACCTTGCACATTTTCCTAACACTGCAACAAAAAATTAATGGACCCAAAAAGACAAAATAATAGAACCTGAAAAACAAACTAGCCACTAGTAAATAACTAATTACTTTACATGATGCTGCAACTCTCTGTGTTCTCATCACTGAAAACATGAGTAATAGGATCTGCCATAGGGTGTGAAGGCATTGGTGGTGGTGGCATGTAGTTCATTGAGGGATGTGGTTTTTTTGTGTTGAATTCGCGGAATGGGTTTGCATACGGATGGAGGATGAAGGGTAATTGGGGATTATGCGCAAAGAGAAGGGAGATTGGCTTTTTGCTTTTTATTGTGTGAGGAAGAGAGAAGAGGAAAGAAGATTACTGTGTTGCTTTTGTGTAGTTGTTTTTGTTGTGTGTCTATTACAAAGAAAATAAGCCACTTAAATAGAAAAAGGAAGAGGAAAAATAAATGATATCAAACTTAATCCAATCCGTTCAATAATTATTCAGTACGTATCGATCCTTAAATTAAGCTATCAACCAATAGAAATAGAGCAAGGTGTATTTAATATTTTTTATGACAAAAACGCCCTTAAATGATAAAAATGAAATAAAAACTGAAAGTATTAAAATTAACTCAATTTAAAATAATTTTTTTTTGAATTTTTTTGAATAAAAAATAAAGACCCAAAATGACCGAAAATGATAAAAAAACAGACGAAAATTTATCCGAAAAAATAAAATGAACACATTAAAATAATCTACATGTCACAAAGATTAAAGAAAAAATATTCAAGAAGTCAAAAATCAAAAATAAAATAATAATAAAAATATCAGACTAAACAAACGTTTAAGGTTAAAAACGAGACTTCGAACTGTACCAAAAAAATAAAGCGAGCATACCGTCATAATCTACACGAAGCGCAGATTCATAAAATGATCGGTAAAAGGTGAAAACTTGAAATATTTTTCTCGCTATTTTTTCGCACATTGTTGAATCATTTTTAACAGTTTGTCTATAAAACCAAAATATTTTTATTATCAACATATAAACAACTTGGAGCAATGCGAGAAACGAGTAAAGAGATAAAAATGCATGAAGTGAAATGTCAGGTATTTTACAACTGAAAGACGATGCAAACTTTGATTTAAACTGACTTTTTTTGGTCAACTTAAATACGACTAATGATGCAAAATGTGATGAATGAAGATATTTACTAATGATTGTGACTAAATAACAAAATATGATATGAAAGTGCGACTAAAACATATTAGGGGCGAAATTTAGGGTGCGACAGTTGTGCCTTGATGAATCAGTCTTCGAGAATCCACAATCAACCGTACTTCGGGCTTGGGAGACTCAAAACTTTAATTGAGGCGCGACACCTGATGCTCTTGATTCAGACCTGTCTCTGCACATGAAGCAAAAGAAAACATGAACATACACCTTTGTATGCGATTAGAAATTAGTGATACATAGGCTAAAAATGTTCAAAACACTTGACAAACTTCGCATAGTCAATGCTTGAAGGTGAGAGATTAAAACCGACTGTATTTCGTGATCTTGACTTATGCAAAAATAAAAATGGGATCTTAGGTCAAAAATTGGGGTACAACATTGCGCTGAAGTGGTATATGAGTTTAGACAGCATCAATATCCATACTTTCAATGACTTGGGAGAAGCATTTATCAAACAATACAAATACAACATGGACATGGCGCCTGGCCGTGATCAACTCATGGCCATGGTTCAGAAAGACAGGGAATCATTCAAAGAATATGCGCAAAGATGGCGTGAGGTAGCTGCCTAAGTGATTCCTCCCATGGAAGAGAAGGAGATGACTAAGATTTTCTTGAAGACTCTGGGTGCTTTCTACTATAAAAGGATGGTAGAAAGTGTGCCAAGTGGCTTTATTAAAATGGTAGGCATGGGTATTTGTTTAGAAGAGGCTGTAAGAGAGGATCGTTTAACAAAGAGTGAAAATTCTGGAAGTGCGAAGAATCCATCTTATGGGTTTACCAAGAAGAAGGAAGGCAATGCAAATGCTATTATGCAAGAGAGTAGGGTTAATCCTCCTAGAAGAAATTATCAGTGTCATCAACAAGTCGCCTCAGTTACTCCAGTTGTTGGTGTAGCTCCAACCACCGTTGCTTATCAGAGACTGTCCCAGCAGGGGAATCAAGGGTATAATCAGAGAACAGAGAGTTATGACCCTATTATTATGAGTTATACGGAGTTACTACCGGCATTGATTCAGAAGAAGTTGGTACAGACTTGACCACCTCCTGATGTACCATCACATTTGCCTTGGTATTACAAGGCAGACCAAACATGTGCTTTTCATCAAGGAGCACCAGTGCATAATGTTGAGAATTGTTATCCTTTGAAGACTGAGGTGCATAAATTGGTGAAGTCTGTTATTCTATCTTTCAAGGATGTGGGTCCTAATGTGAAGGACAATTCTCTACCCAAGCATGGAGGAGCAAATGTTGTGAATATGGTGGCCGGTTGTCCAGGCAACTTCCGAATTTTAGATATTAATCTGGTTAGAGGAGATTTGGTAGAAATGCATGCAGACCTTTGTGAATTTAGCTACTATACGCATGACCATTCTGGTTGTGCTATTTGCAGTATAGACATACAAGGTTGCGACAAGATAAAGGCTGATTTGCAGGAGATGATGGATGAGGGACTCATCCACATAATCAGGACTAGGGAAGAGTATGAAGAGGAGGTGAATATGGTTTCTGGATGTCCTGGAGAGTTTAGAATTTTTGATGTGAAGTATATGAATGAAGACCTTGTACAATTGCATACTACTTTCTGCAACATGGTTGGTCAGGTAGAACATCAGTGTGGATCTTGCCGAATTTGCTGCCTGGATTCCTGAGGATGTTCAATCGTGAAGAAAGGTGTTCAGTTGTTATTGGAAAATGGGACTATCAAGGTTACAGGTCAAATGGATGATTACCATGAAGTTGATATGATTGCGGTTTGTTTGGCTGAAGAAGAGTCGGATGATGAGTACGCCTCTGCAGATGAGTATTTCTCTTCAGATGAGGATTTTTTTTCCAAAGATGACTGATTGTTTTGAAGAAGGGGTAAACGTCATTGTGTCGTGTTTTGGTGCACCCGCCCATTTTGAAGTCGAGTATCATAGCAAGCCAGCTGTTACCCCATTTATGATTAGTTTGTCGGGTCATGTCCCCTACAAGTCAGATAAGGTTGTACCCTACAAATATAACGCTACAATCTTGGAGGATGGTGTGGAAGTTCCCATCCAACCAATGCCTGATGTTGGAAATATTGCTAAGACTAGCAGAGTGACCCGTATCGGTCGTGTATTTGCACCAATTATTCAAGGAGATGTTAGTGTTGGAAAGAAAATTGCTGAGAATGCTGAACCCAAGAAGGTTACGGGTGAGACTAGTGGGTCTACGTTAGAGAAAGAAGTGGATGATATTTTGAAGATAATCAAGATGAGCGACTACAGAATTGTAGATCAGCTATTGCAGACTCCTTCAAAAATATCTATCTTGGCTTTATTGATGAACTCCTCTGCCCACAGGGAATCTTTGATGAGGGTATTGGACCAAGATTTTATGGAAAGTGACATGCCTGTAGACCAGTTCAGAAGTGTAGTAGGGAACATTACTTCATGTAATAACCTAAGTTTCTGCAACGATGAATTGCCGGATGAAGGAAGGAATTATAACTTGGCCCTCCACATCTCTATGAACTGCAAGAATGATTCACTATCCAACGTGCTTATTGATAATGGATCCGCATTGAATGTTATACCAAGGAGCACGCTTATGAAGTTGAAATATCAAGGAACGCCCATGCGCCCAAGTTGCATTATTGTGAAAGCGTTTGATGGATCAAGGAAATATGTTATTGGTAAAGTGGAATTGCCTATTCGTATAGGCCCACATTTGTTTCAGATTACTTTCCAGGTCATGGATATTGTACATGCTTATAGTTGTTTGCTAGGAAGGTCGTGGATACATGAGGCAGGGGCTGTCACTTCAACTTTACACTAGAAACTAAAGTTTGTACGTGAAGGAAAAGTGGTAATCATAAATGGAGAACATGCATTATTGATATCTCATTTGTCCTCTTTCAGCATTGTGGAGGCAGATGAAGCTGCTCTTGGAACCCAGTTCCAAGCCTTATCCATTGATAATATAAGGGGAAATGAGAATTCTATGGTTTTGCTTAAGGATGCGCAGCAGGTTGTGCGTGAGGGTCATAGTGAAGTATGGGGACATATTGTGGACCCACTTGTGAACAAGAATGGAGCTGGCTTGGGGTTCTCTGTGAAGAATGATAAGGGTAAGAGTAGGAAGCTAAAGTCTACTGCAGGCAAGTATCAAGAAATCTTCCGTAGCGGGGGTTATCTTCATCCGACTATTTCTGGGATTAATGCCATTGTAGAAGATGAAGCAGAGCAGGAAATGCCGAATTATGGGACGCACAGAGTTAGGGTTCAGAATTGGATCACCATTGATGTTCCATCTAGCATACATGTTTCAAAGTAATTTTATTTGTTAATCTTTTTGAAAAGTTTCACTCTGCCCAAGGTGGAAGTATTGATATTATATGGGCTTATCTATTTGCTGTGACTTTTAAAATCAATAATAAAAGTTGTCTTTGTTTCCCAAATTGTGTCTTTATTTTCTACTTTTTCTTGGAAAATGGTAATAAATAAATAAAAACTTTCAAAATAAATAATCACTGAAATACAATTTGCATGATCACTTGTTATATGTGTCAGTTTCTAAATGTAATCATATATCATATGTGCAGATTAATTAAAAAACTCATTGAATACAATGACCCTGCACCCTCTCCCAACTTTGAATGTCCTGTGTATGGGGCCGAAGAAGAAGACTGTGATGAGATTCCGGAAGAGGTCTCACAGTTGCTTGAGCGCAAGGAAAATGCCATTCATCCATATAAATAGCCATTGGAAGTGATCAATTTGGGTTCAGAAGAAGATCCGAAAGAAGTCAAGATTGGAGCATTGTTGCATCCTGGTGTGAAGAGCGGGTTGATTAAGCTGTTGAAAGAGTATATGGATATTTTTGCTTGGTCCTATCAAGATATGCCTGGTCTAGATACAGATATTGTAAAGCACCGTTTACCGTTGAAGCCAGAGTGTCCGCCAATCAAACATAAGTTGAGAAGAACTCATCCAGATATGACAGTGAAGATCAAAGAAGAGGTCTTAAAGCAAATTAATGTCGGTTTTCTTGTGACTTCAGTGTATCCTCAGTGGATTACCAATATTGTCCCAGTACCTAAAAAAGACGGAAAAGTTCGCTTGTGGTTACAGAGATCTAAATAAAGCTAGTACAAAAGATGATTTTCCATTTCCACACATTGACATGTTAGTGGGTAGCACAACAAAATTCAAAGTATTCTCATTCATGGACGGATTTTCCGGGTATAATCAAATAAGAATGGCTCCAGAGGACATGGAAAAAAAAATTATCACACCCTGGGGAACATTCTGTTACAGAGTGATGCCCTTCGGGTTGAAGAATACTGGTGCAACGTACCAGAGGGCTATGACAACCCTATTCCATGATCTAATACACAAGCAAATTGAGGTATATGTTGATGATATGATTGCTAAATCCTAGACTGAAGAAGGGCGTGTAGAAGATTTGTTGAAGTTGTTTCAGCGTTTGAGGAAGTATTATCTCCGCTTGAATCTAAATAAATGTACATTCGGTGTTCGATCAGGGAAATTGTTGGGTTTCATTGTTAGCCAGAAAGAAATTAAAGTTTACCCTGATAAAGTCAAAGCGATTCAAGAGATGCCAGCACCGAGAACTGAAAAGCAAGTCAGAGGGTTCCTCGGGCGTTTGAATTATATTTCCAGATTCATTTCTCACATGACTGCAACATGTGAACCGATCTTTAAGTTGTTAAAGAAAGATCAAGGTTGTGTATGGATGGATGACTGCCAAAGGGCATTTGAAAGTATTAAAGAATATCTGCTTGAACCTCCTATCTTGCTCCTTCCTGTTGAAGGAAGACCGTTGATAATGTATCTGACAGTGTTAGATAATTCCATGGGTTGTATTCTGGGTGATATTCCTTGGAAAAACATGGGAGAGGATGTTGTATATTTGTATCTGTACTGTTTGGTCGCTATGTTTTGTTTACTTCCGAATTACGTTTCTCCCCAATAAAGTTAAACCAGGCAGTAGGTTTTGTTTCCTCAATTGGCGTTTACTTTTTCTTGGATTGTTCATCTTGGATGTAATTTAGCCGAGTGTTGATTGTGCCCGAGTTGGTTTTGCCTGTTTACTCCCAGTGTTATATATCTGTTTTGTCAGCATATGCACGATAACATTCATACATTTATACATACATTATGCATAGCTAAAATTGGCAAATCATTGCTCATTCACATTCGTTAATATTTTGTTGACATATTACACTGTTTTGCAGATGTTATGTTGTCCTCTCTCTAATAGAGTGTTGGCCTTAAGCAGAAGGGATATATTCTTTCAATTTACCCACTGAGTTATCCCTCGTGGAAGATTTTAAGTTCAGCCTTCTTGTACAGCTCTTTGTTTGGATGATTTGGGTCTCCCTCTTGAGTTTATTTCTCAAAGGAAGTGTTTCGTACAACAGTCTCATTCCAATTTATTTCTGGTTTGAATTTTTGATCCTCAGCAATATTATTACTTTGGATTTCCGTAAGCTTCGAGCATTGGTTTGAGGATGTGCATTTATTTTGCACGAGAATACCTTTATCTCCTCAAGCAGGAATATATTGGCATTTCCCCAGGAAGTCATATTTCTTTCCTTAGAAATTCATTTTTTTACAATCCTCTATAACAGCAAGTGACGGGTCTCTTTATTTGAGCAACCTGTACTTCCCTGTAAAAGTCGACGTAACTGTTTTTTGTTATCTTCTCTATGAGTGGATAGTTTGCAGTCCGTTGCCAAATTACTTCAGTGGATGGCAAGACTTTCAATATCACAGAGACAGTTCATTATGAAATCTTTACAAGTGGTAGTCTTTTTATTTGAGACATCTTATATTTTACCCTTTCCAGGCAGAATGCTTTGGTTAAAGAAGAAGTTGAGACCCGTTCTAGGTGAAATGCCAGAATTTTGGGGAAACTTGTTATCTTTTTGCTACCTTCAGTGAACGTTGGTAGTTCATCGTCAGTGAATGGCGGTGCTATGATATATTTTCTCTCTACCTTCAGTGAAAGTTGGTAGGTCACCTTTAGTGAAAGTTGGTGATTATTATCTTTTTGCTACCTTCAGTGAACAATGGTAGTTCATCGTCAGTGAACGGTGGTGCTATGATATGTTTTCTCTCTACCTTTAGTGAAAGTTGGTGATTGTTATCTTTTTGCTACCCTCAATGAATGTTGGTAGTTCATTGTCAGTGAACGGTGGTGCTATGATATATTTTCTCTCTACCTTCAGTGAAAGTTGGTCGGTCACCTTCAGTGAAAGTTGGTGATTGTTATCTTTTTGCTACCCTCAGTGAACGTTGGTAGTTCATCGTCAATGAACAGAGGTGCTATGATATATTTTCTCTCGACCTTCAGTTAAAGTTGGTAGGTCACCTTCAGCGAAAGTTGGTGATTGTTATCTTTTTGCTACCTTCAGTGAACATTGGTAGTTCATCGTCAGTGAACGGCGATGCTATGATATATTCTCTTTCTACCTTCAATGAAAGTTGGTAGGTCACCTTCTGTGAAAGTTGGTGATTGTTATCTTTTTGCTACCCTCAGTGAACGCTGGTATTTCATCGTCAGTGAATGGCGGTGCTATGATATTTCTTTTCCTTCTACCTTTAGTGAACATTGGTAGCTCACCGTCAGTGAACATCGGTGTTGTTATTTCTTTCTTTTTTCTACCTTCATTGAACGTTGGTAGCTTCGCCTTCAGTAGAAGTTGGTGTATCCTTTGGCCATTTTATCATCCTCTAAGTCAGGACTTTTGATCCAACAGTTTTTTATTTTCCTGGTCGGGTTTCTCTTTTGTTTATGTATTTCCTTTGCTACATCCCTAGTGGTGTTTTGCGTCTCTTTGGTTTTGTTCATATGCATTCATGCTCATAAGCATTGCATGGCATCTTAGGGCCAAAAATAGGGTTTGTTTTATATTTAAGTATACTCGATCGCGTCGACACAAAGATTTTCAATCTTCGTATCTCCGGATAGAAGAAACTTAAATAAGGGCAACTGTTGTACCCCAATTTTTGCCCCTAAGATCCCTTCATCATACCATGTTGATTCAATCACAATAAGATCACATTAGGGCTTTTGGTTCTCCCCCTATCTTTAGTTTTGCTCTTTCAAGAATCACCAAGCCCCTTGACTTGTTTTATTTTGTGATCATGAATATTTTTGTCTTGATTTTTTCTTTTAATTAATAAATTACAATGTTGGTTTGTCTTACTTGTTAATGATGTAGGTAAAGGCAATGTGGCTTAGCAAGTTGATCCCTAGGTTCATGAGTTTATTTCCATGCCCAATTAATTAAAACTTGAGAAGTTCAAACCTTACCATTGGATTTTTTTTGGAATAAATGGCATGGCAAGGTTATTTTGGTTCAATACATTCCAAGATATCAAGATTGATCCAAAAGTACAAGGGGTTGATTGAAGAAGTTATCATGCTTGGACAAGGCCTTGTTCCCATTGGTCACAAGTGCATATTTCTCTCAATCATAAAGATATGGAAGTGGTTTTGGTGGCTATAATTTCTCATTTTCATCCTCAATAACCTCTATTTACAAAGCATTTGTGTTGGAACAAGAAGGTTGTTCAAAATTGTCAAAGTTCCTCAAAGCATTTTCTTGATCTATGAGCTAGGGTTTTGAACTTCAAAGAAGCATATCTTGTTCATATTTTGGTATTTTTGAGTGATTCCAAAAACATCCTTCTCTTAAAAGGGTTATCAACAAATCACTTTAAAAGTTTCAAGGAGTTTTCATGTGGAAGAAGCTTGATGATGAAGAAAGATTACAAGTCCTCCATATGAACCCCCAATTTCTCATGTGTGACTTCAAATGATCATAACTTGGTAAATTTTTATTACCTTGAACCCATTATTTTTCCATAATGATCTTGAGGATGTGAAATTTATGCCTTCTTTTATGTGCAAAGTGATAAAATGGATGGAACATGCCCTAAGGATACAAAAGATTATAGGTCATTTCATGATTTTTTGCCAACTTCAACAATTCATAACTCTCTCAATTTTTGGAGATTTTGAATGGTTCAAGTTTCACAATGTCATTCAAGAGGTCTATTTCATGCCATTTTTTTGGTCAAGAGCAAATTTCAAGTGGAAGGCCATGTTTGGATGCAAAACATTATAGGTCACTTTTGAAGAAAATTTTGAAATATTTCTAAGTATGGAAAGTCAACTTCTTTTTCCCAACTTTGACTCAATGCAACTTTCAGCCCAAGCATCCATTTGATTCCATTCTTTTCCATTGCAAAGCTTGTAATTTCATCTTTCTAAAGCATCATGAATCATGCCCTAAGACCCCTTGAGCTGAGAATGCCACTGATTTGAACTTGGTAACTTGGAACTGAAATTTCTTCAAAGGTCAGAAGTTGAAATCATTGGTTTAGCTTCTAAACACTTTGTTTATGCGGGTTTTTTCCTCTAAACATGTTTAATGAACTTCCAGAAGTGATTAGCACAACAAAATGTGAGTTTTGGTTGAGTTTTGATCAAATTAGAAGTCACACTTTTCTTGTTTGCAACTTCACATGATTTCCCTCCAAACTTCATCATTTCACACGCTTGGACATTCCATTTGATTCCCTATAAATAGAGGGTTATCCCCCATTCATTTCCTCGAGCTTGGATAGCCAGAATCACCCTGCCAAACTTGTTCCATAACTCAAAATTCTGTAACTTCAAAATCTATTTTCAAGCCTTTTTCAATCCAATTTTTCTATCAATTTACCTTCCTTGATCTTCCCTGAAGCTAACCATATAATTACATTTAAGAATCGTGCCCTATATTGCTCCATAGAAGTCCAGTTTCAGAGCTCTACAACTCAACTTCAATAGATAGATTCCTTCATCAATTCTTCAAAACTTTGATATCATTGTGATGCTCTCATTCCACTGGTTCTAGTCGCAACACTTACTTTCATCTGGAAACTTTTTTTGACCATGAAATTTCAAATCCCTTTTCAAAACTTTCTTTCCAAATTGCTTGACCTACAGTTTATATAAATTTATCGCGAAGGTGTGGTTGTCTTCGTCTTAAAGAGACGAAGCGAATGAAATAGGTCCCGTGCTCTAATTTCACATATTGAGAAACCTGGTTTTGGGACTGGCTGTAGGTTGAAGATGACTAACTTGTCATCCTTCAACCAATGAAACAACTCCATTTGGATTTTTTGAATTTCTGATTTACATTTGATTCAGTGTTTTATTCACTAATGACCATGATATGCACAACGCGCCAGATCCCTTGGATTTGATTACTAACGCATTTTGACTCTCATCTAATGGTCCACATATTTTTTACTTTATTTTTCTTTTCTGATTTTTATATTTAATTGTTTTAAATTTCAAAAAATCATTAAAAAAAAAATTTTTAGTCAAAAAAACTGAAAAAATTATAAAAAATATTTTTGGTTTTTCTCTTTCTGATTTTTATTTTTACAAAATTTTATTTTGTGTTTTGTAAATTTTCACTTTATTTGATTTTTTTAATTGTTTAAAAATACTTTTATGCATTTTTTAATTTTGAAAAAATTATAGCATGATCCAATGATATTGTGACAAATATTGGTGAACTCATTTATTTTTTATATCTGACTTTGTTATTTTTTTTACCATTTTTTGGTTTATTTTACTCATTTCTTTTAATTTTAAAAATAGTTTCTGACTTTAAAAAATTATCAAAAATTTTATAAAATCATTTTAGTTCATTTCTGATTTTTCTATGGTCTTACTTTTTATTTCTTGATTAATTTGAATATAATTGATATTTTTCTCTTTTATTTCTATTTTAAAACTTTTTTTAATGTATATATTAAATGCAATATTATTTTGTGATTATTTTCTGGCTGATCTTGGGTTGAATTTTTTATTATGAGTTTTGTTAACATCATTGAATCTATGGTGTTGAGTTTAACTCCATAAAAATGGATGAATGATTTTAATAATAGTTTAATTAAAAGTTTAATTCAAATGTGGTTTATTTGTCTCATCCCCCCCCCCCCCCCTCATCTTATTCCCCTTTTCTCATTGTATTACATGTTATGGAATAATGATCTCTATATCATTTATCTAAACATGAAATACATAAATTGTTATTGACCGGCCTTAAAATATGTGCGACTTCTATATAAGTCCACTTATGATTGCTTAACATGGCGCTAAATTTTGTCCCGATTCGAATAAATGATCATTCGTGGTCCAAACCTTTGTTTGCAAGCCCAAGTATGTTAAATTGATCTCTTTGATCCAATAACCTTGAGATTCATTGTGTGGAGGCTTTGGTTCTACCAATCCTCTAATGGATCTACAACACTTTTGGTCAACGTGAATCACTTAAAGATCGTTGATCATTAAATGGCACTTCTGAGTATTCCAAATGGATGATATACTTGATAAAAAGCAAATGCAACTTGTTGTATGGAGGCTTTGGTTCTACCAATCCTCTAATGAGTTCCAAATACAAGTTTCAAGATGGTTATCCAACTAACCACTAATTATTAGATTGTTTTTACTTTATGCCCTTTTACTTTTTATGCTTTATGTACCATTTACTTTAAGCATTATATTTCATGTCATTTTTATTTTGCTCACTTGAGCCTTTTTCTTTTCTCTCCTAATACACCTAATAATCAATATGAACCATAAAAAAACTTGAATGATACTTGGACTATTTGGTTACTATCCTTGGCATTATGGAGTATTGGACTTCTTGGACTTAGGATTAGAAACCTTGGCCTATGTTGGAGACCTTGTGAATTTAATTGATATTTTGTCTGGAGTTCTTGAGGTTTACCTCAAGACATTGGGTTGTTTGTTTTTTTGTGTGCATGTTATTGTGATTACATACTTTGTTTGTAATCTGAAATTCACCCATATACAGTCGTTACTCTGCCCAATTTTTTTATGAAGACTTAATACACTTGAAGTTTGGTTCTCTCAAGAGGTCTAGTATCTTTGCTTTCCTGGTTTCAATCCAAAGAATGGGAATTCTATCTTGACTCATAATGTCAAGTATTAGCTTCTTGTTGGTTAGATGGTCCTTATCCCTAGCTTTTACCTTATGCTTTAGGATGGTCTCTTCTTCTCCTCCCATCTTCTTTAATTTCAAAAAATCTTCTTCCTCCTTTTGAAAACTCTTCTTGTTTTTTAACTTGAACCACTTTCATAATAAACTTGGACTTAGGTACATGCATTTTCAAAAACATTTTCATAAATAAACTTCAATCAATTTAATAATATATTGACATTTTTGTGAGAAGACTAAAAGTCAATCAATCTCATCTAAACCATTTTGCTATTTTGGCTTTTATCTTTAAAACTTTTCTCAAAAGATTAGACTCTTGTCAATCCTTGTAGTGATGCAAACAACTATACTTCTACAATATGTAGTAAAGAGAGATATTTTCCACTTGGTTGTTGAGTGATGCATTGTTGATTTTAAAATCCAAGCCATATCCTCCACTTTGAGATGATGCAAATTCTCCTTTCTCATGATTGTGGGTAGTAAGTATGTTTTCCACACGGACAATGATAATGATGTCTTATCTCATAAAATTAACCAACACACTTGTGTTTTAAAATTTTCAAAGTTGAACTAATTGTACCATGATCCCCTCTTGCACGAAAGGTGGTACGTAGGCACTAAAGATTCGCAACCGCGGCGGGTGAAAAAATCATAAAAAATATATTTCTTTTCTCACCTCCACCATATATTTTACATATAACATTTTATAGCCAAAATATAAAGATTTTACAAAGAGGTTCTTGCGTAACCAACCCCCTTACCTAGAATATTTCCCCCTCTTTTTGGGTTATTCTCTCTTTTCCCATTCCTTTGGAAACAATAAAGCACGGTGGCGATTTTTATTTTGATTTGTACAATTCTAGTCAATCCAATGGCTTAGTCTTAAACATTTCTACCGCTACACTGCCTCGGTAAATGATCTTAGTACCTTAGGATAATTGCTAAAGTGTCATAAGAATTACCTTTATGATTGTACGATGACCCACGTCTGTCCCTTAAAATATCCAATGATAGGGCTACCTACTAACTAATGGTGGGATATCACTATTTAGAGGAAATGAGGAAAAGAACAAAGATCTTTTGAGTAGGTAGATAGCTCTTAGTCGCTTGCTCATAAACAAAACTTTTATCACATATACACTCTCTTTTCTAAAAAATAATTTCAAATACCAAACATTTTTTATGCATTCTCAACGATACGAGAATCATTACAAAGTTTGCCGCACTTAGGCATCTTTTCAAAAATATTTTCAAACACGTACGCAAAAGTATTTTCAAAAGTGAGCTAGCAACTAAGAGCCCGTAGATAACTATGGATGAAAAGGGGGCTAACACCTTCCCTTTTTCATAACCTACCCCCCTTACTCGGAAAAATTCTCGAAAGGTCTTTCCTGTTCTTTTCATCCTTTCCTTTATTAGATAAAAAAAATTCGATGGTGACTCTTGTTATCCGCAACATATGCAATAAAATGCAAAACCAAAAGTCAGTTCTCCCACCGTATTACAACATATGCAATAAATTGGTTAAGTCTGTTATTCTATCTTTCAAGGATGTGGGTCCTAATGTGAAGGACAGTTCTCTACCCAAGCATGGAGGAGCAAATGCTGTGAATATGGTGGCCGGTTGTCCAGGTGACTTCCGGATTTTAGATATTAATCTAGTTAGAGGAGACTTGGTGAAAATGCATGCAAACCTTTGTGAATTTAGCTATTATACGCATGACCATTCTGGTTGTGCTATTTGTAGTACAGACATACAAGGTTGCGACAAGATAAAGGCTGATTTGTAGGAGATGATGGATGAGGGCCTCATCCATATAATCAGGACTAGGGAAGAGTATGAAGAGGAGGTGAATATGGTTTCTAGATGTCCTGGAGAGTTTATAATTTTTGATGTGAAGTATATGAATGAAGACCTTGTACAATTGCATGCTACTTTCTGCAACATGGTTGGTCAGGTAGAACATCAGTATGGATCTTGCTGAATTTACTGTCGGGATTCCTGAGGATGTTTAATCGTGAAGAAAGGTGTTCAGTTGTTGTTGGACAACGGGACTATCAAGGTTACAGGTTAAACGTATGATTACCATGAAGTTGATATGATTGAGGTTTGTTTGGCTAAATAAGAGTCGGATGATAAGTACGCCTCTGCAGATGAGTATTTCTCTTCAGATGAGGATTTGTTTTCCAAAGATGACTCCATATTGACTGATTATGTTGAAGAAGGGGTAAACGTCATTGTGTCGTGTTTTGGTGCACCCGCCCATTTTGAAGTCGAGTATCATAGCATGCCAGTTGTTACCCCATTAGTGATTAGTTTGTCGGGTCCTGTCCCCTACAAGTCAGATAAGGTTGTACCCTACAAATATAACGCTACAATCTTGGAGGATGGTGTGGAAGTTCCCATCCAACCAATGACTGATGTTAGAAATATTGCTGAGACTAGCAGAGTGACCCGCATCAGTCGTGTATTTGCACCAATTATTCAAGATGTTAGTGCTGGAAAGAAAATTGTTGATAATGTGGAACCCAAAAAGGTTACGGGTGAGACTAGTGGGCTACGTTAGAGAAAGAAGTGGATGATATTTTGAAGATAATTAAGATGAGCGACTACAGAATTGTAGATCAGCTATTGCAGACTCCTTCAAAAATATCTATCTTGGCTTTATTGATGAACTCCTCTGCCCACAGGGAATCTTTGATGAGGGTATTGGACCAAGATTTTATGGAAAGTGACATGCCTGTAGACCAGTTCAGAAGTGTAGTAGGGAACATTACTTCAGGTAATAACCTAAGTTTCCGCAACGATGAATTGCCAGATGAAGGAAGGAATCATAACTTTGCCCTTCACATCTCTATGAACTGCAAGAATGATTCACTATCCAACATGCTGATTGATAATGGATCCGCATTGAATGTTATACCAAGGAGCATGCTTATGAAGTTGAAATATCAAGGAACGCCCATGATCCCAAGTGGCATTATTGTGAAAGCGTTTGATGGATCAAGGAAATCTGTTATTGGTGAAGTGGACTTGCCTATTCATATAGGCCCACATTTGTTCCAGATTACTTTCCAGGTCATGGATATTGTACCTGCTTATAGTTGTTTTCTAGGAAGGCCGTGGATACATGAGGCAGGGGCTGTCACTTCAACTTTACACCAGAAACTAAAGTTTGTACGTGAAGGAAAAGTGGTAATCATAAATGGAGAACACACATTATTGATATCTCATTTGTCCTCTTTCAGCATTGTGGAGGCGGATAAAGCTGCTCTTGGAACCCAGTTCCAAGCCTTATCCATTGATAATATAAGGGGAAATGAGAATTCTATGGCTTTGCTTAAGGATGCGCAGCAGGTTGTGCGTAAGGATCATAGTGAAGTATGGGGACAGATTGTGGACCCACCTATGAACAAGAATAGAGTTGGCTTGGGGTTCTCTATGAAGAATGATAAGGGTAAGAGTAGGAAGCTGAAGTCTGCTGCAGGCAAGTATCAAGAAATATTCCGTAGCGGGGGTTATCTTCATCTGACTGTTTCTGGGATTAATGCCATTGTAGAAGATGAAGCAGAGCAGGAAATGCCGAATTACGTGACGCACGGAGTTAGGGTTCAGAACTGGATCACCATTGATGTTCCATCTTGTATACATGTTTCAAAGTAATTTTATTTGTTAATCTTTTTGAAAAGCTTTCACTCTGCCCAAGGTGGAAGTATTGATATTGTATGGGCTTATCTGTTTGCTGTGACTTTTAAAATCAATAATAAAAGTTGTCTTTGTTTCCCAAATTGTGTCTTTATTTTCTACTTTTTCTTGGAAAATGGTAATAAATAAATAAAACCTTTCAAAATAAATAATCACTGAAATACAATCTGCATGATCACTTGTTATATGTGTCAGTTTCTAAATGTAATCATAAATCATATGTGCAGATTAATTAAAAAACCCGTTGAATACAATGACCCTACACCCCCTCCCAACTTTAAATGTCCTGTGTATGGGGCCGGGGAAGAAGACTGTGATAAGATTCCGGAAGATGTCTCACAGTTGATTGAGCGTGAGGAAAATCCCATTCAGCCATATAAAGAGCCATTGGAAGTGATAAATTTGGGTTCAGAAGAAGATCCGAAAGAAGTCAAGATTGGAGCATTGTTGCATCCTGATGTGAAGAGCATGTTGATTAAGTTGTTGAAAGAGTATATGGATATTTTTGCTTGGTCCTATCAAGATATGCATTTGAATATAATCACCGTTTACAAATAAACGAAATGTGAAATAACAATTACTAACAGATTGAAAGTATAGGAAGAGGTCTTTAGGCTATTCCAAGGGAAACCTCTTGCAGCACCTCATCTAGATCCCTAACGGAGCTAAAACCTTGAAATATAATTCCCCAGCAGAGTTAAATTTCAAAAATCCCCGCCAGAGCTAAGTTTTCAAACTCCTAATCCCCAGCGGAGCCAGAAACTTTGAACTACAGATCCTCAACGAAGATGAAACTTTCTCCCCCAACAGAGACCAAAGCTTCAAACCCCGATGGAAAACCATCCAATTTCCTCCAATTCCCCAGAGATTTGTCTTAAAACCAGATAATTCCCCTGCAAGTTATCCTGGAACCTGATAAAATTCCAGCAAGTTACTTTGAAGTCTGACAGCTAACCAGACGACAGCTTCGGATAACTCCCCAGCAATATAGCTACTCTCCAATAGAATAAACTTTCTCCCCGCAGAATTATTTTTATTTCTCAGCAGATTGAAGATTCTCAATCCCCAGCCACAGTCACCAAGGTTCTCGGGACCCCCCAAGAAAGTCGTGAAGGATTCTCACATCCCCACAGAAGTTGCCAAAGTTTGGATAATCCCCGCGAGTTGCCAAGGATTTTCTATTCCCAACAGCTGTCAAGGATTTATTTTCCCCGACAGCAGTCAAAGATTTTATTATATCCAGTAATCAAGGATTTGTTTTCACTAGCAATATAGCTAATCAGCTTACATGCACATACATTACATTCATAAATCATAAACATTGATAAAACACATATATTGCATCATACATTTCATGCAACATAACTTTGTGCTTCAGCTAACATTTTACCCTTTTCAGGATAAAATTAACAGTTATCTTTAACAAATATTCAAAGTTCAAATACAGCTTAGAGATGCTCCAGATACGGATGCTATTCTATTGCTTATTCAAATCAATGCTCAGATTCTTGTTCTAGTTTAAATTATGAAGCCCGAATTCGACCGGATAATATCTTGATCATACTGAAGCCCGGAGATCGATCGAAAAATAGTTGAATCCCTAGCAAATTACTGAGAAGCCTGGAATCGACGAGATAGAAGTATAAAGCACCATGAAGCCTGTGATCGATCAGATTGTGGTACACCTTAAATTCAGGCTATGAAGCTCGGGTTCGACCAAATAGTATCTTGATCTCTACAAGACTGTGAGGCCTGAATTTTGACCAGATAACAGTGAGGTACACTGTGAAGCTTGGATTTTGAGCAAATAGAAGTTTACTTGGCTAATTACTTTGAAGCCCGGATTCAACCGGATATTAGTAGGCCTAAAAATCAAAAGGAAGCCTGGATTTTGACCAGATAACCATTTGATTTTCTTCTGAAGCCTGGATTTTGACCAGATAGGAAGTAAGATATCGTGAAGCATGGATTTCGACCAGATAGCAATACAAGACTGTGAAGCCTGGATTTTGACCAGATAACAGTGAGGTACACTGTGAAGCTTGGATTTTGACCAAATAGCAGTTTACTTGGCTAATTACTAAGAATTTTGGAATCGACCAGATATTAGTATACCTTAAATTCAAGTTGAATCCCGGAGGCGACCGGATAACAACTTAATTCCTTATAAAGCCCGGAGTACGACCAGATAAGAATTGAGAAATTGTGAAGCCTGGAGAACGACCTGATAGCAAGTTTAATCTCATCTCCCTGTTAAGTCGCTGTAAAGCTTGGAGCACGACCAGATAGCAGCAGATCTTATCACTATGAAGCCTGGAGCACGACCAGATAGCAGTTCATTTTCACCTCTTCAAACCAAGAGATGATTCCCCAGTAGAATAATGGACGACTGAAGCTCCTAAAATTCTATTTCTACCACGACAGAGACCAGCATTCTCCGGCGTAGTCCTCCTCAACAACAGGTATACAGCTCTCGCAAAGGAATCTCTTATGTGATTAACACTTCTTGGATGGCATCTTTAAGCCCATCTCCAACAAGATTCTATCATCTCCAAATGGCATCTTTAAGCCCATTCCCTTAACATTTTGACGAGTGAAAATTTACGGGCACTCTAGTGTCCAATCATCTTTTACCTTCGAGTCACGAAAGGCAAACTCGCCAATCTAACTCTTCAGGTTCAAGAAGATTGAACAGGGGCATCTGTTGTACCCCAAAATTTGCCCTCTCATTTCTCAAGAAATCGCCCTGGATTCTCAAGTTTTCTCTCATACAAATTCCAAGCCTTGAATTGTCAATTTTTCCAAGAAAACCATTCACAAGGACAAAATGGTCAGTTGCACGCTAAGAGGTCTAACTTTGACTTTTGGACCAAAACCAAGTTTCAAGAATCATATTCCATCAAGACATGTTGGAATATGAAGTTTGTATCATCAAAAAAATTCAAAGTCAAATTTACTATGGAAAAAGCCAAATTTCTAAATGCTTGGGATTTTTTCTAAGTATTTAAAAAAAATGACATTTCAGAACTTCTGAGCCAGCCTCCAGGCAGGTGCATTCAGAAGTTGTAAATATGGTTCAACACATGGTCTGCAGTCAGAATATGGCTCTTCAGCATCTACGCAAGTTCGGTCAGAGCTTGCTAGGGTAATGTAAAGAAGGTAATAAAGAATAATATGAAGCCTGAAAGCTCCTTTAGAACATGTTGGAGCCAGAAGGTAGGAGGATCATAAGTTTAGATGTTACGCTGAAGCATAACTTCTAATCCAGAGTTTTCAAAGATAAATCAAAGAAGGTTACTGGAAAGCCTGAAAGCTCCTTCAGAACATGCTGGAGCCAGAAGGTAAGAAGATCAGAAGTTGGATGTTTGTCCTAAATAGAACTTCTGATCCAGAATTAAGCAATGATGCAAAATCTCAAATTACAGGATTTCTGATTTTGACAAATCTCATCATCATTTAATGCTCATTAATGCTTAAAACCACTTTTGAGTCTTTTCCCAAAGGACCTTTCCACGTGTGGCATAGAATTTCCCTTGTTATCCTTAAAAACAAACTTTTATACAGAAGTATGGGGGGCCATGCTTTACTTTCTGCTGGTGGATTTACTTTTCCTTAATCCCTACTTGCTAATCCAGTCTAGGCTAAAAAAAACTGTCAACCATCACACTTTTTTGAAATTCCTTCAAGAACAAGTTAGCATCTAGCGTATGATGTTGGCACTACTTGATCTCTCAAAAACTACATAAATCTTTGCCTATAAATAGAACACTTTGGGCCATTGAAAAGGGGTCGAAAATTTGAGAAAAGAAAAGCCTTGAACCCCTGCCAAAATCCCAGGAGTTCCAAGAACTGTAAACGCATCACATAAAACCTTGTTAACTTTTGATCCCTTGCATTCAAAACTCCATCTGTTCTCAAATATTTCCTGACTAAAAACCATTCACACAGTTTCTGATCTACACATTGGAAACTGTCTAAACTTCTGTATTTATACTACCTTATATTCTCCATCCATCTACTCAAAGAAACCAGAACCTCACCTCTTTGCTGTTCCAGAAGTTGAGAACCTCCATCCTGCTGAGCACGGGAATACGTTACTCAGAACCTCACCAGAATCCAGGATCAACCTCTGTCCCATAGAATCTTTTCAGCTGTAAGGTAAGCTTCTGTTGACTCTTATCACGTTACGCAAAGCATTACCAAATTTACAGGCTCAAAAGTACAATGTAGATATCATGTTTCTAATGTTGTATATATTCTGAGATTTCATGCACCTGCCTGTTTAAGTAGAGAATAGATCAGTTCATAGCTTCTTGAAGAAACTAGAACTCAGAGTTAGGATTAACAAATGCATGCTTTCCTCTGATATATAGTTTTGATATTTCTCATCTTCTGAACGCTATGATACCTGCTATAACTGTTGTGTGCATGTCTTCTATTCTGTGGAGAAATAACTAAATTACAGATGTTCTGACTAGCATAGAGAGAGAAATCAAGTCCTTCCAGTGGTCTCAGGACTTCTGAAGTCCATTTTGTGGCCAGTGGTATCAGAACTTCTGAAGCTTGTTTTTGCTGCCAGTATTATCAGAACTTCTGAGAACTACTATGTTCCCAGTGGGTTCAGAACTTCTGACCTTATATATTTTCACTAACAGGTTTCTGTTTTGCAGCGTGTCAGGGTCAGAACTTCTGACTTCATTTCGTCAGCAACACGCTGATTCCCCTTTTTTTTTCTTTTCCCATTTGCTTTTGTTATTACTCTACATTCTATTAATCAGCAAACAACAAAAATGTTTCCTTTACACTTTATTTTTGGTTTCTTAAAACAAAAGATCAAAAATATTTTCTTAAAACAAAACAAGTTTATTTCACATATTCCTTGTACATTCTTATACATTTCAATATGGTTGTAATAGTAATTTAGGACTTATTTTTACTTGCAATCCTCATTCAAGCTTGTACCCCCTTCCCATAATAATGTTGTAATAGTCTAGATTTACTTTACGCATTTTATTGCTTTATATGCATGATAGTAAACTAGGGTTTTGTATGCAAAGACCAAAAATCAAACAAATAGCATGACTAATACAAGACAAAAATGCATGAAAACGATAACACAATGCACACAAGCACCCCTAGGGTTTCATTCACTTGTTGCCTTTAAAATGGCCATGGTATGCATGCTAGGTATCTTGGCAAGACAAAAACAAAACAAAAATATCATAGTCCCTCGATGACGCTATCTTGGTTGCCTATACAAAATGATCTAGTCCCTTAAACAAAAACTTGCTAAGATACTTAGCACCATTGCTATCATGGTCAATACGATGACCCGCGCCTGTCCCGTTTAACATCCAAACACAAGGTTGTTTACCAAATGCAATGGTAAAACAACACTGTAAAAGGGTTAAAAATGTGTAGGAAAGATTTTGAGTAGATAGGGAAGATGCTCCTAGTTACTTGATCAAAACATGCAAACATCCTTGCTATTTTCAAACACACATCACAACACAATTTCAAAACATTTCCCAAAACAAATTTTCAAACATTGAAACATTTTTCAAAAGACAATACCTTTGTATACATTCAAACAAGAATCATTACAAAGATTTCCATAACGATGGCCTCTTTTCAAAATATTTTCAAAACCACACACAAAAGCACCATTTCAAACAATTGAAAAGCAAAAGCAAGTGAATTAAAACAAGTAACTAAGAGCCCATGGAAAACCATGGATGAAAAGGGTGCTAGCATCTTCCCTTTTCATAATCTACCCCCCCGAACTCAAGAAAACATCTCAAAGGTCTTTCCTGTGCTTTTTGACCTTTCCTTTGGATAAAATAAAAAGTCGGTGGCGACTCTTGCTAAACCAAAACATTTGCGAACACAAATGCAAAACCTCAAGTCAGTTCTCCCACCGCATCACAGCTGGTGCAATGTACCAGAGGGCTATGACAACCCTATTCCATGATCTGATACACAAGCAAATTGAGGTATATGTCGATGATATGATTGCTAAATCCCAGACTGAAGAAGGGCATGTAGAAGATTTGTTGAAGTTGTTTCAGCGTTTGAGGAAGTATTATCTCTGCCTGAATCCAAATAAATGTACCTTCGGTGTTCAATTAGGGAAATTGTTGGGTTTCATTGTTAGCCAGAAAGGAATTGAAGTTGACCCTGATAAAGTCAAAGCGATTCAAGAGATGCCAGCACCGAGAACTAAAAAACAAGTCAGAGGGTTCCTCGGGCGTTTCAATTATATTTCCAGATTCATTTCTCACATGACTGCAACATGTGAACCGATCTTTAAGTTTTTAAAGAAAGATCAAGGTTGTCTATGGACGGATGACTGCCAAAGGTAATTTGAAAGTATTAAAGAATATCTGCTCGAACCTCCTATCTTGCTCCCTCCTATTGAAGGAAGACCGTTGATTATGTATCTGACAATGTTAGATAATTCCATGGGTTGTATTCTAGGACAACAAGATGAAACGGGAAAGAAAGAGTATACCATTTATCATCTCAGTAAAAAGTTTACTGATTGTGAGTCACGGTATTCCATGCTGGAAAAGACATGTTGTGCTCTGGCCTGGGCGGCAAAACGTTTGCGGCAGTATATGTTGAATCACACCACTTGGTTGATCTCCAAAATGGATCCAATCAAGCACATTTTTGAAAAGCCTACTCTTACTGGGAGAATTTCCCGTTGGCAGATGCTGTTATCTAAATATGACATTGAATACCACACTCAAAAAGCTATTAAAAGCAGCATGTTGGCATATTATCTTGCTCACCAACCAGTTGAGGATCATCAATCTGTGAAGTATGAATTTCCCGATGAGGATGTGATGTTTCTGAAAGTGAAATATTGTGATAAACCATTACCTGAGGAAGGTCCTGGTCCTGAATCTCGTTGGAGTATGATATTTGATGGAGCTGTGAATGCTTATTGAAGCTACCGACAGAAAACACAGAGCCGTCATCGAACTTTATTTATCCCAAAGGAAGCGGAAATATCGATAAAACCACAAGGGAATGGATAAGATGGTCTTGCGACCAAGAGAAGGGTAAGGGAGTCGGTTATGAGTGGGGAAGGTATTAGCACCCCTCCCATCCATTGTACTCAACGGGATCCATTTTGTTTGTTTGTCTTAAAGGGTGTGTTTATCTACAACTATGATTGCTTAAAGGGAAATGGATGGTTTTTATTATTGCGTTTGTGAGGGTTTCGCGTCCCTTTACCTATGTATCCAATGAAGGAATCAGAACACCGTAGTTCCTCTAGAAAAAGGTTGGTTTACTTGTGTTTTTTAGTGGGCGACGTTAACGCACGCATTCTAGCAATAGGCACGGTCGGTATCGCGGTAGAACAGAGATAACATGCCCTTTGGGGGAGTTTTGATTGGTTGAGTGTTTTGTGGGTTTTAAAATAAATTCAAGTAATGATTAAGTGTTTTTGGATTTTTGATTCGTGAATGAGAAGTTTTGGCTAAAAATGGATGCAGATGAGATTTTGAATATACAATGGCCTAAAGTCGAAGCTTTGACCTAAAAGGTGTGAGTTTGAAAATTGAATCTTTGGGGAAATTGTCTTAAGTTTTAACAAAATAATAAACAAATGAAAGAGGATGTAACTAATTATCTAAGGAAGTTATTTGATCAAAATTAAAATTCTAAGATTACTTACTAAAATGATTCTAAACTAACTACAAATTCTATGGTTATATAAAAAAAATTCTAAAATTATTAAATTAATCCTAAATCAAACAAAAAAATCTAAGTTACTAAACTAAATCTAAATCGAATAAAATTCTAAAATTACTAAATTAAACCTAAATCAAATAAAAAAATCTAAGTTACTAAACTAAATCTAAATCGAATAAAATTCTAAAATTACTAAATTAAACCTAAATCAAATAAAAAAATCTAAGTTACTAAACTAAGTCTAAATTGAATAAAATTCTAAAATTAATAAATTAAACCTAAATCAAATAAAAAATCTAAGTTACTAAACTAAATCTAAATCAAATAAAATTCTAAAATTACTAAACTAAATATAAATCAAAAACAAATTCTAAAGTTATTAAACTAAATCTAAATCAAAAACAAATTCTAAATTTATTAAACTAAATCTAAATCAAAAACAAATTCTAAATCAAATAAAATTCCAAAATTTCTAAACTAAATCTAAATCAAATAAAATTTCTAATGATATTAAACAATTCTACATTAAATAAAATTCCAAAATTTCTAAACTAAAATAATTACAAAAATTTATCTAATTAATACTATATATTTATTTCTAAGATACTAACTAATCTAAATTAAATAAATTTTACTAAGAAAATAACTATAACTAACCTAAAGAGCACAGAAAAAAATGGTGTGATGATAGGAATTCAGATTGGTTAAAAATAAAAGAAAGGCCCAAGTCATATGAAATAAATAAAAAAACAGATTAATCAAAAATAAAATAAAAAACAACTAGCTAGGCTCAAAAAAGGCAAGGCCGGGTCGGACCCAGAACCGGCCCATTCTTATGCATAATATCACGGGTTATCATAACCCTAAGCACGCAAATCAGCCGCTCAAAGAAAAAATGGCTTTCCTCTGTATTTTCCAAACTGAACCACTATGCTACTGTTTTCATCTTGCCTTTTTTTCAATTCATCATGCTAACAAGCTCCTCCCGCCTTAGCTCGCTCTCTCTTTTTCGAAGCAAGCAATAACAACAAGGTAGTAGTAAAAAAAACTTACAAACTTGAAGCTAGCCTGAGGATCCCGATGCCGATGAACGATTGCAAGTGCCCTGGTAAGCTCAAATTTGTTTCTTAGAATTTTGCATGTCTGCAATGTTGTGCTGTTGTTTGTAATTTTTACTCTGCTTATGTGCTTCTGTGTGATGTTGTATGTTGTTCTAACTGTATGTTTGTGTTGTTGGTACAAAAGCTGGCTTCGGAAATTGACGCAGTGGTGGAAATGGTATACGGATTGTAGGCGGAGGTTCGGAGCTGAAATTGGAGAGTGAGTTCGCAGATGGCCTTGGTGTTACAAACATAGGTGATTATATGTGCTTGGGGACTGTTGATAGGTGGTTTGTTCTTTGGTATGCAGGTTTTTTTATACGTTGGTTTTGACTGATGCAGTTTTGGTTATGCCAGTTTTGACTGATGTAGTTTTTCTGGTTTGTTGGTTTTGACTGATGCAGTTTTGGTTATGCCGGTTTTTTTGCTTTTATGTTGGTTTTATCCTCTCTCTTCTTTCTCTTTTGAACACAGTAGAGGAGTTTATACAGTGTGAGATTAAGTGAGTTTGGGGGGGAAATGGGATAAGTTTGAACATTCTTGGTATACTGCTTTGTGGCCTTTGAGTACAGGTTTTATTTCTAGCCATTTTGGTGCAAGGTTTGGATTGACATGCTGGGAGTTTTTGTAGCTTGTAATCTCAGGTCTTGGACAGAGTTATGCAAACTGTTTTGATTTGTCTTGTTTTGATGTTATTTTGGGTAAGTTTTGGACAAGTTTAGGGTTGGCTTGGCTATGCAGTATGCAGGTTTTTTCCTTTTTCTCTCTTACCTCTCAATGGCGTAAAGCTGGTGCTTTTACATAATTAAATCTGAAGGGTTTGCTTATTAGGAAAGTGATGACACCATGGGGCTTTGGGCTAATGTTAGCCTTCTATATTATTTGTCTTGTTTGATGCTTGCTGATTTGTTGTTGAGTTGAGTTGCTTTTTGTTGTTTTGGCTTATTGGTTGTCGTGCTACATTGTTACAGTGCCGTTAATTGTTGTGATGTTGTTGTTGTACCCCAAAATTTGCCCTCGCATATTTCTCAAGACATGTCAAGAATAATCTTCAAGTTACTCAAGATGGCTCAAGAGTTGGGCAGTCAAATCATCTCCTAAGGCAGTCAATTCAAGATTAGGGTTTTGTGTTGTATCAAGGTTCTCACATCCAAATGGTCTCAAATACTACCCAATGTCCTAATATGTTCTCAAGTTCATCCATGTCAAATTTCAAGCCTTGCAGAGAAAGTTTGGTCAGTCAATTGCTCAAGAGGTCCAAAAATCGACAATGCTAGGGCAAAAGTCAACTGTGACCTACAAATAGTCAAACCTCAATATTTTTGTCAACATTATAATTTTTAAGGATAATTCATCATTTTATAAAGGGTTGATCATGATTCATCAAGGATTGCTCAAGATTCATCAAGATTCAAAAGTTGTTAAATTAGGGTTTTGTAGGAAAAGTCAACTCAACTTTGACCAAGCATAACTTTCTCATACTTTATCATAAATGACCCATCCAAAGCTCATTTTGAGTAGGATTAAATTTCTTACAATCCATATTCACACCCCAAGATCAATAAATGCACTCACAAAAAGTTACAAATTTGGACATTATAGGTCATTTTTGAAAGTCAACAAAAACACATTTTTTGCCAAAACTTATAACTTGAGCATGGAATATCAAAATGCGATGAGACCAAAAAGGTTGGTTAGAGGACATCTCAAGGTTTCTAAAACGTCCAAGTACACTTCCAAAAGTTCAAAATTGAAGAAGTTATGCATTGTTGAAGTTAGGCATTTTTCCAAAATTGCCAAAAGTCAACTATCCTCAAAACTCCAATTTTTTACAAAAGGGCTCACTTTTTTCCACTTGATTTGGTCTTGTCACACCACACACGTGTCCCATCTTCAATTTCATGGCCATTCATTTATTTTTCTATTTTATTTAATTTTTATTGAATTAATTCATTTTAAATCAATATTAATTCAAATAAAATCTAAAAATTGATAGAATGATATCTTTGTGATTGGTATAGACTTCAATTATCATCATGAACCAAATCAAATTCGTATCAAGCTTTGTTATGCACAAAAAATCAGATTTGGTACAAATATGGATAGTTTATCAATGGTGATCATATCAAATCTCAAACCCTTGAATGCACATGGATTAAAGCCCAACTCTTGACCTAATCCACTCCCATATACACACACAAGCCAGGCATAACAAGAACACGAGCTGAAACTACAAGAGACGGCCAAACAAAAACAGAAAAAAGTGTGAAAAAGTGGGAGATCGAATTCTTGTTTGGAGGATGTTTCAACCCAAGATCTCAACGCTACTCCCTTGCCTGACATCCACTAGAGCTAAAGAAATCAAAACCAGGCCTTGAGACCACTTGAAACGCGCTGTAAGTCACCACGAACATGGCCCTGTACATGGAATCTTGAATCGTTTTTCTTGCATCTTTTTGCCAATTTTCTTGTACCATCATGCTTAACATTTAAATTCCAACATTTCTGCATTATTCAATTTGATTTTCATAGCCTGTATTATAATGCCCGAACCTAGGGTTTTCTTGTGTTGTTTTTAGGTGTTTGAGTTACAGGAAAAATTGGGTCAAATAATGGTTATAGGGATACTCAGGAGGCAGAGACGATCACATCCATGTTCTTGGATGGTATTTTTATGGCCTAGAACGAGTTTTGGGAGCGAGCTACGGATCTTCCTGCGGATAAAAATCCGCAGGTAAGAAAACCAGGTTTTTAGTGAAGAAGACGATTAGGTGTCTTCCTCTTATTGGCCCGTTCAAATCAATTGCGTGCATTTTTTATTTTTCAGTATATTACTTGTGTTTCTTTTATAATATTATTTGTCTATTATATTAACAAACAAGCACATTGGCTCAGATGGCAAGCGTATTGTTGTAAAGTCCCTTGGGACCTAGGTTCGAATCCCAGGTCCCCCAAAACCTTTGTTTATTTTTTCTTCAGATATTCTCATGCAACGCCCAAGGTGTAGAACATCATATGCCTCATGGATCCAGGCGCCAATGGCCTCCAGGCCAAATCCAAGGGTCCAGATTGCAAGCTCACCATACTCCAAGTCAACAAGCGCACACTGGAGTGGGAAAGTCAAACAAGGCTGAACGTTTTGGGCCTAGCAAATTGCCAATCATACCTCCATTTGGGGCCCAAACCCCCCTGAGTTTGCTTCTTTTTTTATTTCTTTCATTATTTTCTTTTTTTATTTATAATTATTTGTTTTGTTATTTTTAATTACTAACCCAATAATTTATTTTTCTCAATAAAATCAAAACCACAAAAAATATTATTTTTATTAAATTCATCACCTTTTTTATTTTTGTAAATAAATAATTTAATTGACTTAGTTTGTTCAATTAGGTATAATTTTAATATTTTTTTGCAATAAATTAAAATTAATTAGAATATTAGGTTTTTAACAATTCTGACCATTTTATTTTTATTTCCTAAAATATAAAAACCCAAAAATATATTTTATTATTTAATTAATTAATTAACTTAGGTTTAATTCAATTTAATTCAAAAAATAACAAAAAATATGCTTTCTTTGATAAAAAAGGGTCAAAACCCTAAAAAATACGCTGATTTAATTTTCTCGCACGCGTTCCATTTTTTATCCAATATTGTAATTGCTTCCGGTATGTAATAATTTCAATAGGACTTTTAATTATTTATCGCTTTTATTTACTTTCCGCAATTTAAATTAAAGGGTTTGTTTTTGGCGATGTAAATACCCGACGCCTTGTAATAGCTTAGATTTAATTTCCCGCAAATTAATTTACGCACAATATTAACTGTTAGATGTTTGATAAATAGGGAATGCATGACAAGATCGAATGTATGAACTTAAAAGCAACATAGCTCACCCATGACATGTACAGATAAAAATAACTGAAAAATGACACACTCGCACATGCGCACTCTTAGGGTACACCTCACTTGGTTACCTTCGAACGTGGTCAATGAGTATAGGAAATTTTAGAGGTCGCCCTCTTGTTCAAAGATCATAGTTGCCTCGAAACGGTTGCCTCGGAAAAATGATCTAGGATATTAGGGTTACCGCTAAGGCGTCCTAATATTGTTTTAGTGACCACACGTCCCTTAATCGAATTGACCCGAAAACTCCAGCGACGGTGCTACCTGCTCCTCAATAGTGGGATAGCATTGTCTAAAGGACACTTGTACAGATTAATTCCTTTTTAAGTAGGTAGATGGTTCTTAAGTACTTGCTCCTTTTAAAACAAAACAAAACCTTTCGCACTTACACTCTCTTCAAAACAACAACTCTTTTCAAACCCACAAACACAAAGAAAAGCAAACTTTTGAAAACACAATGAGCAAGTACCTAAGAGCCCGTGGATAACCACGGATAGAAAGGGTTCTAACACCTTCCCTTTCAATAATCTACCTCCCGAATCCAAGAAACATCTCGAAAAGGAATTTTTTTGTGCTTTTGTCCTTTCCTTGTTGGATAAAATAAAAGGCGGTGGCGACTCTTGCTTACCGCGACATTTTGCGAAAACAAACGCAAAACACGAACCAACATTCCAAAACAGTCAGTTCTCATTCCCACCGATCACAATTGTGCTGCCTGTTTATGCTATTATTGCTTTGCTTACTGGTTGTAGCCTTGGGATGTTGTTGCATTTTGTACTGTTCTGCTATGCTTGTTTCTGTTTGTGTAGCTGATGTTTGCTGGCCTGTGCTGTTGTTGTTTTGCATTGGCAAAATATTTGCAATTTATTCTTTTCTCCCTTCTTGTGAACCAAAGAAAACAAATTTTGTGATTTGCAATTTGGGAGAGAAAATAAACCATGATAAAAATAACTCCCTAACTGATTCCAAATGCAAACCCTTATGATGACATTTTCTCTTAACAAATAATTATTTGGAAGTTTCATGCATTAGTTGCTTGCTAATTTTTGTCTCCTTTGTTTCATGAGCACGAGCATCGGACGGCAAGCGGGGTTGTAAGAACATGGACGATTCTCTTGAAGAAGAAACAACAACAATTGAAGGAGAAAGAATTGATTCCATTTTTGTCTTTGTAAATGGCAATTGTAACTTATAATTCGTGACATGCCTTGTAACTTCTTTTTTTTCACAAGTGTAATGAGCATAAACCTGAATGAAATAATTTGAATGAATTGGTTGTATGAAAATTAAATTGAACTCTTGAATTTTGAATGAAAGAAGCAATTTCCAATTGAATGATTTGAGTGCACATCTTGCTTTTATAACTGGAATTTCAAGAAATCATGAACGAATGTTGTAACTCGTATTTCAAGCAATCAATGCGCCTTATCTTTCAAAATCCAATCAAACTCTCAAACAAAAATAAATGCTTAAGAATTTAATTCCACTGGTTAATTCGAACCCAAAACACCGGTCGCTTGAACCTTGACCTTCATATCATGCCTGAACCACACTTGCACTTCTTGACCAGAACTTCAACTTTTGATATTCAGCCCACGATAACTTGTAACTTAAGCAACAAGAACAATGTCTTGATTATCATGAACCCTCAGCCTCATTTCTTGTACCCAAACTCCACATTTGCCAATTTAAACTTCAAACTCTCGACTCAATGGTTTAGAGACTTTAAGAACAAAACTTGAAATGCGAGGAGATGACACTCTTGACCTAATGCACTGAGCTTTGAGCCATCTTCGAGGCAGGCGAGAGAAACATCTTCATAGAAACCAAAAACTCGAAACGCTAGCATCTTTACCGGCACACATAGGGAAATAAACCCTATTCCAGGCTCTGATAAATTTGAGCGAGAACCAACCTTGTAACGTGATGAAAAAATTCATTCCACGATCCAATAATCAAGAACCAGATGCGTTTCCTTTTTACCTAATAAGAAAACCTCAAAACAAGATTAGACATAAAGAGGGAGCAACCCTAAAACTTCAAACCAAAGCGCATGACTCCCTGAGATGCGGGATATGTAAATGACTGAATGATAAAATGATGCAACTGGAATGCAAAATTCAAAGCTAGACAAAAAGGTAAAAGAGATAGGGCAAATTTGGGGTACAACAGCTGCCCCTATTTAATCGTCTTAAACTTGAATGTGAGATTGGCGTCGGCCTTTCGTAAGTTCAAGGTGGAAGATGATTAAATACCAGGACCCGAAATTTTCCCTGGAGAGATGGTGTGAGTGTTATTCACTGGTGTGAATGTCTGTTGGGGAAAGACAAACTGGTCTTCTGGTGAACAGGTCGTGATGGACAAAACATAGTTGAAAAAGGGTAACTTGTACTGGGGTAACGGTGCCGATACAAGGTTTTTTTTTAGGGAATGAGTGGCAGGGTGACTGAAAGGATATGGTTGACAATATCACGGTGACTGGAGGTAAGAAACTCAAAGATAACACGAAGGTAAAGTCTGCGGAAGACTTAAGACCCTGAAAAGATAGTGTAGGGGTAAGGCCTACGAACGACCCACAACCCTAAGAGAGATACAACGAAGGTAGGGTCTATGGATGATCTTCGACCTTAAAAATAAGACGAGGAGAGGGTAAGGCTAAGGTAAGATCTACGGACGATCTACGACCCAAAAAAAATATGACGCGATGGTAAGATCTACGGATGATCAACAACCTTAAAAGGATGAGAGGGTAAAGTCTACGGACGACCTACGACCCTATGAAATGTAAAGTGAGGGGAAGATCTATGGATGATCTACAACCTTAGGAGAGATAAGGTGAAGGTAAGATCTATGGGCGACCTACAACCTTAAATGGATGACGCGACAGTAGGATCTACGGACGATCTATGACCTTAAAAAGATGAGAGGGTAAAGTCTACGGACGACCTACGAACCTAGGAAAGATAAAGTAAAGGTAAGATCTTCGGACGATCTACGACCCTAAAAAGACACCACTATGGTAAGATCTATGGACGATCTACGACCTTAAAAGATAACTCGACGATAAGATCTACGGATGATCTATGACCTTAAAAAAAAGATGATGAGAGGGTAAAGTCTATGGACGACCTACAACCCTAAGAAGATAAAGCGAAGGTAAGATCTACGGACGATCTACGACCCTAAGAGAGATAAAGTGATTATTAAGAGTTGGGGAGAATGACGTACTAACACCCTGGTTTATTTTAGTTGGTAGTGTGATAAAAAATGTTAACTGGGACTTATGAGAATGATATTCTTTGTGAGGATGTTTTGTTGATTTGGGATTGATTTGGGATTGATCTGGCTCATGCTTCATATGCATTTGAGATGTGACATGATGATCCATGGATATGCTATGCGTTTGAGGATGCAATGCAGTATGTCGTGATGATTATTGTATGCAAAATGTTAAAAACTCATTGGGATCTGTTGCTCGTCATCTTGAGGTACCAATACGGATTGGTGCCTGAAATTTGAGAAGAAAGAGTTAGTCTTGTCGAGTTCACTGGGGAATTAAATCTTGCTGAGGAGAAGTGACTTGATCTGGCTTCCTTCATATGTTGAGCTTTGTGAATAACTGAAAAAGAGACGTGGATCTCAACCAATGCCCCAGGTCTCTCCGAGTGGGAGAATCGGGCGCTCGGTCGATTGTAAGGAGGCGACGAAGATGAAATCTTGGTCAAGGTGACCGTTATGACTTGCTACTTGCACAGAAGAACGAACACTTGGACACCACAATATTCCCTTGGGATGCCTTCATATCCATGTAATGTAGTGTTTCACGTCTTAGCTCGTGATTATTATTGACTTATTGTTTCCAATGCAATGCTTAACAAAGAATTTAAATCACAATTCGCATACGAAGAATAAAGTAAAAGAACATAACAAAAAAAAATTAATGGAAGGGCAAATTTTTATTAATTAGTTTAGCCCGTGAACGGGCATTCATACATAGAAACAACTCATAAATGAGGAAGTTGCGAAAAAGAAAAGAAATACAACGAGTAAAATGGCAATAAGAAAATCTCAAACTTCCGTTAAAACTGATATTGTTATAATTCTCATATCCCGGGTCGTCCTAGTGTCGTGCTTCCAAAGGATAATAGCTAGATTGATCCATCCCGCATTAGGAGGGTGTACATGAAGAGTCTTTAGACTGCAGTCTTTCGCTTTTGGTCCCTAATTTTTGCCTGGATCGCCCTTTCGGGTTTTCAATCCACCGGGACACCCATTTTTGCCTAAATCGCCCTTTCGAGTTTTCTACTTAGCGGGTTATTCTTTTTTTTCCTTTTTTAGCCCTAACTTTTGCCTAAGCCGCCCTTTCGGGTTTTCTACTTAGCGGGTCCTTTCATGCGTAGTATTTTTTGACTGAGTCTGAATTGACTGGAAGCGAAATGTCTTCCCCATCCATGTTTGTCAGGATTAGAGCACCTCTTGAGAAAGCTTTCGTCATGATGTACGATCCCTCATAGTTGGGAGTCCAGTTGCCTCTTGGATCGGTGTGGATTGGGAGAATCTTTCTTAAGACCAGGTCACCTGTGTGGAACTCTCGAGGCCGAATCTTCTTGTCAAATGCCCTCTTGGGACGCTGTTGGTATAACTGATCGTGACAAATGGCTGCCAGGCGCTTTTCTTCGATGAGATTGAGTTGGCCGAGCCTCATTTGAATCCATTCTGCCTCATCAAGTTTAGTATCCATCAGAACCCTTAAGGAAGGAATCTCCACTTCGACCGGGAGTAACGCATCCATACCATGGACTAGTAAAAACGGAGTTGCCCCAGTGGAAGTACGCACTGAAGTTCGATAGCCATGCAAGGCGAAAGGAAACATCTCATGCCAATCTTTGTATGTTCTCACCATTTTCTGGATGATCTTCTTTATGTTCTTGTTAGCGGCTTCGACTGCCCCATTCATCTTCGGCCGATAGGGTGATGAATTATGGTGCTCGATCTTGAACTCTTCACACATTTCCTTCATCATTTTGTTGTTGAGATTTGACCCGTTATCAGTGATGATCTTGTTAGCAGTTCCATACCGGCATATGATCTCTCTTTTGATGAAAAGAGTGACAACTTGCTTGGTCATATTCTTGTACAAAGCCGCTTCCACCCACTTGGTGAAGTAGTCAATAGCAACGAGGATAAACTTGTGTCCATTTGAAGCGCTCCGCTTGATGCGTCCAATCATATCGATCCCCCACATTGCAAAGGGCCATGGTGAAGTCATCACATTCAAAGGAGTGGGAGGAACATGTATCCTATATGCGTAAACCTGAAATTTATGGCACATTTTGGCATATACACAACAGTCACTTTCCATCGTCATCCAGAAATAACCTGCTCGTAGGATTTTATAGGCCATGGAATGCCCACTGGCATGAGTCCCAAAAGAGCCCTCGTGTATTTCTCGTATAATGGATTCTGCCTCGTGTCTATCCATGCATCTGAGTAGAACCGAATCAAAGTTTCTCTTGTACAGAACGTCTCCTGACAGTAAAAACTTAGACGCCAACCTTCTGAGAGTTCGCTTATCACAAATCGTAGCACCTTCGGGGTACTCTTGCTTCTCAAGATATATTTTGATGTCGAAATACCACGGCCTTTCGTCTGATACATCTTTAGTGGTGAGACAATGAGCAAGGAAAATATATGCTGGATCCTTGTAATGACAGATCCTTATACTGGGTGCATGATTCGGGTAATTAACTTTGAACATTGCTGCTAAAGTGGCCAGAGCGTCTGCCAGTTGATTCTCTTCTCTAGGAATATGCTCAAAGGTGACCTCATCGAAAGCGGGAAACAACTCAACTATGTAATCCCTGTATGGAACTAAATTAGGGTGTCGTGTATCCCAATCACCCCGTACTTGATGTATCACTAAGGCAGAGTCCCCATAAACTTCAAGAATCTTGATCTTCAAATCAATGGTTGCCTCAAGGCCCATCACACAAGCTTCGTATTCGGCAACGTTATTCGTGCAATCAAAACATAATATGGCAGTGAAAGGTATGTGAGTATCGCGTGGAGAGGTCAGAACTGCCCCGATACCATGACCCATAGCATTTGACGCACCATCGAACGTGAGAGTCCATCGCTCCCCCGGTTCAGGTCCTTCATTGTCATCAAGTTTCATAATATCCTCGTCTGGAAAGTCAAACTTTATGGGCTGATATTCTTCCAATGGCTGGTGAGCGAGATGATCAGCAAGAATGTTACCTTTGATAGCCTTTTGTGTGATATACTGGATGTCATACTCAGACAAAAGCATTTGCCACCAAGCCAATCTTCCTGTAAGTGTTGGTTTCTCGAAGATGTACTTTATCGGATCCATCTTAGATATCAGAAGCGTAGAATCTGTCAACATATACAGCCTCAAGCGTCGGGCTGCCCATGTAAGAGCACAACAAGTCTTCTCAAGTAAGGAATACCTCGATTCATAATCAGTAAACTTCTTGCTCAAATAGTAAATGGAGTGTTCTTTTTGTCCAGTATCATCATGTTGTCCGAGCACACAACCCATAGATCCTTCAAGCACAGTCAAATACATAATGAGAGGTCTCTCGGGAACTGGTGGTATGAGTATTGGTGGTTCTTGAAGATACTGCTTAGTCTTCTCGAAAGCTTCTTGAAAACACTCATCCCAACAGACATCATGATTCTTGCGTAACAATTTAAAGATGGGTTCACAGGTAGCAGTAAGATGGGAAATGAACCTGGCTATGTAATTCAACCTTCCAAGGAAACCTCGTACTTCCTTCTCATTTTTCGGCGCCGGCATATCTTGTATTGCTTTTACTTTGTCTGGATCTACTTCAATTCCTCATTGACTCACGATAAAACCAAGTAACTTGCCCGATCGAACCCCAAAGGTGCATTTGTTGGGATTAAGCCTTAACCTAAACTTTCGCAAACGATCAAACAACTTCTTCAAATGAACCAAATGTTCTTCCTCAGTCTGTAACTTCGCAATCATGTCGTCCACATACACCTCGACTTCTTTAGGAATCATGTCATGAAAGAGAGTCACCATAGCTCGCTGATATGTCGCACCAGCGTTTTTAAGACCAAAAGGCATGACTCTGTAGCAATAGGTACCCCAAGGAGTTGTGAAAGTTGTTTTATCCATGTCTTCCGGAGCCATCTTTATCTGATTGTAGCCAGAGAACCCATCCATAAAGGAAAACACTGAAGACTGAGCAGTGTTATCAACCAATACATCAATATGAGGCAACGGGAAATCATCCTTCGGGCTTGCTCTATTCAAGTCTCGGTAGTCAACACACATGTGTACCTTACCATCCTTCTTAGGTATAGGCACAATGTTAGCAATCCAAGGCGGGTAATTTATCACAGATAGGAAACCTGCTTTGAGCTGTTTTTGAACCTCTTCTTTGATCTTCAAGGCCATGTCGGGTCTGGTCCTTCTTGGTTTTTGCTTTACAAGAGGGCATTCTGGCTTGACTGGCAATCTATGCATTACTATATCAGTGTCTAAGTCGGGCATGTCTTCATACGACCAGGCAAAGATGTCAGCATACTCTCGAAGTAACTCAATCAACCCCTTATTTTCTTCGCTTTGCAAGGTGGCCCCTATCTTGACTTCTCTCTTTACCTCTTCGGTACCGAGATTGACGACTTCTATTTCCTCTTGATACGGCTGAATTACCTTCTCTTCCTGTCTCAAGATCCTGGCTAGTTCTTCAGGGACTTCACAATCTTCCTCGCTATCTTTGTTAGCATGATCAACTGAATTCTCAAGGATATAAGGAGCCATAGCATTATCATTTCCAACAGAGTTCGAGACGGATCTGCATGATCAATGATTTTATGTTTTATTTTTAGAAAGTGCAAAAGAATATTTAGAACATGAAAAGAAAAGTATTACCATTTTTATTTTGAAAAACTAAAAGTAAAAGAAAAGACAAAGAACAAAATTGTATGCAAAAGTGCGATTTTTCATTCAATGTTAAACGAAGATTGAAACATAAGGGGCCCCTTCTACAAGCTGTCAGTATGCCTTGGGCAGGACATATGACTTAAAATGGAAATAGAAAATTACACATCAAGAAAAACAACTTCAGGGATGTCCATGGCAGTCCAATTGCTGAGCTCCTGGTCCGGCGCAACTTGATAGATAAATCTTGAAATATCTTCATCGTCACCTTCAACATCTGTGGAGAGTACTTGTCCTTCTTTTCTTACACCAGCACTGACGAACACTTCAGAAATTGGGGGAACCTGTTGTCCTTTGAGAGGAACCTAACCAGCTTGCACGGAGGATGATGGCTGATACCCAAGACCAAAACGATCTTTCTTCTCTGTAACTTCAATCAATTTTCCCCAACTGTCATGGGGAGGTATAGCTTCTATGAGGGCTTTGGCATCTTTCAAAGAGGCCAGGGGTATCTCAGACTTCTTACATTCCACGACGGGGATTTTGTCAACAGTAACAATCTCCAGAGCTTGAAAGGGAAACTCTTGTACCCCGCCTTCCACTTCCACATAATGGTAAGTAGTCAGATTATTAATCACTATGTCTTCTTACCTGCAAACGATGATAACTTGGTCATTTGCAATGAACTTCAGGCGTTGATGAAGAGTAGATGTCACAGCTCCTGCTACATGAATCCGTGGACGACCCAAAAGGCAAGTATAGGATGGACGAATGTCCATAACATAGAATGACAAATAGAAAGTGTGGGGACCAATCTTGACAGGCAAATCCACTTCTCCATCCACTGATCTTCTCGAACCATCAAACGCTCGAACATTTAGAGTGGAGGGCCTCATCATTACTCCATCCATATTCAACTTAAACAAGGTAGCCTTAGGCATCACATTGAGTGAAGAACCTGTATCCACCAAAACTCGAGATAAAACAGTGTCCAAACACTTCATAGAAACATGCAGCGCTTTATTATGGGCTCTGCCTTCAATTGGGAGTTCATCATCGCAGAAACCCAAAAAATTTCCCACAAAAATATTGGTGACTATTCCTTCAAACTGGGCCACAAAGATGTCTTGGGTAACATGAGCAGAAAATAAGGTCTTCAGTAAGGCGTTGCGGTGGGCCTCTGAACACAGAAGGAGAGACAATATGGAAATCTTGGAAGGTGTCTGGTTGAGCTGGTCCACTACTTTGTAATCACTCCGCTTGAGAATTCTCAAAAGTTGCTCCGCTTCTTGTCCTACAGAAAGTTCGGGTTGACTATCCATCACTTGTTTTCCCCTGGCCTTAGCTAGAGCTTCACTATTAGTTTCCTTAGGAGGTGGTGGTGGAGGAGAAAAGATCCAACCACTGCGAGTCATGTTACTGGTTCCCACAATGTTGGTAATATTCTTGTCACCTACCAGAGGGCACTCATACCTCTTTCCATGAATATATACTACATTATACTCCCATGAAACTGCCTTCAAGTCGTTGCTTGTAGGAGGAATAGGAGCTTGAATCATTGTGGGGGTAATAGGAACCTGAGTTGTTAATGAAATACTAGGGGTGGATGAAAAGCTTCTCGGATAGTAGGGGATTTCCAGGACATTAATCTCTTCTTCTTGGAATACTTTCTCTATTTGTAAGACACCTTCATCGATCAACTGTTGGATGGCCGTCTTCAACTCAGTACACTCTTCTGGTTTGGAAGAACGTGTTAAGAAGAAGTTATGGAGTTCTTGTAGCACTTCATGCTTCAACAAATGTTCTCTGACAATTTCCAAAGATATCTTAATTTCATCAACCTCTGATACCAAAACCCGTTCAATAACTTCTTCAATAGCATGGAATGTTCCCCCTTGATGAGGAGGCATGGGATTATTTTGAATATTCGGACCAACAGGGTTGAAGTTGATGGCTTTTGCATCGATGAGATCTTGAACTTTGTACTTGAATGCTCTATAATTTTCAATTGTATGGCCTGGGACACCAGAATGGAATTCGCAATGAGAATTACTATCATATCCCCTAGGGAGAGGATTTGGTGGTGGACCGAGTTCGCGCAATTGAACCATTTGACTAGCAAGTAACTGTGGGAGAAGCTGGGTGTAGGACATGGGAATGAGATCAAACCTTCTTTCAGGGGCTCTTTGTCTTGGAGGAGCTCTCGGGCCTTGGAGATGTTGATTCAGTTGTTGATAAGTTGGAGGAGGTTCAAATTGTTGTTGCGGAACATAATGTGGTTGCGGAGCGAAAGGCCGTTGTTGGGCCTTCCAGGGTGCTGGAGTTGTAGCAGCATATACTTGAGGAACAAATTGGTTGGGAACAGCAGCAGGTGTAGGAAAATAAGGGAATCGGACTTGAAGAAATGTGGGAGCTCTTCCTTGGTTGACGGTGATGGAACTGGTCTCGCCCTCTTTCTTCTTGACAAAACCAGAAAATGGTTTTCTACTCATGCTTGCATTGTTGTTAACATTGTTAGGAACACCTTGAATCGTTCCAGCCTTAATGCACGTCTCAACACGTTCACCAATAATGACCATATACGAGAAAGAAGTAGAAGTGCTACTGAGCACATGCTGGAGATAAGGGCCTCGTAGAGTACCCATAAACAGATTAATTAATTCACGATCCAAGAGAGGAGGTTGGACCCTTGCAGCTAGTTCACACCACCTCTGAGCGTATTCTTTGAAAGACTCTTCAGACTTTTGTACCATCCCTTGGAGCTGAGTACGGCTAGGAGCCATGGCAGTATTGTAATGGTAATGTTTCAAAAAAGAATCAGCAAGCTCTCCCCAAGTACTGACATGAGATCTTTCCAATTCCATATACCAATCCAACGATGCCCCGGTCAAATTGTCTTGAAAGAAATGCATGAGTAAAGGTTCATTTTCAGCATAGGCCGCCATTTTGCGACAATAGGAACGGAGATGAGTCTCTGGGCAAGAATTGCCTTTGTATTTGTCAAACTCTGGGACTTTGAACTTGGGAGGAATAACTACCCCAGGCACGAGGCACATTGCAGCAGTATTGAATCCGGAAGCCTTGATACCCTCCATGGCTCTAAGTCGCTCTTCAAGAGCATGATACATTTTCGCAGTTTCCGCAACCCTGACAACAAGGTTCACTTGGGGTTTATCAAGATAAATAACATCATAATGATCGTCGACATCATTCCTATGAGCACCGGTAGGAGTCTCAACATTTGCATTGTCATTTCTCCCATTAGCAAAAGTGAAAGAAGTAGCAGTAGTAAGCTTGGCAACACTTTGGTGTAGTTCTTCTTGACCCTTGATCACGGCATGAAGAGTTTCCATGAGTTGATCCATGCGAGTACCCATAGTGTCCATATCCCGACAGAGTGCATTCTGATTCACTTCGAAAAGATCCATTAGCCTTTGTTGGTTGCCTCTGGTACGGTAAGGATGTGGATGAGTCATCTTTGCTGTTTACTGGATTCGGAGAAAGGCGACCCCAATGAGTTTTTGTTGTGAAAAAATGAATGCATGGTAGTATGGATGAATGCTTTATCTTGATTTCTAAGGAGACCCAAAGACTCATCTATCTTTTAAAATTTCCCTTTTTGAAAAGCTATATCAACGAGACTTGTCTTTCGAATTCTCTAGATATGAGATATATATACATGATGATATGATGTCATGGTATGCTATGGCATGAAGTCTCAGCTCCATATACTCTAAATAACCATTACGTAGTCCGTTGCACGGGTTGAAAGTAACAGGATCAAAAGTTCGACGTCACAGGCATGGAGTCAAAGTAACCACCCACGAGGTATAAACTAGGGGTTTATCACCTGCCGAACAAGGTTCTAAAGAGTTCTCGAAGTCTACGCACTTCCTTTAGATATTATCGATGTCCCAATTACTTGGTAATCAGTAATATTCATAGGAAAAACTCGTCCGAGTGCAATATCGCGTGACAACTACTTCCGGATTACTCCGTTATAGTCTCTGCACAGCACCTAAAATTCCAGGATAGGTTAATGGTTCTACGGCCCTCAGCTTCTCGAGTTCCCAGGTCGAAAGCAACGACGTCTTCCTGATTACTCGGTAAATATCACTACTTTCAAGGGACCTCCACTGAGTGGTGGATTTTCATGCCTCCTTCTTCGGGATTACTCCCTCAAAGTTAACATGACTATACCGACCGTCCTAATCCTATGTGTAACGCAAGTCCGGGTATAGAACTTATCAAAAGTAATCACCAAACCCAACATCACAATGTATCCAGAATATGTGAGTAGCAACAATATATGCAATATATACAAAAGAATAAGATAGATAAAGAAATAAAACAGTAAATCAAGATAAAGCAAATAAATAAACACCCAAAAAGACAAATAAACAAAACTATGAGGGACTCACTAAAGATCCCCAGCAAAGTCGCCAGCTGAAGCTACCGGCAGAAAACACAGAGCCGCCACCAAATTTTATTTATCCCGAAGGAAGGGGAAATATCGATAAAACCACAAGGGAGTGGATAAGATGGTCTTGCGACCAAGAGAAAGGGTAAGGGAGTCGGTTATGCGAGGGGAAGGTATTAGCACCCCTCACATCCGTTGTACTCAACGGGATCCATTTTGTTTGTTTGTCTTAAAGAGTGTGTTTATCTACAACTATGCTTGCTTAAAGGGAAATGGATGGTTTTTATTATTGCATTCGTGAGGGTTTCGCGACCCTTTGCCTACGTATCCAATGAAGGAATCAAAACACCGTAGTTCTTCTAGAAAAAGGTTGGTTTTTTTGTGTTTTTTAGTGGGTGATGTTAACGCACGCATTCTAGCAATAGGCACGGCCGGTATCGCGGTAGAACGGAGATAACATGCCCTTTGGGGGAGTTTTGATTGGTTGAGTGTTTTGCGGGTTTTAAAATAAATTCAAGTAACGATTAAGTGTTTTTGGATTTTTGATTCGTGAATGAGAAGTTTTGGCTAAAAATGGATGCGAATGAGATTTTGAATATACAATGGCCTAAAGTTGAAGCTTTGACCTAAAAGGTGTGAGTTTGAAAATTGAATCTTTGGGGAAATTGTCTTAAGTTTTAACAAAATAATAAACAAATGAAAGAGGATGTAACTAATTATATAAGGAAGTTATTTGATCTAAATTAAAATTCTAAGATTACTTACTAAAATGATTCTAAACTAACTACAAATTCTATGGTTATATAAAAAAAATTCTAAAATTACTAAATTAATCCTAAATCAAACAAAAAAATCTAAGTTACTAAACTAAATCTAAATCGAATAAAATTCTAAAATTACTAAATTAAACCTAAATCAAATAAAAAAATCTAAGTTACTAAACTAAATCTAAATCGAATAAAATTCTAAAATGACTAAATTAAACCTAAATCAAATAAAAAAAATATAAGTTACTAAACTAAATCTAAATCAAATAAAATTCTAAAATTACTAAACTAAATATAAATCAAAAACAAATTCTAAAGTTATTAAATTAAATCAAAATTAAAAACAAATTCTAAAGTTACTAATTCTAAATCAAATAAAATTCCAAAATTTTTAAACTAAATCTAAATCAAATAAAATTTCTAAAGATATTAAACAATTCTACATTAAATAAAATTCCAAAATTTCTAAACTAAAATAATTACAAAAATTTATCTAATTAATACTATATATTTATTTCTAAGATACTAAATAATCTAAATTAAATAAATTTTACTAAGAAAATAACTATAACTAACCTAAAGAGCACAGAAAAAAATGGTGTGATGATAGGAATTCAGATTGGCTAAAAATAAAAGAAAGGCCCAAGTCATATGAAATTAAAAAAACAGATTAATCAAAAATAAAAAACAACTAGTTGGGCTCAAAAAAGGCAAGGCCGGGTCGGACCCGGAACCCGCCCATTCTTATGCATAATATCACGGGTTATCATAACCCTAAGCACGCAAATCAGCCGCTCAAAGAAAAAATGGCTTTCCTCTGTATTTTCCAAACTGAACCACTATGCTACTGTTTTCATCTTGCCTTTTTTTCAATTCATCATGCTAACAAGCTCCTCCCGCCTTAGCTCGCTCTCTCTTTTTCGAAGCAAGCAATAACAACAAGGTAGTAGTAAAAAAAAAGAAAGCTTACAAACTTGAAGCTAGCCTGAGGATCCCGACGCTGACGAACGATTGCAAGTGCCCTGGTAAGCTCAAATTCGTTTCTTAGAATTTTGCATGTCTGCAATGTTGTGTTGTTGTTTGTAATTTTTCCTTTGCTTATGTGCTTCTGTGTGATGTTGTGTGTTGTTCTGACTGTATGTTTGTGTTGTTGGTACAAAAGCTGGCTTCGGAAATTGACGCAGTGGTGGAAATGGTATACGGATTGTAGGCGGAGGTTCGGAGCTGAAATTAGAGAGTGAGTTTGCAGATGGCCTTGGTGTTACAAACAAAGGCGATTATATGTGCTTAGGGACTGTTGATAGGTGGTTGGTTCTTTGGTATGCAGGTTTTTCGATACGTTGGTTTTGACTGATGCAATTTTGGTTATGCCAGTTTTGACTGATGCAGTTTTTCTGGTTTGTTGGTTTTGACTGATGTGGTTTTGGTTATGCCGTTTTTTTTGCTTTTATGTTGGTTTTATCCTCTCTCTTCTTTCTCTTTTGAACACAGTAGAGGAGTTTATACAGTGTGAGATTAAGTGAGTTTGGGGGGGAAATGGGATAAGTTTGAACATTCTTGGTATACTGCTTTGTGGCCTTTGAGTACAGGTTTTATTTCTAGTCATTTTGGTGCAAGGTTTGGATTGACATGCTGGGATTTTTTGTAGCTTGTAATCTCATGTCTTGGACAGAGTTATGCAGACTGTTTTGATTTGTCTTGTTTTGATGTTATTTTGGGTAAGTTTTGGACAGGTTTAGGGTTGGCTTGTCTATGCAGTATGCGGGTTTTTTCCTTTTTCTCTCTTACCTCCCAATGATGTAAAGCTTGTGCTTTTACATAATTAAATCTGAAGGGTTTGCTTATTAGGAAAGTGATTACACCATGGGGCTTTGGGCTAATGTTAGCCTTCTATATTATTTGTATTGTTTGATGCTTGCTGATTTGTTGTTGATTTGAGTTGCTTTTTGTTGTTTTGGCTTGTTGGTTGTCGTGTTGCCTTGTTACAATGTTGTTACTTGTTGTGATGTTGTGCTGCCTGTTTATGCTGCTGTTGATTTGCTTACTGGTTACAGCCTTGGGCTGCTGTTGCATTTTGTATTGTTCTGTTATGCTTCTTTCTGTTTATGTAGCTGCTGTTTGCTGGCTTGTGTTGTTGTTGTTTTGCATTGGAAAAATATTTGCAATTTATTCTTTTCTCCCTTCTTGTGAACCAAAGAAAACAAATTTTATGATTTGCAATTTGGGAGAGAAAATAAACCATGATAAAAATAACTCCCTAATTAATTCCAAATGCAAACCCTTATGATGACATTTTCTCTTAACAAATAATTATTTGGAAGTTTCATGCATTAGTTGCTTGCTAATTTTTGTCTTCTTTGTTTCATGAGCACGAGCATCGGACGGTAAGCGGAGTTGTAAGAACATGGACGATTCTCTTGAAGAAGAAGCAACAACAATTGAAGGAGAAATAATTGATTCCCTTTTGTCTTTGTAAATGGCAATTATAACTTGTAATTCGTGACATGCCTTGTAACTTCTTTTTTTCACAAGTGTAACGAGCATAAACCTGAATGAAATATTTTGAATGAATTGGTTGTATGAAAATTAAATTGAACTCTTGAATTTTGAATGAAAGAAGCAATTTCCAATTGAATGATTTGAGTGCACATCTTGCTTTTATAACTGGAATTTCAAGAAATCATGAACGAATGTTGTAACTCATATTTCAAGCAATCGATGCGCCTTATCTTTCAAAATCCAATCAAACTCTCAAACAAAAATAAATGCTTAAGAATTTAATTCCATTGGTTAATTCGAACCCAAAACACCGGTCACTTGACCCTTGACCTTCATATCATGCCTGAACCACACTTGCACTTCTTGACCAGAACTTCAACTTTTGATATTCAACCCACAATAACTTGTCACTTAAGCACCAAGAACAATGTCTTGATCATCATGAACCCTCAGCCTCATTTCTTGTGCCCAAACTCCACATTTTCCAATTTAAACTTCAAACTCTCGACTAAATGGTTTAGAGACTTTAAGAACAAAACTTGAAATGCGAGGAGATGACACTCTTAACCTAATGCACTGAGCTTTGAGCCATCTTCGAGGCAGACGAGAGAAACATCTTTACAGAAACAAAAAACTCGAAACCCTTGCATCTTTATCGGCACACATAGGGAAATAAACCCTAATCCAGGCTCTGATAAATTTGAGCGAGAACCAACCTTGTAACGTGATGACAAAATTCATTCCACGATCCAATAATCAAGAACCAGATGCGTTTCCTTTTTACCTGATAAGAAAACCTCAAAACAAGATTAGACATAAAGAGGGTGCAGCCCTAAAACTTCAAACCAAAGCGCCTGATTACCTGAGATGCGGGATATGTAAATGACTGAATGATAAAATGATGCAACTGGAATGCAAAATTCAAAGCTAGACAAAAAGGTAAAATAGATATGGCAAATTTGGGGTACAACACTTATGGTAAAGGAATTGGTGTTGTGATTGTCACTCCATAGGGATCGCACATTCCTTTTACTGCAAGGTTGACATTTGATTGTACTAATAATATGACAGAATATGAGGCTTGTATCATGGGTCTCGAGGAAGCTATTAGTCTCAAATAAAATTCTAGATGTGTATGGTGATTCAACTTTGGTAATAAACCAGATTAAAGGAGAATGGATACTCGTCACCCCGGCTTGATCCCATACAAAGATTATGCTAGAAGGTTGTTACCCTTCTTTAATAAAGTTGAATTCCATCACCTTCCTAGAGATGAAAATCAAATGGCGGACGCTCTGGAAACTCTGGCTTCTATGTATCAGGTGAATACTTGGAATGATATACCTCGAATTATGGTTCAGCGACAAGATAGGCCCGCTCATGTGTTTAGAACAGAAGAGGTAGCATATGAGAAACCTTGGTATTATGATATCAAGCATTTTCTTCAGACTGAGGAATACCCGATTGGTGCTTCGAATAAAGATAGAAAGATATTGAGAAGATTGGCTAGCAGTTTCTTCCTTAGTGAAAATGTGTTGTATAAGAGAAATTATGACATGGTCTTGCTCAGATGCGAGGATAGACACGAAGCAGACATGTTGATGCATGAGGTTCATGAGGGTTCATTTGGCACTAATACCAATGGACATTCGATGGCTAAAAGGATGCTAAGGGTAGGTTACTATTGGCTGACAATGGAATCTGCTTGTTTCAAATTTGCAAAGAAGTGTCATAAATGACAGATTTATGCAGACAAGGTTCATGTACCTCCGACACTTATCAATGTGATCTCCTCCCCATGGCCTTTCTCTATGTGGGGTATTGACATGATTAGAATGATAGAATCCAAAGCTTCGAATGGACACCGTTTTATCTTGGTAGCAATTGATTACTTCACTAAGTGGGTGGACATTGCTTCATATGCTAATGTTACCAAGCAGGTGGTTGTATACTTCATTAATAATAATCTTATATGTCGGTATGGTGTGCCGAACAGAATCATCACTGACAATGGCTCGAATCTGAACAACAAAATGATGACGGAACTGTGTGAAGAATTCAAGATTGTCCATCACAATTCATCTTCGTATAGGCCAAATATGAATGGGGTTGTTGAAACTGCTAATAAGAATATCAAGAAAATTATCCAGAAAATGATTGTTACTTATAAGGATTGGCATGAAATGCTCCCTTTTGCTTTGCATGGATATCGAACATCTGTCCTCACTTCAACAGGAGCAACCTCGTTCTCCCTTGTGTATGGAATGGAAGTTGTGCTCCCAATCGAGGTTGAGATTCTCTCTTTGCGTGTGATAATGGAAACCAAGTTATCAGAGGCTGAATGGGTCCAGAACAGGTTTGACCAATTGAATTTGATTGAAGAGAAGAGAATGACAACTTTGTGTCATGGCCAGTTATATCAGAAAAGGATAAAGAAAGCTTTTGATAAGAAGGTCAAACCTCGTGAATTCAGAGAAGGCGACCTCGTGCTCAGGAAGATCATGTCTTTTAACGTTGATTCTAGGGGCAAGTGGACTCCCAATTTTGAAGGCTCATATGTTGTCAAGAAAGCCTTCTCTGGCGGTGCATTAATTCTTGAAACTATAGATGGCGAGGAGTTCCCACGTCCCATGAAAGATGATGCAGTCAAGAAATACTTCGCCTAAAGAAATAAAAGAACAGCTCGCTAAGTTGAAAACTCGAAAGGGCGGCTTAGGCAAAAAAGAGCATCTCGGTAGGCCGAAAACTCGAAAGGGCGGTCTAGGCAAAAATTAGAGACATAAACAGAATAAATTTCCCGCTAAGTTGAAAACCTGCAAGGGCAGCTTAGGCAAAAGTTAGGGACTTTCTTGGCAATTAACTACATCAGACAAGACTTGATCGTTGAAGCAACAATCTTCTCGGATCCTCATCATACTTCAACGGAACTGCTGCTCAGGATTTCAAAAGTTGTTAGAGGGGATAGTGGTCATTGTATCTCAATGTATCTTTTCCATTATATATTACCATTTTCTGAACTTTGTAATTATCCATGGAGTCTCGCCATTCGCATACTACCGTTCTATTAATGAAATTTGAGCTTTTACCCAATTCTTTGTATTTCTTATTTTATTTAGCCTGCAAAGACTCCATTTATTATTGATACTAACTTTCAAAGCGAAAAGATTGAATAACAAGATTGATTTACAAAAAGAATTTACAATTTTCCTTTACTTTAAAATTTGTGATGCATGAGAGAAAAAACAACAAAAGTGGTGATCCCAGTAATGGACGAGCTCCAGTTGCTTTTAAGAAGTTTTGTTTCTCGGAGAAGTTTTGCTCAAGATGTTTCACTGTATAGGGTTTGTAACTCCAGTATCCCCGGTCAAGTTTTGGTTCATTTATCTTCTTCTCTGAGTTTGCAAGATATGAAGATTCAATCCAAGATTTATCCAATGAAGGTTTCGTTTGTTTAAGAGAAGTTCTTTTAAGAAGTTGATACGATAATTACTCTCGAAGAACACATGCCTCAGTTTTCCCCAGTGAAGAACGTATGTTGGTTTTCCCTTTGTGAATATGGTGTTGATCTCCCCAACGAAGTCTGCACGAATCCCCCAGTGAATGTTTCGATGATTGGATGTCCATCTGCTCTACTTGAAATTGATTTTTCAAATCCCCAATAGAGGCATTACTTTTGAAAATACTTGACCCCTCGTTAAAGTCTGAGTGATATTCCTTGGAAAAACATGGGAGAGGATGTTGTATCTCTGTATTTGTACTGTTTAGTCGCTATGTTTTGTTTACTTCTGAATTACGTTTCTCCCCAATAAAGTTAAACAAGGCAGTAGGTTTTGTTTCCTCAATTGGCGCTTACTTTTTCTTGGATTGTTCATCTTGGATGTAATTTATCCGAGTGTTGATTGTGCCCGAGTTGGTTTTGCCTGTTTACTCCCAGTGTTATATATCTGTTTTGTCAGCATATGCGTGATAACACTCATACATTTATACATACATCATGCATAGCTAAAATTGGAAAATCATCGCTCATTCACATTCGTTAATATTTTGTTGACATATTACCCTGTTTTATAGATGTTATGTTGTCCTCTCTCTAACAGAGTGTTGGCCTTAAGCAGAAGGGGTATATTCTTTCAATTTACCCACTGAGTTATCCCTCGTGGAAGATTTTAACTTCAGCCTTCTTGTACAACTCTTTGTTTGGATGATTTGGGTCTCCCTCTAGAGTTTATTTCTCAAAGGAAGTGTTTCGTACAACTGTCTCATTCCAATTTATTTCTGGTTTAAAGTTTTTATCCTCAGAAATATTATTACTTTGGATTTCCGCAAGCTTCGAGCATTGGTTTTAGGATGTGCATTTATTTTGCACGAGAAGACCTTTATCTCCTCAAGCAGGAATGTATTGGCATTTCCCCAGGAAGGCATATTTATTTCGTTAGAAAGTCATTTTTTTACAATCCTCTATAACAGCAAGTGACGGGTCTCTTTATTTGAGCAACCTGTACTTCCCTGTAAAAGTCGACGTAACTGTTTTTTGTTATCTTCTTTATGAGTGGATAGTTTGCAGTCCGTTGCCAAATTACTTCAGTGGATGGCAAGACTTTCAATATCGCAGAGACAATTCATTATGAAATCTTTACAAGTGGTAGTCTTGTTATTTGAGACATCTTATATTTTACCCTTTCCAGGCAGAATGCTTTGGTTAAAGAAGAAGTTGAGACTCGTTCTAGGTGAAATGACAGAATTTTGGGGAAACTTGTTATCTTTTTGCTACATTCAGTGAACGTTGGTAGTTCATCATCAGTGAATGGCGGTGCTATGATATATTTTCTCTCTACCTTCAGTGAAAGTTAGTAGGTCACCTTTAGTGAAAGTTGGTGATTGTTATCTTTTTGCTACCTTCAGTGAACAATGGTAGTTCATCGTCAGTGAACGGCGGTGCTATGATATATTTTCTCTCTACCTTCAGTGAAAGTTGGTGATTGTTATCTTTTTTCTACCCTCAGTGAATGTTGGTAGTTCATCGTCAATGAACGGTGGTGCTATGATATATTTTCTCTCTACCTTCAGTGAAAGTTGGTCGGTCACCTTCAGTGAAAGTTGGTGATTATTATCTTTTTGCTACCCTCAGTGAATGTTGGTAGTTCATCGTCAATGAATGGAGGGGCTATGATATATTTTCTCTCTACCTTCAGTTAATGTTGGTAGGTCACCTTTAGCGAAAGTTGGTGATTGTTATCTTTTTTCTACCTTCAGTGAATGTTGGTAGTTCATCGTCAGTGGACGGCGGTGCTATGATATATTCTCTTTCTACCTTCAGTGAAAGTTGGTAGGTCACCTTTAGTGAAAGTTGGTGATTGTTATCTTTTTGCTACCCCCAATGAACGTTGGTATTTCATCGTCAGTGAACGGCGGTGCTATGATATTTCTTTTCCTTCTACCTTCAGTGAACATTGGTAGCTCACCGTCAGGGAACATCGGTGTTGTTATTTCTTTCTTCTTTCTACCTTCATTGAACGTTGGTAGCTTCGCCTTCAGTAGAAGTTGGTGTATCCTTTGGCCATTTCATCATCCTCTAAGTCAGGACTTTTGATCCAACAATGATTTATTTTCCTGGTCGGGTTTCTCTTTTGTTTATGTATTTCCTTTGCTACATCCCTAGTGGTGTTTTGCGTCTCTTTGGTTTTGTTCATATGCATTCATGCTCATAAGCATTGCATGGCATCTTAGGGCCAAAAATAGGGTTTGTTTTATATTTAAGTATATTCGATCGCATCGACACGAAGATTTTCAACCTTCGTATCTCTGGATAGAAGAAACTTAAATAAGGGCAGTTGTTGTACCCCAATTTTTTCCCTAAGATCCCTTCATCATACCATGTTGATTCAATCACAATAAGATCACATTAGGGCTTTTGGTTCTCCCCTTATCTTTAGTTTTTCTCTTTCAGGAATCACCAAGCCCCTTGACTTGTTTTCTTTTGTGATCATGAATATCTTTGTCTTGATTTTTGCTTTTAATTAATAAATTACAATGTTGGTTTGTCTTACTTGTTAATGATGTAGGTAAAGGCAATGTGGCTTAGCAAGTTGATCCCTAGGTTCATGAGTTTATTTCCATGCCCAAGTCATTAAAGCTTGAGAAGTTCAAACCTCACCATTGGATTTGTTTTGGAAGAAATGGCATGGCAAGGTTATTTTGGTTCAATACATTCCAAGATATCATGATTGATCCAAAAGTACAAGGGGTTGATTGAAGAAGTTGTCATGCTTGGATAAGGCCTTATTCCCATTGGTCACAATTGCATATTTCTCTCAATTATCAAGATATGGAAGTGGTTTTGGTGGCTATAAGTTCTCATTTTCATCCTCAACAACCTCTATTTACAAAGCATTTGTGTTGGAGCAAGAAGGTTGTTCAAAATTGTCAAAGTTCCTCAAAGCATTTTCTTGATCTATGAGCTAGGTTTTTGAACTTCAAAGAATCATATCTTGCTCATATTTTGGTATTTTTTAGTGATTACAAAAACATCCTTCTCTTTAAAGGGTTATCAACAAATCACTTCAAAAGTTTCAAGGAGTTTTCATGTGGAAGAAGCTTGATGGTGAAGAAAGATTACAAGTCCTCCATATGAACCCCCAATTTCTCATGTGTGACTTCAAATGATCATAACTTGGTCAATTTTTATCACCTTGAACCCATTATTTTTCCATAATGATCTTGAGGATGTGAACTTCATGCCTTCTTTTATGTGCAAAGTGATAAAATGGATGGAACATGCCCTAAGGATACAAAAGATTATAGGTCATTTCATGATTTTTTACCAACTTCAACAATTCATAACTCTCTCAATTTTTGGAGATTTTGAATGGTTCAAGTTTCAAAATGTCATTAAAGAGGTCTATTTCATGACTTTTTTTTGTCAAGAGCAAATTTCAAGTGGAAGACCATGTTTGGATGCAAAACATTTTAGGTCACTTTTGAAGAAAATTTTTAAATATTTCTAAGTATGAAAAGTCAACTTCTTTTTCCCAACTTTGACTCAATGAAACTTTCAGCCCAAGCATCCATTTTATTCTATTCTTTTTCCAATGCAAATCTTGTAATCTCATCTTTCTAAAGCATCATAAATCATGCCCTAAGACCCCTTGAGATGAGAATGCCACTGATTTGAACTTGGTAACTTGGAACTGAAATTTCTTCAAAGGTCAGAAGTTGAAATCATTGGTTTAGCTTCTAAACACTTTTTTTATGCGGGTTTTTGCCTCTAAACATGTTTAATGAACTTCCAGAAGTGATTAGCACAACAAAATGCGCGTTTTGGTTGAGTTTTGATCAAATTAGAAGTCACACTTTTCTTGTTTGCAACTTCACACAATTTCCCTCCAAACTTCATCATTTCACACGCTTGGACATTCCATTTAATTCCCTATAAATAGAGGGTTATCCCCCATTCATTTCCTCAAGCTTGGATAGCCAGAAACAACCTGCCAAACTTGTTCCATAACTCAAAATTCTGCAACTTCAAAATCTATTTTCAAGCCTTTTTCAATCCATTTTTTCTATCAATTTACCTTCCTTGATCTTCCCTGAAGCTAACCATATAATTACATTCAAGAATCGTGCCCTATATTGCTCCATAGAAGTCCTGTTTCAGAGCTCTGCAACTCAACTTCAATAGATAGATTCCTTCATCAATTCTTCAAAACTTTGATATCATTGTGATGCTCTCATTCCACTGGTTCTAGTCGCAACACTTACTTTCATCTGGAAACTTTTTTTGACCATGAAATTTCAAATCCCTTTTCAAAACTTTCTTTCCAAATTGCTTGAGCTACAGTTTATATAAATTTATTGCGAAGGTGTGGTTGTCTTCGTCTTGAAGAGACGAAGCAAATGGCATAGGTCTCGTGCTCTAATTTCAAAGATTGAGCAACTTGGTTTTGGGACTGGCTGGAGGTCGAAGATGACTAACGTGTCATCCTTCAACCAATGAAACAACTCCATTTGGATTTTTTGAATTTCTGATTTACATTTGATTCAGTGCTTTATTCACTAATGACCATGATATGCACAGCAAGCCAGATCCCTTGGATTTGATTACTAGCGCGTTTTGACTCTCATCTAATGGTCCACATATTTTTTACTTTATTTTTCTTTTCTGATTTTTATATTTAATTGTTTTAAATTTCAAAAAATCATAGAAAAATTATTTAGTCAAAAAAATCTGAAAAAATTATGAAAAATATTTTTGATTTTTCTCTTTCTGATTTTTACTTTTTCACAATTTTATTTTGTGTTTTGTTATTTTTTATAAACTTTCACTTTATTTGATTTGTTTTAAATGTTTAAAAATACTTTTATGCATTTTTTAATTCTGAAAAAATTATAGCATGATCCAATGATATTGTGACAAATATTGGTGAACTCATTTATTTTTTATTTCTGACTTTGTTATTTTTTTTACCATTTTTTGGTTTATTTTACTCATTTCTTTTAATTTTAAAAATAGTTTTTGACTTTAAAAAATTATCAAAAAATTTATAAAATCATTTTAGTTCATTTCTTATTTTTCTATGGTCTTACTTTTTGTTTCTTGATTAATTTAAATATAATTGATATTTTTCTCTTTTATTTCTATTTTAAAACTTTTTTAAAACTTTTTTTAATGTATATATTAAATGCAATATCATTTTGTGATTATTTTCTGGCTGATCTTGGGTTGAATTTTTTATTATGAGCTTTGTTAACATCATTGGATCCATGGTGTTGAGTTTAACTCCATAAAAATGGATGAATTATTCTAATAATAATTTAATTAAAAGTTTAATTCAAATGTGGTTTATTTGTCTCATCCCCTCCCCCTTCATCTTATTCCCCTTTTCTCATTGTATTACATGTTATGGGATAATGATCTCTATATCATTTATCCAAACATGAAATACATAAATTGTTATTGACCGGCCTTAAAATATGTGCGACTTCTATATAAGTCCATTTACGATTGCTTAACATAGCGCTAAATTTTGTCCTTATTCGAATAAATGATTATTCGTGGTCCAAACCTTTGTTTGTAAGCCCAAGTATGTTAATTTGATCTCTTTGATCCAATAACCTTGAGATTCATTGTGTGGAGGCTTTGGTTCTACCAATCCTCTAATGGATCTACAACACTTTTGGTCAACGCGGATCACTTAAAGATCGTTGATCATTAAATGGGACTTTTGAGGATTCCAAATGGATGATATACTAGACAAAAAGCAAATGCAACTTGTTGTATGGAGGCTTTGGTTCTATCAATCCTCTAATGAGTTCCAAATACAAGTTTCAAGATGGTCATCCAACTAACCACTAATTATTAAATTGTTTTTACTTTATGCCCTTTTACTTTTTATGCTTTATGTACCATTTACTTTAAGCATTACATTTCATGTCATTTTTATTTTGCTCACTTGAGCCTTTTTCTTTTCTCTCCTAAGACACCTAATAATCAATATGAACCATAAAAAAACTTTAATGATACTTGGACTATTTGGTTACTCTCCTTGGCATTATGGAGTATTGGACTTCTTGGACTTAGGATTAGAAACCTTGGCCTATGTTGGAGACCTTGTGACTTTAATTGATATTTTGTCTCGAGTTCTTGAGGTTTACCTTAAGACATTGGGTTGTTTGTTTGTTTTGTGTGCAGGTTATTGTGATTACATACTTTTTTTATAATCTGAAATTCACCCGTATACAGCCGTTACTCTGCCGAATTTTTTTATGAAGACTTAATACACTTGAAGTTTGGTTCTCTCAAGAGGTCTAGTATCTTTGCTTGCCTGGTTTCAATCCAAAGAATGAGAATTCTATCTTGGCTCATAATGTCAAGTATTGGCTACTTGTTGGTTATATGGTCCTTATCCCTAGCTTTTACCTTATGCTTTAGGATGGTCTCTTCTTCTCCTCCCATCTTCTTTAATTTCAAAAAATCTTCTTCCTCCTTTTGAAAACTCTTCTTGTTTTTTAACTTGAACCACTTTCATAATAAACTTGGACTTAGATCCATGCATTTTCAAAAACATTTTCATAAATAAACTTAAATAAATTTAATAATATCTTGACATTTTTGTGAGAAGACTAAAAGTCAATCAATCTCATCCAAACCATTTTGCTATTTTGGCTCTTATCTTTAAAACTTTTCTCAAAAGATTAGACTCTTGTCAATCCTTGTAGTGATGCAAACAACTATACTTCTACAATATGTAGTAAAGAGAGATATTTTCCACTTGGTTGTTGAGTGAGGCATTGTTGATTTTAAAATCCAAGCCATATCCTCCACTTTGAGATGATGAAAATTCTCCTTTCTCATGGTTGTGGGTAGTAAGTATGTTTTCTACACGGACAATGACAATGATGTCTTATCTCATAAAATTAACCAACACACTTGTGTTTTAAAATTTTCAAAGGTGAACTACGTGTACCCTGATTCCCTATTACACTAAAGGTGGTACATAGGCACTAAAGATACGCAACTGCGGCGGGTGCAAAAATCATAAAAAATATATTTCTTTTCTCACCTTCACCATCTATTTTACATATAACATTTTATAGCCAAAATATAAAGATTTTACAAAGAGGTTCCTGCATAACCAACCCCCTTACCTAGAATATTTCCCCCTCTTTTTGGGTTATTCGCTCTTTTCTCATTCCTTTGGAAACAATAAAGCGCGGTGACGATTTTTATTTTGATTTGTACAACTCTAGTCAATCCAATGGCTTAGTCTTAAACATTTATACCGCTACACTGCCTCGGTAAACGATCTTAGTACCTTAGGATAATTGCTAAAGTGTCATACGAATTGCCTTCGTGATTGTACGATGACCCACGTCTGTCCCTTAAAATATCCAATGATAGGGCTACCTACTAACTAATGGTAGGATATCACTATCTAAAGGAAATTAGGAAAAGAACAAAGATCTTTTGAGTAGGCAGATAGCTCTTAGTCGCTTGCTCACAAACAAAACTTTTATCACATATACACTCTATTTTCTAAAAAATAATTTCAAAGACCAAACATTTTGTATGCATTCTCAATGATACGAGAATCATTACAAAGTTTGTCGAACTTAGGCATCTTTTCAAAAATATTTTCAAACACGTATGCAAAAGTATTTTCAAAAGTGAGCTAGCAACTAAGAGCCCATAGATAACTACAGATGAAAAGGGGGCTAACACCTTCCCTTTTTCATAACCTACCCCCCTTACTCGGAAAAATTCTCGAAAGGTCTTTCCTGTTCTTTTCACCCTTTCCTTTATTGGATAAAACAAAATTCGGTGGTGACTCTTGTTATCCACAGCATATGCAATAAAATGCAAAACCAAAAGTCAGTTCTCCCACCGTATTACAGAACTAGAGACTCTGCTAGAGAAACAATTAAAGTGGGGTTACCTTAGATATAGTTCACATTTAAAATACTCTCATTGTTTGATTTGCCTAGTTTATGTTTAAGAGTTATTTAGGTTATTCTTGTATAGATCTTATACCCGGATCTGGGGCATTTTAGGTAAGTAGCAATAGATCTTTAAAATTGTACAGCAAACACTGATACGGTTAAAGTGATGGATACGTTAGTGCGACACATTGGTTGGTGTCGGTGTCCCTTGAGTTAAGTCAAGGAGAATGCTGGGCTACCACGTGGTGTCATAAAGCACTAACTGACCGTAGAACCTTAGTTGACACGACTTAGCCATTAGAAAGTAGTGAGGTATTTGGCTTTGGTGCAGACTGAAGTTGGTTGATACTTGATTATACACTCATTGAGGTTGGACTCTCGGGATATTTCGGTCGCAAATCAGATGCTTGTGCTGAAACAATGCCCGAGAGAAAGATCAGTGATATTGAGATTCCTAGAACCCGGTTACTTTCTTTTAGGATAGGTTGAGCAATCTAAAACTTCAAGAGGGTACTTACCTACAAAATCCATGCATTCTTAAACCTAAGGCCTTGTGTGTTTTTCTTGTGTATGACTAAATTGTTCAAACATAACCTCATAGCATCATAACATCATAACATATCATTTTTTAACCATTTCAAGGACCAAGGGATTTATCTTTGTTCAGTTTTGCAGGCTATGGCCTCCACTCGCAGAAACACTATTCGGGTCAACTTTGTAAGGGTGCCACCTCAACTCAAAGAATTAATCTCAAGGGTCCCCTAAATTTCTCCATTTATCAAATGGCATGGTCGACTACTCAGTCTAGTTACCCCAGGTTTTGACGAAGACATGATGAGTGTCCTCTTCTAGTTCTTTGATCCAGCATATCACTGCTTCACCTTTCCTGATTATCAGTTGGTACCCACTATGGAAGATTTCTATCAATTACTGGGAGTACTTTTTCTTTATTAGATACCCTTCACCAGTTTAGAAGAATATCCGAAGTCAGAAGTTATTGCAGCAGCCTTATATCTGAAGCGGTCCGACATTATATCCAAATGCGAAACAAGAAGCGGAGTCAAAGGTTTTTTGGCTAAATTTATGATTGAGAAGGCTCAGCTATTTCTGGATACCATGAGTTTTCAGGCTTTCGAATATATCTTGGCTCTTCTAATCTATGGGTTGGTATTATTCCCTAATCCATACCAACTAATAGATGTGAACACCGTCAAAATTTTCCTTGCTCGTAATCCTGTGCTACCTTGCTCGGAGACATTTTGCATTCTCTTCACACTCGTACTATGAGGAGGCGAGGAACTCTCATGTGTTGTATTCCTCTGTTATCTAGGTGGTTTATTTCGCACCTTCCCTGCTTAGTAATAAAGAATGAACAAGATTTTAGGTGGTCACAAAGATTAATGTCACTTTCTCATACAGATATCTACTGGTGTTCCCGATCTCATGAGGACATCACTATCATTGATCGCTACTAGGAATTACCTAATGTTCCACTCCTTGGCATTAGGGGATGTATTACTTACAACTTTTCTTTGGCTCTACGTCATTTTGGTTACGCTCTAAGAAATGGTCCTTATAAAACACTTATCCAGGATATTATGTTCGATTACGAAAATGATCCGAAAGGTTATCGTTGGAGGTTTATACATGCTTGTGGAATGGTAAGCAAGATTGATATTAAGGCTTTAGGGTAGAATAATTCCATCCATATGGATCCTTATCTCAAATGGGTACGAGCTCGCGCTCAAGACCTTATAATTCCATATCCAACTATCCTACCAGTAATCATGGAGCCTGTTGCCGAAAGAGACGTTTCTTGCACCATCCTCCATCCAGACATGCCTACTAACCTTGAGGAATTGCAAAAGTCCTGGATTCAACTCAAAGAAGAATGGGACACCTTTGAGACTCAACTATATACAAGTGAAAATAAAGTGTTGAAGCTCACAAAGCAACTTCACAGGGAGCATGGCCTTAATGCATACATCAATATGGGAGACTTGATTCTTAGGTTTTTAGGAGTTTACTTTGTAGTCTCTTTGAGACCCTCTTTTCATTGTAAGCCTAAAAGGAAATTGTAATTTGAACTTTTCTAATAAAATCTTTGTTTATGTTTCCTCTTGGTGAGAAAATTTAAATCTCCTAAGATCCTTGAAATCATTGCATTTACATATCATGCATCATTTCATAACAGTTTTGTCATACAGGTTTCTCATTTTCTCGCTGTTTATTTCAGCAGAAAAATGGCCCTCGAACAAACTGTCAAGGATCTCCAAGCTCAGCATGCACAATTCCAAGAGACTCTTATGAATCTGGAACAGAGGAAGAAAGAGTTGTTGGCGCATATCGCCAAGAAAAAGAAGACCAAGAAGCCAACTGTTGTCCTCAATATGGGGAGAAGGTTCAAAGGTCTTGCTCAACCAGTCCAAGTGGATGATGTATCCTATGAAGAAGACGACAACCAGAATGAAGATGGTAGAAGCATCAAGAATGAAGTAGGGAAAAATCATGGTTATCAGAATGCTCATGAAGATGAAGACTACTCTGATGAACAATATCCTCCTGCAGACGACAAGTACAAGCAGTTGGAAGATAGACTCAAGGCTATGGAAATCCAGAAGGTGCCTGGATTGGACTTTGGTGAATTAGGTCTGGTTTCGGGGGTGGTCATCCCACCTAAGTTCAATGTCCTTGTCTTTTATAAGTATGATTGGGCCTCTTGTCCTAAACTCCATTTGAGGTCGTATGTTCGGAAGATACAACCTCATACTGCTGACCTGAAGTTATGAGACCATTTCTTCTAAGAAAGTTTGGCTGGTGCTCAACTAGAATGGTTCTATCAGCTAGAGGCAACCAACATTCATATATGGGATTACTTGGTTGTTGCTTTCTATAAGCAATATCAATATAACACTGACCCGACACCAACTCGAGTGCAACTGCGAAATGTGTCCATGGGCTCTAATGAAGGGTTTAAGGAATATGCACAAAAATGGAGAGACTTAGCTGGAAGGGTGCAACCTCCCTTGACCTGATCGGGAAATGGTGGGTATGTTCATGGGCACTCTAACAAGCTCGTTCTTTAATATATTGATTAGAAGCTCATCGTCTGGTTTTACGGAGATGATTTTTACTGGAGAAATATTGAAAGCAGTATCAAGGGTGGGAAGGTCCCGATGGCTACATCTTTTAATGTTGTTAAGAAGCCATTTAGAGGTAAAAAGGAAGTCAGTGCTATCTATGGCCAGAGGAGTCATAGTAAAAGTAATCGCCATCAGTCTGTGGGAGCAATGTTGATTTCTAATTTGACGCCTGCTCAACAACAACAGCAGGGTAACCGACAAAGGCAAGATGCTTCGTCGAGGAAGTTTACCAAAATTGGCATGCCTTTGTCTCGGGCATTACAACATTTGTTGAAGGTTGAACTCATTTCATTGTGGGGTCCTCCTCAAAATACCAACACCTCCTCTCCAAAGTATAATCCAAATGTGAGGTGTGCTTATCATTCAAATAGTCTTGGGCACGACACCAACAATTGCTAGGCTCTAAAGAGCAAGATTCAGAATATGATCGATAAAAAGGAAATTGAGTATGATCCTTTGGAGACTCTAAATGTGATCATTTCACCTATGCCCAAGCATGACAAGGGTATAATTGCTATTGAAGATGTGTTGTATATTACCTCTGTAAATGATGTGGTTACTCCCCTCTCTACAATCAAGAAGAATTTGTTACAAGCCGGTTTATTTCAGTGTTATACTAAAGAATGTTATTGTTGTGCAGTCCAACCCAATGGTTGCGGGTCACTGGAGGAAGGTGTTCAGTGCCTGATGGATTAGGATGTTATTCTAATTGAGAAAATTCCAAATTTGTGCCAAGATTTGTCTGTTATCTCCAGTACTCCTTTCAGGATCCCTTCCAAAGGTCCCATAAGGATTACTACCAAACCTAAAGTTGCACCATTAATCATTACAACACTTGGGCCCATCTCGTACTCCTTAGAAAAGGTTGTTCCATAGAATTATGGGTCTGATGTACATTTTCACGGTATAAAACAAGAGTTGTATGACGAAGATGATAAAGAGGTTGATCCCATCATTGTCAATATTGCACGGACTAGCAAAATTACAAGAATCGAAAGGATTTTCTCCTCGAAAATCTCTCCACCTGCTCAAGCTATGGTTACCAAGACAACTGCTGAGGCTCGGGGTAAAGAGCCAATGATAGAGCCTGCATAGACGGAGGCGCCGAAAGAAGTTATGGTCAAGGATACCTCTGGACAGGATTTGGAAGAGGTTTTGAAGATCATTCAAAGAAGTGATTATAAAATTGTTGAACTACTAGGACGTACCCCGTCTAAAATCTCCATGCTATCTTTATTGTTATGTTATGAGGCCCATGTGAAGGATTTAGTAAAGTTCTTAAAAACCGCTCATGTGCCATAGAAAATTTTGGCTGATCAATTTGGAAGCTACATGGCTAGTCTAACAACAAATAATGGTTTGGGTTTCTCCGGTGCTGACTTGACTCCAGAAGGGAGAAATCATAATAGGACCATGTATGTCTCCATTGAATGTAGGGGCACTATGTTGGCTCATGTGTTAATTGATATTGGCTCTTCTCTTAATGTTCTTCCAGAAGGTGCTCTTGGCATATTAGATTGTGAAGGGGTTGTGCTGGAGCCCAGTAATATCATAGTTCGAGCCTTTGACGGATCCAGAAGAATGGTGCATGGAAAAGTGGACCTCCCAATCAAGGTAGGTTCACAGATATTTGAATCCACTTTCGATGTAATGGACATCCGACCGGCCTATTCTTGTCTATTGGGACGCCCCTGGATTCATGGGGCAGGTGCTGTCACCTCCACCTTGCACCAGAAACTCAAATATCTGGTAAAAGGAAAAGTTGTTACTGTCTGTCGAGAAGAGGAGTATGTGGTCAGCCACCTCAATTTGTTCCTATACGTGGAGATATACGAAGAATTTATTGAAACACCATGTCAAACCTTTGAAGTGATTTCCCCTGCTGCCGTTGAAGATGTTTCTGCCATTTCGAAGATCACCAAAACTCCACACAAGATGGCTTCCTTGAAATATGCCAAGGCTACTATAGAAGAAGGTGGTAGTACTATTTTGGGTCAACTTCCTGATATCCCTTATAAATCTAACAAGTTTGGTCTGGGCTTTAATGTAGAAGATCAGAGGGTTGTTCGTTACGCTCGTGATGGGAGACCTCCGTTCCATATCAGCAACAACGGGGTCAACGCTATAGAGGACGCTAGCAGTGATTGTGATTTCAACAGCTGGATATTCCCTACCATTGGTGATGGACTTGATAATTGGAAGGCAGAAGCCATATTTCCTATATCCTTTAGTCAGAAGTAATAGCTATATTCATGTATTATTGTTTTCAAAATATTTTTTTCTATGTAATAAATACTGACTTTAAAAACCTTGTGTCTTACCCGGGGCACAATGGTTCATTTGTTAAGGGTTGATAATTCATAACATTGTTCATTCAATAAAAACATTGGACATTTTGCATGCAAATTTTGTGATCTCTGTATTTCTTTTTTATTATTGCATTTTCAAATAGCTATGTGTTCTTACACACACCCACGCACTACATTGCAGATCCTTATCCACTATAGATCTCGTTGACGATAATTCTGCTATTGCCATATATGACTTCGAAAATTTGATCTACCAAGCCGAGAACGAAGGTGGGGAAGATTGTGAAATACCTAGAGAACTTTCCAGACTCTTAATACAAGAAGGAAAGGCTATCCAACCTCATGAAGAGCCAATCAAAGTGGTAAACTTAGGTTCTGACACTGACAGAAAAGAGGTCAGGATAGGCGCCAACTTATAGAGCAGTGTCAAGAGCCGACTAATCCAGATGTTGCATGAATATGTTGAAATCTTTGCTTGGTCATACGAAGACATTCCAGGACTCGATACCGATATTGTAGTTCACCGACTGTCGATGAGGATGGTTGTGCTCCGATTAAGCAGAAGGTCCGTTGCATGCATCCTGAAATGTGAGAAAAGATCAAATCAAGGTCATGAAGCAATTCAACGCATGGTTCTTAGCAGTGATGCCGTATCCTTAATGGGTTTCTAATGTTGTTTCGATGCCAAAGAAAGATGGAAAGGTACGTATGTGTGTAGATTACATGAATCTGAACAGAGCAAGCCCCAAAGATGACTTTCCACTACCATATATTGATGTTTTGGTCGACAACACCACTTAGTACATCGTATTCTCTTTCATGGATGGTTTCTCACGTTATAATCAGATCAAGATGGCACCTGAAGACATGGAGAAAACCAAATTTGTCACACATTAGGTCACTTTCTGTTACAAGGTTATGCCTTTTGGGTTGAAGAACACCAGGGCAACTTATCAGCGTGCCATGGTAGCCTTATTTCACGACATGATTCACCATGAGATAGAGTTCTATGTTGACGACATGATATCTAGGTCACAAACTGAAGAAGAGCATCTTGATCATCTTCATAAATTGTTTGAAAGACTGAAGTATAAGCAAAGGCTAAATACGAACAAGTGCACCTTTGGGGTGAGATCCGGTAAACTCCTGGGTTTCATTGTCAACGGTAAAGGTATTGAGGTTGATCCTGCAAAGGTCAAAGCTATTCAAGAAATGTCGACTCCTCGTACCTAAAAGGAAGTCAGAGGTTTCTTAGGACGATTAAATTACATTTCCCATTTCATTTCTCATTTGAATGCTACTTGTGAACTTATCTTCAAGCTGATGAAGAAAGATCAAGTAGTAAAGTGGAACAACAAATGTCAAATAGCCTTTGATAAAATCAAGAAGTATCTACAAGAACCTATGATTCTGATGCCACTAGTTGAAGGAAGATCTTTAATCATGTGATTAACAGTACTAGAGAACTCAATGAGGTGTGTATCGAGGTAGCATGACGAGTCTGGTCGAAAATAGTATGAAACATACAACCTTAGAAAAAATTTTACCGACTGTGAAAAAAGATATTCACTTCTCGAGAAAACTTGTTACACTTTGGCATGGGCTGCTCGCCGACTAAGACAGTATATGTTGACCCATACTACCTTGTTGATCTCTAAAATGGATCCTATCAAGTATATATTTGAGAAGCCAGCTCTTTCCGGAAGAATAGCTCGATGGTAAATGGTCTTGATAGAATACAAAATTAAGTACACTACTCAAAAGGAAATCAAAGGAAGTGTACTAGTTAACCATTTGGCGCATCAAGCTGTAGACGATTGTCAGTCTATGAATTTCGAATTCCCGAATGAGAATATTATGCTAGTAACAGATTGTGAAAAACCTGGACCGTGTAAAGGACCTGAGCCAAGATCTCGATGGACTATGGTTCTCGATGGAGTTTCTAGCGCACTTGATAACGAAATCAGAGCTATAATTATCTCTTCTCAGGGTTGTCACACGCCCTTAACTACTAGACTTTGCTTTGATTGCACCAATAATATGGCTGAATATGAAGCGTGCATTCTGGGTCTTAAAGCTGCTATTGACCTAAGAATCAAATTCTTAAGCGTATATGGACACTCAGCCCTGGTGATCAGTCAGGTCAAGGGAGAATGGGATACGAAGCATCTGAACCTTATCCTTTATTGAGAACATGTGTTAACCTTGATTATGTATTTCGAGTAGATTACTTTTGAGCATATACCAAGAGAAGAGAATCAGTTGGAGACGCATTAGCTACCATGTCATCCATGTTCAAGGTCAGATGGGAAAATGAGGCTCCCAGAATTACAATTGAAAGATTCGACAAACTGGCACACTGTTACGAAATAGACACTGATGGAGTAAAGGAAAATCCTTGGTTTCATGAAGTGAAAAGGCACCTTGAAGCTTAAGAATACCCATAACGGGAATCGATCAATGACAAAAAATTACTACGGAGATTCTCGGCTAAGTTCTTCTTGAGCAATGGAATTTTATACAAGCACAATCATGATTCGACTCTGCTTCGTTGTATGGACAAGAAAGAAGCAGAAGAAATTATGCAAGATATGCACGAGGTGTCGTACCCCAAATTTGCCCTATCTCTTTTATTCTTGTCTGGCTTTGAACTTTGCATTCCATTCGCATCATTTTATTTTTCAGTCATTTGCATATCCCGCGTCTTAGGGAATCAGGCGCTTTGGTTTAAAGTTTTAGGGTTGCGCCCTCTTTACGTCTAATCTTGTTTTGAGGTTTTCTTATCAGGTAAAAAGGAAGCACATTTGGTTCTCGATTAGAGGATCATGGAATGAATTGTGTCGTCAGGTTACAAGGACTGGTTCTCGCTCAAATTTATCAGAGCTTAAATTAGGGTTTATTTCCCTTTGTGTGCCGGTCAGGATGCTAGGGTTTTCAGATTTTTGGTTTATGTGAAGATGTTTCTTTCGCCTGCCCCGAGGATGGCTCAGAGCTCAGTGCGTTATGTCAAGAATTCCACCTCCTCGCATTTCAAGTTTCTTCTTTAAGTCTCTAAGCCATTGAGTCGAGAATTTGGAGTTTGAATTGGCAAATGTGGAGGTCGAGCACTTCGGAAAATGAGGATAAAGGTTCATAATAATCAGGGCTTGTTTTTGTTTTTTAAGTTTAAAGTTATTGTGGGTTTGAATGTCAAAGTCATAGTTCTGTTCGAGAAGCGCAAGTGTGGTTCAGGCATGATTTTAAGATTAAGGTTCAAGCGACCGGTGTTGTGGGTTCGAATTAATCAGAGGAGGTAAATTCTTAAGCATTCATTTTGTTTTGTTTGAGAGTGTGATCAGAAGGCGCGTGTTGTGTTTGGAATACGAGTTATAACAATTATTCAGGATTTCTTGAGATTCAAGTTATTAAGTTGAGATGTATGTTCGAATCATTCAAAAAAGGAATTTCAGAATTTAAACAAGATCGAGAGTTGTTTGATTTCCATACGAGTAAATTCATTAAAAAAAAGAATATATCATTCAAGCTTTCGTATTCATTACATTTGTTTGAATTGATTACAAAGTGTAATGGAGAATGAATTACAGTATGGAATACAAATTACATTTTTTTGATTACAAAGAAAAAGAGAAAAAAATTGGTGTTTCTTCAAGTCTTCCTCTTCAAGTCATTCTTCCTCGCCTTGGTATTTTCATCGTTCGATCTCGCTTCAAATTGTCCAATAATTGTGCTCATGAAACAAGAAAAAGAAAAAGGGTTAGCGATCAAAACATGAAAAAAATTCAAATAAAGAGTTAATCGATTGCTTCGTCATCATGAGGGTTGGCCTTTAGGAATCAGTTAAATAGGGAGATGTTTTTATCATGTCTTAAGTTTTCTTCCAAATTGCAAATCACAAAGAGTTTTCTCTTTGGTTCACAAAAAAAGAAAAAGAAAAAGAAGAAAAGAAAATTGCAAAACATACAACGCACAAGGCAAAACACACAATAGACAAAAGCCAAAGTAGCATGGAAAGCAAGCAAGCCCAGCGCACAAACAGCCAAGGCAACAAGTCACAAGCCAAAACAAAAAGAAACTCAACTATGACAAAATATGCAGCAAGCAGCTGCAAGCCAATTAACAAAGCAAAACATGCAGCATCATTTTAAACCAAACAAATAAAATAGCCACAAGTCAAAATATTAGTGCAAGCAGCCAAAACTCCCTAGCATCATCATTTTCCAAATAAGCCAACCCTTCAGAACTTTAAGGAAAAAGCACAAAAGCTTTTTATCATGGAAAGATGAAAGAGGAAGAGGTATCACCTGCCAAAACCAAAACAGCAAAAAACTGCACCATACAGTCAACTTTGCACCAAAGTAGACAAAAAACAAAACCTGCACTTTAAAGGCACAATACAGCATCATAAATTGTTCAAAAACCTCATCCAACTTTCCCTCCAACTCCCACCTCTCAGCGGTTATAAAAAAAAATAGCCAAAGCAAAAGAGGGAGATAGATACGAAGCAACAAGAGTAACCCAAAAAATTTTTAGCAAGAACCATCTAGCCAGAAAAACAACAAAGAGAACATAGCTAACATAACAGACCTTCGTCCACCACATCAACATCATTCATACACCTTTTTCACCATCTCCATTATACAATAACACCTTTGAACCATCACTATGTTCATGGCCTGAAACCTGAAAACTATATGCCATACACATAAAACTCACACCAAAGTCATAAGCCGTTATACCTTTCTCCAATACTTTCCTTTGTTTCAATACCAAAAATTAGAAAAAAAATGCAACATAAAAACATACGACAAAGCAAGAAGAAGGAAAAGCATAGCAGCTCTTGTTTTCCCAGATTCCAGAAGCAACAGAAGAAGAAGAAGGTATTCGAACATACTTTCCCTTGAAGATCCATTGGAGAGTCTCCGATAGGTAAAACGAATCTTCCACCCTTTTGCATAAATCATTGTCTTGATAACTCTTTTGTTATTTGCTCATGTGCTTGTCCATGATCGTATTGTGTAGTTGGCTATGTCACTTACTGTAATAAAAGCAGAAAAAAATGTGAGTCTAGAAAACTGTTTCTTTTTTTGCTGTTACACATAAACCAGAAGATTAGAACTCAGCGAATAGATATTATAGCTAAGTTGTAAGAAAAGTGAAGAAGAATACCTTGAACATGACCAGGAGTCAACCGAACAAAATGAACCATTGTTGTTAAACCACTGTCCAGAGCAAATGTAAGAATAACTGTAACAGAACAAAAGAGTAAAGTTATAAGAAATTAGGGTTTGAGTAGAGAAATGTTTGAAACAACGATTAGAGATGCAGCAAAGAGATTGAAGCCAAAGTTGAGAGCGGTGACGCTCAAAATGCTATCGGAACAGAGACGATCGATTACCAGAGCCCTCTTTGATATCATTAAGCAGTACGGTCCAATCACTGTTTCTAATACATGGGAATGTGTCCAGGAAGTTGGACTGAAAGATTTGACAAACGAATCACATGAGAGTAGTTTTGAGATGGGTGACAGAGCGACAGAAGCTTCGTCTTGTTTGCAACCATGTAAGTGCTCATGGGAAATCCCTCTATACTACTTGGTTTGCCAAACCAGACGTTGTTCAGGCTGCAATAGCAACGCCGACAACTACTACAACACGAGACGCTTTGCAAGCAAGGCTCGGAGTCAGGGAACAGATGAACCTAAACTGAACGCGTTTCATAAGGGATCAATTGGGGGTGAATTTGTGATGAGGATTTTGTTGTGGATGGGAGAGGAAAAGGGTTTAGACAGGATGCGATAGAGAGGATTAATCATTTGGGGAGGGTTAACGAAAGGAAATAAGAAACTTCTTAGGAGGGAGGCGCTGGGGCCTCATCTGTTTTTAGGGTTTTGAAACCCATTTGCTTTGGGGTCGGACACGGGTCAGACCCGACCCGGTCCATATGGGTACATAATTTTTTTTCTCTTTTTGTCTTGTTTAACCCAGGCCTTGTTGGTTTCTTTTCTATAAAGCCCAATATCATTTCTCTTCTTTTAAAAACCCCTTATATTGTTTAATTCCGCCCATTTTTTTGCTTATTTTAAATTATTCTTTTGTCATTTTTGTTAATCAATGATAGTAATTAGTTTCATTAATTGATTTTATTTTATTTAATTAGTTTTATTTTAATTAGTTTTATTAAATATTTTTTGTTGACTTAATTTGCTTTGTGCAAATAACCATTTAATCATTTAATTTTGTTTTAATTATTTGATTTTATGCCCACATGAGCTTGTTATTTATTTCTACCATGATAAAGGTAATTGGGATTTAGTTTTCTCTCTTTTGTTTGAAATCTTAATAACATGTTCCATTACGTGACTCTATTTAAACGATTAAACCCCGTTTGATCGTTTTATCTCGAGTTAGACGTTAAACTCGAAACCATGTACGATAACTATAGGATAGAATTTTTCTCTTTCAAACAGTCAGCTTTAAGTCCATCTTTGCACGCAAACCATTAGGTTTCTAGTCTCCCTCTTAACCCTTTTCTTTTGTAATTAAAACTTAACATTCACAAATCAAAATCCAAAAACGCTCTTAATCATTACTTGAATTTATTTTAAAACTCGCAAAAATGCTCAACCAAGCAAAACTCCCCCAAGGGCATGTTATCTTCATTCTACCGCGATACCGGCCGTGCCTATTGCTAGAATACGTGCGTTAACATCGCCCACTAAAAAACACAAACAAATAAATCTTTTTCTAGAGGAACTACGGTGTTCTGATTCCTTCATTGGATACGTAGGCAAAGGGTCGCGAAACCCTCACGAACGCAATAATTAAAAACCATCCATTTCCCTTTAGCAGCCCTAGTTGTATAAATACACCCTTTAAGACAAACAAACAAAATGGATCCCGTTGAATACAACGGATGTGAGGGGTGCTAATACCTTCCCCTCGCATAACCAACTCCCTTACCCTTTCTATTGGTCGCAAGACCATCTTATCCATTCCCTTGTGGTTTTATCGATATTTCCCCTTCCTTCAGAATAAATAAAGTTCGGTGGCGGCTCTGTTTTCTGCCGGTAGCTTCAGCTGGCGACTATGCTGGGGACTTTTTAGAGAGTCTCTCCTAGTTTTGTTTTTTGTCTTTTGGGGTGTTTATTTATTTGCTTTATCTTGCTTTACTGTTTTATTTCTTTATTTTATTCTTTTGTATATATTGCATATATTGTTGCTACTCACATATTCTGGATACATTGTGATGTTGGGTTTGGTGTTTACTTTTGATAAGTCCTCTACTCGGACTTGGGTTACACATATGATTAGGACGGGCGGTATAGTCATGTTAACTTTGAGGGAGTAATCCCGAAGAAGGAGGCATGAAAATCCCCCACTCAGTGGAGGTCCCCTTGAAAGTAGTGATGTTTATCGAGTAATCGGGAAGACGTCGTTGCTTTCGACCTGGGAGCTCGAGAAGTTGAGAGTCGTAGAACCATTAACCCATCTTGGCCTTTTAGGTGCAATGCGGAGACTGTAATGGAGTAATACGGAAGTAGTTGTCACGCGATATTACGCTCGGACGAGTTTTTCCTACGAATATTACTGATTACCAAGTAATTGGGATGTCGGTAATATCCAAAGGAAGAGCGTAGACTTCGAGAACTCTGTAGAACCTTGTTCGGCAGGTGATAAACCCCTAGTACATACCTTGTGGGTGGTTACTTTGACTCCATGCCTGTGACGTCGAACTTTTGATCCTGTTACTTTCAGCCTATGTAACGGACTACGCAATGGTTATCCAAAATATGTGTAGATGAGACTTCATGCCATAGCATACCATGACATCATATCATCATGTATATATATCTCATATCTAGAGAAATCCAAAGACAAGTCTTGTTGATATAACTTTTCAAAAAAAGGAACTTTTAAAAAGATAGACGAGTCTTTGGGTCTCATTAGAAATGAAGATAAAGCATTCATCCATATTACCATGCATTCATTTTTTCACAACAAAAACTCATTAGGGTCCCCTTTCTCAGAATCCAGTAAACAGAAAAGACGACTCATCCACATCCTTACCGTACCAGAGGCAACCAGCAAAGGCTAATGGATCTTTTCGAAGAAAACCAGAATGCACTCTGTCGGTATATGGACACTATGGGTACTCGTATAGATCAACTCATGGAAACTTTGCATGTCGTGATTAAGGGTCAAAAAGAACTACACCAGAGTGTTGCCAAGCTTACTACTGTTGTTCCTTCCACTTCTGCTAATGGGAGAAATGACAATGCTAATGTCTGGACTCCTACCGGTGCTCCTAGGAATGATGTCGACGATCACCATGATGTTATTGATCTCGATGAACCTCAAGTGAATCTTGCTGCCGGGGTCGCCGAAACTGCGAAAATGTATCATGCTCTTGAAGAGCGACTTAGAGCCATGGAAGGTATCAAGGCTTCCGGATTCAACACTGCTGCAATGTGCCTCGTGCCTGGGGTAGTCATTCCTTCCAAGTTCAAAGTCCCAGAGTTTGACAAATACAAAGGCACTTCTTGCCCAGAGACACATCTCCTTTCCTATTGTCGCAAGATGGCGCCTTATGCTGGAAATGAACATTTGCTTATGCATTTCTTTCAGGACGGTTTGACCGGGGCATCATTATATTGGTATATGAAATTGGAAAGATCTCATGTCAGCAACTGGGGAGAGCTTGTTGATGCTTTTTTAAAAACACTACCATTACAATACTGCTATGGCTCCAAGCCGTACTCGGCTCTAGGGGATGGTGCAAAAGTCTGAAGAGTCTTTCAAGGAATACGCTCAGAGGTGGCGTGAACTAGCGGCAAGGGTCCAACTTCCTCTCTTGGATCGCGAGTTGATTGATTTATTTATGGTTACTCTACGAGGCCCTTATCTCCAGCATATGCTCAGTAGCACTTCTACTTCATTTTCTGATATGGTCATCATTGGTGAACGTGTTGAGATGTGTATTAAGGTCGGAACGATTCAAGGTGTTCCTAATAATGCTAACAATAATGCAGGCATTAATAGGAAACCATTTTCCGGTTTCATCAAGAAGAAAGAGGGAGAGACCAGTGCCATCACCTTCAACCAAGGAAGAGCTCCCACATTTCCTCAAGTTCGATTCCCTTATTTTCCTACACCCGCTGTTGTTCCCAACCAGTTTGTTCCGTAAGTATACGCTGCTACAACTCCAGTACCTTGGATGGCCCAACAACGGCCTTTCTCTCCGCAACCACATTATGTTCCGCAACAACAGTTTGCACCTCCTACAACTTATCAACAATCGAATCAACATCTCCAAGGCCCAAGAGCTCCTCCAAGACAGAGAGCCCCTGAAAGAAGGTTTGATCTCATTCTGTTGTCCTATGCTCAGCTTCTCCCACAGTTACTTGCTAGTTAAATGGTTCAATTGCACAAACTCGGTCCACCGTCAAATCCTCTCCCTAGGAGATATGATACTAATGCTCATTGCGAATTCCATTCTGGTGCCCCAGGCAATACAATTGAAAATTGCAGAGCTTTCAAGTGCAAAGTTCAAGATCTCATCAATGTGAAAGCCATCAACTTCAACCATGTTGGTCCGAATATTCAAAATAACCCTATGCCTCCTCATCAAGGGGGAACAGTCCATGTTATTGAAGAAGTCAATGAACGAGTTTTGGTATCAAAGGTTGATGACATTAAGATATCTTTGGAAAATGTCAAAGAACATTTGTTGAAGCATGGAGTGCTACAAGAACTCCATGACTTCTGCTTAACCTGTTCTTCCAAACTAGAAGAGTGTGCTGAGTTGAAGACGACCATCCAACAGTTGATCAATGAAGGTGTCTTACAGATAGAGAAAGTGTTCCGAGAAGAAGAAATTGATTTTCTGGAAATCCCCTACTATCCGAGAAGTTTTTCAGCCACCCCCAGTATTCCGTTAACAATTCAGGTTCCTATTACTCCCACAATGATTCAAGCTCCTATTCCTCCTACAAGCAGCGACTCGAAGGAAGTTCCATGGGAGTACAATATAGTCTACATTCATGGAAAGAGGTATGAGTGTCCTCCGGCAGGTGACAAGAATGTTACCAACATTGAGCGAACAAGAAACATGACTCGCAGTGGTCGAATCTTTTCTCCTCCACCACCACCTCCTAAGGAAACTAACAATGAAGCCCTAGCTAAGGCCAAGGGAAAGCAAGCAATGGATAATCAACCTGGAATTTGTGAAGGACAAGAAGCAGAGCAACTTTTGAGAATTCTCAAGCGGAGTGATTACAAAGTAGTGGACCAGCTCAACCAGACACTATCCAAGATTTCCATATTATCTCTCCTTTTGTGTTCAGAGGCCCACCGCAACTCCTTATTGAAGACCTTATGTTCTGCTCATGTTACCCAAGACATCTCTGTGGCCCAGTTTGAAGGAATAGTCACCAATATTTCTATGGGAAATTGTTTGGGTTTCTGCGATGATGAACTCCCGGTTGAAGGCAGAGCCCATAATAAAGCACTGCATGTTTCTATGAAGTGTTTGGACACTGTTTTATCTCGAGTTTTGGTGGATACGGGTTTTTCACTCAATGTGATGCATAAGGTTACCTTGTTTAAGATGAATATGGACGGAGTAATGATGAGGCCCTCCACTCTAAATGTTCGGGCATTTGATGGTTCGAGAAGATCGGTGGATGGAGAAGTTGATTTACCTGTCAAGATTGGTCCCCACACTTTCTATTTGTCATTCTATGTTATGGACATTCGTCCATCCTATACTTGCCTTTTGGGTTGTCCATGGATTCATGTAGCTGGAGCTGTGACATCTACTCTTCATCAACGCCTGAAGTTCATTGCAAATGATCAAGTTGTCGTCGTTTGCAGGGAAGAAGACATAGTGATTAATAATCTGACTACCTACCGGTACGTGGAAGTGGAAGGCGAGGTACAAGAGTTGCCCTTTCAAGCTCTGGAGATTGTTACTGTTGACAAAGTCCCCGTCATGGAATGTAAGAAGTCTGAGATACCCCTGGTGTGATACGGTGGGAGAACTGACTAGATGTTTTGTGTTTCGTTCGCACTTGTGCGGTTAGCAAGAGTCTCCACTGACTTTTCTTTTATCCAAAAGGAAAGGTAAAAAAGCACAGGAAAGACCTTTCGAGATTTTTCTCGGTTTCAGGGGGTAGATTATGAAAAGGGAAGGTATTAGCGCCCTTTTCATCCATGGTTTTCCATGGGCTCTTAGTTACTCGTTTAGATCACTTGCTTTCATTTTATTGTGTGCTTATGGTGTGGGCTTTGAAAGTATTTTGAAAAATCTCTTTGTAATGGTTCTCGTTTCTATAAGAACGTATACGAAGTTTTGTTTTGAAAAGTGGTTCAAAGATGTGTTTGTGAATCGTGTTTCAAAAAGTGTTTTGAAAATAGGTTTTGCAATGGTTCTCGTCTCTATAAGAACGTATACAAAACGTTTTGTCTTTTTGAAATTGTTTTTGAAATGAGAGTGTAGGTGTAAAAGTTTTTGTCGTGAGAAACCGAGTAACTAAGAGCGAATATATCTACTCGAAAGGTCTTAAGTTGTTCTTTCCTTCTTCCTTTTAATGGTGTTATCTTATCATTGATTTGGTAAGAAGCCCCGCCATTGGATGTGAAGGGACAGGTGCGGGTCAATTTTACAATCATTGAAGGCAACTTGTGAGACGCTCTAGCAATTTTTGTAAGGGACGAGATCGTTTTAATTGAAGGCAACATCGAGGGTCATCGAGGGACTACGATCTTTGTTCATTGAAGGGTCATTTGCTAAAGTGTCTCATATTCGAGGGACATGATTGTATTTCCGAGGCAACGAGCGAGGTTACCCTAGAGGTACGCGTGTGAGAAAGTGTGTTGGTTTCAAGTTATTTTATTCTTTGATTAGGTCATCTAGCGATTGATTTTTGAATCTTTCCATACATGCCTAGTTACTATATAGTATATAGAAAGCAATAAATTGCGGGAATTGAAATTCTAAGCTATTACAGAATGTTCGAGAATGGGGGTACAATTGTTACAAATGGGGGATGAATCAAATGAAATAGCAATGTCCCAATATCAAGCAATACAACCAAATCGAATTTTTGTACGATTTAATATAAAGTTATGACAATTTATGAAAATAAAATCAACAAAGTATGAAATGTATTTACTTGAAAAGAGAAAAATAAAACCTATTCTAAAAAGAAATTGATTTAAATTAAAAATCTTTATTATTATTTTTTGTGTATTCTTATTAATTATAAATAAGTTTAAAAGAAAGAAAACAAACTAAGTAAATTTTTTTTGATGTTTTATTAAATGTAGAAAATTAATATAAAAAAATTATATAAAAAAATTAAATGATAAAAATTAAACACTAAAATCTAAATTAATTTAATAAAAAGGTTTTAAGTTTTATTTAACATCTTTCAAAACAAAATAAAAACAAATTAAAAAAGAAGAAATATGGGCTTAAGAGATTCTAGGAGTGTTAGGCCCAAAGAAAATGGGTATTTGCTGTTAACAAAACAAGCCAGATGGGGGGTGAACTAGAAAACGTGTGGGCTTTAGGGTTTTGCAAACGAAACAGGCTCAATCTATTTTAAATCAGTTTAGTTGTTGATTAGGGAAATGCAAAACGAAATTAGGGTTTGACCCCTTTTGCTCACAGCGGCGCCGTTCATCTCTTTGGCTTACTCTGTTCATCTTCCTTATCTCTATTCATCTCTAAGCTCCTCTCCTCCTAGTCTCATGGCCGAAACACCCTATTAACAACATGATCTCTCCTCATCTCATAGTGATTCACGTTTTTTTATGGAAACCCTAAGTTATGATTTATTCCTAAAGTGTTCGATTCTAGCTTATCTGATCTTCCCCCCTCCCAAATTTATGTCGTCGGAGTGCCTCTCAATCTCATATCCTAACCAAGCTCTAATGGTTTTTTCTCTTGAAAAGGGTGAGATTCTGTTTCATTTAAAGCTTAACAGTTTCAGCATTTTTTTCTTGTTCATGTTCTTCTGTTAATCTACTTTATTATCCATTGAGATGCAGGAAATGGCTTTTAGGGATTTACGAGAAAGATGAAAAGTTCATACCTGTTTGGAATTCTTCTGTGAAATGGAAAGGAATGGTGAGACTGAGGGCGACGCTCCTTGGTGGCCGGAAACGGGGGGGAAGAAATGAAGATGAAGGCCTTGGTATTTCTGGTAACCTTTTTTTCTGTCCTCTGAGCTTTGAATGATGATGATGTTGTGCTTCGGGGTTTTGTGATTTTTGTGATTTTTGTGAGTTTGCTACTGTTTTGTGAATTTGAAAATGATTCTAGGTTTTTTTTGGAATGGTGTTACTGTGTTTTGAGTTACAGGTTGTTTGTTGCAAGTTTTTTGATCTTATTTTTGGTTATGGATTTTTGGAATGTTGGTATTGAGATGTTGGCTTACAGTTTGCAGGTTGGTATTTCTGTTTTTTTTTGTTATGTTTTTGATGTTGGTGTTTCAACAGGTTTGATGAGTTTGGCGTTGTTACAGTTTTGGTTTGAGGAGTTTGGTTCTTTTGAGAGTTTTTGAGTTTTGTGATACTGTTGCAGGTTTGGTTGAGTATGTTTTTCTGGTTTTTGATTTGTATGTTGGTTTACAGTTTTTGGAGGTTTGATGGTGTTGAGATGGTTTGAGGTTTGGAGATTTGGTTTGAACTGTTTTTATAGGTTTGATGATTTGAGGATGGTTTTAACAGTTTTTGGGGGTTTGATGGTGTTGAGATGGTTTGAGGTTATTTGGTTTTTTCTTGGTTTTGTTTGACAATATTTTTTTATTTGAGATTTGTATTTTGTTGGCTTGAGATCAGGCTTGGGATTTTTTGACAGTTGAGACTTTTGTTTGACAGTTTTGAAAACTTGAGGTTTTGGAGGTTCTTTTGGTTTGCTGAGTTTGATAATTTTTCTCTCTCCCTTTTCTGCTTGAGAGTTTCACTGTTATATTGATGTTGCTTTGGTTGAATTCTTATTCAAAATGGTGGGAAAACCATCAAATTTTGAATACTTTGGCATATTGTTCTTATGCTCTTTTTGTTGCAGTTTTTGTTTTCTAGCAACTTTTATGCAATTGTTCCAATCAAGGCAGTAGGGTTGTGCATCCCTAGGTGACTTCTTTCCTCTCTTCTCTCTCAATGACCCTAAGAGTAATTGCTCTTTTGCCTTTTTCTGAAAAGTTTGCAATAGAAATGGAAAATGATGAAATGGCTATTGAACAAGCCTATTACTTGTTTGACTTAGTTTATCATATTGTTGTACTTTCTTTGTGTTGCCTGCTGTCTAGTTTATGATGTTACCTCGCTTGCATTTGTATTGCCATGCTGCTGTTTATTTTTGTTGTTTGTTGCAAATTTTGTTTGGACAGCTTGCGCCTTCTGTTTGGGAATATTCGTTTGCTGTTGTTTGGGCATTTGTTTGGTGATGCGCTGTTGTTTGCAATATTTTACTTGTTTGAACAAATTTGTTGTTTGTTGCCTAGCTTGTGCAGCTTGCTTGCATTCAGTTTGTATTATTCTATTTGTTTGGATAAGTTTGTTGCATTTTTTTGTTTGGACAGCTTGCTTGCATTTCTTATTTCTTCTTTTTGTGAACCAAGAGGAATAATACTCTTGTGATTTGCAAATAGAGAAAATAAAAATATGATGAATTAAAAATAGCCTTCTGATTCCAAATTGCAAACTTTAATGATGAACACTTTTTCTTTTGAAAATTCTTGCTCATGTCCAATTAATTTGTACTAACTTTTTCTTCTGTCTTTCATTTTCATGTGAGCACAATGGAGAGGACAAAGCAGGGGAAGCAAGAGACTCTGTGGCAAGCATGGAAGCAAAGGAACCTCAGTCAACCTTAGGTATAGATTCATTTTCTTTTCTTTGTAATTTAGAGAGAAACATTCTTGTATTGTAACCAATAGTTGTACTAATTTATTTTCAAATACGATAAGTTATAAAACCTAAAGTATTTAAATAATAAATTATTTTGTAACAACGTTTGAAAAATTGGAGAAAGTCTTATGAAATGTTCTGGTGTTAATTGAAATCCTTTACTGTCAAGAACTTGTAATTTTCTCTTCGCATCTTCACTGATTCTTAAAGATTCCCAATCAAGATAATTGAAACTGCATTCCAATCTAATAATTTAATTCCAATAATTATGTAATCTCGCAACTGCATTCCAAACAAACATGCACTGTCTATTCCATTTCCTAAACAAGCAAATGTTTTAAAAGACGCAAATTATCTGGTTAACCTGGATCAAACAAAACATGAATGTCCCAAATGACAGTCTTAGATTCCATCTCTTGTCCCAAACAAACATACCTTGAGAACAAACATTAACCTTTCAGTAAACTTGAAAAAGCATGAAAACATGTGAAAGCCAATTGGATCTTTGATAATTCATTTCTTTTGAGAATTGCAAGAAAAAAACCTAATTGCTGGTTTACTGCCACAGGAGAAAATCTGTCTGATCGATTCCTGAGCCAACTTAAATATCTGAGAAACCCTAGGGTTGTGTCTTCTATGAAAAATGGGAGGGAAAATTTTGGGGTACAACAGCTGCCCCTGTTCAATCTTCTTGAACCTGAAGAGTTAGATTGGCGAGTTTTGTCGTTCGTGACTCGAAGGTAAAAGATGATTGGACACTAGAGTGCCCATAAATTTGTACTCGGCAAAGGTGTAACTGAGGGAATGGGCTTAAAGATGCCATTTGGAGAGTATGTTAGAATCTTGTTGGAGATGGGCTTGTAGATGCCATCCAAGAATGTTTGTTGTAAATCAAAAGAATAAGCATCAGAATGGTGTCTGTATTTTGAACGTATCTAAACTGTATCTATACTTGAATCCGAATAAGCGACAGAATGGCTTCCGTGTCTGGAGCATATCTAAACTGTATCTGAACTGTATCTTGAAATTAAGTCTGAATGAGTGACAGAATGGCTTCCGTGTCTGGAGCGTATCTGGACTGTATCTTGAAATTAAGTCTGAATGAGTGACAAAATAGCTTTTGTGTCTGGAGTGTATCTGGACTGTATCTTGAAATTAAGTCTGAATGAGTGACAGAATGGCTTCCGGGTCTGGAGCGTATCTGGACTGTATTGGTACTTGGAATCTGAATGAGTAACATAATGACTTCCGTGTCTGGAGTGTATCTGTACTGTATCAGTACTTGGAGTTTGAATAAGTATCAGGATGGCATCCTTGTCTGGAGCGTACCTGAACTGTATCTGAAGTTGAGATCTGAATGAGTGACAGGATGATTTCCGTGTCTGGAGTGTATCTGTACTATATCTGAAGTTGAAATCCGAATGAGTAACAGAATAACTTCCATGTCTGGAGTGTATCTGTACTGTATCATGAAATTGAAATCTGAAAGAGTAGCAGAATGACTTCCGTGTCTGGAGTGTATCTGTACTGTATCTGAAATCTTTGAATACTTGTTAAAGATAGTTATTAATCTTATCCTGAAAAGGGTAAAATGTTAGCTGAAACACAAAGTTATATTGCATGAAATGTATGATGCGATAAATGTGTTTTATCCATGTTTATGATATATGAATGTAATGTATGCGCATGCAAGCTGATTCACTGTATTGTTGAGGAAAATAAATCCTTGACTATTGTCGGGGAAAATAAATCCTTGACTGCTGAGGATTCCATTGTGAGAGTAATGCCATACTTCTTGAGGAATCTGCTTGGGGAATCCATAGAATTTTAATGACTTCTACTGGGGATTATTGACGGGAGTTCTTGTTCTGTCGAGAAGCAATAAAAACTCTATGGAGAAAAGGTTTATCCTATAGTGAAAACTCTGTGGGGAAAAGGTATATCCTGTAGTGAAAACTGTGTGGGGAAAAGCTTATTCCGCTGGGGAGTTCAGGAGTTTGGGTTGTATGCCAATCTACTGGGGAGTTACCCTAGGTTGGGGAGAAACAAAAGTTAACCGTTATCTGGTTGATTTTCAGGCTTCAAGACAACTCGCTGGGGAAACCTGGAGAAACTGGATGATTCTGTTGTGGGTTGATAGTTTGAAGTTTCGGCTCCGCTGGGGATTGGTGGTTGGTAGTCTCAGCTCCGATGGGGACCTGTACTTCAAAGTTTTGGCTCCGCTGGGGGATCTTAATGGCGTGCTGTAGATATTGCTCATGGAATAGCCTAAAGACATTTTCCTAATCTTTCTACATGTCAGTAACTACTTTTATTTATCCTGTTTATTTGTAAACAATAATTATGTTCAAATGCATATGTTCATTAATGAATCATTGGACGTTTTTGCAAATAAAACACAAGTGTAAAGAAAAAGAAAAATAGTTTTCTGTACTTTGAAAGAGATATCTTTGTATTTATTTTGAATAAGTATTTTGTACAAAGGAGACAGACATCCTAATAAGAGGATGGTGTCATAAAAATGAGAAAAAATTTATACAAAGAAAGATAGCTATGTGTAAGAAATCCCATGGGGTTCCCATTCTGCTATAGCCTTCGTATCTCCGAATATCTTGTCCATTCGTTGCTTCTTCCGAAGATGATTGAATTGATCAGAACCCTCAGAGTTTGTCTGTGAAGAGATTGTCCTTAAAGTGATCCGACGAGACATAGTCATACGCTTTAATTCCCTAACTTTTTCCTGGACCTCCCTTTCGGGTTTTCAGTCCATCGGGAAACCCTTTTTTGCCCAAGTCGCCCTTTCGGGTTTTCAACTTGCCGGGTGTACATTTTTTTTTTTTTTTTATCCCTAATTTTTGCCCGAACCTTTGGGTTCGCCGGGATGCCCTTTTTTTTGCCTAGGTGTGTCAACCTAGCGGGTCATTTATGTGTAGTATCTTTTGACTATGTCTGCATTCACAGGGTGCGGCAGATCATCGCCGTCCATGGTGGTTAAAATCATTGTCCCACCAGAAAAGATGTTCTTGATCACAAATGGTCCTTCATAGGTAGGAGTCCATTTTCCCCTGGGATCACTTTGTGGCAAAATGATGCGCTTGATCACAAGATCTCCAACTTGATACACTTGACGCATGACTTTCTTGTTGAAAGCTTTGATCATCCGTTTTTGATACGTCTGACCGTGGCAAACAGCAGTAAGTCTTTTCTCGTCAATTAAATTTAACTGATCAAGCCAGGTTTGGATCCAATCGTCTTCACTCAAACCAGCATCTTTCATGATTCTCAAGGAGGGAATCTGAACCTCGATAGGTAAAACGGCTTCCATGCCATATACCAAGGAATAGGGTGTTGCCCCCAGTTGATGTGCGAGCCGTGGTACGGTACCCGTGGAGAGAAAACAGTAGCATTTCATGCCAGTCCATGTAGGTGACTGTCATCTTTTGTATGATCTTCTTGATATTTTTGTTCGCAGCTTCGACAACGCCGTTCATGTTTGGCCGGTAGGGAGATGAATTATGATGTTGAATCTTGAACTGTTCGCAAAAGGCGGTGATCATAGTATTGTTAAGGTTTGTACTATTATCAGTGATGATCCTTTCGGGGATACCGTACCGACAGATAATGTTCTACTTGATGAAGCGGGCAATAACATTCTTAGTAACGGATGCGAAGGAAGCTGCTTTAACCCACTTTGTGAAGTAATCAATGGCCACCAGAATGAAGCAGTGTCCATTGGAGGTTGTAGGCTTGATCTCTCCAATCATGTCGATTCCCCACATAGCGAATGGCCAAGGAGCTGTTAAGACATTTAGAGGAACCGGAGGCACGTGCACCTTGTCTGTATAGATTTGACATTTATGACAAGTCCGGGAGTGTCAATAGTATTCTGCTTCCATGGTAGACCAATAGTAGCCTGCCCGTAGAATCTTCTTTGCCATCGTATGCCCGCTAGAGTGAGTGTTGAAGGTACCTTCATGCAATTCAGCCATAATCCTTTCAGCTTCAGCTTTTTCCACACAACGGAGCAGAATAGAATCATGATTGCGCTTGTACAGGATGTCATTACTTAGGAAGAACTTAGCGGAGTACCTTCTTAAGAACTTTTTGTCATTGACTGAAGCTCCTTCAGGATATTCTTGAGTCTCGAGATACCTTTTGACTTCATGAAACCAAGGCTGGTCCACTACTTCTTCGGTATTAATCTCGTGACAGTGCGCTGGTTCATCCATCCGTTCAATGGTGATCTGGGGAGCCTCATTATCCCAATTAAGTTTAAACATGGATGACATTGTAGCTAGAGCATCTGCTAGCTGATTTTCTTCTCGCGGGAAGTGCTCAAAGGTAATCTGCTTGAAATATGATAACAACATCAAGACATGTTCTTTGTAAGGTATGAGGTTTGGATGCTTAGTGTCCCACTCTCCTTTGATTTGACTGATAACCAAAGCTGAGTCCCCAAATACAATCAAAGATTTGATTCCCAAGTCTATGGCAGCCTTGAGTCCAAAGATGCATGCTTCATACTCTGCCATGTTGTTCGTACAGTTGAAGCAAAGTCTGGAGGTGAAATGAGTATGGCATCCTTCTGGAGATATAAGTATCGCGCCGATACCATTGCCAAGTGAATTGGAGGCACCATCCAAGTACAGGGTCCATCGGGATCCTTGTTCAGGTCCGTCATATGGTCTGAAGTCTTCAATATTGTCCAACGTCATGATGTCTTTGTCGGGGAAGTCAAACTTCATGGATTGATAATCTTCGACAGCTTGATGAGCCAGATGGTCAGCTAGCACACTCCCCTTTATAGCTTTTTGGGTCGTGTACTATATATCATATTCCGTTAGGATCATCTACCATCTAGCGATTCTTCCAGCAGGCTTCTCAAATATGTATTTGATCGGATCCATCTTAGATATCAGCAAAGTGGTATGAGTCAACATATACTGCAAAGTGGTATCAGCCCATACCAAAGCGCAGCAAGTTTTCTCGAGCAGTGAATATCTGGTTTCACAGTCGGTAAACTTTTTAATAAGGTAATAAATGGCATGCTCTTTTCGTCCAGACTCATCATGCTGCCCCAGTACGCACCCCATTGAATTCTCTAGGATGGTCAGATACATGATTAGCGGTCTTCCTTCGACGGGTGGCATCAAGATAGGAGGCTCTAGAAAATACTCCTTGATTTTATCGAAAGCAATTTTACAGTCATCATTCCATCTAACTACCTGATCTTTCTTCAACAGCTTAAAGATTGGTTCACAAGTAGATGTTAGGTGAGAGATGAACCTAGCAATGTAGTTTAGGCGTCCCAAGAAAGCTCTAACCTCCTTCTCAGTGCGAAGAGCGGGCATTTCTTGTATAGATTTGACTTTGGCAGGATCAACCTTGATGCCCTTGTTGCTGACAATGAAACCCAAGAGTTTACCGGATCGGACTCCGAATGTGCACTTGTTAGGGTTTAATCTTAGCTTGTACTCCTTCAACCTGACAAACAGCTTTTGCAAGTGATCAAGGTGTTCTTCTTCGGTTTGTGATCGGGCTATCATGTCATCTACGTAGACCTCTATCTCATGGTGTATCATATCATGAAACAAAGCTACCATGGCGCGTTGATAGGTTGCCCCGTGTTGTACCCCAAAATTTTCCCTCCCATATTCCTCAAGACTTGTCAAGAAGAAGCTTCAAGTTGCTCAAGTTGGCTCAAGGTTTGGACAGTCAAATCACCTCCTAAGGCAGTCAAGTCAAAATTAGGGTTTTGTGTTGCATCAAGGTCCTTACATCCAAATGACCTCAAGTGCTCCCCAATGTCCTAATATGTTCTCAAGTTCATCCATGTCAAATTTCAAACCTTGCAGAGAAAGTTTGGTCAGTCAATTGCTCAAGAGGCCCAAAAATCGACTGTGCTAGGGCAAAAGTCAACTGTGTCCCAAATATAGTCAAACCTCAAGATTTTTTGTCAACATTCTCATTTTGAAGGTTAATTTATCATTTGATCAAGGGTTGGTCATTATTCATCAAGGATTGCTCAAGATTCATCAAGATTCAAAAGTTGATAAATTAGGGTTTTGGAGGAAAAGTCAACTCAACTTTGACCAAGCATAACTTTATCATACTTTATGATAAATGACCCATCCAAAGCTCATTTTGAATAGGATGCAATTTCCTACAATCCATCTTCATACCCCAAGATCAAGAAATGCTCTCACAAAACGTTACAAATTTGGACATTATAGGTCATTTTTGAAAGTCAACAAAAACACCTTTTTTGCCAAAGCTTATAACTTGATAATGGAATATCAAAATGAGATGAGACCAAAAGGTTTGATTATAGGACATCTCAAGGTTTCTAAAAAGTCCAAAAACACCTCCAAAAGTTCAAAATTGAAGAAGTTATGCATTGTTGAAGTTGGGCATTTTTCCAAATTTGCCAAAAGTCAACTATCCTCAAAACTCCAATTTTTTACAAAAGGGCCCACTTTTTTCCACTTGATATAGTCTTTTCATGCCACACACGTGTTCCATCTTTAATTTCATGAACATTCATCTATTTTTCTATTTTATTTCATTTTTATTGATTTAATTCATTATTAATCAATATTAAATAAAATAAAATCTAAAAATTGATGTAATAAGATTCTTGTGGTCATTACAGCTTTCAAATATCATATAACACTCAGTCAAATTCGTGCCAAGTCAAAACATGCACAAAATCTCAGATTTGATGCAATTATGGAAAGCTTATCAATGATGATCATATCAAATATTCCATCTTCAATGCATAAGGATTATGGCCCAAATTTTGACCTAAATACATTCCATTATATGCACACAAGTGAGGCAGACCTAGAGGACGCGCAAGGAGCTGCAGAAACGGCCACACAACTTTGGAAAAAAGCTTGGAAACTTGAATTCTGAAATCCATCTTAGAGCTTGATTCAAACAAAAAGCTTGACATAGCCCTCTTCCTTGACATCCAATGGAGCTATACCAATCAAAACCAAGCATTTTCATTGCCTAAAACTCACTGTAAGTCTCCACGAACATTACTCTGGACATGATATCGTGAAATCATTTTCTTGCATCCTCTTGCCAATTTTCTTGTATATTCATACTTACCATTCAATTTCCATTAATTCTGCAATATTTGATTTTATTTTTGTGGCTTCTAACCCCGTATCCAGAACCTAGGGTTCTTGTTCTTGTTTTTAGGCGTTTTTTATGCAGGTAAAATTAAGGCTAATGATAGGTATAGGAATGATCAGGGGAGAGAGACGATTGCAATGATGGTTTCCATAAGAATTTATATGGCATGTATCACTTGATAGGATGATGCCATGGATTTAGTTGTGGACTAAAATCCGCAAGTAAATGAACCAGTCTTCATTGAAGAAAACAAAGACGTGGCTGGCGTCCATTGGTTCATTTGAATCATAGCGCGTTTTTTTTTTCAGGGTTTAATTAATTGTTTTGAATATATTATTTGTTTGCTATTCTAATAACGAATGAAGCAGTTTGGTTGAGTGGTTGGAGCGCTGGCATGTGAGCATTGGGACCTGGGTTTGAATCCCAGGTCCCCTAAAACTTTATTCAATTTTGTTTTCAGGCAATTAGGTGCAACGCCCAAGATACAGACCATCATGTTCTGCCAAGATCTCAAACGCCAGGTGGCTACAAAGCAGATCCAATGGCCTAGAATGGGAGACTACCATGGTCTCAAGTCAATGGACATGTATACAATCTGAAAAGTCCAACAAGGCTGAAGCGTAAATGGGCCAAGAATTGCAAACCATACTCCCTCTTCAGGCCCACACCCCCCTGAGTATTTCTTTACATTTTATTTCTTTTTCTCATTTATTTATTTTATTATTATTATTATTATCTTAATTAATTAATTAACCAATTAACATTTTTTTTATATAAAACCAGAAAACCCAAAAAATAATATTTTTATTAATCTCACTATTTTATTATTTTTGTAAATAAATTTTAGTCAATTAATTTAGTTTTTTAATTAGGTACAATATTAATATCTTTTGCAATAAATTAAAATTGATTTAGAATTAGGTTTTTAATATTTTTAACCATTCTTATTTTATTTCCCTAATTAAAATAAAAACCCAAAAATATTTTCATTTAATTAATTAATTCAATTATTAATTTGGACTAATTTTTAATTCAAAAAATAACAAAAAATATGCTTTCTTTAATAAAAAGGGTCAAAACCCTAAAAACACTCTGATTTAATTTCCTCGCGCGCAAATAATTTTTGATCCATATTTCAATAATGTAACTACTCCGGGAATGTAATAGTTTTTAATTTAGAAATTTATTTATTTATTTATCGCTTTTATTTACTTTTCGCAATTTAATTTTAAAGGGTTTGTCTTTGGCGATGTAAATACCCGACGCCTTGTAATAGCTTAGATTTATTTTCTGCAATTTAATTTCCGCAACCATTAACTGTTAGATGTTTGAATAATAGGCAATGCATGACAAGATCGAATTTTTGACTTAAAATCAACAGTAGCTCACCATAACATGTACAAAGATAATATAACTTAAAAACAATACACTCGCACATGCCACTCTTAGGGTACACCTCACTTGGTTGCCTCGAACGTGGTCATTAAGTATAGGAAGTTTTAGAGGTCGCCCTCTTGTCCAAAGATCTTAAGTTGCCTCGAAACGGTTGCCTCGGATAAAATGATCTAAGACATTAGGGTTACCGTTAAGGCATCCTAACATTGCTTTAGTGACCACACGTCCCTTAATTGAATTGACCCTTAAAACTTCAACGACGATGCTACCTACTTCTCAATAGTAGGATAGCATTGTCTAAAGGACATTTGTACAGTTTAATTCCTTTTTGAGTAGGTAGATGTTATTAAGTACTTGCTCCTTTTAAAAACAAAACAAAACTTTTTGCACTTACACCCCTTTCAAACAAGAAACTCTTTTCAAAAACCACAAACACAAAGAAAAGCAAACTTTTGAAAACATAATGAGCAAGTACCTAAGAGCCCGTGGATAACCACGGATAGAAAGGGTGCTAACACCTTCCCTTTCTATAATCTACCTCCTGAACCCCGAGAAATATCTCAAAAAGGAATTTTTCTGTGCTTTTGTCCTTTCCTTATTGGATAAAATAAAAGACGGTGGCGACTCTTGCTTACCGCGACATTTTGTGAAAACAAACGCAAACGCGAACCAGCATTCCAAAACAGTCAGTTCTATTCCCACCGATCACACCCCGGCATTCTTAAGTCCGAATGGCATCACTTTGTAGTAGAACGTACCCCATTGTGTGACAAAAGTAGTTTTTTCCATGTCCTCGGGTGCCATTTTGATCTAGTTATAGCCTGAGAATCCGTCCATGAAAGAAAATACTTTGTGTTGGGTTGTGTTGTCAACCAGGATATCGATATATGGAAGTGGGAAGTTGTCTTTAGGGCTGGCCCTGTTTAAGTCTCTATAATCCACGCACATTCTCACTTTGCCGTCCTTCTTAGGCACGGGCACAATGTTAGCAACCCATTGAGGATAGGAAGTAACAGCCAGAAATCCAGCATTGAACTGCTTCATAACTTCTGCTTTGATCTTCTCTGACATGTCAGGTCTCATACGGCAGACTTTTTGCTTCACTGGTGGACAGTCTTCTCTAGTGGGTAGACGGTGTACCACAATGTCTATATCGAGTCTCGGCATGTCTTCGTATGACCAGGCAAAGATCTCAACATATTCATGCAACAGCTGAATTAGGCGCTCCTTGACACTCGGCTCTAGATTGGCACCCACTCTGATTTCCTTTTTGTCTACCTCAGTACCCAAGTTGATTGTATCCAACAGCTCCTCATGAGGTAGAATAGCCCTTTCCTCTTGTTGTAGAAGTCTAGCCAATTCCCCTGGCACCTCACAATCTTCCTCGCCTTCGTATTCAGCTTGGTAGACCAGATCTTCAGAGTCACTGAAGGTTATAGCAGTATCGTTACCCATGGGATCTGGAGTGGAAGAGTACCTGCATTTGTGAGTGTGGGTGTGTGTAAGGGTATAGCCACCTTTAAACAAATAAAATGTAAAAGGAAAGACAAAGAACACAAAAGTTTATATGTGAAAACGTCCATGATTAATTAAATGGCATATGAAGATGAAAAATAAGAACCCTTACAAATGGACCTTTGTGCCTCGGGTAAGACACAAGGTTAAAAAAGTATGAATTGTTTGTGAATTATTACAGATCCAACAGAAATGGAAAAGATAAATTATTGCGGTATGAAAGTAATCAGAACAAAGTCTTTTGCTTCCCAGTTGCACAGTCCTCTGCCGACAGTAGGAAATATTCAATCTTCCAGGCTGCCCTCTTCTTCACTGTTCTCTAGTGCATTAACCCCTTGGTGACTGATCTTCACAGGTGGCCCTCCGGCACGGGCGCGGAGCACGGCCTTCTGACCAGTCGAGGTGAACCCCAAGCCAGACTTGTCTGATTTGAAGGGAAAGTCTGGAAGCTGCCCCCAGATTGTACTTCCTCCCTCTTCAACCACTGTTTTTGCATTCTTGGGAGATGACATCCGAGGCGGAGGTCTGGTAATCATAGGTATAGAGGACACTGTCTTGGTAGCCGCTATCTCCTGAGCTACCTCTTCAAAATGCTGTAAGGGAGTTTCAATGAATTCGCCATCCAATACTACATAATGGAAAGAATTCAGATGACTGATCATGTATTCCTCTTCGCCATGAACAGTTATGATTTTCCCCTGGACAGGGTACTTGAGCATTTGATGCAGAGTAGAAGTGACAGCTCCAGCATGATGGATCCAAGGTCTTCCCAATAGGCAAGAGTAAGAAGGTTTAAGTTCCCACCTTAATCGGGATGTCTACCTCCCCGTGGACCATCCTTTTAGAGCCATCAAAAGCTCTCACAATGATATTGCTGGGTTTCAGAGTTGAGCCTTCACAATCCAGTCTATCCAAGGCTTTCTTCAGCAAGACGTTTAAAGACGAACCAGTGTCTACCAGTATGTGTGCTAGGGTTGTCCCTCTGCATTCCACCGAGACATGCAAAACATCATTATGTTTTCTCCCCTTCGAAGTTAAGTCTGCATCGGAGAATCCTAGACCATTGTCAGTTGTTAAACTAGCCACACATTCCTGGAACTGATCAGCGGAGGTTTCTTGTGGCACGTGGGCCGTCTTCAAAAATCTTATCAGAGCCTTAGCATGAGCTTCTGAACAAAGCAATAGGGCCAACGTGGAGATCTTTGAGGGGGTTTTCCCCAACTGTTCCACCACGTCATAATCGTTTTTCTTGATTATTTTCAAAATTTCCTCCATTTCTTTTTGAGAGGTTTCAGGGATGATCAACGGCTGAGCCCTCGTCCTGACAGGCTCTTCTTGGATCCCTTTTCCTCGAACATCAGTAGAAGCAGAGGGGATAACCATGGGGGTTGTGACTTCTTCTATGATTGGTGTACTTGCAGATATGTTTACCGGTGTAAAGATAACCTTAGGAGCGGCTGAGGGTCCAAGAATTGCCTTTGGAGGGGCAATCTTTAGAGAAAAGATTCTTCCACTACAGGTAACTTTGCTTGTTCCGGCAATGTTACTGATGTCGGAATTGTCTTCTTCAGAACTCTCTTCCTCGGTAGTCTGTTCAATCTGTTTGACACCATGATAGTAGATTTCTCCACCATAGTTCCATGGTACTGATTTCTCGGACTTGTACGGGACTGACCCGGGCATGGTTATCTTCAAAGGTGCAGCCTTCGAAGTGGATATAATCCAAACAGGTCTTTTAGGGACCTTGGAAGGATTGGAAGATATGGTTATTATTGAAACATCATTAACAGGAGTTGATAAAACAGGAGACTTCTCAAATAGGATTTCTTGGTTATCAATTAGGCGTTGGATACGTATCTTCAACAATGGACAGTGGGTTAATAAGGATGAACAAAGGTGACAATCTTCTTCACAACCTGGGAAAACCCCATCCTTCAACAAATTTAACTTGATTATAGGGAGCGGAGTTATCAAATCATCTACAGTAGCAACAAACAGATCCTCCTCAACAGCATGGGCGTTGTGGCCGTGCCTTGGCATTGGAGCAGAGATAACATCACTACGCCAAAAATAAGTTTTAGCAGCACACATACGAAAGCGCTTTTAGGAAAAAGCGCTGCTGTAGGTTTTAAAAAAAATCGCTTAAAAATAGCGCTTTCAAAGGGTGCCTTAAGAAAGCGCTTTTCAAAAGCGCTGCTAAAGGTCACCCTTAGAAAGCGCTTTTTGAGAAGCGCTGCTAAAGGGTGCCTTTCAGAGGGTACCTTAAGAAAGCGCTTTTCAAAAGCGCTGCTAAAGGTTAGCCTTAGAAAGCGCTTTTACAAAGCGCTGCTAAAGCTGGCCTTTAGAAAGCGCTTTTAAAAGCGCTGCTATAGGATATGCTACGAAAGCGCTTTTACATTAAAAAGTGTTGTTATAGGTGACCATTAGAAAGCGCTTTTAAAAGCGCTTTCGTAGGTAGTTTTATAATAATTATCAAAAATTCGTATCATCACTTTTCTATTGTTCTTCACGAAATCATCAAAGCCCTAAACCAGAGCTCTGCCGCCGTTAGCATCTACGAGCATATTTTCGTCACGATCACCACTTGCCACCGTCTTCTTGTTTAGGACCTCTGCCTCTGTTCATCAGGACCTCTGCCTCCGTCTTCTTGTTCAGGACCACCGGGGGCAGTTTCAGGACTTCCTCATCAGGACCTCCGCCTCTGTTCATCAGTACTCTTTCATCAGAACAACGACCACCACTTGCCACAGGAGAAACGCAAGGTGAAATCACAAAGTTTGCTGCATCATAAATCACAACAATATACAACACAAAGTTACACAACTCAGCTCTAGGTATTTCAATTTCTAGTATAGTTTTGTATGAATAAATTGTTCTATGCTTGCTTTGATTCTAATTTCTAGAATAGTTTTGTATGAATAAAGATGTGACTATATTCTAATAATTCTTAGAAGTTGTTACATATTTGAACTGACAACTCATCTTAATTTTCAACTTATTTGTGTGGCTACTGGCTAATACCTCACATATTATGAATATAGATTATTTTTACAACTTCTATGGAATAAATATTAGTAGAAAACAACACATTTTCATGTGCTTTTTATTTTATCAAACATCATTTATATTAACAAGTTGTGTATTGGTAAAACAAGCTAAGAGAGAAATAATAGAGAGCGTAACAAAATATTTAATAAAGGTAGCCATATATATATTGTTAACTCTATTAATATATTGTTTTTTTCGTGTGCTTTTTATGATTGATTTTGAGCAATGATAGTTTCTTGTTTATGGTTTCTTGTGTTATAATTGTGTACTAAAGTAGTTGATAAAATAAAATGAATTTAGTGAAAAGTATTGAGTATTGGTTTTGTTATATGGTTGTGCAAGAGCAAGTGCAAGTTTTGAGTATTGGTTTTGTTTTCTAATTTATCATTTAGCTCAGATTGACTCAAAAACCGTAAACCATGGATAAGACATGGATGTATTCCAATCGATTGTCGAAAGAGTACGAGAACGGGGTATCGGAATTCGTTAAGTTTGTTGTTGCGCACGCCGAAGACCCTGATCGAATGACATGTCCTTGTTTATGTTGTTGTTATGGGAATCGGGTTGACGCGGTTCAGTTGGTATCGCATTTAATATGGTATGGAATTGATAGAAGTTATACATGTTGGAATATGCATGGTGAGAAAAGTGACGGGAATGATGAATCACGGGATAATAAGGCGTATGCTTCAAACGACAATGGCACCGATACATACGATTATGATTGAGTTGAAGAGATTGCAAAAGAGCTTGAATAAGATCTTAATGATTGTCCCAAAATGTTCGAGAGGTTGGTAAGCGATGCAGAGAAACCGTTGTATAATGGTTGTACAAAATTCACAAGATTGTCTGCGGTATTAAAGTTGTACAACTTAAAGGTGGGCAATGGATGGTCGGATAAAAGTTTCACAGAGTTATTAGCCCTTATGAAAGATATGCTACCAGAGGATAATGTTCTCCCCAATCGAACGTATGAGGCATAAAAGATGTTGTACTCTATTGGCATGAGCTATGGCAAGATACATGTCTGTCCAAAAGATTGCGTTTTGTTTCGAAACGAGTATGCATCGTTAAATGAGTGTCCTAAATGCGGTGCCCCTCGATATAAGAAAAAGTTGTCTCCGGCAAAAGTCTTATGGTATTTTCCTATAATTCTGAGATTTAGACGGATGTATCATAGTGAAACTGATTCAAGACACTTAACTTGGCATGCAGATGAAAGAATTGTTGATGGAAAGTTTCAACATCCGGCAGATTCACCACAGTGGATGAAAATTGATAATGATTATCCTGAATTTGGAAAAGAAGCAAGAAACCTTCGCTTGGCATTGTCTACTGATGGAATGAACCCACACGGTATTCAAAGTATCTCGCATAGCATATGGCCTGTGATTCTTATGATTTATAACCTACCTCTGTGGCTATGTATGAAGCGTAAGTACATGATGTTATCTATGTTAATTTTTGGGCCTAAACAACCAGGAAATGACATAGACGTATATTTGGAACCTTTAATCGAAGATTTGAAGATTTTATGGGAGAACAGTGTGGAGGTTTATGATGGGTATAGGAAAGAAAGTTTCAACTTGAGGGCGATGTTGTTTGGAACAATTAACGATTTTCCAGCCTACGGAAATCTATCCGGGTATAGCATTAAAGGTGAAAAAGTGTGTCCTATCTGTGAAGATGGAACCGATATGATGCGATTGAAACTTTGTCAGAAGAATGTCTTTCTCGGTCACCGTAGATTCTTAAATTCTAAACATCAATATCGTGGATGGAGAAAAGCGTTCAACGAAGATACCGAACAACGTAGAGCTCCGCCTGGATTGACAGGTGATCAATTATTTGAAAAGGTGAAAGATGTGAGTATTCAGTTTGGCAAGCCTTTTGCACATAAAGTTGTTACAGGTGGGTGGAAGAAGAGGTCGATTTTTTTTTAATTGCCATATTGGAAATCTTTGTACGTAAGACATTTTCTTGATGTTATGCATATTGAAAAAATGTATTTGACAGTGTTATTGGTACGTTACTCAATATAAAAGGGAAGTCTAAGGATGGTCTTAAAGCAAGGGAGGACATGGTAGAGATGGGAATAAGAACTGAATTGGGACCCGTGAAAAAAGGAAAACGAACATATCTATCACCTGCTGTTTACACTCTATCCAGAAAGGAGAAAAAAATATTGTGTAAGTTCCTAAGTGAGGTTAAAGTTCCAGAAGGCTACTCATCAGATATTAGAAGACTTGTGTCTATGTAAGACCTCAAGTTAAAGAGTTTAAAGACGCATGATTGCCATGTTATAATGGAACATTTTCTACCGATAGGTATACGTTCTATTCTTCCAGAAAAAGTAAGAAGCGCAATAACTAAACTGTGTTTTTTCTTCAAGTCAACTTGCAGCAAGGTGAACGATCCTGAGATCTTACCAACATTGCAAAAAGAAATAGTTGTTACTTTGTGTGATCTTGAAATGTATTTCCCTCCCTCGTTTTTTGACATAATGGTTCATCTTGTCGTTCATCTTGTCAAAGAGACACAACTGTGCGGACCAGCTTATATGAGATGGATGTACCCTACTGAACGTTATATGAAAATATTAAAAGGGTATGTGAAAAACCGAAGTCGACCAGAGGGTTGTATTGCTAAACGATATATTATTGAAGAAGCGGTTGAGTTTTGTACTGAATATCTGTCAAATGTTCAATCAATTGGACTCCCAAAATCTCATGTTGTTGAAAAAAAAGAAGGTAAGAAGCTAATTGGAAATAAAGTTGTGACAGTATCAATGGTCGAACGGGATCAAGTGCATTTGTATGTTCTGCATAATGAGCTTGAAGTTGAGCCGTATGTTGAAATTCACAAGGGTGTTCTTCGAGGTTTAAATCCGAATAGAAATGAGAATTGGATTGTACGAAGCACAATCGAAGTTTCATACCATGGTTTAAGGAACATATTTATTCAAAGTATCGTTCAGATCATGCTTCAGTAACAAAAAGATTGAGATGTTTAGCATACGGTCCAAGTTTAGTTGTGTTTTCTTATAGCGCATATGCAATTAATGGATACACATTTTATACCAAAGAACAGGATGACAAAAGTACTATGCAAAATAGTGGTGTCACCTTGATCGCTGAAGCAATGCATATATCAAGTGTGAAGGACTTAAACCCAAAATTTGCAAATCTGTTATATTTTGGGGTTATCGAGCGCATTTGGATGTTTGATTACGAGAAGTTTCAGATTCCTATATTTGGTTGCAAGTGGGTTGAAAATAATAATGGCATACGAATGGATAAGTCAGGTTTTTTGCAAGTGGATCTTAATAGGGTGGGGTACAAAGATGAGCCTTTCATTCTAGCCTCTCAAGCTAAACAAGTGTTCTATGTCAATGATCCGACAAGTACGAAATGGTCTATATTGCTATTATCTAACAAAGTAATTGATGAAAGCATTGGAGATCAAAGTGATATTGGTGTTGACATTGAATCTTTAACCATAACTGATCAAAATGATAATGAATCATGTATTAGAAACGATCATAATGAGGGTATTTGGATCAATCCAACTGTCTGCGTTGTTAAGAGACGAGTAGAACACATTCCTACCAAGAAAAGAAAGAGACCTTAGTGAAAAGGGTAATAGTATATATAATTATAGCCTATATCATTCAATAAAATTTAATTTGTCATTTCATTTTTATTTGTCATTTCATTTTTATTTGTCATTTCATTTTTATTTGTCATTTCATTTTTATATTTGTCATTTCATTTTTATTTGTCATTTCATTTTTATTTGTCATTTCATTTTTATTTGCCATTTCATTTTTATATTTGTCATTTCGTTTTTATTTTTTTTCATTATTACAGGTCAAATGGCTAGTAATCAAGAAAACTCAAGAGATGCAAATGCTCCTGAAAATGCTCCTGAAAATACTCCAGAAAATACTTCAGAAAAGACTTCAGAAAAAGATATTACACGAGGTATAACTATTATAAGGGCAATCATATGTGATAGAGATAGAGGAGTAACATATAATGTAGATTGGAATGATAATGACCAACTAATTGGGTCTAATGCTGCAAAGTTGAAAAGCTACATTGGTACGCTTGTTCGTATACACATTCCGATCACCACTCCTAGATGGAAAAGAGGAGAGTTGGATGAGGCTAAGGAGAAAGTTTGAACTGAGATAAAGGTACATATATGGTTTTTGTTATTTGCTTTATCTTGACGATAATATGTGTTTAAATTTCTTTTACTAACACACTTTATGCGTATGTTTTTTTGTAGAGGTCTTTTAACATTGAAGATACCCGTAAAAAGTATATAATGGGTTTGGCTGGAAAAAGACACAGAGGGTGGAGAACATTTTTAACAAACAAGTATCTTAAAGATGATGAAGGAAATTTTCTTGAAGAGGATCCGGAACGTCCAAAGAAATATGAGAACTTCATTACACCTGAAGAATGGTTTGGTTTTGTAGGCCAAAGAAGAGACGAGAATTTCAAGAAAGTGAGTGCTATCAATCGCGAGAGAGCGTCAAAACCCACATATCCATACAAAAAAGGGCGTTTGGGATATGCTCGCTTAGAGGAAAAAATTGTAAGTAAATATAAACTCTACGATCTTATTAATTCTCTCAATGTGTTATAATTGATGATCTTAAGACTTGTGTCAATGCGTAGTTAGAAGAGACGAAAAGTGATGCAACATCACTACCGGCACATTTGTTGTGGAAGGAAGCCCGTGTGGGCAAGGATCAAGCTGTTAATCCCGATATTCAACATGTGTATGATTAATGTGTAAGTATAAGATTGTGTCTTTAGTTAAATCAATTAATGTTTATTAATATTTAAATAATTTTTTATCTCCACTAATAATTTTCGATATGTAAATGAATTACATGAGACCTTGTCGCAATCGGTATCCCCAGGTGAGGACCATCAGGATACCAGGAGCGTACTTAGTCGAGCATTAAATATTGCTGAGTATCCTGGTTGGGTGAGGGGTAAAGGTCATGGTGTGACTCCAACCTCTTTGTATAAGCATCCAAGGAGAAGAAATCCTAGCAATGCAGAAGTGATGCAAACATTGCAGGATTTACAAGCTCAAGTCCGTGAATTGCAAAAGGATAAAGAGAGATATATGGCGGAAAAGAGCAATTCACAATTGAAAGAAACTAGTGACAAAGCTAGTATCAATTGTCAGCATAAATTTCCCGAGGTAATTTTCAATATATATCCATTATTATTATAGAATATTTTTAGTCACTTCTAACGGTTATTATTGGTTTAGGGCATTTCATCTTGCCACCTATACCTATCGTCGCCGATTTATCGACTAGTTGGCAAGGGAAAAGTCCATAACACTTTGGGAGATTTACTTCACCATAGACCACTTCCGGATGGAAACATGAAAGTATCGGTTGACATTGCTTTAGATATGGATGTGTTGCTGCCGGTACCCGACATTGTTGTTGTGACCACATTATTGCGAGATGCAATAGGATCTTTTGTTGCATGGCCATCAGACCTCATTTTCATAGATGATCAGGTATGTTGAAAAAAATTATGAATCTTTAAGTATTCAACTGTCAGTTCTGACCTCAGTTATTTCCACGGTAATTATAGACTCCTACAACACCCGCATCTAAGGGTAAAGGGATTTTGCGGCACGACGAGTCTGATGTATCACAAAAAGAGGTACGTTTAAAGTGTTAATTATATGATCCGAATAAAAAACTGCATAATTTTATAATTTAACTGAGTCTATATGATTTTTAGGTACCTTTTGAAGGGTCACAACAAGTGAGCCAGAAGATCGTTGGCGTACCACCCAAGAAAAGGGTGCCTACTAGATTTTTCCCTCGACACCGGCAGTGTCTTGAAACAATAGTGGGAACAAAAGATTTGATGGATGGTGGTATTCATCAAATGGATATGGATCAAGGTATCTTTGGTTTTCCTTGCACCGAAATAATTGGACATGAGGACGTGGAACAGATTTTCCGTCATAAAGAATTGGGCGTCAGTATTATGCACGCATACATCCGGTAACCCCCATCTTTATATTATGTAATTAGCTGAAATCTTTTTTAAACATTTCAATGAATATAGTCTAATATTAATTATGTTTTTATTTAAGGCTGTTATATGACAAATTGATGCGCGGGAATTAATTGTCAAACAGATTCCATTTCGTGTCTTCCTCCCGTGTCAGCGGAGCGACAATTGGTATGGAACCAGAATCAGTAAGAGAGCACTTAGTCGAAAGATTCATGGCAACTGGCAGTACAGAAAGCTTATATCTTTGGGCGTATAATACTATTCCTACAGGGTTAGATTTTCATTCTAAGTTCATTTTAATATTTGTAATTTTTGCTTAGAAAATTTTCTTCTAAACTGTTGTTTTAATTTATAGACGTCACTGGTTGTTGGTTGCTATCGATCCTATAAAAGAAGTGGTCTATTATCTGAATTCGGTTGACGGTGATTGGACAAATTATTCGAATATGAAGTTAATGATTGATACGTAAGTGAGATTATTTTAAATATTTGTGTGTGTTTATATATTTAATTATTTCTGTGACAGTGTTCTAAATATATATTTTTATTTTGTTAGAGCGATACAAGTATTCCGGTGTCAAAGAGAAGCTCGGGTACGACGGTCTAAATCAAACAACATTAATTGGATCAAAGTGCAGGTATATTAATTTCCACTATTTTGCTTATAATATTTATGCTATTTGATAAAACAATACAGCTATATATTCTTATTTGTTTTTCTATGTAGTGTCCTCAATAGCAAAACGGTATACATTGCGGATAATTCGTTATGCGGTTTATCAAAGAAATCATTCAATTGAATCAAATAGAGATTCCAGTCACGGTATGGATTTATAACTTAGGATTTGTTTTATTATTTCTCGGATATTTCATATAATTTTTTACTTTTAACTAAATCATGCATATTATATTTTGTTATGTAGTACTTCGATGAGTACAAATGTGCATATTACACGAAACTTCAGTTGGAAGAAATCAAAGAGGAATTGTGTCAATATTTTATAGAGAAGAGAATCATATAAGGACTAGTTTAGTTGTTGTTAGGGTTGATTTTGTAAGACTGATTTTGAGTTACAATGCTGATAACAATGGTTTATATATATTTTGAGGTACAAAAATGGTATATATATATTTTGGATTACAATGGTATACAATGCGTTACCGCGGTTTATGAATTACAGGTTATGGCAACTGGTTTATATAAATAATATGCTGCAAACAATGCAGGTATATGAATTATATAAATTATACCTCTAAAAAAAACACCATATGAAAGCGCTTTTTGAAGAAAAACGCTGCCTTATGTAGACCTATGAAAGCACTTTTTCACATAAAGCGCTGTCTAAGGTAAACATATGACAGCGCTTTTCCAGGCAAAAGCGCTGCTAAAAGACAACCTATGAAAGCTCTTTTCCAGAAAAAAGTGCCACCAATGAAAGCGCTTCTTCATAAAAAAGCGTTGCCAAAAGCCTACTTAAGAGATCGCTTTTTAGAAAAAGCGCTGCCAAAAGCCTACTTAAGAGAGCGCTTTTTAGAAAAAGCGCTGCCAAAAGGGTACTTAAGAGAGCGCTTTTTAGAAAAAGCGCTGCCAAAAGGGTACTTAAGAGAGCGCTTCTTAGAAAAAGCGTTGTCATAGGTAGACCTACGAAAGCGCTTTTCATTAAACAAAAAGCGCTGCTAAAACCTATAGCAGCGCCACCTTAGAAAGCGCTTTTAAGCGCTTTTAAAGGCCAAAAAAAGCACTTTCGTAGGTCTTTTTTGGCGTAGTGCATTGGGTTTTTAAGGTGCGTTGAATTCAACTTCTTTAGCATCTATCAAATCCTGAATTTTATTCTTCAGGGCCCAACAATTGTCAGTGTCGTGTCCTGGGCTCTTCGAATGGTAAGCGCACCTGGCGTTCGGATGGTAATATGGAGAAGCAGTGTTAGGATTTTTAGGGGCCTCTTTCAGCATGGCAAGGTTCAACTTCAGAAGATGGGGTAGGACTTGAGAAGGAGTCATGTTTATCTTGGTGAATTGCTGTAAAGGCCTTTCCACCCTTTGCTGGTTATTTCTCTGTTGGTCATTCCTCGGCTGATTGTTTCTTGGCTGGTCTGATGCAGACTTTTGAATCATAACGGCCCCCACCGCTGGCCGGCGCTCAACTCTTCCTTGAGCCCTCTGAGAGTAGACAGCTGATACTTCCTTCTTTCCCTTGAAAGGTTTTCTGATGGCAGCAGAAGTAGATGCATCTTTTTGAATTTTCCCGCTTTTTATATCGGCCTCCACTCTTTCTCCGGTTAGAATCAAATTAGTGAACCCAGTGGACAAACTTCTAATCAGGTGATTGAAGAAAGGACCTGATAGGGTACCTAGGAACATGTCCACTAGCTCTCTTTCTGACAATGGTGGTTGCACTCTTCCGGCTAAATCCCTCCACTTTTGGGCGTAGTCTTTGAAGCCCTCATTGGTAACCATGGCCATACTCTGTAGCTGAGTACGGGTTGGTGCCAAGTCGGCGTTGTATTGGTACTGTTTATAGAAGGCGACTGCCAAGTCTTCCCAATTATGGACGTCTGCTCTCTCCAACTGGTAGAACCAATCAAGTTGTGTTCCTGACAAACTGTCCTGGAAAAAGTGGACCCATAAGTCTTTGTCAGAAGAATGTGGCTGAATTTTCCTGACATAAGATCGTAGGTGCATCTTTGGGCAAGACACCCCATCATACTTAGCAAATAATGGCACTTTAAATTTAGGAGGGATTACAATTCCAGAAACCAACCCTAGCTCCTCAAAATCCAGCCCCGGTACCCTTTGCACTTCTATAGCAGCTAGACGTTCTTCCAAGTTCTTGTATTTGTCATCATCCGGAGGGTACTGTTGTTCGAAGTAGTCCTCATCTTCCTCTTCTTCTGCTTCAGAATCAGATGGCACTGCCATTCCTTTTCCTTTTCCTTCCCCTTCTTCAGATGTTGATAGGAATTCCAAAGTCCGTCTAGCTTGTCCTTCAAACCTTCTGCCCATGATAACCACACTGACTCGCTTCTTCTTCTTTTTCTCTTTCTCTTTCTCTAGCAGAGTCTTGAGCTCCTCCTGCCCCTTGGCTAAGGTCAAGAGTAGCTGTTGAAATTGTGAATTCTGAGCTTGTAAGTCTTTGACCGTTTGTTCTAGATCCATCTTGCTGAAATAAACAAGAGAGAGATGAGGAAACTTGGTGTGAAGACCTGCTTATGCATATGATGAATGAATATGCGATATGCAAATGATTTCAAGGATTCAGAAATTCAAATTTGTTTTAAACAAAAAATGAACACATGTCATACTAAATAAAACCAAGTTTGAATACATCATGCCTCCTTGGGCTTACAAAGAAAGAAACTAAATACAGCAAAAACTCTTAAGACAAAAAGATCGAACGCATCCTTTTTGGAGCAATGTAGGTATTCAGATTCTTCTCTTCATGAAGCAGCTTGGTGAGCTCCAGAACCTTCTTCTCACTGGCGTAGTACTGGGTTTCAAAGGTATCTTGCTCTTCCTTCAACTGAATCCAGGCTTTCTGTAGGTCTTCGAGAGAGGTAGGCATGTCTGGATGAAGAATGGTGTATGGGACGTCTCCTTCAATAACAGGCTCAATGATGACAGGAAGGATGGAAGGGTAAGGCATTAAGAGACTCTGGGCACGAGCCCGTACCCACTGAAGGTAAGGCTCGAGAGGGATAGAGTTTTTATGTTCTGTGATACGGTGGGAGAACTGACTTGAGGTTTTGCGTTTGTGTTCGCAAATGTTTCGTTTTAGCAAGAGTCGCCACCGACTTTTTATTTTATCCTAAGGAAAGGTCAAAAAGCACAGGAAAGACCTTTGAGATGTTTTCTTGTGTTCGGGGAGTATATTATGAAAAGGGAAGGTGCAAGCACCCTTTTCATCCATGGTTATTCATGGGCTCTTAGTTACTTGTTTAGATCACTTGCTTTGCTTTTCCAATTGTTTGAAATGGTGCTTTGTGTCTGGTTTTGAAAGATGTTTTGAAAAGAGGCCATTGTTGTGGCAACCTTTGTAATGATTCTTGTTTGAATGTATACAAATGTGTTTTGTCTTTTTGAAAAGATTTCAATGTTTGAAAGTTTGATTTGGGAAATGTTTTGAAATTGTGTTGTGAAGTGTGTTTGAAAAATAGCAAGGATGTTTTTTTGCAAGCTTTTGATCAAGTAACTAAGAGCTATCTACCCTATTTTACTCAAAGATCTTTCCTAATGTTTTTAACCCTTTTAACAGTGTTATTTTACCATTGTATTTAGTGAACAACCTTGTGTTAGGAAGTTAAACGGGACAGGCGCGGGTCATCGTATTGACCATGATAACAATTGTGATAAGTATCTTTAGCAAATTTTCGAGGGACTAGATCATTTTTGTATAGATAACCAAGATAGCGTCATCGAGGGACTATGATCTTTTGTTTTTGTTTTGTTTTGCCAAGACACCTAGCATGCATACCATGGACATTTTAAAGGAAACAAGTGGATGAAACCCTAGGGGTGCTTGTGTGCATTGTGTTGTCATTTTCATGCATTTTTGTCTTGTGTTAGTCAAGCTATTTGTTTGATTTTGGATTTTCGCATACAAACCCTAATCTTTCTATCATGGCATATTTGAAAGGAATAAATGCGTAAAAGTAAATGCACAACTATTACAACATTGCTATGGAGAGGGGGATACAATTTTGAATAGGGGGGTATTTGCAAGAAATAAAAGCCCTAACATTATTACAACCATATTGAATTCACTTGCATAAATATTAAATGGATAATACTTAATTAAACAAAATAAATAAATATTAAATAATATGTATTATGCAAAAAAAGAATTTTTTTTTGTTTATGTATGTAAAAGTATCTTTAATGTAAAAAAGTATAAAGAAATAAATAAAATAGATTAATTTCATTTGTTTTAAGGGTATACCCTAATTTATTTAAGGAAATAAATACTATATATCATTTATATACAAAAAATATATTAATATGTGTAAAAATGAAATATACTTAAAAAAAGGTATTTTTTAGTATAAATAATAATGAAAATAAAAATGTAATATTTTTGTATTTTTATTCTAAGTATTTAATAAAATAAAAGTATATATATATATATATATATATATATATATATATATATATATATATATATATATATATATATATATATATATATATATATATATATATATATATATATATATATATATATATATATATATATATATATATATATATATATATATATATATATATATATATATATATATATATATATATATATATATATATATATATATATATATATATATATATATATATACAAAAATAAAATTATTCAAGAAAATATTTTTAGTATGAATAAAAATAAGGAATAAAAATAAAGTATGATTTACAAATTATTTCTAAGTTTAAATAAATAGTATAAAAGTATTTTAAAATGTTTTCTATATTAGAAAAATTAAAATAAAATGCCAAATAAATGTAAAAAAATTATGAAAATATTTTTTGAGCATTTATTATATTTGGAAATAAATAAACAAAATCAGAAAAGAAAACAAAAATGCAAAAATATAATTATTCAAGAAATTGGGCCAAGGGGTGCAAAAAATGAAAAAGAGGGTGTCAAACGCAAACAGGCCAAGCCCAGCCCAAATCTTCATCTTCAACCTCCAGCATTTTTGAAAAAAACGCGCGCCTATTGTACAAACTTGGACATCCTGTATACGTGATCTATTGCAAAAACTCACAACATCAAACTTGTAGAGAATTTCAAGATGATTTCAACCATATAAAAAACTAATCCTAACTCTCAAAGACCAGAGAGAATTTCTATGGCCCTAAAATCTGACCTAGTTTTTTCAGCATGTTCATGGATGAAATTCTCCTAGCACACTTAATATAAATGAAAGTTGAGCATATGTATGGCTTCCTAGCAATGAACACTACATTTTTTATTCACAAACCTAAGGCTAAATGTTCCTAAATAGAGAGATAGAAAGTGAAGAAAAACCTGTTTCAGTTGGATTCGTGTAGGGCCATGCAGTGCTTCTCAAAAGTTTTGAGATGTCTGGTAGCTTGCTTAAACTTCACTTGGCCTTTTCCAATAGCTAGCTTGCCTTGAATGTCCTTGAATCCGCCTATGGAACTCAACCTGCACAAGCTTGAAATGAAAATGGTGAACACTGTAAATGGAGTTACAGTTGGTAATGGAGGTTTGCACTACGCCAAAAACTGCTTTTTGCAGCGCCTCTACTAAAGCGCTTATTGAAAAAGCGCTGCCATAGCCTTCACAAAAAACAAAATTAAAAAAAAGGGAAACCTACGAAGGCGCTTTTTTAAAAGCGCTGGCATAGGTGGGGGATACGAAAGCGCTTTTTAAAAAGCGCTGTGGTAGGTCAAATAAAAATATTAATAAAATGAAATAATAGGGTTATGAAGGCGCTTTTTTAAAAGCGCTGGCATAGGTGGGGGATACGAAAGCGCTTTTTAAAAAGCGCTGTGGTAGGTCAAATAAAAATATTAATAAAAATGAAATAATAGGGTTATGAAGGCGCTTTTTTAAAAGCGCTGGCATAGGTGGGGGATACGAAAGCGCTTTTTAAAAAGCGCTGTGGTAGGTCAAATAAAAATATTAATAAAAATGAAATAATAGGGTTATGAAGGCGCTTTTTAAAAAGCGCTGTGGAAGAATGGCCTTTGAAAGCGCTTTCAAAAGCGCTGGCATAGCTGGACCTATGAAAGCGCTTTTACCCTAAAAAGCGCTGGTAAAAGCCCCCCTATGAAAGCGCTTTCAAAAGCGCTGTTATAGCTTATATTATTTTTAATTTAATAAATTAAAACATCAAAATAACATTTCATTCTTTTCTCTTCTTCAAACGCACAGTACAAGCTCTTCTTCTCCCGCATATCACATTCACTCACATATACTTTCCAGCACCATTAACAACACTAAATCCATCAATAATCAAAGACAACAACATTTTTTTATAATATTTCTCTTATGCGACAAGATTCCTCCGCCAATCCTTCCGTTTGCCGCTGTTCGAACTCCTCCTTCCGCCGACAACCTCTTTGCGTGCTGGACAACCGCCACGGTCTCCGACCCGAACCTCCGCTTTAGATCCTTCCGCTTTAGAACTCAAACCCACCGCGACCACTGCTCCACGGACATCTCCTTCACTCGTCGCCCTTTACTTGCTGGAGACCATTCATTCGCTGCCACCCACTAAGATCTTGCCTCAGGTATAAATCGCTTCTTGTTTCCTGGAATTAATTTTGATGTTGTTGATTATGATATGTGATTTGAGAAGAAGAGAAATATGGGTCATGCTTTGCTTAACAAAGAGGAAGAGAGTTTTTTTTTTCTTTTCTTTTTTTTTGTTTTCTTCATAGGAAAAGTGTTGTTTTCTAGTATAGCAAAATGTGATGTACAAGGTAGAAATAGAATGTCACAAACAATAGTTTGTGACATTCATGGAGTCATCTTGAAAACTCAAGCCTTTTTTCCTTTTTTCATGCTTGTTGCTTTTGAAGGTGGCAGCATTTTCAGAGCTTTTCTCTTGCTTATGAAATGTTAGATGTCATCAGGATTAGAAACTGAAGGTTAGATGGGTTATGATTTAATGTTATATGGAGGTTAGCTAGGGGTTAATGAAACTGACAGTCGGTTAGAAGTGAAATGTTGGCAATTTGGGAATTAGGTTTTGATTTTTTTGTTTTATTGAACTATATTGAGCTGATTGTTTTACTGACGCAATGGTATTGGATTGGTTTTGGTTATGATACAGGTATTTTGCGGGTCTGGTTTTGTTAGTAGGCTACAAGTTGTAAACAAGGTTTAACGTGAGGATCGTTGACAAGATAGTGGCGAGCAGGTTTTGTGGAAGTGTGACAAAGGGTGTAAGAGGTTCAAAGCACAAGACCAAATAGGGTGGAACCAAGGCATGAATCATATGTGTAGTTAAAGTTTGGAAAAAATCTCTGGCCAGAACTTTGTAACTTGTTAATGTTTTTTCATGTATTGAGTAACTTGTGTGAACATAGGCTACTTTGGCATGATTGCTTGTATTGACTTGGCTTTTTGGTATGAATGTAAAGGTCTATAGTGGTCGTAACATGAAGCACATGATGCTGGTGTGTGGATGATGCACTACAGGTCTCATTACGAGCAGGTTCGGGTTTCACACTTTCCTCCCTTTCCCTTTGATTTTCTTCATAAGTTCTACTGAACTTGCATTTGGCTTGAGTGAATACATAGGGAGGCTGAATTAGATGTAACTTGGATTTTAGTCGAATAATGGTTAAGTGGTTAAATTGAATGTTAGAATAGTTAGTGAATTAATATGCCAATGAGGTTAGATTATGTTGTTAAAAACTGCTAAAAGATTGTGTTAGTAAAACCATTAATGATGCTAGGGAAAGTTAACGGAGGTTAGATTATGTTGTTAAAAACTGCTAAAAGATTGTGTTAGTAAAACCATTAATGATGCTAGTGAAAGTTAATGGTTCACGGTAGGAATCACCTATATCTTTAAGGGCAGTTTTAGTCTCATGCTCATTCACATGTGTAGTGAGCATAGTCCTCTGCTCCATAGTAAGCTGAGACCCCTCCTCATATCAGTAATATCAATGTGGTTCAGGCTCTCTTCTTTAGTACCCATTAATCCTCCATAAAACTCCAAAATTTCCTTTTCTATATCTACATGTGTGTGAATCTGAGTGCCATCATCTTTGTATAAGAGATTCATACTGCAAGCATTATGTTAGCCTAAAGGGAAGCATGAAAATATAATGTATTACTATGTGTCGGTGATGTTATAGGGACTGAGTTGCATGCTATTGGTGGCTACTTCACTGGTTGTCTTACTTCTTCTGGCTTGGTTGTGAAGAATAAAGCTCTTAAAGAATACTTTGGTGATCGAAAACCCGATATTGGAATCGGAACCTCCAGTTTGAATCATCATCTTTTCTTTTCATCTTGCAAGGTATGTTTTAATTTAGCTTCAAAATGTTGTTTGAATCACATGCATGTTTGAAATCAATGCTTGTTTGAACTTTGCTCTAAATGTTGTTTGAATCACATTCATGTTTCAAAATTAGCGCAACCAAGCCTTTATAAATATGTCCTTGAAGCAATACATGTTAGCTTCTGTCAAATCGTACCGCGCAACCGTGGTTTTAGACTAATACCAAATATAGGCATAGTTGTTGTCAATGTTCCTACTCCTATTTTCTCCAGCCATTATAAACTAAAACATCACGCGAAGGATGTTACAGTCTAATTGATGTTACAGAATCTTACAAGTTGAGAGTGTCATACTCTTTTAAGAGAGATAATGTAACTATAAACCAAAATAATGTAGATAATGAAGTGAAACTATAAACCAAAATTATGAAGATAGTGAAGTGAAACTATAAAATTTTGCTTGCACTGAAGGTCCACAAATAATCCTCATTCATTAAGCTTTCAACATTTCATGTACTAGTTAAAAGCAAACTGTGTTTGAAAAAAAATGTAACTTACTGGAGTGATTACAGTGCTGTAATTCGCCCAGATTAGTCCAGTAGCCATAACAGCTGTGTTAAAAATAAAAGGAATCAGCAGAATATTTGCTAAAAACTGCCTGCAATTTGAATACTCAGCATTCCACAAAATTCATTCACTTGCATATGTCTGCTCCTTTCAGAGAATTCAGAAATACACATTTTCACAAGGGTGAATGATGAGCAAAAGGGCGTATTAGAAGTTCGCAAAAGATGACACTACATATAGTTATATATATGCATGCACATACCTATTTGTTGAGGATAAGAGATCATGTCAGGTGGTTTTGAAAAATCAGCAATATTGGCAATGCTGATGCCCCACTTAAACGTAGGTGCCCAAAAGTGAACTGAACAAACAAAATTAGTCACAATTTATGCATTAATACAGATCGAAAATAACAACATTAACACTTAACAAGCTTTGTAGCTTTGTAGCTTATGTTAAATGTTGATACAAAAACCATAAGATGATACTGTTATAAATATTGATTAATATCCAATTGTCCACAAGAAAAATAAACAAAACCACATACATACTCACCAATTTTGACTGTTTCTTGTTGAAGTGTATCACACCTGCCAAGCTTTTCACTGGTGAAGCAATTAAGTCTTTCAGGTATGCATTCAAAGACAATTTGAATTCAAAATTCAAAGCGATAATTTCACTTTGAGCAACGATAATGTCATCAATGTCATCAATCTTCAAATTGTCGACCAAAACTGCACCTCTTTGCCTGATAATGTCATCAATGTTATCAATCTTCAAATTCTAACATAGTTAAATAGGTCTGATGCATGGACAGTTCAACTTGTGTTTGATATACCTACTCTTCCTATTAATTATGAACACAAAGATTCAAAGCACATGATTTCTTCAGAAGGATTGTGGCCAAAGAAAATAATAGACAACGAATTCAAATTCAAAATAACTTGCAACCAAGAGTTATCTACCCGCGTGTTGCACAGGTTTTAAATATATATGCATATAAGAGTTATTACAGTTTCATGAGCAGTATTAGTACTTTAAGACTAATAGTTTTAGAAGTTAATCACCTTAATGTTTTTAGGCGTAACTTGAAAGTTTCATGCATAAAAGTGTCATTTCCGAAATTGTAGAATAGTCTCACTACTCCTAATCTCTTCCCTCGTAGTCCATCTTTCTTAAGAAATTGAGCATAGCCACCTTTTGGGATATACTTTGATGCTTCAATTGTTGCTTTATCAACAGTATCAATGCCAGCTATGGTTTCAAGAACATAAGCAGCATCTGATACTGTCCTGCAAATTGGCCTATATGGAACGACATAATTGATGTCACACATTTAGTGCAAGGGTATATAATAAATAGGACAACAAAATAGAGACGCTAAACACAATAGAAATGCAGACAAAGGTAAATAGGCTTACCCAATAGTGTCCTGCCTTGGACTAATTGGAACTACACCTGCTCTACTAGTGAGACCAACTGTGGGTTTAATGCCTACTACTGAGTTAAAATTTGAAGGACATAAAATGGATCCATCGGTTTTGGTACCAAGTGATACAGTCACCAAATTTGCCGCCACAGATATAGCTGATCCACTACTTGAACCACAGGGAAAACCCAATGTATATGGATTCTGCACAACACAAAGCACATTTGTGAAATCCTCTTGATACAATAAACAAAGAAGTAGTAAATTATATACCTTTCCTTGTCCACCTCGGGCACTCCAACCACTAGGAGCAGCAGCAGACCTGTAATGTGACCACTCACTCAATGTGGCTTTCCCTAATATGATAGCCCCAGCTTTCCTTAACTTGGTAACCACACCTGCATCTCTTGGCACCACTGAGCCAAGAAGTGCATAAGAGCCTGCAGTAGTGTTCAGCTTATCCTTAGTTGCAATGTTATCCAAGACTTGACAATTAACAATTAACAATACATTGCTTTTAAAATTTGATTTGAACCTAACTAAGACTTGACAAAGCTAACTTGTAAGATAAGGACTGAATATAATTGTTTGAAATCCGACTTCACTATTGTTTGAATATAATTGTTATTACCTATATCCAAGACTGAATCACTAGTATCCGACTTCACTAGTTAGTAATTAGTGATGAGTTGTTTAGCACATGCTTAAGGTGAGGCAAGAATAACTATGAATTTGATTACCTGATATGTTGAATTTCTTTACAGGTAATTAATTATTATTTTGCTATAGTTGCGTGACTAATTAGTTGCTATAGTCAAACCATGGATAAAAAATGGATGACTGCCAATCGATTGTCGAAAGAGTATGAGGATGGGGTATCAGAATTCGTTAAGTTTGCCGTTGCGCACGCCAGAGAACCCAATGGAATGATATGTCCTTGCTTGAGATGCTGTTATGGGAGACGGGTTGACGCGGTTCAGTTGGAATCGCATTTACTGATGCATGGAATTGATAGAAGTTATGCATGTTGGAATTTGCATGGTGAGAAAAGTAGCGGGAATGTTGAATCGAGTTATAATACGACGTATGCTTCAAATGAGGATTTCGCAGACGCATACGATTATGATCGAGTCGAAGAGATTGCAGAAGCGCTTGAAGAAGATCTTGAGGATTGTCCCAAAATGTTCGAGAGGTTGGTAAGCGATGCAGAGAAACCGTTGTATGATGGTTGTACAAAATTCACAAGATTGTCTGCGGTGTTAAAGTTGTACAACTTAAAGGCGGAGAACGGATGGTCGGATAAAAGTTTCACACAGTTATTAGCCCTCGTGAAAGAAATGCTACCAGAGGATAATGTTCTTCCCAATCGAACGTATGAGGCCAAAAAGATGTTGTCCTCTATTGGCATGAGCTATGAAAAGATACATGCATGTCCAAAAGATTGCGTTTTATTTCGAAACGAGTACGCAGTGTTAAATGAGTGTCCTAAATGCGGTGCCCCTCGATATAAGGAAAAGTTGTCTCCGGAAAAGGTGTTATGGTATTTTCCTATAATTCCGAGATTTAGGCGCATGTATCGTAGTGAGACCGATTCAAGACACTTGACTTGGCATGCAGATGAAAGAATTATTGATGGGAAGTTGCGACATCCGGCAGACTCACCACAGTGGACGAAAGTTGATATTGATTATCCTGAATTTGGAAAAGAAGCAAGAAATCTTCGCTTGTCGTTGTCTACTGATGGAATGAACCCGCATGGTATTCAAAGTATCTCGCATAGCACCTGGCCTGTGATTCTTATGATATATAACCTACCTCCGTGGCTATGTATGAAGCGTAAGTACATGATGCTATCTATGTTAATTTCTGGGACCAAACAACCAGGGAATGACATAGACGTGTACTTGGCACCCTTAGTCGAAGATTTGAAGTTTTTGTGGGAGACCGGTGTGGAGGTTTACGATGGGTATAGGAAAGAAAGTTTCAACTTGAGGGCGATGTTGTTTGGAACAATTAATGATTTTCCGGCGTACGGAAATCTATCAGGGTACAGCATTAAGGGTCAAAAAGCGTGTCCTGTTTGTGAAGATGAAACCGATACGATGCGATTGAACTTTTGTCAGAAGAATGTTTTTCTCGGTCATCGTAGATTCTTAAATTCTAATCATCACTATCGTGGGTGGAGAAAGGCATTCAATGGAGAGGCAGAACACGGTAGAGCTCCACATATGTTGACAGGTGATCAGATTTTTGAAAAGGTGAAAGATGTGAGTACTGAGTTTGGCAAGCCTTTTGCACATAGACTTGTCACGAGTGGGTGGAAGAAGAGGTCGATTTTTTTTGAACTTCCATATTGGAAGTCGTTGTACGTAAGACATTTCCTCGATGTTATGCATATTGAAAAAAATGTATTTGATAGTGTCATTGGTACGTTACTCAATATACAAGGAAAGTCTAAGGATGGCATTAACATAAGGAAGGACATGTTAAACATGGGAATTAGAACTGAATTGGCACCCGTGACGAAAGGAAGACGCACATATCTACCACCTGCTGTTTACACTCTATCTAGAAAGGAGAAGAAAATATTGTGTAAGTTCCTCAGTGAAGTTAAAGTTCCAGAAGGCTACTCATCAGATATTAGAAGACTTGTGTCAATGAAAGACCTAAAGTTAAAGAGTTTAAAGACTCATGATTGCCATGTTATAATGGAACATTTTCTACCAATAGGTATACGTTCTATTCTGCCAGAAAAAGTAAGGAGCGCAATAACTAAGTTGTGTTTTTTCTTCAAGTCAATATGCAGCAAGGTGATCGATCCTGCGATCTTACCAACATTGCAAAAAGAGGTGGTTGTTACTTTATGTGAGCTTGAAATGTATTTTCCTCCCTCGTTTTTTGACATAATGGTTCATCTAGTCGTTCATCTTGTCAAAGAGACACAGTTGTGCGGACCAGCTTATATGAGATGGATGTACCCTGCTGAACGTTATATGAAAATTTTAAAAGGGTACGTGAAAAACCGAAGTCGACCGGAGGGTTGTATTGCGGAACGATACATTGTTGAAGAAGCGGTTGAGTTTTGCACTGAATATCTGTCAAATGTTCAATCAATTGGACTCCCCAAATCTCATATTGTCGAGAAAAAAGAAGGAAAAAGACTAATTGGAAATAAAGTTGTGACAGTGTCAATGGTCGAACGGGATCAGGTGCATTTGTATGTTCTGCACAATGAGATTGAGGTTGAGCCGTATGCTGAAATGCACAAGGGTGTTCTTCGAGGTTTAAATCTGAATAGAAATGAGAATTGGATAGTACGAGAGCACAATCGAAGTTTCATACCGTGGTTTAAGGAACAAATTTATTCAAAGTATCGTTCGGATCCTGCTTCAGTAACAGAAAGGTTGAGATGTTTAGCATATGGTCCAAGTATGATTGTGTTTTCTTATAGCGCATACGCAATTAATGGATACACATTTTATACCAAAGAACAGGATGATAAAAGTACTATGCAGAATAGTGGTGTTACCTTGGTAGCTGAAGCGATGCACATATCAAGTGCGAATGACTTAAACCCGATATTTGCAAATCTGTCATATTTTGGGGTTATCGAGCGCATTTTGTTGTTTGATTACGGGAAGTTTCAGATTCCTGTATTTGATTGCAAGTGGGTTGAAAATAATAATGGCGTACGAATGGATAAGTCAGGATTTTTGCAAGTGGATCTCAATAGGGTGGGGTACAAAGATGAACCTTTTATTCTAGCCTCTCAGGCTAAACAAGTGTTCTATGTCAATGATCCGACAAGTACGAAATGGTCTATAGTGCTTTTGTCTAACAAAGTAATTGATGAAAACATTGGAGATCAAGGTGATATTGGCGTTGGCATTGAATCTTGTACAAGAAACGATCAAAATGAGAATGAACCTTGTACTAGAGATGATCATAATGAGGGTATTTGGATCAATCCAACCATCCGAGTTGTTAATAGAAGCGTAAAATATATTGCTACCAAGAAAAGAAAGAGACGTTAGTGAAAAAGGTATTATTATAATTATAGCCTAATATTGTAAGTAATATGTGAATAATGTTTTGAATTTTTGGCATATCTTTTGAACCGTTTTGAATTTTTGCGAATGTGCTTGTGCTTAATTAGTAGAACAATGTTTCCGGAGCTGATGGTGAGGTTTATTTCTTGCAAGTTTGGTTTTTTAGCATTTTATTCAATTTTGAGTTCCTTTAGTGCTATTCATATCTTTTTCGACTATCCATTTTCATGTAGTGTACTAATGTGCTTGTTTGACTTTTGTTACAGGTCTAATGGCTAGCAATGAAGAAAACCCGCAAGGAAACCAACAAGAAAATCCACCAGGAAACCAACAAGATCATGAAAACTCACAAGAAACAAATCATGCAGCGGATGATACTTCAGCAAATGATGTTGCACGAGGCATCACCATAATGCGCGAAATCATTCGTGCTAGAGATAAGGGAGTGAAATATAATGTAGATTGGAATCATTCAAATCAATTAGTTGGGGTTAATGCTTCAAAATTCACAAGCTACGTTGGTACACTTGTTCGTATGCATGTGCCAATCTCCATATCTAGATGGAATGTGAAACAATGTGAAGCATTGAAGCAAGGAAAAGAAATGTTTTGGGAAGATGTTAAGGTATGTATGTTATATGGTTTATATGGTTATATGTTTATAAGTTTATAAGTTTATATGGTGTATATGGTTTTTAAACTACTTATATGTTTATATGGTTTATATGGTTTTTAAATTACTTATATGTTTATATGGTTTATACGCAGCGGTCTTTTAACGTTCCAGATGAGCGTAAAGGCTTCATACTTGGGTTGGCCGGGAAAAGATTTAGAGGGTGGAAAAATCTGTTGACGAACACCTATCTTAAGGATGACAAAGGAAAGTGGCTGGAAGAGTTCCCGGCCGGAAGGCCAGAAAAGTATAATCTTTTCATTAAACAAGAAGATTGGACTGAGTTTATTAGACAAAGAGATGACGAATTCCGGCAAAAGAGTGCCAAAAATAGTGAGAGAGCATCAAAGCCCGCGTACCCATACAAAAAAGGGCGTTTGGGATATGCGCGCTTAGAGGAAAAAATTGTAAGTAATAAATAGAAATGATATGTTCTTATTAATTGTCTAAATGTGTTGTATTTGACGATCTAACCGTTTGTTTCTATGCATAGTTAGAGGAGACGAAAAGTGATGAAACCTCACTTCCAGCACATTTGCTGTGGAAGGAAGCCCGTGTGGGCAAGAATCAAGCTGTTGATCCAAGTGTTCTAAGAATTTATGATGAATGCGTAAGTATAACATTGTGTCTTTAATTAAATCAAATTTTTATGACTATTTAATTGATTTTTTTATCTCCATTATTTTCAGGAGACATTGTCACAAACGGAGTCCACCGGTGACGACCAGGATACGAGGAGCGTACTTAGTAAAGCACTGAATGTTCCTGAGTATTCCGGTCGGGTTAGGGGTAAAGGTCACGGTGTGACTCCAACCTCTTTCTACCAGCATCATCGGAAAAGAAATCCTACCAATGCAGAAGTGATGAATGTACTTATGGAATTACAAGCAAAAGTCAATGCATTGGAAAGAGATAAAGAGGTATTAATGAGGGGAAAGGGCAATGCGGCAATGGCGAAAGAAACTAGTGACAACGCTAGTATCAACCGTCAGAATAAATTTCCTGAGGTAATTATAAATATATTGATAAATCTCTATTGTTCAAGTTTCTCATTTTTATTCCACCTCTTTCTATTATTGAATTAAAAGTAATATGTATGCATATTGGTTTAGGGCATTTCATCTTGCCAACTATACGTAATGGCATCAGATTATCACCTTGTTGGCAAGGGAAAAGTGTACAACACTTTGGGAGATTTAATTCATAATACACCGATCCCGGCTGGACACCTGAGAGTATCAGTAGATTATCCTATTGATCCCGATGCGTTGGTACCGGTACCTGACGTGGCCTTGGATATAAGATCGGTGCGAGACGCGGTAGGGTCGTTTGTTGCATGGCCCTTGGACCTCATTTTCATTGATGATGAGGTAAGTTTAAAACCGTTAATATGAATCATTTAGATTTCAAATGTCAATTCTGAACCGTTAAGTTAATTATTTTTTAATATTAGCCTCCTACAAAACCCGCTAATAAGGGTAAGGAGATTTTGCAGCAAGGCGGCGAGTCTATGGCATCAATTCCAGAGGTACACTTAAATTGTTTATTATATGATATGAATTTAAAACTGAACGATTTTATAATTTACCTAAGTTATATGATTGTTAGGTATCTGCGAAAGTGTCACAACAAGTGACCCAGCCTGTTCGTAGCAGACCACCCCCGAAAAAGTCAATGCATAAGGGGGGAAGAGGCGGGGGAAGAGGCGTTTTTGTACCTCGATATCGGAATACACTTGGAGTACTTTTGGAAACCTCAGATTTGAAGTCAGGTGGTATTCGTACAATCCTTATGGATGCAGATATCTTTGGTCTTGACTGCCAAGAAACGATAGGATTGGACGAAATGACTGAGATTATGACGCATGGTGAATTAGGCATCGGCAATGTTCACGCATACATCCGGTATTCCGATAAATATATCATTTAATTAGTTGAACAATTTATTTACACATTTCAATGAAAATAGTCTAATGTTTATATGTTTTTATTTAAGGTTGTTGTACGATAAAAAAATGCGCGAGACTGTATTGGCAAGACGCTTCCATTTCTTGTCTGCCCATATTGTCAGCGGAGCGACAATTGTCAGGGAACCGGGTTCAGTTAGGGAGTACTTAGTGAATCGATACACGGCCTACGTCGGCAACCCAGATAGCTTGTTTATTTTGCCGTATAACACTGTTCCAGTGGGGTGAGTTTTTCATTTATTCTAATATATCTTTGTTTATTTTGCGTAGAAACTTTTCTTCTAAACTGTTGCTTAAATTTTTAGAAAACACTGGTTGTTGTTGGCTATCGATCCGATTAAAGAAGTTGTGTACTTTCTGAATTCGGTAGACGGGGAATGGACTAACTATCCCGCTATGAAGGAAACTGTTGATCAGTAAGTGAGATCGTTCTAACTATTCGTGTATATTTATATATTTAATTATTTCTGTGAGATTGATCTAAATATATGTTTTTATTTTCTTAGATCAATACAAATATTTCGTAGTCAAAGGGACGCACAGGTACCCCGGAGTAAATCATCAAATATTACTTGGATCAAAGTGCAGGTACAAAATTAGTTGCTTATAATAATAATGTTACTTGATAAAATTACACGACAACTATAAAATATATTCTGTTTTTCTATGCAGTGTCCGTTACAGAATAACGATGTAGATTGCGGATACTTTTGCTTGAGGTTTATGAAAGAAATCCTTCATAAAAATCAAGTAGAGATTCCAAGCACGGTATGGATTTATAACTTAGAATAATTTTGTATGATTTCTACATTTAATAACATCATGCATATACTGAAGTAATAATTTCTTATGTAGTACTTTGATGACCTCTATACTATGTCGTACACGAAAGTTCAAGTGGAAGAAGTCAAAGAGGAAATATGTCAATTTTATGTTGAAAACAGATTATTCTGATGGGTATGAATAAAATATTATTGTACGTGTTAGTTTGATTGTGTTGGAGCCTTTAATATTGTTTGTTTAATTGACCGTGTTGTTCATATTCATACTTTGCAGGATGAAGACCGTGTCGGTGGAGCATTATTTTCGATGTAATTATATATGATTTAGTTATGGTTACAAATGTATATAAGGATTGAATTATGGTTACAAATGTATATATACTTTGTATGTGATTTAGTTACATATGTATATAAGGATTTAGTTATGGTTACAAATGTATTATATGGTATACCGGTTTCTGTTAATATAATACCGGTTTCTGTGAATATTATAAGGATTGAATTACAGGTTAAATTATTGGACCAAAAAAAAATTACAGGCCGCACAGGGAACCTCAAATTATAGGTTTCACTTTAAAAAATTTGTATGAGCTACGAAAGCGCTTTTGGCTAAAAAGCGCTTTCGTAGGCAGGATAAATAAAAAAAAAATTAAATAGCAACCCCCTACCAAAGCGCTTTTTATGGAAAAAGCGCTGTGAAAGACCCCCCTATCAAAGCGCTTTTTCCATAAAGCGCTGTAAAAACCATAATAAAAAAAAAAAAAAAATTAAATAGAAACCCCCTATCAAAGCGCTTTTTATGGAAAAAGCGCTGTGAAAGACCCCCCTATCAAAGCGCTTTTTCCATAAAGCGCTGTAAAAGCCATGATAAATAAAAAAAAAAAATTAAATAGAAACCCCCTATCAAAGCGCTTTTTATGGATAAAGCGCTGGGAAAGACCCCCCTATCAAAGCGCTTTTTCCATAAAAAGCGCTGTAAAAGGCCTGATAAATAAAAAAAAAAAAATTTAAATAGCACACCTATCAAAGCGCTTTTCAAAAAGCGCTGGGAAAGACCCCCCTATCAAAGCGCTTTTTAAGGAAAAAGCGCTGTGATAGGTCCACCTACGACAGCGCTTTTGGCCAGAAAAAAGCGCTTTCGTAGCCTACGCCAGCGCTGGCTACAGCAGCGCTTTTAAGCGCTTTTAAAGGGCAAAAAAAAGCGCTGTGAAAGCCCATTTTCGTAGTAGTGTTGGGACAGCTTGAGTGAGTTGAATGGAAAGTGTTTGAAGCAAAATGGGGCAAAACGCACGAGCCAAATGAGCTGGGGCACTCAAGTTGCAACACCTGCCCTGTTTTTCCAAATAAGTGTGATTTCTGGCTATGGGGTGTTTTGGGGCTCAAGTACTCGTGTTTTTAGCTCAAAGGGTTATGAGAAATATGTTTGAAGTGTTTGTGTAAGTTGATCTTTGCTGGTTTTCAAGTTGTGAGGATTTTGACAAGTTTCTTGTTTTTGAAGCAAGAATGGGAAGTTGTGATTACAGGTCTGTACAAGCCATCAAATATGCTGCATACAATCCTCTTGGTCCCTGAAATTTGTGGATTTGATTTGGCTTCTGAGATCTTGGCTCTATGCTCAACGATCATGGTTTGACATAAAACACACTTTTGCAAAAATGAGAATTTGCCTTTTTCTACTTAAGGCCTAATCTTGTGTACAATATCCAAATGGCCAAAACAAAAGCTTAGACTGATGGATTTGCATTTAATTAAGGAGTGTGAAGTGGTTTAGAGGCATGCAAACTAGTACAAGGCGTGCTGGTTTGAAAATGCCACTTGAGTGAACATGAATTTGCCATGGATACAAAAGTGAGTTTTTGCCAACTTCAAGCATTCGATCTCCCTAACCACAAATGTGTTTGAGGAGTTCTTGGACAATTTGGAAAGCTTGCAACATGCTATATAATCCATATTTGAAATGCAACTTGAGACTCCAAGTGGAACTATGTTAAAAATGGCCAAGAAGATAGGTCAAAATCCTGCCTAAACTAGGGCAAAATTTCACTAAGTTAAAAGTTTTAGAGACCCTTGTTCCAAAAATCATAACTTGAGATCCAAGCTTCTTTTGAGAAAACTTTATGAATAAAATTTGTAGACTTTTTGTAGGACTACAACTTTCATGTTGTAAGTTTTCTTTGAATCCATTTGCATCATGGTGAAAATGTGGGACAAAGTTAGGAAAAATTAAGAAAATTTCATAACTTAGAAAAATTCTAAGTTATGAAAATTTTCAATTTCAAACCCTATTTGCAATTTTGGGTTTCTTTATGAAATGGTTTCATAATTTGACACATCATGATGAAAAATGACCCTTGGCACTTGATTTTGACCAAAAAGTCAAAGTTTGACTTTTCAGTGTACAGTCAAATTTTGATCAGTTGACTGAAAAATTCATCTGTCAATCCCATGCATTTGAGATCTTTTGAACTTGTTGAATAGGTCAAGATTATGCCATTGAGACCTTGAGTCCTTGGTTGAGCTTAATTTGCCACTGGCTAGGGTAAAAAGTCAGAAATTGCCTTTGTACAGTCAAAACCCTAAAAATGACCATTTTGCCCTTTTGGTGATCTGATCAAATTTCTTGTGGAGTTGTGGTCCAAACTTGATCAAATGGTTCATATGAGTTCATAATGTTGATGTGGGTCAAAATTCATGAGGTTTGACTGTAAATTGGCCACAGTTGACGTTTTCCCCAATACAGCTGATTTCTAGGTCAATTGTCCAATTGACTGGGCAAAAATTTGATTCAAAGCTTGAAACTTGGTATGGACAAACTTATGAGTCCAATATGAAGTATGAAAGTCAATTTGAGCATTGAAGGTCCAAAAATCCTTGTGCAAACTCAAACCCTAGTTTAGGTCATCGGTGCAAGGAGATGTCTTGAGCAGAGCAAACCCTAGTTTGATCTTGAGTTCCAAGAGCCTTGTGATGAGAAATATTGATAAAATGAGAGGGAAAATTTTGGGGTACAACAGTTTCCCCTGTTCAATCTTCTTGAACCTGAAGAGTTAGATTGGCAAGTTTGCCTGTCGTGACTCGAAGGTAAAAGAGGATTGGACACTAGAGTACCCGTAAATTTGCACTCGTCAAAAATGTAGCTGAGGGAATGGGCTTAAAGATGCCATTTTGAGATGGTAGAATCTTGCTGGAGATGGGCTTAGAGATGCCATCCAAAATTTGTTTGTTGAAAAACAGTAGAATGAACATCAGAATGGTATCCGTATTTGGAACGTATCTGAGTTGTATCTGGAGACTGGGTTTGTATGAGCAAAGGAATGGCGTCTGTGTCTAGAGAATATCCGAGTTGTAACTGTATTTGATTCTTGAATGAATATCAGAATGACTGTCGTGTCTGGAGTGTATATGTATTTTGAATGGGTGACAAAGAAACATCTATGTACGAAGCATCTATGTGCTGGAGATGAATTTCGAATGAGTGACAGAATGGCAACCGTGTCTGGAGCGTATCTGGACCGTATATGAAGTTGAGATCTGTATGAATAGAAGAATGACTTCCTTATTTGGAGTGTATCCGTACTGTAACTGGGATCCGGACAAGTGACAGAATGACTTCCGTGTCTGAAGTGTATCTGAACTTGAAGTTGATAGTTGAATCTGAATGAGAAATAGAATGGCTTTCGTGTCTGGAGTGTATCTAGTCTGTATCTGATTGCTGGAGTCTGAATGAGTTGTAGAATGACCATCGTGTCTGGGGTGTATCCATACTGTATCTTGACTTGAAACTCTGAATGAGTAATAGAATGACTGCCGTGTCTGGGGTGTATCCATATTGTATCTGAAATCTCTGATTAGTTGTTAACGATAGCTTTTTAATCTTATCCTGAAAAGGGTAGAATGTTAGCTAAAGCACAAAGTTATGTTGCATGATATGTATGATGCAATAAAATATGTTCTATTAATGGATATAATGGATGTGCATGTAAGCTGAGTAGCTGTCTTGCTGAGGAAAATAAATCCTTGATAACTGGAGATAGTGAAATCTTTGACTGCTGCCGGAGAAAGTAAATCCTTGATCAATACTGGGGATTCTAAAAAAATCTTTGATTGTTGAGAATGAGAAATCCTGGGACCACTGCTGGGGATTGAAAATCCTTGGTGACTTGTGGGGATTAACAAGAGTTTTGACAACTTCTGCGGGGAATAAGGATTCTTCATGACCTTCCTGGGGAAATAAGGAAAAATCCGACGACCTCTACTGGGGAATTAAAACCTGGGAGGCTTCAAATGGAGAAACAGGAACTAGAATCTTCGTTTTGTTGGGAAAATAACTCTGTGGGGAGAGTGTTTATTCTGCCGGGGAAATCAGGAGCTTGGGTTGTATGCCAATCTACTGGAGAATTGTCCTAGTTGGGGATAAAACAAAAAAGTTAACTGTTATCTGGTTGATTCTCAGAGTTTTTAGATAACCTGCTGGGGAAGTTGGGGAAAACTAAATAGTTCCCGCTGGGGATTGATAGTTGGAAATTTGACTCTGCTGGGGAAGAAGGTTTCATCTTTGCTGAGGGTCCGTAGTTCAAAGTTTTCGGGCTCCAGTGGGGATCGGGAGTTTAGAGACTTAACTCTGATGGGAATTTTAAAATTTAACTCCGCTGGGGATATGTACCTCAAGGTTTTAGCTTTGTTGAGGATCTGAATGACATACTGCAGGGGATTTCTTCTGGAATAGCCTAAAGACGTTTTCCTATACTTTCGACCTACCAGTAATTATCCTTTCTCGTTTCGTTTTATTTGTAAACAGTGGTTATATTCAAATGCATATGCCTATTTAACAAACCATTGGACGTTTTCAAATAGAACATAAGTGTAAAAAAGAAATGAAAGGCAAGCAAATTTCCGCACTTTGAAGTATTTTTGTATTAACTTTTGTAAGTATTTTTTTACAAAGGAGACAGACATCCTAGTAAGAGAATGTTGTCGTAAAATTGAAAAAATTTATACAAAAAGAAAGATGGCTATGTGTAACTATTCCATGGGGTTCCCATTCTGCTATAGCCTTCACAACTCTGAGTATCTTGTCCATTCGTTGCTTCGTCCGCTGATGATTAGATTGATCAGAAGCTTGGAGCTTGTTGGTGAAGAGATTGTCCTTAAAGTGATCCGACGAGACATAGTCATACGCTTTAATTCCCTAACTTTTGCCTGGACCGCCCTTTCGGGTTTTCAGTCCACCGGGAAACCCTTTTTTTCCCAAGTTGCCCTTTCGGGTTTTCAACTTGCCGGGTGTACATATTTTTTTATTTATCCCTAATTTTTGCCTGAACCGCCCTTTCGGGTTTTCGATTCACCAGGATGCCCATTTTTGCCCAAGTCGCCCTTTCGGGTTTTCAACTTGTCGGGTCATTTTATGCGTAGTATCTTTTGACTATGTCTGCGTTCGCAGGGTGCGGTAGGTCATCACCGTCCATGGTGATCAGAATCATTGCCCCACCAGAAAAAATATTCTTAATCATAAATGGTCCTTCGTAAGTAGGAGTCCACTTGCCCCTGGGATCACTTTGCAGCAAGATGATCCGCTTGATTACAAGATCTCCGACTTGATATACCTGACGCCTGACTTTCTTGTTGAAAGCCTTGATCATCCGTTTTTGATACGTCTGACCATGACAAACAGCAGTAAGTCGCTTCTCGTCGATCAAATTAAGTTGATCAAGCCGGGTATGAATCCAATCGTCTTCACTTAAACCAACATCCTTCATAATCCTTAAGGAAGGAATCTGAACTTCCGTAGGTAAAATAGCCTCCATGCCATATACCAAAGAAAAGGGGGTTTCCCCAGTTGAAGTACGCGCCGTGGTACGATATCCGTGCAGAGCAAACGGTAACATCTCATGCCAGTCCTTGTAGGTGACTGTCATCTTTTGAATGATCTTCTTGATATTTTTGTTCGCGGCTTCAACAGAACCGTTCATCTTTGGCCTATAGGGAGATGAATTGTGATGTTGAATCTTGAACTATTCGCACAGAGCGGTGATCACAGTGTTGTTCAAATTTGTATCGTTGTCCGTGATGATCCTGTCGGGGATACCATACCGGCATATGAGATTCTGCTTGATGAAGCGGGCAACCACGTTCTTTGTAACGGAGGCGTAGGAAGTTGCTTTTACCCACTTGGTAAAGTAATCAATATCCACCAAGATGAAGTGATGTCCATTGGATGTCGTGGGCTTGATCTCTCCAATCATGTCGATTCCCCACATCGCGAATGGCCAAGGAGCTGTCAGAACGTTGAGAGGAACAGGAGGAATATGTACCTTGTCAGCATAGACTTGACATTTGTGACAAGTACGGGAATGTTGATGACAGTCAGCTTCCATGGTAGACCAGTAGTAGCCTGCCCTTAGAATCTTCTTAGCCATTGTATGTCCGCTTAAATGGGTGCCAAATATGCCACTATGTATTTCGGTCATGATCAACTCTGCTTCAACCTTGTCCACACAACGAAGTAGAACACAATCATGGTTGCGCTTATATGATACCATTGCTCAGGAAGAACTTGGCAGCAAATCTCCTTAAGAACTTTTTGTCATTGACGGAAGCTCCTTCAGGGTATTCTCGAGTCTGGAGATACCTTTTGATTTCATAAAACCAGGGTTGTTCCACTACTTCTTCGGTATTAATCTCATGACAGTGCGCAGGTTCGTCCATTCGCTCGATGGTGATTTGGGGAGCCTCATTATCCCAGTTGAGTTTAAACATGGAAGACATTGTGGCTAGAGCATCTGCTAGCTGATTTTCTTCTCGCGGGAAGTGCTCAAAGGTAATCTGCTTGAAATGAGGCAACAATGTCAGGACATGTTCTTTGTATGGGATAAGATTAGGATGCTTAGTGTCCCACTCTCCTTTGATTTGACTGATAACCAAAGCTGAGTCCCCAAATACAACCAAAGATTTGATTCCCAAGTCAATAGCAGCCTTGAGACCAAAGATACAAGCTTCATATTCGGCCATGTTGTTGGTGCAGCTGAAGCAGAGTCTAGCAGTGAAAGGTGTATGGCAACCTTCCGGATAAATAAGTACTGCACCGATACCGTTGCAAGTGCATTTGAAGAACCATCAAAGTACAGGGTCCATCGGGATCCTTGTTCAGCTCCGTCATACGGTCCATTACCTTCAATGTTGTCCAATGTCATAATGTCCTCGTCAGGGAAGTCGAATCTCATAGATTGGTAATCTTCGACGGCTTGATGATCTAAATGGTAAGCTAGTACACTCCCCTTTATAGCTTTTTGGGTTGTGTACTGGATATCATACTCAGTCAGGATCATCTTCCATCTAGCGATTCTTCCGGATAAAGCAGGCTTCTCGAAGATGTACTTGATTGGATCCATCTTGGAAATCAGCAAGGTGGTATATGTCAACATATGCTGCCTTAGCCGGCGAGCAGCCCATACCAAAGCGCAGCAAGTTTTCTCGAGCAGTGAATAGCGAGTCTCACAGTCGGTAAACTTTTTGCTAAGGTAATAAATGGCATGCTATTTTTGGCCAAACTCGTCAAGTTGGCCCAGTATGCACCCCATTGAATTATCCAAAATAGTCAGATACATAATTAAAGGTCTTCCTTCGACGGGTGGCATCAAGATAGGAGGTTCCAGCAAATACTCCTTGATCTTATCAAAAGCAAATTGACAATCATCGTTCCATTCAACCACCTGATCTTTCTTCAACAGCTTGAAGATTGGCTCACAGGTAGATGTCAGGTGAGAGATGAACCTTGCGATATAGTTTAAGCTTCCTAAGAAACCTCTAACCTCCTTTTCAGTGTGGGGGGCTGGCATTTCTTGTATAGCTTTGACTTTAGCAGGATCAACCTCAATCCCTTTGTTACTGACGATAATCCCAAAAGTTTAGCAGACCTGACTCTAAAAGTGCACTTGCTAGGGTTCAGTCTGAGCTTATACTCCTTCAACCTGACAAACATGTTTTGCAGATGGTCAAGGTGTTCTTCTTCTGTCTGTGAACGGGCTATCATGTCGTCTACGTAGACTTCAATCTCATGATGTATCATGTCATGAAACAAAGCTACCATGGCTCGCTGATAGGTTGCCCCGGCATTCTTCAGTCTGAATGGCATCACTTTATAGCAGAAGGTACCCCACTGCGTAACAAAAGTAGTTTTCTCCATGTCTTCGGGAGCCATTTTGATCTGGTTGTATCCCAAGAATCCATCCATGAAGGAAAATACCTTGTGTTGAGTTGTGTTGTCAACCAAGATGTCGATGTGTGGTAGTAGAAAATCATCTTTAAGGCTAGCCCTGTTTAAGTCCCGATAGTCCACACACATTCTGACTTTGCCGTCCTTCTTAGGCACGGGCACAATGTTAGCAACCCATTATGGATAGGAAGTAACAGCCAGAAAGCCAGCATTGAATTGCTTCAGCACCTTAGCTTTGATCTTTTCAGACATGTCGGGCCTCATTCGGTGGACCTTTTTTTGATTGGTGGACAGTCTTCTCTTGTAGGGAGACGGTGAACCACAATATACGTATCTAGTCCCGGCATGTCTTCATAGAACCAGGCAAAGATCTCAACATATTCATTCAGCAGCTGAACTAGACGCTCTTTGACACTTGGCTCCAGGTTGGCACCCACCTTAACCTCTTTCTTGTCTTCCTCTGTTCCCAGATTGATGGTTTCTAGCAACTCTTCATGTGGCATAATAGACCTCTCTTCTTGTTGAAAAAGTCTGGCTAACTCTCCAGGCACTTCACAGTCTTCATCACCTTCGTACTCGGCATGATTGACCAAATCTTCAGAGTCACCGAAGGCTAAAGCAGAATAGTCACCCATGGAATCCAGAGTGGATGGGTACCTGCATTTTGTGAGTGTAGGTGTGTGTAAGGGATAGCCATCCTTAAACAAAACAAAATGTAAAAGGAAATAAAATAAACACAACAGTTTATAGATGAAAACGTCCAATGATTCACTTAAAAATGGCATATGATAATGAAGAAATCAAGCCCTTACAAATGGACCTATATGCCCCGGGTAAGGCATAAGGTGAAAATAGTGTACGAATTGTTTAATTATTACAGACCAAAATAGGAAATTGTTCAAAGATAAATTACTGGTTGATGAAAGTGATGGGAACAAAGTCTTTCGCTTCCCAGTTGCTTAATCCTCCTTCGACGGTTGGAAAGATCCAATCTTCAAGGTTGTCTTCTTCATCATCATCTTCTAAGGCATTAATTCCATGGTGAGTGATTTTTACGGGTTGTCCTCCAGCCCGGGAGCGACGCACAGCTTTTTGGCCAGCAGCAGTAAAACCTAGTCCGAACTTGTCCGTCTTGTGAGGAAAATTAGGCAGTTGCCCCCACGCTGTACTCTTTCCTTCTTTGATTACAGCCTCTGCATCTTTGAGGCATGCCATCCGAGACACAGGCTTGGAAATGATAGGCACGTCAGCCATTGTCTTCGCAACTGTGACTTTAAGAGGAACCTCTTCAAAATGTTGGAAAGGCGTTTCTATGAAGTCGCCATCCAACTCCACATAGCGGAAGGATTTGAGGTGACTTATCATGTACTCTTCCTCCCCATGAACCGTTATAATCTTACGCGGAACTGGATACTTTAGCATTTGCTGTAGAGAGGAAGTGACTTCCCCAGCATTGTGAATCCATGGCCTTCCCAACAAGCATGAATATGAAGGAAGTATGTCCATCACATAAAAAGTAGAGTTGAAAATTTATGTGCCCACTTTGACTGGAATGTCCACTTCTCTGTGAACCATCCTCTTAGAACCGTCGAAGGCTCTAACAACGATGTTACTGGGCTTTAGGGTCAATCCTTCACAGTCCAATCTGTCCAATGCCTTCTTCGGTAGCACATTTAAAGATGAACCAGTGTCAACCAAAACATGGGCAAGTGTGGTCCCTCTGCATTCTACCGATACATGCAGCGCGTTGTTGTGCTTCCTTCCTTTAAGGGTCAAATCAACATCAGAAAAACCAAGACCATTATCAGTTGTAAGGCTAGCCACGCACTCTTGAAACTGGTCAGCAGAAGTTTCTTGAGGCACTTGTGCCGTCTTTAGAAATTTGAGCAAGGCTTTAGCGTGAGCCTCAGAGCAGAGTAAGAGAGCCAGCATGGAGATTTTGGAAGGGGTCTGCCCTAGCTGCTCCACGACATTGTAGTCACTCTTCTTGATTATCTTTAATATTTATTCCATCTCTTTATGGGTGGTCTCAGGGATAACCACAGTTTGAGCCTTCGTCCTGACAGGCGTTTCCTGTATCCCCTTACCCTTATTGGTAGTAACATCAGAGGGTCCAGCTTCGGGAGCATCAAATTCTTTAATTACCGGGCTTTGCACAGATGGCTTGACAGGCACAGAAACTCTCGAGGGTCCGAAGACTGCCCGTGGGGGAGCAATCTCTGGAGAGAAGATCCTTCCGCTGCGAGTTATCTTGCTCGCTCCCGCAATATTCCCTATATTAGAGGTTTCATCATCATAATTCTCTTGGACTGATTCAATCTTCTTGATACCATGGTAGAAGATTTCTCCTCCGTAGTTCCATGGTATCGTCTTGTTAGATTTATACGGGACAGGCCCCGACATGGTGATTTTCAACGGCACAAACTTAGGATCAGGCGTAATCTTAACAGGCCTTTTGCAGGTCTTGGAAAGATCGTCGAAGATGGTTATTATAGCAATGTCATTGGTTGGAGTATCAAAAGTAATAGGAGTAACATGAGTGATAGCATCAACATGAGTCTTTTGAAAGAGGATCTCTTGGGTATCCATCAGGCGTTGGATGCCTAATTTCAATAGTGGGCAGTCAGCTTGCAAGTTTGAACATAAGTAACAGTCTTTTCCACAGCCTGGGAATATCCCGGATTTCATCAAATTCACTTTAATCACAGGTAACGGAGTCAAAAGGTCATCAACAGTGGTAACATGAAGATCTTCCAGAATAGCATTGACATTATGACCGTGCTTGGGCATTGGGCCAGAAATCACATTCGGATTTTCGGGCGCATCAAATTCTACCTCCTTGGCGTCTATTAAGTCTTGGATCTTGTTTTAAGAGCCCAACAGTTGTTGGTATCATGCCCTACACTGTCAGAATGGTATGCACATTTTGCATTGGAGTGATAATAAAGAGAAGAGGTATTGAGGTTTTTCGGAGCTTCTTTCAAGTTGGTGAGGTTCAGCTTTAACAGATGAGGGAGGACTTGAGCCGGTGTCATGTTGATTCGAGTGAACTGCCGTTGTGGCCTTTCTACCCTTTGTTGATTAGCTCTTGGTTGATTGTTGTGAGGTTGATCGACTGAAGAGTTTTGGATCATCACAGCCCCTACCGTTGGTCGGCGCTCCGTTCTTCCTTGGTTTCTCTGATTGTGAACAGCAGAAACCTCCTTCTTAGCTGGGAAGGTCTTCTTAATAGCAGTGGAAGCGGAGGCATCTTTCTGAATTTTACCACTCTTAATGCCAGCTTTGACCCTTTCACCGGTCAGAATTAGTTCGGTGAATCCTGCAGATGAACTCCCGATTAAATGATTGAAGAATGGACCTGACAGAGTCCCTAAAAACATGTCAACCAGCTCTCTATCCGACAATGGTGGCTGCACCCTTCCAGCCAAATCCTGCCACTTCTGGGCATACTCCTTAAATCCCTCATTAGAGGCCATACCCATACTCTATAGCTGAGTACGAGTAGGCGCTAAATCTGCATTGTATTGGTATTGTCGGTAGAAAGCAGCAGCTAAGTCCTCCCAGTTATGAACATCTGACCTCTCAAGTTGATAGAACCAGTCCAACTGCGTGCCTGACAAACTATCTTGAAAAAAGTGGACCCAAAGATCCTTATCAGAGGAGTGAGGTTGGATCTTTCTGACGTAGGATCTGAGAGGCATCTTTGGACAGGACAAATCGTCATACTTAGCAAATGTAGGTACTTTGAACTTGGGAGGAATGACGATCCCAGCAACCAACCCTAGTTCTTCGAAATCTAAACCAGGTACCCTTTGCAACTCCATGGCTGCCAAACGATCCTCAAGATTTTTATACTTATCATCCGCCGGCGGATATTGCTGTTCGGAGTAGTCTTCATCCTCTTCCTCTTCTTCTTCTTCAGCTTCAGATTCAGAAGGCATTGCAACGCCTTTTCCTTTACCAACCCCTTCGCCAGACGTCGAGGGGAACTCCAGAACTCTCCTAGCATGATGCTCAAATCTCCTTCCCATAGTGGCTACCCCAATTATTTTCTTTTTCTTCCTTTCTGGTTCCTTCTCTTTCTCTAACAGTGCTTTTAAGTCCTCTTGACCCTTTGCTAAGGTCATGAGGAGTTGCTGGAATTGCAAATTCTGTGCTTGCAGATCTTTAACCGTCTGCTCCAAATCCATCTTGCTGAAATAAACAGCAGAAAGATAAGGAAACCTGGTGTGGAGACCTGTTTATGCATATGATAAATGATATGTTATTCATGTAATGCATTCAAGGATTCAGAAATTCAAATTTGTTGCAAACAAAAAGAACACACGTCATATTAAGAAGAAATTTGTTAGTATATAAATGCCCCATGGGCAAAAATATTACAAAATTCTTAATGTAAAAAGACATTGCGCATCCTCTTTGGCGCTATGTAAGTGTTAAGAGTCTCCTCTTCGTGAAGTCGGCGGGTAAGCTCCAAAACCTTCTTCTCACTGGCATAGAAGCTGGCTTCAAAAGTATTTTGTTCTTCTTTGAGTTGTATCCAACTCTTTTGTAATTCTTCCAATGATGTTGGCATGTCAGGATGTAGGAGGGTGTATGGAACCTCTCCTTCCATAACAGGCTCTTTGATCACGGGGAGAATGTGAGGGTAAGGCATCATAAGATTCTGGGCGCGGGTTCGTACCCACTTGAGATAAGGCTCAAGGGGGATGGAATTCTTGTGCCCCAGTGTCTTACTATCCACCTTGTTGGGCATCCTCCAAGCTCGGATAAACCTTTGTCGAAGTCCTTGCGCATCGTTGTCGAAGTCAAAAACTAGGTCAGGAATCAGCATATCATGAGGGCCATCCCTCCGGGCATATCCAAACTTCCTTAGAGCTAAACAGGGGTTGTAGGTGATGCCTCCCCTAATGCCAAGTAGTGGGACATTAGGGAATTCCCCGCAACGATCAATGATGATGATATTTTCTCTGGACCGAAAACACCAATGAACATCAGAATGTGTGAGGGTCATCAACCGTTGTGACCACCTTAAACCCTGCTCATTCTTCAAAACTGATTGGGGAAGGTGAGAAATAAACCACCTTGCTAGAAGAGGAGTACAACACATGAGAACACCTCTTTTCCTCATTGTTCGTGTGTGAAATGAGTGTAGGATGTCCCCAAGCAATGTAGGCACAGGATTCCGAGATATGAAAATCTTGACAAAATTCACATCTATAAGCTGATCAGGGTTTGGGAACAAGACCAACCCATAGATGAGGAGTGCCACAATCTCTTCAAATGCTTGTAGATCTAGAGAATTCCAACAGTCTTGTGCCTTCTCAAACAGAAACTTTGCCAAGAAACCCTTGACACCACTTCTGGTTTCCCAATGACCTTTGATATCAGATGGTTGCAAGTGTAAGGCTTGAGCAACATCTTCAGGCTTTGGTTCTCTTTCCGTACCGTTGTAGGGTAGTTGATAGAGAATAGGAATCCTCAGGAGTTGAGAAAATTCCTCCAAAGTAGGTACTAGTTGGTAATCAGGGAATGTGAAACAGTGGTGTAGGGGGTCAAAGAACTGGAAGAGAACTTTCACGATGTCTTCTTTAATGTTGGAGTTGACCAAGTTTAGAAGTCTACCATGTCTTTCACTGAAGAGAGAATTCTCTGTAATCTTGGAAGTGAGCTCCTTGAGTTGAGGAGGGATTCTCACAAGGTTGACTTGAATTGTTTTCCTGCGAAAAGATTCCATTACCTACAAAACAAGAACAAAGATGAAGATCCAAACCCTTGAAATGGTTAGTGGATGCATATGATGCTTTATGATGTTTATGATGTATGCACAAGCATATGTACAAACAAGTCACACAAGATCCTAGTTTTAGGCTTGCATGAGGTTTCATAGGTAAGTACCCTCTTGAAGTTAGTTGGCTCAACCTGTCCTATAAATAGTAACCGGGTTCTAAGAAGCTCAATATCACTGGATTATTTTCTATGTTCATTGTTTTGATTTAGCCATGTAACTGGCGACCAAAATATTCCAAGAAAACAACCCTCAATGAGTGTAGTATCGAGTATCTACCAACTTCGGACTGCACCAAAGCCGATCATCTCACTACCCCTAAAAAAGGCCAAGATGGTCAAGTAAGGTTCTAAGAGTTCATTAGTGCTTCATGACATCACTCAGCGGCCCCGTATTCTCTTTGATTGACTCAAAGGCTACCGGTACTCACAAATATGTCGCACTAATATAGTTATTGCTTCAACCATGTCGGAATACCCCGCACAGTTTCCATAATGTATTGTTATTTACCTATGAATGTTTCCCAAAAATCCGGGTGGAGGATTCAAAACCCAAACAAGAGAACCAAATGTAAAGCAATCAAAGCAAACAAGATAATCATACAAAAGGTGATCTAAACCCTAAGGTTACTCCACTTTTAAAGTTTTCCCCAGCAGAGTCTCCAGTTCTGTGATACGGTGGGAGAACTGACTTGAGGTTTTGCGTTTGTATTCACAAATGTTTTGGTTTAGCAAGAGTCGCCACCGACTTTTTATTTTATCCTAAGGAAAGGTCAAAAAGCACAGGAAAGACCTTTGAGATGTTTTCTTGGGTTCGGGGAGTAGATTATGAAAAGGGAAGGTGCAAGCACCCTTTTCATCCATGGTTATCCATGGGATCTTAGTTACTTGTTTAGATCACTTGCTTTGCTTTTCCAATTGTTTGAAATGGTGCTTTGTATGTGGTTTTTAAAGATGTTTTGAAAAGAGGCCATTGTTGTGGCAACCTTTGTGATGATTCTTGTTTGAATGTATACAAAGGTGTTTTGTCTTTTTGAAAAGATTTCAATGTTTGAAAGTTTGATTTGGGAAATGTTTTGAAATTGTGTTGTGAAGTGTGTTTGAAAAATAGCAAGGATGTTTTTTTGCAAGCTTTTGATCAAGTAACTAAGATCTATCTACCCTATTTTACTCAAAGATCTTTCCTAATGTTTTTAACCCTTTTAACAGTGTTGTTTCACCATTGTATTCGGTGAACAACCTTGTGTTAGGATGTTAAACAGGACAGGCGCGGGTCATCGTATTGACCATGATAACAATTGTGCTAAGTAAGTATCTTTAGCAAATTTTTGAGGGACTAGATCATTTTTGTATAGGCAACCAAGATAGCGTCATCGAGGGACTATGATCTTTTGTTTTTGTTTTGTTTTGCCAAGACACCTAGCATGCATACCATGGACATTTTAAAGGCAACAAGTGGATGAAACCCTAGGGGTGCTTGTGTGCATTGTGTTGTCATTTTCATGCATTTTTGTCTTGTGTTAGTCAAGCTATTTGTTTGATTTTGGATTTTCGCATACAAACCCTAATCTTTCTATCATGGCATATTTGAAAGCAATAAATGCGTAAAAGTAAATCCACAACTATTACAACATTGTTATGGGGAGGGGGATACAATTTTGAATAAGGGGGTATTTGCAAGAAATAAAAGCCCTAACATTATTACAACCATATTAAATTCACTTGCATAAATATTAAATGGATAATACTTAATTAAACAAAATAAATAAATATTAAATAATATGTATTATGCAAAAAAAGAATTTTTGTTTGTGTATGTATGTAAAAGTATCTTTAATGTAAAAAAAAATAAAGAAATAAATAAAATAGATTAATTTCATTTGTTTTAAAGGTATACCCTAATTTCTTTAAGGAAATAAATACTATATATCATTTATATACAAAAAATATATTAATATGTGTAAAAATGAAATATACTTAAAAAAGGTATTTTTAGTATAAATAATAATGAAAATAAAAATGTAATATTTTTGTATTTTTATTCTAAGTATTTAATAAAATAAAAGTGTATATATATATATATATATATATATATATATATATATATATATATATATATATATATATATATATATATATATATATATATATATATATATATATATATATATATATATATATATATATATATATATATATATATATATATATATATATATATATATATATATATATATATATATATATATATATATATATATATATATATATATATATATATATATATATATATATATATATATATAAAAAATATATATTTAATATATTTAATATATTAAATATATTAAATATGTATAATATAAAATAAAATATATACAAAAATAAAATTATTCAAGAAAATATTTTTAGTATGAATAAAAATAAAAGTATGATTTACAAATTATTTCTAAGTTTAAATAAATAGTATAAAAGTATTTTAAAATGTTTTCTATATTAGAAAAATTAAAATAAAATGCCAAATAAATGTAAAAAAATTATGAAAATATTTTTTGAGCATTTATTATATTTGGAAATAAATAAACAAAATCAGAAAAGAAAACAAAAATGCAAAAATATAATTATTCAAGAAATTGGGCCAGGGGGTGCAAAAAATGAAAAAGAGGGTGTCAAACGCAAACAGGTCAAGCCCAGCCCAAGTCTTCATCTTCAACTTCCAGCATTTTTTAAAAAAAATGTGCGCCTGTTGTACAAACTTGGACATCCTGTATACGTGATCTATTGCAAAAACTCACAACATCAAACTTGTAGAGATTCAAGACGATTCCAACCATATAAAAAACTAATCCTAACTCTCAAAGACCAGAGAGAATTTCTCTGGCCCTAAAACCTGACCTAGTTTTTTCAGCATGTTCATGAAATTCTCCTAGCACACTTAATATAAATGAAATCTGAGCATATGTATGGCTTCCTAGAAATGAACACTACATTTTTTATTCACAAACCTAAGGCTAAATGTTCCTAAATAGAGAGATAGAAAGTGAAGAAAAACCTGTTTCAGTTGGATTCGTGTAGGGCAATGTAGTGCTTCTCAACAAGTTTTGAGATGTCTGGTAGCTTGCTTGAACTTCACTTGGCCTTTTCCAATAGCTAGCTTGCCTTGAATGTTCTTGAATCTGCCTATGGAACTCAACGTGCACAAGCTTGAAATGAAAATGGTGAACACTGTAAATGGAGTTACAGTTGGTAATGGAGGTTTGGGACAGCTTGAGTGAGTTGAATGGAAAGTGTTTGAAGCAAAATGGGGCAAAACGCACGAGCCAAATGAGTTGGGGCACTCAAGTTGCAGCACCTGCCCTGTTTTGCCAAAGAAGTGTGATTTCTGGATATGGGGTGTTTTGGGGCTCAATCACTCGTGTTTTTAGCTCAAAGGGTTGTGAGAAATATGTTTGACGTGTTTGTGTAAGTTAATCTTTGCTGGTTTTTAAGTTGTGAGGATTTTGACAAGTTTCTTGTTTTTGAAGCAAGAATGGGAAGTTGTGATTACAGGCCTGTACAAGCCATCAAATATGCTGCATACAATCCTCTTGGTCCGTGAAATTTGTGGATTTGATTTGGCTTCTGAGATCTTGGCTCTATGCTCAAAGATCATGGTTTGACATAAAGCACACTTTTGCAAAAATGGGAATTTGCCTTTTTCTACATAAGGCCTAATCTTGTGTACAATATCCAAATGGCCAAAACAAAAGCTTAGACTGATGGATTTGCATTTAATTAAGGAGTGTGTAGTGGTTTACAGGCTTGCAAACTAGTACAAGGCATGTTGGTTTGAAAATGCCACTTGAGTGAACATGAATTTGCCATGGATACAAAAGTGAGTTTTTGCCAACTTCAAGTATTCGATTCTCCCTAACCACAAATGTGTTTGAGGAGTTCTTAGATAATTTGGAAATATTGCAACATGCTCTATAATCCATCTTTGAAATGCAACTTGAGACTCCAAGTGGAACTATGTGAAAAATGGCCAAGAAGATAGGTCAAAATCCTGCCTAAACTAGGGCAAAATTTCACTAAGTTAAAAGTTTTAGGGACCCTTGTTCCAAAAATCATAAATTAAGATCCAAGCTTCTTTTGAGAAAACTTTATGAATAAAAGTTGTATACTTTATGGAGGACTACAACTTTCATGTTGTAAGTTTTCTTTGAATCCATTTTCATCATGGTGAAAATGTGGGACAAAGTTAGGAAAAATTAAGAAAATTTCATAACTTAGAAAAATTCTAAGTTATGAAATTTTTCAATTTCAAACCCTAATTTGCAATTTTGGGTTTCTTGATGAACAATTTTCATAATTTGACACATCTTGATGAAAAATGACCCTTGGAACTTGATTTTGACCAAAAAGTCAAAGTTTGACTTTTCAGTGTACAGTCAAATTTTGATCAATTGACTGAAAAATTCATTTGTCAATCCCATGCATTTGAGATCTTTTGAACTTGTTGAATAGGTCAAGATGATGCCATTGATCCCTTGAGTCCTTGGTTAAGATTAATTTGCCATTGGCTAGGGCAAAAAGTCATAAATTGCCTTTGTACAGTCAAAACCCTAAAAATGACCATTTTGCCCTTTTGGTGATCTGATCAAATTTCTTGTGGAGTTGTGGTCCAAACTTGATCAAATGGTTCATATGAGTTCATAATGTTGATGTGGGTCAAAATTCATGAGGTTTAACTGTAAATTGGCCACAGTTGACTTTTTCCCCAATACAGTTGATTTCTAGGTCAATTGTCCAATTGACTGGGCAAAAATTTGATTCAAAGCTTGAAACTTGGTATGGACAAACTTATGAGTCCAATATGAAGTATGAAAGTCAATTTGAGCATTTAAGGTCCAAAAATACTTGTGCAAACTTAAACCCTAGTTTAGGTCATCGGTGCAAGGAGATGTCTTGAGCAGAGCAAACCCTAGTTTGATCTTGAGTTCCAAGAGCCTTGTGATGAGAAATATTGATAAAATGAGAGGGAAAATTTTGGGGTACAACATGTCCCAAAGTTCTACTGTCCACGTTGCTCACCATTCCCCAAGCACGTGTAAACCTCTGGCGGTAATCTTGGTCTTCTTTGTCGTAGTTGAAAACTAGACCTCGGATGAGCATCTCATAAGGGTCGTCCCTTCGGGCTTACCCAAACTGCCGAAGAGCTAAACACGGGTTGTAGGTGATACCTCCCCTAATACCTAGCAGAAGTACGTTAGGGAACTCCCCACAGCGGTCGATGATAGAGATATCTTCCAAGGATCTTGAGCACCAACGGATATCAGAGTGGGTGAGAGACATCATCCTTTGAGACCAAGTCAATCTTTGCTCATTCTTCAATGCTGACTGAGGCAGGTTTGAATTGAACCACTTAGCGAGTAGAGGTATACAACACAAAAGGGTACCTCTTTTCTTCATGGTACGGGTATGAAGACAATGCAAGATATCTCCTTGCAAGGTGGGTATATGATTGCGAGAGAGAAAGACTTTGATGGCATTAACGTCTATGAATTGGTCCAAGTTAGGAAACAAAACCAAACCATAAATGAGGAGAGCTAGCACTTCTTCGAAAGCTTGGAAATCCATGTCATCCCAGAATGAACGAGCTTTTTCCAACAGAAACTTAGCTAGAAAGCCTTTAACCCCACTTCTTGTCTCCCAATTGGCTGTGACATCGGCCCTCTTCATATCTAAAGCTTCGGCGATGACTTCAGGTTTTGGAATCCCTTCTAGACCGGTGAAAGGTATCTGATTAAGAACGGGTACCCCTAAGAGTAGAGAGAACTCTTCCAATGTAGGTACCAACTGATAGTCTGGAAAAGTGAAACAATGATGTACGGGATCAAAGAATTGGAACAGTACACACATCATCTCTTCTTGGAAGTTGGATGTAGCCAAACTGAGAAGTCGACAATACTTCTTGGTAAAAGGAGAATCCTCGGGCACTCTTGAGGCTAGCTCTTGAAGTTGAGGATGCGCTTTTACAAAGTTGATTCAGATGGTGTTTCTTCGGAGAGAATTCATTTCCTACAAAACAAAAACAAAGATAAATTTATAAATCCTTGAAATGGTTAGTGAGCATGCATATGATGTTGATGATGTTTATGATGTTTATGTACAAGAAAAGATATACACACAACAAACATATCCCTATGTTTCAGGCTTGCATGAGTTTGTAGGTAAGTACCCTCTTGAAGTTTTAGTTGGTTCAACCTGTCCTAGAAATAATGATCGGGTTCTAAAGGATCTCAATATCACCGACCTTTCTTTTAGGCATTGTCTCAGCTCAATCAATCTTTTCTTGCAGCCGAGATATCCCAAAAGTCTAGCCTCAATGAGTGTAGTATCGAGTGTCAACCAATTTTCAGCTTTACACCGAAACCGGTTACCTCACTACGTCCTAATGGCCAAGTTTGTTCAATTAGGGTTCTAAGGTTAATTAGTGCTTCGTGACGCCACTCAGCGGCCCCGTATTCTCCTCGATTCACCACGAGGGATACCGGTACCCACAAATGCGTCACACTAACATAGCCATTGTTTCAACCATATCGGTCTACGTCGTACAGTCTCTATAATCTATTGTTATTTATCTAAAAAGGTGCCCCAAATTCGGGTGGAGGATCAAAGCAAGCCCAATACAAAGAAACGAATATAAAGCATACCAATCAAATAATGAAAGTGAGTAAAAATGATCTAACCCTAAGGTAACCCCACTTTTTTATTTTTCCCCAGCAGAGTCTCCAGTTCTGTGATACGGTGGGAGAACTGACTAGATGTTTTGTGTTTCGTTCGCACTTGTGTGGTTTGCAAGAGTCGCCTCCGACTTTTCTTTTATCTAAAAGGAAAGGTAAAAAAGCACAGGAAAGACCTTTCGAGATTTTTCTCGGGTTCGGGGGGTAGATTATGAAAAGGGAAGGTATTAGTGCCCTTTTCATCCATGGTTTTCCATGGGCTCTTAGTTACTCGTTTAGATCACTTGCTTTCATTTGATTGTGTACTTGTGGTGTGGGCTTTGAAAGTATTTTGAAAAATCTCTTTGTAATGATTCTCATTTCTATAAGAACGTATACGAAGTTTTGTTTCGAAAAGTTGTTCAAAGATGTGTTTGTGAATCGTGTTTCAAAAAGTGTTTTGAAAAGAGGTTTTGCAATGGTTCTCGTCTCTATAAGAACGTATACAAAACGTTTTGTCTTTTTGAAATTGTTTTTGAAATGAGAGTGTAGGTGTAAACGTTTTTGTCGTGAGCAAACGAGTAACTAAGAGTGAATCTATCTACTCGAAAGGTCTTAAGTTATTCTTTTCTTCTTCCTTTTAATGGTGTTATCTTACCATTGATTTGGTAAGAAGCCCCACCATTGGATGTGAAGGGACAGGCGCGGGTCAATTTTACAATCATTGAAGGTAACTTGTGATACCCTCTAGCAATTTTTGTAAGGGACGAGATCGTTTTAATCGAAGTCAACATCGAGGGACATTGAGGGACTACGATCTTTGTTCATTGAAGGGTCATTTGCTAAAGTGTCTCATATTCGAGGGACATGATTGTATTTCCGAGGCAACGGGCGAGGTTACCATAGTGGTGCGTGTGTGAGAAAGTGTGTTGGTTTCAAGTTATTTTATTCTTTGATTAGGTCATCTAGCGATTGATTTTTGAATCTTGCCATACATGCCTAGTTACTATACAGTATATAGAAAGCAATAAATTGCGGGAATTGAAATTCTAAGCTATTACAGAATGTTCGGGAATGGGGGTACAATTGTTACAAATGGGGGGTGAATCAAATGAAATAGCAATGTCCCAATATCAAGCGATACAACCAAATCGAATTTTTGTGCGATTTAATATAAAGCTATGACAATTTATGAAAATAAAATCAACAAAGTATGAAATGTATTTACTTGAAAAGAGAAAAATAAAACCTATTCTAAAAAGAAATTGATTTAAATTAAAAATCTTTATTATTATTTTTTGTGTATTCTTATTAATTATAAATAAGTTTAAAAGAAAGAAAACAAACTAGGTTAATTCTTTTTTTGATGTTTTATTAAATGTAGAAAATTAATAAAAAAAAGTTTATATAAAAAAAATTAAATGATAAAAATTAAACACTAAAATCTAAATTAATTTAATAAAAAGGTTCTATGTTTTATTTAACATCTTTCAAAACAAAATAAAAACAAATTAAAAAAGAAGAAATATGGGCTTAAGAGATTCTAGGAGTGTTAGGCCCAAAGAAAAGGGGTGTTTGTTGTTAACAAAACAAGCCAGATGGGGGGTGAACTAGCAAACGTGTGGGCTTCAGGGTTTTGCAAACGAAATAGGCCCAATGTATTTTAAATCAGTTTAGCTGTTGATTAGGGAAATGCAAAACGAAATTAGGGTTTGACCCCTTTTACTCACAGTGGTGTCGTTCATCTCTTTGGCTTACTATGTTCATCTTCCTTATCTCTATTCATCTCTAAACTCCTATCCTCCTAGTCCCATGGCCGAAACACCCTATTAACAACATGATCTCTCCTCATCTCACCGTGATTCACGTTTTTTTTCTGGAAACCCTAAGTTATGATTTATGCCTAAAGTGTTCGATTCTAGCTTATCTGATCTTCCCCCCCCCCCCCCCAATTTATGTCGCCGGAGTGCCTCTCAATCTCATCTCTTAACCAAGCTCTAATGGTTTTTTCTCTTGAAAAGGGTGAGATTCTGTTTCATTTAAAGCTTAACAGTTTCATCGTTTTTTTTTCTTGTTCATGTTCTTCTGTTAATCTACTTTATTATCCATTGAGATGCAGGAAATAGCTTTTAGGGATTTACGAGAAAGATGAAAAGTTCATACCTGTTTGGAATTCTTCTGTGAAATGGAAAGGAATGGTGAGACTGAGGGCGATGCTCCTTGGTGGCCAGAAACCGGGGGGGGGGAGGGAAGAAATGAAGATGAAGGCCTTGGTATTTCTGGTAACCTTTTTTTCTGTCCTCTGAGCTTTGAATGATGATGATATTGTGCTTCTGGGTTTTGTGATTTTTGTGAGTTTGCTACTGTTTTGTGAATTTGAAAATGATTCTAGGTTTTTTTTGGAATGGTGTTACTGTGTTTTGAGTTGCAGGTTGTTTGTTGCAAGTTTTTTGATCTTGTTTTTGGTTATGGATTTTTGGAATGTTGGTATTGAGATGTTGGATTACAGTTTGCAGGTTGGTAGTTCTGTTTTTTTTTGTTATGTTTTTTATGTTGGTGTTTCAACAGGTTTGATGAGTTTGGCCCTATTACAGTTTTGGTTTGAGGAGTTTGGTTCTTTTGAGAGTTTTTGAGTTTTGTGATACTGTTGCAGGTTTGGTTGAGTATGTTTTTCTGGTTTTTGATTTGTATGTTGGTTTACAGTTTTTGGAGGTTTGATGGTGTTGAGATGGTTTGAGGTTTGGAGATTTGGTTTGAACTGTTTTTACAGGTTTGATGATTTGAGGATGGTTTTAACAGTTTTTGGGGGTTTGATGGTGTTGAGATGGTTTGAGGTTATTTGGTTTTTTCTTGGTTTTGTTTGACAGTATTTTTTGATTTGAGATTTGTATTTTGTTGGCTTGAGATCAGGCTTGGGATTTTTTGACAGTTGAGAATTTTGTTTGACAGTTTTGAAAACTTGAGGTTTTGGAGGTTCTTTTGGTTTACTGAGTTTGATAATTTCTCTCTCTCCCTTTTCTGCTTGAGAGTTTCACTGTTATATTGATGTTGCTTTGGTTGAATTCTTATTCAAAATGGTGGGAAAACCATCAAATTTTGAATACTTTGGCATATTATTCTTATGCTCTTTTTGTTGCAGTTTTTATTTTCTAGCAACTTCTATGCAATTGTTCCAATCAAGGCAGCAGGGCTGTGCATCCCTAGGTGACTTCTTTCCTCTCTTCTCTCTCAATGACCCTAAGAGTCAATTTCTCTTTTGCCTTTTTCTGAAAAGTTTGTAGTAGAAATGGAAAATAATGAAATGGCTATTGAACAAGCCTCTTAATTTTTTGACTTAGTTTGTCATATTGTTGTACTTTCTTTGTGTTGCCTGCTGTCTAGTTTATGTTGTTGCCTCGCTTGCATTTGTATTGCCATGCTGCTGTTTGTTGCAAATTTTGTTTGGATAGCTTGCGCCTTCTGTTTGGGAATATTCGTTTGGCTGTTGTTTGGGCATTTGTTTGGTGATGCGCTGTTGTTTGCAATATTTTACTTGTTTGGACAGCTTTGTTGTTTGTTGCCTAGCTTGTGCAGCTTGCTTGCATTCAGTTTGTATTATTCTATTTGTTTGGATAAGTTTGCTGCATTTGTTTTGTTTGGACAGCTTGCTTGCATTTCTTATTTCTTCTTTTTGTGAACCAAGAGGAATAATTCTCTTGTGATTTTCAAATAGAGAAAATAAAAATGTGATGAATTAAAAATAGCCTTCTGATTTCAAATTGCAAACTTTAATGATGAACACTTTTTCTTTTGAAAATTCTTGCTCATGTCCAATTAATTTGTACTAACTTTTTCTTCTGTCTTTCATTTTCATGTGAGCACAATGGAGAGGACAAAACAGGGGAAGCAAGAGACTCTGTGGCAAGCATGGAAGCAAAGGAACCTCAGTCAACCTTAGGCATAGATTCATTTTCTTTTCTTTGTAATTTAGAGAGAAACATTCTTGTATTGTAACCAATAGTTGTACTAATTTATTTTCAAATACGTAAAACCTAAAGTATTTAAATAATAAATTATTTTGTAACAACGTTTGAAAAATTGGAGATAGTCTTATGAAATGTTCTGGTGTTAATTGAAATCCTTTATTGTCAAGAACTTGTAATTTTCTCTTCGCATCTTCACTGATTCTTAAAGATTCCCCATCAAGATAATTGAAACTGCATTCCAATCTGATAATTTAATTCCAATAATTCTGTAATCTCGCAACTGCGTTCCAAACAAACATGCACTGTCTATTCCATTTCCTAAACAAGCAAATGTTTTAAAAGACGCAAGTTATCTGGTTAACCTGGATCAAACAAAACATGAATGTCCCAAATGACAGTCTTAGATTTCATCTCTTGTCCCAAACAAACATGCCTTGAGAACAAACATTAACCTTTCAGTAAACTTGAAAAAGCATGAAAACATGTGAAAGCCAATTGGATCTTTGAGAATTCATTTCTTTTGAGAATTGCAAGAAAAAAACCTAATTGTTGGTTTACTGCCACAGGAGAAAATTTGTCTGATCGATTCCTGAGCCAACTTGAATATCTGAGAAACCCTAGGGTTGTGTCTTCTATGAAAAATGGGAGGGCAAATTTTGGGGTACAACACCTGGCCTCTTTGAAGGATGCCAAATCCCTCATAGAAGCTAGACCTCCCTATGACAGTTGAGGCAAATTGATTGAAGTTCCAAAGAAGAAAAATCATTTTGGTCTTGGGTATCAGCCATCATTCTCCGTGCAAGCTGGTTGGATTCCTCTCAAAGGGCAGCAGGTTCCCCCAATTTCTGAGGTGTTCGTCAGTGCTGGTGTGAGCAAAGAAGGACAGGTACTCTCCATAGATGCTGAAGGTGACGATGAAGATATTTCAAGATTTATCTATCAAGTTGCGCCGGACCAGGAGCTCAGCAATTGGACTGCCATGGACATCCCTGAAGTTGTTTTCCTTGATGTGTAATTTTCTGTTTCCATTTTAAGTCGTATGTCCTGCCCAAGGCATACTGACAGCTTGTAGAAGGGGCCCCTTATGTTTCAATCTTCGTTTAACATTGAATGAAAAAATCGCACTTTCACATACAATTTTGTTCTCTGTCTTTTCCTTTACTTTTACTTTTTCAAAATAAAAATGGAAATACTTTTCTTTTCTTATTCTAAATTTTCCTTTGCACTTTCTAAAAATAAAACATAAAATCATCAATCATGCAGATCCGTCTCGGACTCTGTTGGAAATGATAATGCTATGGTTCCTTATATCCTTGAGAATTCAGTTGATCATGCTAACGAAGATAATGAGGAAGATTATGAAGTCCCTGAAGAACTGGCCATACTTTTGAGACAGGAACAGAAGGTCATCCATCCGTATCAAGAAGAAACGGAAGTCGTCAATCTCGGTACTGAAGAGGTAAAAAGAGAAGTCAAGATAGGGGCCGTCTTGCAAAGGGAAGAAAAGAAGGGGTTGATTGAATTGCTTCAAGAGTATGCTGACATCTTCGCCTGGTCGTATGAAGACATGCCCGGTGTGATGCGGTAGGAGAACTGACTTGAGGTTTTGCGTTTGTATTTGCAAATGTTGCGGTTTAGCAAGAGTCGCCACCGATTTTTATTTTATCCAAAAGGAAAGGTAAAAAAGCACAGGAAAGACCTTTGAGATTGTTTTTGGGTTTGGGGGGTTGATTATGAAAATGGAAGGTGCTAGCACCCTTTTCATCCATGGTTTTCCATGGGCTCTTAGTTACTTAGTTTAGATCACTTGCTTTTGTTTTTCAATTGTTTGAAATGGTGCTTTGTGTAGTTTTGAAAGTATTTTGAAAAGAGACCTTTGTTTAGGCAATCTTTGTAATGATTCTTGTTTGTAAGAATGTATACAAAGATGTTTGTCTTTTGAAAAATGTTTCAATTTTTGAAAGTTGTTTGGAAATTGTTTTAAAATGTGTGTGTGATAGTTTGGAAATAGCAAGGATGGTTTGAAAGAGATCAAGTAACTAGGAGTTATCTACCCTATTCAAAAGTATTTCCTATACATTTTTATTCCTTTGACATTGTTGATTTACCATTGTATTTGGTAAACAACCCTATCTTTGGAATGTTAAACGGGACGGGCGTGGGTCATCGTATGACCATGATAAAAATATTGCCAAGTATCTTAGCAAGTTGTAGGGACTAAGATCATTTGTTTTAGGCAACTTTTCTAGCGTCATCGAGGGACTATGATCTTTTTGTTTGTATTGTTTTGCCAAGATACCTAGCATGCATACCATGGCCATTTTAAGGCAACAAAGTGGGTGAAACCCTAGAGGTGCTTGTGTGAGATGTGTTGTCATTTCTCATGCATTTTTTTCTTGTATTAAGTCATGCTATTTGTTTTGATTTTTGGTCTTTGCATATAAAACCCTAGTTTACTATCATGGTATATGAAAGCAATAAAATGCGTAAAGTAAATCTAGACTATTACAACGATATTATGGGAAGGGGGATACAAGTTTTGAATAGGGGGATATTGCTCAAAATAAAACCCTAAAACTATTACAACCAAATTGAATTTATTGTACAAATAAATAAATAAGCAATATTTAAATATGCAATAAAATGTATGTATGCAAAAAAAGTGTTTTTGTATTAATTTATGTATGTAAAAAATAAGTTTATTTATGTCTTAAAATATAAGAAAATAAAATGATTATTTTTGAAAAGGGTGAAAACCCTAATTTTTGTTTAACAGAAAATATATTCTAATATTATTCCTTTTACTCATTTTTTGTTCAAGAAAAAATAATAATAATAATATATACAAAATGTTGAAAATTGAAATATGTATGAAAATATTATTTTAAGTGTATAAATAATAAAAATATAAATATAAATATTTTTTATTATTATTTACAAGTTTTATTTAAGAAAATAAGTTTTATAAACCTAATAAACTATTTTTATGTCATAAAAAATAATAAAAATAATAAAATAAAATTCAAAAATTAAGAAAATATTTTTTGGGATTTTTCAATGTTTAGAAAAATAAATAAAGTTAGAAAATATAAAAGAAATGAAAAAAAATATACAAAATATAACAAATGGGCCAAAGGGGGTGCAGAAAGTAAAAGGGGGGTGTGAATAGAACCAAGCCCAAGGCGCCAGGCCCATACAAACTTCATCCCTGACCTTGAGACAACCACGCACGCGCTTCTGCTATGCAAATCCTGTTCTCTCTATTGCTTGCATGAAATCAAAAACTCACAACATGAAACTTATAGCATTTTTAATCACGATTCCAACCATATCCATTTTGTGACCTAACTCTCAAAGGACATAGAGAATTTTAATGGCCCTAAATTCTGACCTAGTTTTTTCTGCTACTTCAACAATCAAATACTCCTAGCTCAGTTAATATAAATGGAATCTAAGCATATGTACAGCTCAAGAAACTTAAGGACTACATTTTTGCTTCACAAACCTAAGCCTAAGGATGTCTGAATAGAGAGATAGAAACTTGACAAATACCTTGTTCAGTTGAGTTTGGATATGGCAATGTAGCAACTTTGAGTGAAGCCTGAAGATCGTGTAAGCTTGCTTAAAGTTCCCTCAACCTTTCCCAATGCTCAGTTTGCTTTGTAGATGCCTGAATCTTCCTATAGAAGTCAACCTGCAAAGCTTCAAAATAAAAATGGTGAAGTGTGAAAATGAGCTCACAGTTGCTGGACAGGGGCCTGGATAGTTCAGGTGTGTTGTAGGGAATGTGTTTGAAGGGTTGAAAGAGGAAACGCACGAGCCAATTTCAAAATGGCTTAAGTTCTCCAGATGATGCCCTGTTTGGGCAGGAACTTGGTGTTTTTGTGTTTTAGGGTGTTTGAGAGGTTGGCAATTCGTGTATAGGCTTGCAACAAAGTTCTGAGATTGGTTCAAATGATGCCTAGGCTTGGCTTTATCAGATAGAAGAGTTATATGGACTTTTGCAAGGTTGCTTGCTTTTGAAGAATATTTGAGATGTCAAAGCCCAAGACTTGTACAGGCTAGCTCCTTAGCTGCACATAGTTAGTGAAATTTGCTTGATATTTGTGGACTTTGTTTGCAGCAAGAGATTAGATCCATGGCTCAAGATAAACAAAGTTGCAAAAAGCATGCTTTATCAAAGTAGCATTGTAACCTTTATGCCATTTTTGGAATAATTCTTTGTGTAATGCTCCATAGCTCAGAACAAAGCCTTTGTACAACGTGTTTGCATTAAATTAAGGAGTGTAGAAGGGATTAGAACCTATAAACCAAGTACAAGCATGCTTAGTACATATTTGCAAGTTGTAACATTGTGCAAAATGCCTTGGACAAAAGTCATAAAATGCCATTTTCATTCCTTCGATTCTCCCTAACCATAAATGATCTTAGAGAGTTCTTGGACATTTTGGAAATCTTGTAACATGCTCTACAATCCATCTTTGAAATTCATTTTGAGATTTCACTTGGAACTAGGTGAAAATTTGTCATGAAGTTAGGTCAAAAATCTGCCTAAACTAGGGCAAAATTTCACTAAGTTAAAAAGTTTATGGACCCCTATTCACAAAATCATAACTTGAGATCCAAGCATATTTTGGGAAAACTTTGTGAGTAAAAATTGTTGATTTGGTGCGGGACTACAACTTTCATGTTGGAAGTTTTCTTTGAATCCAATTGCATCATGGTGAAAAAGTTTGGAAAAGTTGGGGGAAAATAAGAAATTTTCATAACTTAGAAAAATTTCTAAGTTATGAAAAATTTCAAACTTAAACCCTAATTTCCAAATTTAAGTTTCTTGGTTAACAAGTTTCATGTTTTGACACATCTTGATGAAATATGACCCTTGGCACTTGATTTTGACCAAAAAGTCAAAGTTTGACTTTTCAGTGTACAATTGATTTTTGATCAATTGACTGGAAAATTCATATGTCAATCCAATGCATTTGAGATCTTTTGAACCTTGTGATTAGGTCAAGATGATGCCATTGAGTCCTTGAAACCACACTTGAACCCAATTTGCCATTGGCTAGATGAAAAATAAGAAATTGCCCTTCCTTAGTCAAAACCCTAAAAATGACCATTTTGAAGATCTGATCAAATTTCTTGAGGAGTTGTGGTCCAAACTTGATCAAATGGTTCATAGGAGCCTATAATGTTGTTGTGGATCAAAAATTATGAATTTTGACTGTAAATTGGCCATGGTTGACTTTTTCCCCAATACAGTTGATTTTTAGGTCAATTGTCCAATTGACTGGGCAAAAATGTGATTCAAGGCTTGAAACTTGGTATGAGAAATCTTAGGGGTCCAACATGAAGTATGAAAGTCACATTGAGCATTGATAGTCCAAAATTCCTTGTGCAAACTCAAACCCTAATTTCAGGTTATCAGTGCAAGGAGAGGTCTTGAGCTGAGCAAACCATAATCTGGTCTTGAGTCCACAAAGTCTTGTGAAGGGAATCTTGATAAAATGAGAGGGAAAATTTTGGGGTACAACAGCTTCCCCTGTTCAATCTTCTTGAACCTGGAGAGTTAGATTGATGAGTTTTTCCGTTCGTGACTCGAAGGTAAAAGATGATTGGACACTAGAGTGCCCATAAGTTTGCACTCGTCAAAATGTAGTTGAGGAAATGGGCTTAAAGATGACATTTGGAGATGTGATAGAATCTTTTTGGATATGGGCTTAAAGATGCCATCCAAGAATGTTTGTTGTAAATCAGGAGAATAAACATCAGAATGGTATCCGTATCTGGAATGCATCTGAGTTGTATCTGGAGATTTGGATCTGAATAAGTAACAGAATGACTTCCGTGTCTGGAGCGTATCTGGACTGTATCTTGAACAGGTGACAGAATGACTTCCATGTTTGGAGTGTATCTGAGCTGGGGAAAATCAAAATGAGTGACAGAATGGCAACCGTATCTGGTGCGTATCTGGATTGCATTTGAAGTTGAGGTTTGAATAAGTAACAGAATGACTTCCGTGTCTGGAGTGTATCTGTACTGTATCTTGACTTTGAATTCTGAATGAGTAACAGAATGACTTCTGTGTCTGGAGTGTATTCGTACTGTATCTTGACCTTGAATTCTGAATGAGTAACAGAATGACTTCCGTGTCTGGAGTGTATCCGTACTGTATCTGAATAAGAGATCTGAATGAGTAACAGAATGACTTCCGTGTCTGGAGTGTATCCGTACTGTATCTGAATAAGAGATCTGAATGAGTAACAAAATGACTTCCGTGTCTAGAGTGTATCCGTACTGTATCTGAAATCTTTGAATATTTGTTAAAGATAGTTGTTAATCTTATCCTAAAAAGGGTAAAATGTTAGCTGAAACACAAAGTTATGTTGCATGAAATGTATGATGCAATAAAATGTGTTTTATCAATGTTTATGATATATGAGTGTAATGTATGTGCATGTAAGCTGATTTGCTGTATTGCTGAGGAAAATAAATCCTTGATAGCTAGAGATAATAAAACCCTTGATTGTTGCCGGGGAAAATAAATCCTTGACCGTTGTTGGAGATTCAAAATCTTTGACTGCTGAGGATGAGAAATCCTTGGTGACTGTTGGGGATTGCCAACTTCTGTGGGGATGTGAGAATCCTTCATGTCTTAAAGTTGGAGTATTGACAAAATATGTTGTGAGAGTAATGCCAAAATGCTGTTTGAGAAATCTGCTTGGGAAATCCAGAGAACTTTGAAGACTTCTACTGGGGGTTAATTAATGGGAATCCTTACTCGGCTGGGGAATAGGGAAAATTCTGATGATTTCTGCGGGTAATTAAGAATGAGAATCTTCATTCCGTTGAGGAGTAATGAAGACTTTGGTGACTTCACTGGGGAAAGAAGAATGAGAATCTTCAATCTGCAGGGGGATAAAAATCCTTGGGGACTTCATGCTGGGGAGTCAAGAATGAGAATCTTCATTCTGTTGGGGAGTAAGAACTCTGTGGGGAAGAAGACTTACTGCTGGAGAGTAAGTTCAGGACTCTGGGGGTTGGGGTTGTATGCCACTCTACTGGGGAGTTATCCTAGGTTGGGGATAAAAGTTAACTGTTATTTGTTATCTGGTTGATTCTCAGATTTTAAGACAACTTGTTGGGGAAATTGGGGAAAAACTGAATGGCTCCCGCTGTAGATTGATAGTTGGAGATTTGACTCGACTAGGGAAGAAGGTTTCATCTCCGCTGAGGGTCTGTAGTTCAAAGTTTTTTACTCTGCCGGGAATTGGGAGTTTGAAGTTTTTAACTCTAATGGGGAATTAAAGGTTGGAAATTATAACTCTGTTGGGGATATGTATTTCAAGGTTTTAGCTCTGCTGGGGATGGATGATGTACTGCAGGGGATTTCTCCTGGAATAGCCTGAAGACGTTTTCCTATACTTTCAACCTGTCAGTAATTATTCTTTCCCATTTCGTTTATTTGTAAACATGTGATTATATTCAAATGCATATGCTCATTAATAAATCATTGGACGTTTTCAAATAAAACACAAGTGTAAAAAGGAAAAGACAAATAGTTTTATGCACTTTGAAGTATCTTTGTATTAACTTTGTGTAAGTATTTTGTATAAAGGAGACAAACATCCTAGTAAGAGAACGTTGTCATAAATATGAGAAAAATTTATACAAAGAAAGATGGCTATGTGTGAAAATTCCATGGGGTTCCCATTCTGCTATATCCTTCGTAACTTTGGATATCTTATCCATTCGTTGCTCCATCCGAAGATGATTGAGTTGATCAGAAGCCCGGAGCTTGTCTGTGAAGAGATTGTCCTTAAAGTGATCCGACGAGACATAGTCATACGCTTTAATTCCCTAACTTTTGCCTGGACTGCCCTTTCGGGTTTTCAGTCCACCGGGAAACCCTTTTTGCCCAAGTCGCCCTTTCGGGTTTTCAACTTGTCGGGTGTACAAATTTTTTTTATTTATCCCTAACTTTTGCCTGAACCACCCTTTCGGGTTTTCGATTCACCGGGATGCCCTTTTTTGCCTAGGTGTGTCAACCTAGCAGGTCATTTATGCGTAGTATCTTTTGACTATGTCTGCGTTTGCATGGTGCGGCAGGTCGTCGCCGTCCATGGTGGTTAAGATCATTGCCCCAACCGAAAAGATATTTTTGATCACAAATGGTCCTTCGTAGGTAGGAGTCCATTTGCCCCTGGGATCAATTTGCGGCAAGATGATCCGCTTGATTACAAGATCCCCGACTTGATATACCTGGCGTCTGAATTTCTTGTTGAAAGCCTTGATCATCTGCTTTTGATACGTGTGACCATGGCAAACAGCAGTAAGTCTCTTCTCGTCAATCAAGTTAAGTTGATCAAGCTGGGTCTGAATCCAATCGTCTTCACTCAAACCAGCATCCTTCATGATTCTCAAGGAAGGAATCTGAACCTCGATAGGTAAAACAACTTCCATGCCATATACCAAGGAATAGGGTGTTGCCCCAGTTGATGTGCGTGCCGTGGTACGGTACCCGTGGAGAGCAAATGGTAACATCTCATGCCAGTCCTTGTAGGTGACTGTCATCTTTTGTATGATCTTCTTGATATTTTTGTTCGCAGCTTCGACAGCACCATTCATCTTTGGCCGTTAAGGAGATGAATTGTGATGTTGAATCTGGAACTGCTCGCATAAGGAAGTGATCATAGTGTTGTTAAGGTTTGTACTGTTGTCAGTAATGATCCTTTCGGGGATGTCGTACCGGAAAATGAGGTTCTGCTTGATGAAGCGGGCAACAACATTCTTTGTGACGGATGCGAAGGAAGTTGCTTCGACCCATTTGGTGAAGTAATCAATGGCCACCAGGATGAAGCGGTGTACATTGGATGTTGTAGGCTTGATCTCTCCAATCATGTCGATCCCCCACATAGCAAACGGCCAAGGAGCTGTTAAGACATTGAGAGGAACTGGAGGTATATGTACTTTGTCCGCATAGATTTGACATTTGTGACAAGTCCTAGAATGTTGATAGCAGTCAGTTTCCATGGTAGACTAGTAATAGCCTGCCCGTAGGATCTTCTTAGCCATCGTATGTCCGCTAGAGTGAGTGCCAAAGGTACCATTGTGTAGTTCAGCCATGATCTGCTCAGCTTCAATCTTGTCCACACAACAGAGCAGAATGCAATCATGATTGAGCTTGTACAAGATACCATTGCTCAGGAAGAACTTGGCAGAGAATCTTCTCAAGAACTTTTTGTAATTGACTGAAGCTCCTTCAGGATATTCTTGAGCCTCGAGATACCTTTTGACTTCATGAAACCAAGGTCGGTCCACTACTTTTTTGGTATTAATCTCGTGACAATGTGCAGGTTCGTCCATCTGTTCAATGGTGATTTGGGGAGCCTCATTATCCTAGTTAAGTTTAAACATGGAGGACATTGTAGCTAGAGAATCTGCTAGCTGATTTTCTTCTCGCGGGAAGTGCTCGAAGGTAATCTTCTCGAAATGTGGTAACAATGTCAGGACATGTTCTTTGTAAGGGATGAGGTTTGGATGTTTAGTATCCCACTCTCCTTTGATCTGACTGATGACCAAAGCTGAGTCCCCAAACACATCTAAGGATTTGATTCCCAAGTCTATGGCAGCCTTGAGACCAAAGATACAAGCTTCATACTCGGCCATGTTGTTCGTACAGTTGAAGCAAAGTCTGACGGTGAAAGGAGTATGGCAACCTTCTGGAGAAATGAGTACCATGTTGATACTGTTGCCAAGTGCATTGGAGGCCCCATCAAAGTACAGGGTCCATCGGGATCCTTGTTCAGGTTCGTTATATGGTTTGTTCTCTTCAATGTTGTCCAATGTCATAATGTCTTCATCGGGGAAGTCAAACCTCATGGATTGGTAATCTTCGACAGCTTGATGGGCTAGATGATCAGCTAGCACACTCCCCTTTATAGATTTTTGGGTCGTGTATTGTATGTCGTATTCCGTTAGGATCATCTCCCATCTAGCTATTCTTCCAGATAGAGCAGGCTTCTCAAAGATGTACTTTATCGGATCCATCTTAAATATCAGCAAAGTGGTATGAGTCAACATGTACTGCCTTAGCCGACGAGCAGCCCATACCAAAGCGCAACAAGTTTTCTCGAGCAGTGAGTATCGGGTCTCACAGTAGGTAAACTTTTTTCTAAGGTAATAAATGGCATGCTCTTTTCGGCCAGACTCATCATGTTGGCCCAGTACGCACCCCCATTGAATTCTCTAAGACAGTCAGATACATGATTAGTGGTCTTCCCTCGACGGGTGGCATCAAGATAGGAGGTTCTAGAAAATACTCCTTGATTCTATCGAAAGCAACTTGACAGTCATCATTCCATTTAACCACCTGATCTTTCTTCAACAGCTTGAAGATTGGTTCACAGGTAGATGTTAGGTGAGAAATGAACCTTGCAATGTAGTTTAGGCGTCCCAAGAAACCTCTGACCTCCTTCTCAGTGCAAGGGGCGGGCATTTCCTTTATAGCTTTGACTTTGGCAGGATCAACCTTGATGCCTTTGTTGCTGACAATGAAACCTAAGAGTTTACCGGACCGGACTCCGAAGGTGCACTTGTTTGGATTCAGCCTGAGCTTGTATTCCTTCAACCTGACAAACAACTTTTGCAAGTGATCGAGGTGTTCTTCTTCCGTCTGTGATCGGGCTATCATGTCATCTACGTAGACCTCTATATCATGATGTATCATATCATGAAACAAAGCTACCATGGCGTGTTGATAGGTTGCCCTGACATTCTTCAGTCCGAATGGCATCACTTTGTAGCAGAACGTACCCCACTGTGTAACAAAAGTAGTTTTCTCCATGTCCTCGGGTGCCATTTTGATCTGGTTATAGCACGAGAATCCGTCCATGAAAGAAAATACCTTGTGTTGAGTTGTATTGTCAACCAAGATGTCGATGTGCAGAAGTGGAAAGTCATCTTTAGGGCTGGCCCTGTTTAAGTCTCTGTAATCCACGCACATTCTGACTTTTCCGTCCTTCTTAGGCACGGGCACAATGTTAGCAACCCATTGTGGATAGGAAGTAACAGCAAGAAATCCAGCATTGAACTGCTTCATAACTTCGGCTTTGATCTTTTCTGACATGTCGGGCCTCATGCGGCGGACTTTCTGTTTAACTGGTGGACAGTCTTCTCTTGTGGGGAGACGGTGTACCAAAATGTCTATGTCAAGTCCCAGCATGTCTTCGTATGACCAGGCGAAGATCTCAACATATTCATGTAACAGCTGAATTAAGTGTTCCTTGACACTCGGCTCTAGGTTGGCACCCACTCTGACTTCTTTTCTGTCTTCCTCGGTACCCAAGCTGATTGTCTCTAACAGCTCCTCATGAGGTAGAATAGCCATTTCTTCCTGTTGTAGCAGCCTAGCCAATTCTCCTAGCACTTCACAATCTTCCTCACCTTCGTATTTGGCGTGGTAGACCAGATCTTCAAAGTCACTGAAGGCCATAGCAGAATTGTTACCCATGGAATCCGGAATGGAAGGGTACCTGCATTTGTAAGTGTGGGTGTGTGTAAGGGATAGCCACCTTTAAACAAATAAAATGTAAAAAGAAAAACAATAAACACAAAAGTTTATATGTGAAAACGTCCATGATTCATTAAAATGGCATATGAAGATGAAAAATCAAACCCTTACAAATGGACCTATGTGCCTCGGGTAAGGCACAAGGTTAAAAGTGTACGAATTGTTTGAGAATTATTACAAACCAAAAGAAATGTTTGAAAGATAAATTACTGCGGTATGAAAGTAATCGGAACAAAGTCTTTTGCTTCCCAGTTGCACAGTACTCCGTCAACAGTAGGGAAAATCCAGTCTTCCAAGTTACTCTCCTCTTCACTATCCTCCAGAGCATTGACTCCATGATGGGTGATCTTCACTGGTGGCCCTCTAGCACGGGAGCGCCATACAGCCTTTTGAGCAGAAGAAGTGAAACCCAAGCCAAATTTATCTGATTTGAAAGGAAAGTCTGGAAGCTTCCCCCAGATTGTGCTTCCGCCTTCTTCCACAACTACCCTAGCATCCTTTAAAGAAGACATCTGAGGCGGAGGTCTTGTAATCACAGGGGTTGAGGACACTGCCTTGGTCACTTCTATCTCATCAAAAACTTCTTCGAAGTGTTGGAAAGGGGTCTCGATGAATTTGCCATCCAATTCTACATAACAGAAAGAATTAAGATGACTGATCATGTATTCCTCTTCGCCGTGAACAGTTATAATTTTCCCCTGGACAGGGTACTTGAGCTTTTGATGCAGAGTGGAAGTGTCAGCTCCAGCATGGTGAATCCAAGGTCTTCCCAACAGGCAAGAATAGGAGGGACGGATGTCCATCACATAGAATGTGGAGTTGAAGGTTTCAGTTCCAACTTTAATCGAGATATCCACCTCCCCGTGGACCATCCTCTTAGAACCATCAAAGGCTCTGACAATGATGTTGTTGGGTTTCAAGGTTAATCCTTCACAATCCAATCTATCCAAGGCCTTCTTCGGCAAGACATTCAGCGAAGAACCAGTGTCTACCAGTACGTGTGCTAGAGTAGTCCATTTGTATTCCACCGAGACATGCAAAGCGTCATTATGTTTTCTCCCTTTTGATGTTAAATCAGCATCAGAGAATCCTAGACCGTTGTCAGCTGTTAAGCTAGCTACACATTCCTGGAACTGATCCACGGAGGTTTCCTGTGGCACATGGGCCGTCTTCAAGAATCTTATCAAATCTTTAGCATGAGCCTCTGAACAAAGCAGCAGGGCCAACATAGAGATCTTTGAGGGGGTTTGCCCCAGTTGTTCCACAACATCATAATCGCTTTTCTTGATTGTTTTCAAAATCTCTTCCATTTCTTTTTGAGAGGTTTCAGGGATGACCAATGGTTGAGCCCTCGTCCTGACGGGCTCTTCTTGGATCCCTTTCCCTCTATCATCAGCAGCAGCAGAGGGGACAACCACAGGAGTTACAACTTCTTCAATAATTAGAGTTCTTATAGATATGTTTACCGGTGCAGGGGTAACCTTAGGAGCAGCTGAGGGTCCAAAGATTGCCTTTGGATGGGCAATCTCTGGAGAGAAAATTCTTCCACTGCGGGTGATTTTGCTCGTTCCAGCAATATTTCCAATGTCGGAAGTCTCTTCATCAGAACTCTCTTCAGTTGATTCAATTTGTTTGATACCATGGTAGTAGATTTCTCCACCATAGTTCCATGATATTGGTTTGTCGGACTTGTACGGGACGGGCCCGGGCATGGTTATCTTCAAAGGTGCAATCTTTGGAGCGGATGTAATCTTAACAGGTCTTTTGGAGACCTTGGAAATATTGGCGGATATGGTTATTATTGAAACATCATTGATAGGAGTCGGTGTAACAGGAGTCTTTTCCAAAAGGATTTCTTGGTTATCCATTAGGCGTTGAATGCCTAACTTCAACAATGGACAGTCGGTTGGTAAGGATGAACAAAGGCAGCAATCTTCTTCACAACCTGGGAAAATCCCAGCCTTCAGCAAACTCAACTTGATTATCGGTAGCGGAGTCATCAAATCATCAACAGTAGCAACAAAAAGATCTTCTTCAACAGCATGGGCATTGTGGCCATGCTTTGGCATTGGAGCAGAGATTACATTTGGCTTTTCAGGGGTGTCGAATTCAACTTCTTTAGCGTCTATCAAATCCTGAATCTTATTCTTGAGGGCCCAACAATTTTTGGTGTCGTGCCCTATACTCCCTGAATGATAAGCACACTTGGCGTTCGAATGGTAGTAAGGAGAAGTTGTATTCCGATTCTCCGGGGCCTCTTTCAGACTGGCAAGGTTTAACTTCAAGAGATGGGGTAGAACCTGAGCAGGAGTCATGTTTATCTGGGTGAATTGCCGTATAGGCCTTTCCACCCTTGCTTGGTTGGTTCTGGGTTGATTGTTTCTCGGCTGATCTGCTGCAGACTTTTGAATCATTACGGCCCCCACCGCTGGCCGGTGCTCAACTCTTCTTTGACCTCTTTGGGAGTAGACAGCTGATACTTCTTTCTTTGCTGGAAAAGTATTTTTGATGGCAGCGGAAGCAGATGCATCTTTTTGAATTTTCCCGCTTTTTATGTCGACTTCAACTCTCTCACTGGTTAGAATCTGCTCAATGAACCCCGCTGACGAACTTCTAATCAGGTGATTGAAAAAGGGGCCTGACAGTGTACCCAAGAACATGTCCACGAGCTCTCTTTCAGATAAAGGTGGTTGTACTCGTCCTGCCAAGTCTCTCCATTTCTGGGCATACTCTTTGAAACCTTCATTTGAGACCATGCCCATACTCTGTAATTGAGTACAGGTTATCGCTAAGTCCGCATTATATTGATATTGTTTGTAGAAGGCGGCTTCCAAATCTTCCCAATTATGCACATCAGACCTCTCCAACTGGTAGAACCAATCCAGCTGCGTCCCCGATAAACTTTCCTGGAAGAAATGGACCCACAGGTCTTTGTCAGAAGAATGTGGTTGAATTTTCCTGACATAAGATTGTAGGTGCATCTTGGGACAAGACAACCCATCGTACTTAGCAAATAGAGGCACCTTGAATTTAGGAGGGGTTACAATTCTAGAGACCAACCCTAACTCTTCAAAGTCCAGCCCAGGCACTCTCTGTATCTCCGTGGCAATTAGACGCTCTTCCAAGTTCTTGTATTTGTCATCTGCGTGAGGGTACTGCTGCTCAGAATAGTCCTCATCCTCCTCTTCTTCTTCTTCCTCAGAATCAGATGGTACTGCAGCTCCCTTTCCTTTTCCTACCCCTTCATCAGAGGTTGATGGAAAATCTAAAGTTCGTCTGGCTTGTCCTTCAAACCTTCTTCCCATGAGAACCACACCAACCCTCTTCTTCTTCTTTTTCTCTTTTTCCTTCTCTAGTAGAGTCTTGAGCTCCTCCTGCCCCTTTGCCAAGGTCAAGAGTAGCTGTTGAAACTGTGAATTCTGCGCTTGCAAATCTTTGACCGTTTATTCAATATCCATCTTGCTGAAATAAACAGCAGAGAGATGAGGAAACTTGGTGTGAAGACCTGTTTATGCATATGATGAATGATATGTATTCATGTAATGCATTCAAGGATTCATAAATTCAAATTTGTTTTAAACAAAAAAGAAACACACGTCATATTAATAAGATATAATTTGTTAGTACATCAATGCCCCATGGGCAAAATAATACAAAATTCTAAGGTAAAAAGACGTTGCGCGTCCTTTTTGGTGCAATGTAGGTGTTGAGAGTCTGCTCTTCGTGAAGTTGGCGAGTGAGTTCCAAAACCTTCTTCTCGCTTGCGTAGAATTGGGCTTCGAAAGTATCACGCTCTCCCTTGAGATGTATCCAATTCCTTTGCAGATCTTCGAGTGATGTTGGCATGTCAGGATGTAGGAGGGTGTATGGAACCTCTCCTTCCATAACAGGCTCTATAATCACAGGGAGAATGTAGGGGTAAGGCATCATAAGACTTTGGGCGCGGGTTCGTACCCACTTGAGGTAAGGCTCAAGGGGGATGGAATTCTTGTGTCCAAAGGTCTTACTGTCCACCTTGTTGGGCATCCTCTAAGCTCAGATGAACCTTTGTCAGAGTCCTTGATCATCGTTTTCGAAGTCAAAAACCAAGTCTGAAATCAGCATGTCATGCGGGCCATCCCTTAGGGCATAACCAAACTGTCTCAGAGCCAAGCAATGGTTGTAGGTGATGCCTTCCCTAATGCCAAGTAGAGGGACATTAGGAAATTCTCCATTACGGTCAATGATAATGACATTCTCTTTTGATCGAGAACACCAATGAATATCTGAATGTGTAAGGGTCATCAACCGTTGTGACCACCTTAAGCCTTGCTCATTCTTCAAGACTGATTGGGGAAGATGAGAAATAAACCATCTTGCCAGTAGAGGAGTGCAGCACGTGAGAACACCTCTTTTCCTCATTGTTCGAGTGTGAAAAGAGTGTAAGATATCCCCAAGCAATGTAGGCACCGGGTTACGAGCCATGAAGATTTTGACAGCATTCACATCTATAAGCTGGTCAGGGTTTGGGAACAAGACCAACCCATAGATGAGAAGAGCTACAATCTTCTCAAAAGCTTGCAGGTCTAGAGAATTCCAGCATTCTTGAGCTTTCTCAAACAGGAACTTTGCCAAGAAACCTTTGACACCACTTCTGGTTTCCCAATGTGTTGTGACTTCAGAGGAGTGCGAGTGTAAGGCTTGAGCAATCTCTTATGGCTTTGGATCTCTTTCCGTACCGTTGAAGGGTAGTTGATTGAGAATAGGAATCCTCAAGAGTTGAGAAAATTCTTCCAAAGTAGGCACAAGTTGGTAGTCAGGAAATGTAAAGTAATGATGCAAGGGGTCAAAGAACTGGAAGAGAACCTTCAGCATATCCTCCTCAGTGTTGGCAGTGACTAAGTTGATAAGACGACCATGCCTCTCGGTGAATGGAGAATTCTCAAGAATCCTTGAATCTAGCTCCTTGAGTTGTGGAGGAATTCTTACAAGGTTGACTTGGATAGTTTTCCTGCGAAGTGAATCCATTACCTACAAAACAGGAACAAAGATGAAGATCCAAAATCCTTGAAATGGTTAGTGGATGTGTGATCGGTGGATCTGGAACCGACTGTTTTTTAGCTGGTTCGCAAAATGTCGCGGTAAGCAAGAGTCGCCACCGTCTTTTATTTTCTCCAAATGGAAAGGACAAAAGCACAGAAAAATTCCTTATAGAGATTGCTCTCGGTTCGGGAGGTAGGTTATAGAAAGGGAAGGTGCTAGCACCCTTTCTATCCATGGTTATCCATGGGCTCTTAGATACTTGCTCATTTGTGTTTTCAAAAATGGTTTGCTTGCTTTTCAACTGTGGGTTTTAAAAAGTTTCTTTGAAAATTTCAGTTCGACTCTTGTATCGGTCCTCAAGAGTGTTTGAAAAATTGCTTTCGAAAGCTTTTTGAAAAGGTGTCGGTGTGAAAAGTATTTTTTTTTATTTGTTTTTGAATTAGAGCAAGTATCCACGAGTCGTCTACCTATCCTAAGGAATTCTTCTGTGTAAATTTCCTTTAAAGTAGTGTCATCCCACCATTGAGAGGTAGGTAGCACCACCGTTGGAGGTGTTCGGGTCAATTCGAGGTTCGGGACATGGTGATCACCAGAGCAATGGGAAGACACCTTAGAAGCTACCCTCATGCCAGGTTCCCGGATCATGAGGACTTACTAAGACATCCTCTACTCGACGATCACCTTTCGAGGCAAGGCAACAGTGAGGCGTACCCTAGGGGTGGTGTGTGATTTGTGTGTCATGTTCAGTTATTTTGTCTTATTCATGTCAAGGTGATCTATGCGTTTGTTTTTATTTAGACATTCATTCTTGCATGCAATTATTAACAGTTAAAAAGAATGCAGAAATTAAAAGTTCTAAACTATTACAAAGGCGCGGGTCCACATCGCCAAAATTAAACCAGGACCCGATTTGACAGAAAATAAAGAAGTAAAGTGCGAGAAATAAAATGTCCGAGTTTACAAGGCTTTGGGAGAATTACATTAATATTAAACGAAATAAAATAAATACGCGAATAAGGACTAAAAACGAGGGCGTTGGACCCTTTTTGCAAAATTAAATTAAATGATGGAATTGATTAATTAAGAGAGAAAAGAAATTGTTTTTTTTTATATTTTTTAGTATTTTATGTTTTTAATGGAAAAAGAATTAATTGAAATTAAATGCTAACCCTAATTCTATTTGTTTTTTAGTTTACTAAGAAAATATGTTAAAATTAAACCTAAATTAACCTAATTAATTACATGGTAATTTAATTACAAAAATAATATTTAATAATTAATTATTGTGAAAGAAAAGAAAAAAAGGATAAAAATTGATTAAAACCTAATTCTACCAATTTTAAGTTTATTAAGAAAAATGTTTGAATTAAACCTAATTTTACAAAGCTAAAATTAATTAGTGATATTTATTTACAAAAAATATTAATTAAATAAATATATTTTGATTTTTATGACTTTTCTGTTTTTTACTATTTTTTATATTTTATGAAAATAAGTTAAATTAAAGGAATTAATTAAAAAAAGAAATAATTGAAATAAATAAAATAAGGAAAAGAAAGAAAATACAATACCTTGGGAGGCTTCTGTCCCCTTTTTGGAGGTGAATTGGAGTGGTTTGGCCATTTGTGTTCTGGCCTCATCATACATAAGTTGTTCTACTTTGGCCATTTGGCTTTTGGCTTTTGGCCATTTGCGTTTTGGCTTTTGGCCATTTGTGTTCTGGCTTTTGGCCATTTGTGTTCTGGCTTCAACGTTCCTTAATGTCTGGCTTAATGTCTGTCTCGCCATGTATTGGTGTCATGCATAAAATGTTCTACTTTGGCCATTTGGCTTTTGGCTTTTGGCCATTTGGCTTTTGACCTCAACGTTCCTAAATGAACCTGCATGGGATCCTGTCTAAATCTGCAGTGTTGAATCTCACGAACACATTAAATAAAATCATAAAATGCAAATAAAGCCAATATATGAAGAAATTTAATGTTTAGGCACAATATGGCATGTATGAATGATTATACCCTTTTGATCATGGAGATCAAATCAATCTTACCCTTACTGGAAAATTAGTGACCTGGATGCTTTTATGCCTTACTGGAAAATTAGGATCATGGAGATCAAGCCAGCCTTATCCTTACTGGAGAAGTAGTGAGGTGTTGGTTTGTAACTGAGATGACTTTGTTTGTAGTGAGAGAGGGATTTGTAATAAGGATTTCAAGGTTTTAGGGTTCTTGAAAGAGTTTGATATTCCAACAGTGTTGTGGAAAGGTTTTTTCTCTCTTTTTTCTCTTCTCCTGGTTTGTGTGAAAAGAAGGTGATTATATAATGGAAATTAGGGTAAAGCAAATGGGCTTTGAATGTGCAATTGGGCCTCCAATATTCACTTGAATTCGTCACTTTCCAGGCTAAATCGCAGGGACTTAAGTGCATTTTTTGAAGTTGAAATATGAAAACAAAATGTAGCCGGCATCGAGAACTAACTCCTGTCCGAAAATCGACTCAATCGGATAAACGGTGAATTAGTTATGAATTTTTGAAGTTTCAGCTCAGACAAACTTATCTTGGACTTCAGTGTCGACTCTGACACGTTCTTCAATAAAAAAATGGTATTGATCGGAGCATAATCCGGTCTCGACTTTTGAAGCAAAGTTGTAGATCTACGAGTCAGGGACCTTGTGTAAAAATATGAGCCCAATCCGATAAAAATTGACCGAGTTATGAATTTTCGAAGTTTCGGCCCAGATGAAATAATATTCAGCATTCAGGATTTTCAGCGTGTCACGCACTCTGAGCAAACAACGAATGCCTTTTGAATACCGTTTGAACTCAATACCTTCTGTGAAAATGTAGCCAACTCAATTTGTGAAATTTTGGCACCGGAACCAGCTCGATACGATGAAAATCGACCAAGTTATGATTTTTTGAACATGACGCAAATAAACTTCTGTCACAAATTTCTGCACGAAAATACTTGATAAATCCACATTTTTGAAGACCTTCTGATCGAAATTGGCTTCCAGCCGTGAGAGATGAAAACGTAGATAATATCAAGACGGAATTTTGGCCACCGGAACGGGTTCAAAACGAGTCACGATCTTCAAGTTATGAATTTTTTAGCGCGTAAAAACTGCACTTTCAACACACTTTTTCACTATATTTCTTCAAGAAAACTCACACATTCGGATACCTTCTTTAAAGAATTGACTCTTGAGTCGAACCTGAATTTGAGAATACGTTATCAGAGATATCTTGGCGAAAGAATACCTGAATATGACGCGCCAGGTTGGACTTGTGAATTTTTCTTGAAATGTTTTTTTGAGAAATATGGGAGGGCAAATTTTGGGGTACAACAGTTGCCCCTGTTCAATCTTCTTAGACCTGAGGATGCAGATTGGCTGACGTGCCTTTCGTAATCCGAAGGTGGAAGATGATTGAACACTAGAGTGCCCAGAAATTTGCGCTTACATAGTAGCAATGTGACGGAAATGGGCTTATAGATGCCATTTGGAGATTGATGGATAGGAAGATGGGCTTATAGATGCCATCTGGATGTTGATCGCGTAAGAGATTCCTTAGCGAGAACTTGCGTACCTGCAAAACAGAAAATGATTACCTGACTTGTTGCAGGAGTTGTTTTCAGATGCTTGATATAGATGTGTCCTGACTGGTTACAGGAGCTGGATCTGGAGCTTCAAACGGTGATGAATGAACCAGGGGTGGTTACTACCTCAGCATGAACGGTGAGAGAACCTTGGGTGACTTTAACAGCAACAATGCTCGTTGAGAAAATCTTGGTGGGAATTACCATCTTCGCAGTATCGGGAAGAGAACCAATAGGCAATTATAATCTGAAAGGGAATTACATCTCACGCACCGTCGGGGAGAGAACCATAGGAAATTATAACCTGAAAGGGAATTACATCTCACGCACCGTCGGGGAGAGAACCATAGGAAATTATAACCTGAAAGGGAATTACATCTCACGCACCGTCGGGGAGAGAACCATAGGAAATTATAACCTGAAAGGGAATTACATCTCACGCACCGTCGGGGAGAGAACCATAGGAAATTATAACCTGAAATGGAATTATCACCTCACGCACCGTCGGGGAGGGAACCAATAGGAAATTATAATCTAAAAGGGATTATCACCTCACGCACCGTCGGGGAGGGAACCATAGGAAATTATAATCTCAATAAGGAATTATCACCTCACGCACCGTCGGGGAGGGAACCATAGGAAATTATAATCTCAAAAGGAATTATCACCTCACGCACCGTCGGGGAGGGAACCATAGGAAATTATAATCTCAATAAGGAATTATCACCTCACGCACCGTCGGGGAGGGAACCATAGGAAATTATGATCTCAATAAGGAATTATCACCTCACGCACCGTCGGGGAGGGAACCATAGGAAATTATGATCTCAATAAGGAATTATCACCTCACGCACCGTCGGGGAGGGAACCATAGGAAATTATAATCTCAAAAGGAATTATCACCTCACGCACCGTCGGGGAGGGAACCATAGGAAATTATAATCTCAATAAGGAATTATCACCTCACGCACCGTCGGGGAGGGAACCATAGGAAATTATAATCTCAAAAGGAATTATCACCTCACGCACCGTCGGGGAGGGAACCAAAGGAAATTATAACCTGAAAACTTCTACTGAGTCTTCATCAGAAAAATCTGTTGGGAGTCGATTTAGCTGGACTAGAGAAGGCCTTGGACTGGATAAGAAATCTTTGGAGTTGATTAACTGAACCGGTCTAGGTCTTGAGAGATGTTTGAGAATTTAGCTGAATCTTTTCTGAAAGGTAAAGGTCAGTCATATGCAATACATGATATAGACCAAGCAATGATGCTCTCAACATAAATGAGATTTGTATGATATGATGCGTCTATGCATGCTATAATGATGTATGTGATGTTTATGTATGTTTTTCGTTTAGGAAAGTAAATCCTTGACGGATGTCGGGAAGTCACTCCTGGGCTGATATTGAAGAATAAGCTTTTACTCCTGCTGGGGATGATAACTGCAAGAATACCGGTAGGAGAAGATGACTTCGTTGAGGAATAAACTTGACAAATGGAAGATTCTGCGGGGAGAAAAATACTCTCGCGATCTTGCTGGGAAGCAATACTCTGTGGGGAGAGAGATACTTTGCCGAATTGTTGGTAGTAACTTGCTGAGGATATCTTTGCTGTGTTAGAAGTGTTGATAGACTTCGCTGGGGGTGAGAAGACTGTGTCGACGACGACCTTTCCATGGCTTTTGGCTGAGGATAACCCAGTTATATCATGTTAAGGAAATAACTCTTTGAATAAAGCCAGATGACGCGTTCGTGCTCTGCGAGGGATAAGCTTCCAGAATCTACTGGGGATAAGCTTACTGCCTGGGGAGATGGGTTCCAATTTTTCCTGAGAAACTGGATTGGACTCTCTTGAGGAAGTTTTGAGCTGCGGGGGAAGTGATTCCTTTGAATATTTGATATGCCGCCGGGGAACAATCTTTAGACCAAGACTGTCGGGGATGCTGGTTAAGGATATACATGCTGCTGGGGAATATTGATATCTACTGGAGGATACTCAACTTCCTTGAGATTTGATCACTCTGCTTGGAGAAGAATGCACTGACTGCGGACTTACTCTCTGGGGAATTAGGATATCTGGTTATGTTCTTTAGCTGAACCTACCTTGGTACCTTGGAGGATAGAACAATCAGATTGCTTAAACCACCCGTTATTGCCCCTGTTTCTATGGGGGAGGCACATGTGGGATGTTGATAATTGTTGAGGGTCAAACCTTCTTCTGGTAGGCAGGTGACAAGATGACAGGACATAGTCGTACGCTTTGATCCCTAACTTTTGCCTGGACCGCCCTTTCGGGTTTTCAGTCCACCGGGATACCCATTTTTGCCCAAGCCGCCTTTTCAGGTTTTCGACTTGCCGGGTGTATAGATTTTTTCATTTCATCCCTCATTTTGCCCGAACCCTTTTGGTTCACCGGGAAGCCCTTATTTTTGCCTAGGTATGTCAACCTAGCGGGTCTTTGATTATGCGTAGTTTTTTTCGACTATGTCCACATTCAGGGAATGTGGGGAGTTGCCCCTGTTGAAAGTATTTTGCCACGCCACCAGAAGGTATTTGATCGGGCAAGATTCGTTGCTGGAGTGCCCCAAATGACTCAGGCGGAGATTTGCCCCAGGCTATTTGGTCTTTTTGAGAGATTCTCCGAATCTTGACTTAACTGCCCCAGATAATAGGCCCTGATCATGTCTGCCCCTTGATTGGAAATGCTTCTGTTCACTAGGCTTTCATCGTGCGAATTTCCCTGCTGTCCAAACAAATAGTCATATGCAAACAATGTTATATCAAAAATGCAAAGCTTATGTATGTCTTGAAGATTTTGAAAATGCATTCTTTTTCATAAAATGAGTGAATGTTTGTAAAACGTGATGTCAACTCCGTATTTGCCGTAAGCCTTAAGGAGTCAGGATACCTTTCGTAACAGTATGCTTTCGAACTAACCCATGCTTCAGCTAGGACTTTTAAGGGTTATAACGTGGCCTGGTTCACGGTTCAAGAAACAAAGGATAAAGGCTCAAATTTTATTTGTACCCACCCACTCTTCGTGATGTTCTCCAAACCTAAACTCAGTTGATCCTACGTTAGACCTTGTTTGAGTCTTTGCTCTGATTTTCTGGTGATGATTCGGATGTTGATAACTTATTTTGAATAGGCAGTCATTCCTTTTTTGCCGAGGGTTTGTAAGACCTCTTTCTTTTTTATTTGATTATCCCTATTTTTTTTGCCTGAACTGTTTCCTTTTTTTGGAATTACAGTCAGCGGGATGCCCCAGTTTTGTAAGTCTCCTTCATAGGTTTTGACTTAATGGCCGTTTATTTTGAGAAATGATGACTGCCTGTCCTTATGATCATTTGGAACCATCACTGTCTTTTGGTTTTGTAAGGACCTCTTTTTGGTGTCGTTCGTTATGCGCTTGGATCAACTGAGAGAACTACCCTGCCCCGGGTTATGATTAAGGGTTTTAATTTTCGAAAAGAAAAACTCCTACTTCTTTGGCTCAGAGGGGTTGACGAGGGATTATCATCCTTATAACTCCAGTGTTTAGGGATTTGAAACAATGCCTGTACCTCATCAGTGGGGTCTGTTCAAAAGCATATTGTAGATTATGGTATCGTTTTCGTCATCCTCCCTCAAGAGGCTTAAAATTATTATTTAAGAGTTGATCATCAGAGAAAATATGAAAATAATTTGCGTATAGTGAGTACGAATATATTGCTTCAAAACAGACATATGCGATGCATTAATGGAATAACAATGTTTAATCATGAATAAATGTTTGAACAATCAAAGCACAACACAACTTGAACATTCGAATGAACAAAAGTTTCCTAGTCTCAGAGCTCGTCACTTCAAAAGGTGAGCCTTGGAGGGATGGTAGAAAAATTCAGCCTGACCATCTTGTGTGAATTCCAGTGCTCCTTCATCAATCAGGTCCTGAATCTTATTCTTCAAAGCCCAACAATCCTCTGTAGCATGCCCCGGGCTATCAGAATGATAAGCGCAGCGAGCATTGGGGTTATACTTTGGTGACGTTGTATTTTGAAACTTCGGAGCCTCTTTTAGAGTTACCAGCTTGGTCTCCAGCAACTGTGGCAATATCTGGGATAAGGTCATGCTGAGCCGAGTGAACTGCCTTCTCTCGCTCTTTTGTTGGTTGTGATGTTGAATTTGTGACACTGGAGCCGTTTGGGGAGCTCTCTCCTTGCCTCTTTGTCTCAAAGGTGGTCGAACGATGACTGGCTTTTTGCCCTTAGACTTTTGCCCCAGTTGGTTACCCTGAAGCAGTTGGTTGACGAGAAACCAGAGCTCATTTTGTCTTTGAGCTAACCCTTGAATAGCAGTCACCTGCCCCAGCATCTGGGCCTTCAATGCATCCACCTCAGTTTGTAGGTGTTTCAGCCTTTCATCCTCAGCACTGTTTCTGGCAAAGGTCTCCATGAGAAGTGTCCTTAGCTCTTCCTGCCCCTTGGATAGATTCAGGAGGATTTCCCCAAACCGAGTCTCTTGAGCAAGACAGTCCTGGTTATCTGGTTGGAAGGCCATTGCTGAAATAAACAGCGAGAAAGGTAAGTGACCTGCAACAAAGATACCTGTTATGTAATGATGTGTATGACATGCATGCAATGTTTTCAAGGATCCCGCGGGGTAAACAAGAAAATTTGTTAGAACTCGGGTCCGGTAGTTTGATTGAAGGAACTGCATGTTGTTGAGAGTCCTTCTTCAAAGGGTCAAAGGCTCACCATATCAAGTGGGTCATAGCCCCTAACAGCCTTGGCTAGGGCCACCTTCTTCCAGTGTCAAAGCTCACCATATCAAGTGGGTCATAGCCTCTGACTTTAGTCTAGAGGAAAATAAATCCTCTTTGCCCCTTGCTGGGATAGTTGATTCACCATGACCTGCATCACAAGCCCTTGAGATCCTTGAAATGAGTTAGGATGTATGCAATGGTATGATGTTATGGTATGCATGGGGTAATGTGAGTAAACCCTGTTATGAGTCCCAATTAAGGACATAAACAAAACCTGCAAAAAACTAGTCTGCAAGAAACTCAGTACATTCTGTTATAAGCCCTAATTAAGGACTATAAACAAAACCTGCAAGAAACTCAATACGCTCCGTTATGAGTCCTAATTAAGGACTATAAACAAAACCTACAAGAAACTTAGTAAGCCCTGTCATGTGTCCCAATTAAGGACTAAAACAAAACCTGCAAGCAGTTCATGTGTCAGATAAAGCATGCAAGTAGTCAAGTACGAAGGCACACAAGTCACACAAGAGAAGCCCTTAGAGTTTAGGCCAGCATGAGGTCTAGGTATTACCCTCTTTCAGTTTGTTGGTTCATACTTGTCCTATCAAAGTAACCGGGTTCTTAGAGGATCCCAATATCATTGACTACCCTCAATCGGTCATAACTCCAGCATCGCAATCTTTTCTTGCAGCCAGAACCATCACGAGAGTTTAGCCTCAATGGGCGTAGCATACTGCTACTGTTCTAATGGCCAAGTTGTGTCATTTAAGGTTCTAAGGTTGTTGGTGCTTAATGACTCCTTGGAAGACCCATATTCTCCTCGTTGCAACACAAGGGATATCGGTACAGACCAAGGTGCCACACCAACGTAGCCACTGTTTCACCCGTGTCGGTCTACGCCGGACAGGTCCCTCACAGCTTATGCTACCTAAACAGGGTATCCCCAGATCCGGGTTAGGATCTATGTAACTCCGATGCAACCCACAATAGTAAAGCAAGCAAATCAATACAATTGAAAACACAGTTATGAACTAGCCCTAAGGTACACCTCACTTTAAGTTTGGTCCCCAGCAGAGTCGCCAGTTCTGTGATCAGTGGATCTGGAACCGACTGTTTTTTAGCTGGTTCGTGAAATGTCGCGGTAAGCAAGAGTCGCCACCGTCTTTTATTTTCTCCAAATGGAAAGGACAAAAGCACAGAAAAATTCCTTATAGAGATTGCTCTCGGTTCGGGAGGTAGGTTATAGAAAGGGAAGGTGCTAGCACCCTTTCTATCCATGGTTATCCATGGGCTCTTAGATACTTGCTCATTTGTGTTTTCAAAAATGGTTTGCTTGCTTTTCAACTGTGGGTTTTAAAAAGTTTCTTTGAAAATTTCAGTTCGACTCTTGTATCGGTCCTCAAGAGTGTTTGAAAAATTGCTTTCGAAAGCTTTTTGAAAAGGTGTCGGTGTGAAAAGTATTTTTTTTTATTTGTTTTTGAATTAGAGCAAGTATCCACGAGTCGTCTACCTATCCTAAGGAATTCTTCTGTGTAAATATCCTTTAAAATAGTGTCATCCCACCATTGAGAGGTAGGTAGCACCACCGTTGGAGGTGTTCGGGTCAATTCGAGGTTCGAGACATGGTGATCACCAGAGCAATGGGAAGACACCTTAGAAGCTACCCTCATGCCAGGTTCCCGGATCATGAGGACTTACTAAGACATCCTCTACTCGACGATCACCTTTCGAGGCAAGGCAACAGTGAGGCGTACCCTAGGGGTGGTGTGTGATTTGTGTGTCATGTTCAGTTATTTTGTCTTATTCATGTCAAGGTGATCTATGCGTTTGTTTTTATTTAGACATTCATTCTTGCATGCAATTATTAACAGTTAAAAAGAATGCAGAAATTAAAAGTTCTAAACTATTACAAAGGCGCGGGTCCACATCGCCAAAATTAAACCAGGACCCGATTTGACAGAAAATAAAGAAGTAAAGTGCGAGAAATAAAATGTCTGAGTTTACAAGGCTTTGGGAGAATTACATTAATATTAAACGAAATAAAATAAATACACGAATAAGGACTAAAAACGAGGGCGTTGGACCCTTTTTGCAAAATTAAATTAAATGATGGAATTGATTAATTAAGAGAGAAAAGAAATTGTTTTTTTTTAATATTTTTTAGTATTTTATGTTTTTAATGGAAAAAGAATTAATTGAAATTAAATGCTAACCCTAATTCTATTTGTTTTTTAGTTTACTAAGAAAACATGTTAAAATTAAACCTAAATTAACCTAATTAATTACATGGTAATTTAATTACAAAAATAATATTTAATAATTAATTATTGTGAAAGAAAAGAAAAAAAAGGATAAAAATTGATTAAAACCTAATTCTACCAATTTTAAGTTTATTAAGAAAAATGTTTCAATTAAACCTAATTTTACAAAGCTAAAATTAATTAGTGATATTTATTTACAAAAAATATTAATTAAATAAATATATTTTGATTTTTATGACTTTTCTGTTTTTTACTATTTTTTATATTTTATGAAAATAAGTTAAATTAAAGGAATTAATTAAAAAAAGAAATAATTGAAATAAATAAAATAAGGAAAAGAAAGAAAATACAATACCTTGGGAGGCTTCTGTCCCCTTTTTGGAGGTGAATTGGAGTGGTTTGACCATTTGTGTTCTGGCCTCATCATACATAAGTTGTTCTACTTTGGTCATTTGGCTTTTGGCTTTTGGCCATTTGTGTTTTGCCTTTTGGCCATTTGTGTTCTGGCTTCAACGTTCCTTAATGTCTGGCTTAATGTCTGCCTCGCCATGTATTGGTGTCATGCATAAAATGTTCTACTTTGACCATTTGGCTTTTGGCCTCAACGTTCCTAAATGAACCTGCATGGGATCCTGTCTAAATCTGCAGTGTTGAATCTCACGAACACATTAAATAAAATCATAAAATGCAAATAAAGCCAATATATGAAGAAATTTAATGTTTAGGCACAATATGGCATGTATGAATGATTATACCCTTTTAATCATGGAGATCAAATCAATCTTACCCTTACTGGAAAATTAGTGATCTGGATGCTTTTATGCCTTACTGGAAAATTAGGATCATAGAGATCAAGCCAGCCTTATCCTTACTGGAGAAGTAGTGAGGTGTTGGTTTGTAACTGAGATGGCTTTGTTTGTAGTGAGAGAGGGATTTGTAATAAGGATTTCAAGGTTTTAGGGTTCTTGAAAGAGTTTGATATTCCAACAGTGTTGTGGCAAGGTTTTTTCTCTCTTTTTTCTCTTCTCCTGGTTTGTGTGAAAAGAAGGTGATTATATAATGGAAATTAGGGTAAAGCAAATGGGCTTTGAATGTGCAATTGGGCCTCCAATATTCACTTGAATTCGTCACTTTCCAGGCTAAATCGCAGGGACTTAAGTGCATTTTTTGAAGTTGAAATATGAAAACAAAATGTAGCCGGCATCGAGAACTAACTCCTGTCCGAAAATCGACTCAATCGGATAAACGGTGAATTAGTTATGAATTTTTGAAGTTTCAGCTCAGACAAACTTATCTTGGGCTTCAGTGTCGACTCTGACACGTTCTTCAATAAAAAACTGGTATTGATCGGAGCATAATCCGGTCTCGACTTTTGAAGCAAAGTTGTAGATCTACGAGTCAGGGACCTTGTGTAAAAATATGAGCCCAATCCGATAAAAATTGACCGAGTTATGAATTTTCGAAGTTTCGGCCCAGATGAAATAATATTCAGCATTCAGGATTTTCAGTGTGTCACGCACTCTGAGCAAAAAACGAAGGCCTTTTGAATACCGTTTGAACTCAATACCTTCTTTGAAAATGTAGCCAACTCAATTTGTGAAATTTTGGCACCGGAACCAGCTCGATACGATGAAAATCGACCAAGTTATGATTTTTTGAACATGACGCAAATAAACTTCTGTCACAAATTTCTGCACGAAAATACTTGATAAATCCACATTTTTGAAGACCTTCTGATCGAAATTGGCTTCCAGCCGTGAGAGATGAAAACGTAGATAATGTCAAGACAGAATTTTGGCCACCGGAACGGGTTCAAAACGAGTCACGATCTTCAAGTTATGAATTTTTTAGCGCGTAAAAACTGCACTTTCAACACACTTTTTCACTATATTTCTTCAAGAAAACTCACACATTCGGATACCTTCTTTAAAGAATTGACTCTTGAGCCGAACCTGAATTTGAGAATACGTTATCAGAGATATCTTGGCGAAAGAATACCTGAATATGACGCGCCAGGTTGGACTTGTGAATTTTTCTTGAAATGTTTTTTTGAGAAATATGGGAGGGCAAATTTTGGGGTACAACAGGATGCATATGATGCTTCATGATGTTCATGATGTTAGGCACAAGTATATCACACAAGTTCCTAGTTTCAGGCTTGCATGGGGTTTCATAGGTAAGTACCCTCTTGAAGTTTAGTTGGCTCAACCTGTCCTAGAAATAGTAACTGAGTTCTAAGGAGCTCAATATCACTGGATTGTTTTCTGTGTTCATTGTTTTAGTTTAGCCACTTTACTGGCGACCGAAATATTCCAAGAAAACAACCCTCAATGAGTGTAGTATCGAGTATCTACCAACTTCGGACTGCACCAAAGCCGGTCATCTCACTACTCCTAAAAAGGCCAAGTGGGTCAAGTAAAGGTTCTAAAAGTCCATTAGTGCTTCATGACATCACTCATCGGCCCCGTATTCTCTTTGATTGACTCAAAGGCTACCGGTACCCACAAATATGTCGCACTAATATAGCTATTGCTTCAACCATGTCGGTATACCCCGCACAGTTTCCACAATGTATTGCTATTTACCTATGAATGTTTCCCAAATCCGGGTAGAGGATTCAAACCCAAACAATAGAACCAAAGTGTAAAGCAAACAATTCAAGCAAAATAAGCATGTAAAGGTGATCTAAACCCTAAGGTAACCCCACTTTTATTATTTGTCTTCTTCCCCAGCAGAGTTTCCAGTTCTATGATGCGGTGGGAGAACTGACTTGAGGTTTTGCGTTTGTGTTCACAAATGTTGTGGTTTAGCAAGAGTTGCCACCGACTTTTATTTATCTAAAAGGAAAGGTAAAAAAGCACAGCAAAGACCTTTGAGATTGTTTTTGGGTTCGGGGGGTAGATTATGAAAAGGGAAGGTGCTAGCATCCTTTTCATCCATGGTTTTCCATGGGCTCTTAGTTACTTGTTTTAGATCACTTGCTTTTGCTTTTCAATTGTTTGAAATGGTGCTTTGTGTGGTTTTGAAAGTATTTTGAAAAGAGGCCTTTGTTTAGGCAATGTTTGTAATGATTCTTGTTTGTAAGAATGTATACAAAGATGTTTGTCTTTTGAAAAATGTTTCAATGTTTGAAAGTTATTTGGAAATTGTTTTGAAATGTGTGTGTGATAGTTTGAAAATAGCAAGGATGGTTTGAAAGAGATCAAGTAACTAGGAGTTATCTACCCTATTCAAAAGTCTTTCCTATACATTTTTATTCCTTTGACATTGTTGATTTACCATTGTATTTGGTAAACAGCCCTATCTTTGGAATGTTAAACGGGACGGGCGTGGGTCATCGTATGACCATGATAACAATATTGCCAAGTATCTTAGCAAGTTGTAGGGACTAAGATCATTTGTTTTAGTCAACTTGTCTTGCGTCATCGAGGGACTATGATCTTTTTGTTTGTATTGTTTTGCCAAGATACCTAGCATGCATACCATGGCCATTTTAAGGCAACAAAGTGGGTGAAACCCTAGAGGTGCTTGTGTGAGATGTGTTGTCATTTCTCATGCATTTTTGTCTTATACTAAGTCATGCTATTTGTTTTAATTTTTGGTCTTTGCATATAAAACCCTAGTTTACTATCATGGTATATGAAAGCAATAAAATGCGTAAAGTAAATCTAGACTATTACAACGATATTATGGGAAGGGGGATACAAGTTTTGAATAGGGGGATATTGCTCAAAATAAAACCCTAAAACTATTACAACCAAATTGAATTTATTGTACAAATAAATAAATAAACAATATTTAAATATGCAATAAAATGTATGTATGCAAAAAAAATGTATTTGTATTAATTTATGTATGTAAAAAATAAGTTTATTTATGTCTTAAAATATAAGAAAATAAAATGATTATTTTTGAAAAGGGTGAAAACCCTAATTTTTGTTTAATAGAAAATATATTCTAATATTATTCCTTTTACCCATTTTTTGTTCAAGAAAAAATAATAATAATATATACAAAATGTTAAAAATTGAAATATGTATGAAAATATTATTTTAAGTGTATAAATAATAAAAATAAAAATATAAGTATTTTTTAATATTATTTACAAGTTTTATTTAAGAAAATAAGTTTTATAAACCTAATAAACTATTTTTATGTCATAAAAAATAATAAAAATAATAAAATAAAATGAAAAAATTAAGAAAATATTTTTTGGGATTTTTCAATGTTTAGAAAAATAAATAAAGTCAGAAAATATAAAAGAAATGATAAAAATATACAAAATATAGCAAATGGGCCAAAGGGGGTGCAGAAAGTAAAAGGGGAGTGTGAATAGAACCAAGCCCAAGGCGCCAGGCCCATACAAACTTCATCCCTGACCTTTAGACAACCACGCGCGCGCTTCTGCTATGCAAATCTTGTTCTCTCTATTGCTTGCATGAAATCAAAAACTCACAACATGAAACTTATAGCATTTTTAATCACGATTCCAACCATATCTATTTTTGTGACCTAACTCTCAAAGGACACATAGAATTTTAATGGCCCTAAATTCTGACCTAGTTTTTTCAGCAACTTTAACAATCAAATACTCCTAGCTCAGTTAATATAAATGGAATCTAAGCATATGTACAGCTCAAGCAACTTAAGGACTACATTTTTGCTTCACAAACCTAAGCCTAAGGATGTCTAAATAGAGAGATAGAAACTTGACAAATACCTTGTTCAGTTGAGTTTGGATATGGCAATGTAGCAACTTTGAGTGAGGCTTGAAGGTCGTGTAAGTTTGCTTAAAGTTCCCTCAACCTTTCCCAATGCTCAGTTTGCTTTGTAGATGCCTGAATCTTCCTATAGAAGTCAACCTGCAAAGCTTCAAAATAAAAATGGTGAAGTGTGAAAATGAGATCACAGTTGCTGGACAGGGGCCTGGATAGTTCAGGTGTGTTGTAGGGAATGTGTTTGAAGGGTTGAAAGAGGAAACACACGAGCCAATTTCAAAATGGCTTAAGTTCTGCAGATGATGCCCTGTTTGGGCAGGAACTTGGTGTTTTTGTCTTTTAGGGTGTTTGAGAGGTTGGCAATTCATGTATAGGCTTGCAACAAAGTTCTGAGATTGGTTCAAATGATGCCTAGGCTTGGCTTTATCAGATAGAAGAGTTATATGGACTTTTGCAAGGTTGCTTGCTTTTGAAGAAAATTTGAGATGTCAAAGCCCAAGGCATGTACAGGCTAGCTCCTTAGCTGCACATAGTTGGTGAAACTTTCCTGATATTTGTGGACTTTGTTTGCAGCAAGAGATTAGGTCCATGGCTCAAGATAAACAAAGTTGTAAAAAGCATGCTTTATCAAAGTAGCATTGTAACCTTTATGCCATTTTTGGAATATTTTTTTGTGTAATGCTCCATAGCTCAGAACAAAGCCTTTGTACAATGTTTTTCATTAAATTAAGGAGTGTAGAAGGGATTAGAACCTGTAAACCAAGTACAAGCATGCTTAGGACAGATTTGCAAGTTGTAACATTGTGCGAAATGCCTTGGACAAAAGTGATAAAATGCCATTTTCATTCCTTCGATTCTCCCTAACCATAAATGATCTTGGAGAGTTCTTTGACATTTTAGAAAGCTTGTAACATTCTCCATAATCAATCTTTGAAATTCATTTTTAGATTCTACTTGGAACTAGGTGAAAAGTTGTCATGAAGTTAGGTCAAAAATCTGCCTAAACTAGGGCAAAACTTCACTAAGTTAAAAAGTTTATGGACCCCTATTCACAAAATCATAACTTGAGATCCAAGCATATTTTGGGAAAACTTTGTGAATCAAAGTTGTAGATTTGGTGGAGGAATACGACTTTCATGTTGGAAGTTTTCTTTGAATCCAATTGCATCATGGTGAAAAAGTTGGGAAAAGTTGGGAAAAAATAAGAAATTTTCATAACTTAGAAAAATTTCTAAGTTATGAAAATTTTCAAACTTAAACCCTAATTTCCAAATTTAAGTTTCTTGGTGAAAATGTTTCATGTTTTGACACATCTTGATGAAATATGACCCTTGGCACTTGATTTTGACCAAAAGTCAAAGTTTGACTTTTCAGTGTACAGTTGATTTTTGATCAATTGACTGGAAAACTCATCTGTCAATCCAATGCATTTGAGATCTTTTGAACCTTGTGATTAGGTCAAGATGATGCCATTGAGTCCTTGAAACCACACTTGAACCCAATTTTCCATTGGCTAGATGAAAAATCAGAAATTGCCTTTCCTCAGTCAAAACCCTAAAAATGACCATTTTGCCCTTTTGAAGATCTGATCAAATTTCTTGAGGAGTTGTGGTCCAAACTTGATCAAATGGTTCATAGGAGCCTAGAATGTTGTTGTGGATCAAAAATTATGAATTTTGACTGTAAATTGGCCATGGTTGACTTTTTCCCCAAATCAGCTGATTTTTAGGTCAACTGTCCAATTGACTGGGCAAAAATGTGATTCAAGGCTTGAAACTTGGTATGAGCAATCTTAGGGGTACAACATGATGTATGAAAGTCACATTGAGCATTGATAGTCCAAAATTCCTTGTGCAAACTCAAACCCTAATTTCAGGTTATTAGTGCAAGGAGAGGTCTTGAGCTGAGCAAACCCTAATCTGGTCTTGAGTCCACAAAGTCTTGTGAGGGGAATCTTGATAAAATGAGAGGGAAAATTTTGGGGTACAACACCCGGCTTAGACACTGATATAGTAATGCACAGATTGCCACTCAAGCCAGAATGTCCTCCTGTAAAGCAAAAACCAAGAAGGACCAGACCCGGCATGGCTTTGAAGATCAAAGAAGAGGTTCAGAAATAGCTCGAAGCAGGTTTCCTATCTCTGATAAATTACCCGCCTTGGAATGCTAACATTGTGCCCATACCTAAGAAGGATGGTAAGGTATGTATGTGTGTTGACTACCGAGACTTGAATAGAGCAAGCCCGAAGGATGATTTCCCGTTGCCTCATATTGATGTATTGGTTGATAACATTGCTCAGTCTTTAGTATTCTCCTTTGTGGATGGATTCTATGGATACAATCAGATAAAGATGGCTCCGGAAGACATGGATAAAACATCTTTCACAACTCCTTGGGGTACCTTTTGCTACAGAGTCATGCCTTTTGGTCTTAAAAACGCTGGTGCGACATATCAGCGAGCTATGGTGACTCTCTTTCACGACATGATTCATAAAGAAGTCGGGGTGTATGTGGACGACTTGATTGTGAAGTCACAAACGGAGGAAGAACATTTGGTTCATTTGAAGAATTTGTTTGATCATTTGCGAAAGTTCAGGTTAAGGCTTAATCCCAACAAATGCACCTTTGGGGTTCGGTCGGGCAAGTTACTTAGTTTTATCGTGAGTCAACGAGGAATTGAAGTAGATCTAGACAAAGTAAAAGTAATACAAGATATGTCAGCGCCGAAAAATGAGAAGGAAGTATGAGGTTTCCTTGGAAGGTTGAATTACATAGCCAGGTTCATTTCCCATCTTACAGCTACCTGTGAACCCATCTTTAAACTGTTACGCAAGAATTAGGATGTACACTGGGATGAGAGTTGTCAAGAAGCTTTCGAGAAGATTAAGCAGTATCTTCAAGAACCACCAATACGCATACCACCAGTTCCTGGGAGACCTCTCATTATGTATTTGACTGTGCTTGAAGGATCTATGGGTTGTGTGCTCGGACAACATGATGATACTGGACGAAAAGAACACGCCATTTACTATTTGAGCAAGAAGTTTACTGATTGTGAATCGAGGTATTCCTTACTTGAGAAGACTTGGTGTGCTCTTACATGGGCAGCCCGACGCTTGAGGCAGTATATGTTGACACATTATACGCTTCTGATATCTAAGATGGATCCGATAAAGTACATCTTCGAGAAACCAGCACTTACAGGCAGATTGGCTCGGTGGCAAATGCTTTTGTTTAAGTATGACATCCAGTACGTCACACAAAAGGCCATCAAAGGTAGAATTCTTGCTGATCATCTCGCTCACCAACCATTGGAAGAATATCAGCCCGTGAAGTTTGACTTTCCAGACGAGGATATTATGAAACTTGATGACAATGAAGGACCTGAACCAGGGGAGCGATGGACTCTCACGTTCGATGGTGCGTCAAATGTTATGGGTCACGGTATTGGGGCAGTTCTGACCTCTCCACGAAACACTCACATACCTTTCACTTCCAGATTATGTTTTGATTGCACGAATAATGTCGCTGAATATGAAGCTTCTATGATAGGCCTTGAAGCCGCCATTGATTTGAAGATCAAGATCCTTGAAGTTTATGGGGACTCTGCTTTAGTGATACATCAAGTACGGGGTGATTGGGATACACGGCACCCTAATCTAGTTCCATACAGGGATTACATAATTGAGTTGTTACCCGCTTTCGATGAGGTCACCTTTGAGCATATTCCTAGAGAAACGAATCAACTGGCAGACGCTCTGGCCACTCTAGCAGCAATTTTCAAAGTCAATTACCCGAATCATGCACCCAGTATAAGGATCTGTCGTTACAAGGAGCCAGCACATATTTTCCCTGCTCATTGTCTCACAACTGAAGATGTATCAGACGAAAGGCCGTGGTATTTTGACATCAAAAGATATCTGGAGAAGCAAGAATACCTCAAAGGTGCTACGATTTGTGATAAGCGGACTCTCAGAAGGTTGGCCTCTAACTTTTTATTGTCAGGAGGCGTTCTGTACAAGAGAAACTATGACTCAGTTCTGCTCAGATGCGTGGATAGACACGAAGCAGAATCCATTATACGAGAAATACACGAGGGCTCTTTTGGGACTCATGTTAGTGGGCATTCCATGGCTAAGAAAATTCTACAAGCAGGTTATTTCTGGATGACAATGGAAAGTGACTGTTGTGTATATGCCAAAATGTGCCATAAATGTCAGGTTTACGCAGACAGGATACATGTTCCTCCCACTCCTTTGAATGTGATGACTTCACCATGGCCTTTTGCAATGTGGGGTATCGATATGATTGGACGCATCGAGCCGAGCGCTTCAAATGGACACAGGTTTATCCTCGTTGCTATTAACTACTTCACCAAGTGGGTGGAAGCGGCATCGTACAAGAATGTGACCAAGCAAGTTGTCACTCGTTTCATCAAAAGAGAGATCATATGCCGGTATGGAACTCCTAACAAGATCATCACTAATAACGGGTCAAATCTCAACAACAAGATGATGAAGGAAATGTATGAAGAATTTAAGATCGAGCACCATAATTCATCACCCTATCGGCCAAAGATGAATGGGGCAGTCGAATCCGCTAACAAGAACATAAAGAAGATCGTCCAGAAAATGGTGAGAACATACAAAGATTGGCATGAGATGTTGCCTTTTGCCCTGCATGGCTATCGAACTTCAGTGCGTACTTCCACTGGGGCAACTCCATTTTCACTAGTCTATGGTATGGATGCGGTACTCCCGGTCGAAGTGGAGATTCCTTCCTTAAGGGTTGTGATGGATACTAAACTTGAGGAAGCAGAACGGATTCAAACGAGACTCGACCAACTCAATCTCATCGAAGAAAAGCGCCTGGCAGCCATTTGTCACGGTCAGTTATACCAACAGCATCTCAAGAGGGCATTTGACAAGAAGATTAGGCCTCGAGAGTTCCACTCAGGTGACCTAGTCTTAAGAAAGATTCTCCCAATCCACACTGATCCAAGAGGCAAGTGGACTCCCAACTATGAGGGACCGTACATCGTGAAGAAAGCTTTCTCAGGAGGTGCTCTAATCCTGACAAACATGGATGGGGAAGACGTTCCGCTTCCAGTTAATTCAGACTCAGTCAAAAAATACTACGCATGAAAGGACCCGTTAAGTCAAAAACCCGAAAGGGCGGCTTAGGCAAAAGTTAGGGTTAAAAAATTTTAAAAAAAAAAGAGAATAACCCGCTAAGTCGAAAACCCGAAAGGGCGGCTTAGGCAAAAATGGGTGTCCCGGTGGATTGAAAACCCGAAAGGGCGATCCAGGCAAAAATTAGGGACAAAAAGCGAGAGACTGCAGTCTGAAGATTCTTCACGTACACCCTCTTAGTGCGGGATGGCTCGATCTAACTATTATCCTTTGGAAGCACGGCACTAAGACGACCTGGGATATGAGAACTATAGCAACATTAGTTTTAACGGAAATTCGAGATTTTCTTATTTCCATTTTACTCGTTGTATTTCTTTTCTTTTCCGCGACTTCCTCATTTAGGAGTTGTTTCTATGTACGAATGCCCATTCACGGGCCAAACTCATTAATAAAAATTTGCCCTTCCATTAAAAATCTTTGTTATGTTCTTTTACTTTATTTTTCGTATGTGAATGGTGATTTAAATTCTTTGTTAAGCATTGCATTGAAAACAATAAGTCAATAATAATCACGAGCTAAGATGTGAAACACTACATTACATGGATTTGAAGGCATCCCAAGGGAATATTGCAGTGTTCAGGTGTTCATTCTTCTGTACAGGTAGCAAGTCATAACGGTCACCTTGACCAAGTTTTCATCCTCGTCGCCTCTCTACAATCAACCGAGCGCCCGATTCCCCCACACGGAGAAACTCGGGGCATTGGTTGAGATCAACGTCTCTTTTCAGTTATTCACAAAGTCCAACACATGAAGGAAGTCGGATCAAGTCATTTCTCCTCAGCAAGATTTATTCCCCAGTGAACTCGACAAGGCTAATTCTTTCTTCTCAAATTTTAAGCACTAGTCCATATTGGTACCTCAAGATGACGAGCAATAGATCCCAATGAGTTTTTGACATTTTGCACACAATAATCATCACGACATATTGCATTGCATCCTCAAACGCATAGCATATCCATGAATCATTATGTCACACTTCAAATGCATATGAAGCATGAGCCAAATCAATCCCAAATCAACAAAACATCCTCACCAAAATTTCATCTTCATAATTCCCAGTTAACATATGTTACTACACTACCAACTAAAATAAATCAGGGTTTTATTACGTCATGCTCCCCGACTCTCAATACTCACTTTATCTCCCTAGGGTCGTAGGTCGTCCGTAGACTTTACCCACTCGTCATCTTTTTTCTAAGGTCGTAGATCGTCCGTAGATCTTACCGTTGCTTTATCTTTTTAAGGTTGTAGATTGTCTGTAGATATTACCTTCGCATTTTAGGGTCGTAGATCGTCCGTAGATCTTACCTTCGCATTTTAGGGTCGTAGATCGTCCGTAGATCTTACCTTTGCATTTTAAGGTCGTAGATCGTCCGTAGATCTTACCGTCGCTTTATCTTTCCAGAGTTGTAGAGCGTCCGTAGATCTTACCTCTATTTTATCTACCTAGGGTCGTAGGTCGTCCGTAGACTTTACCCTCTTTATCATCTCTTTTTAAGGTCGTAGATCATCCGTAGATCTTACCGTCAAGTTATCTTTTAAGGTCGTAGATCGTCCGTAGATCTTACCTTCGCGTTTTAGGGTCGTAGATCGTCCGTAGATCTTACCTTCACATTTTAGGGTCGTAGGTCGCCCATAAATCTTACCGTCACTTCATTTCCTAAGGTCGTAGGTCGTCTGTAGACTTTACCTTCTCCTCTTTACCTCTTTTAGGGTCGCTGATCGTCCATAGATCTTACCGTAGCATCATCTTTTTCTAAGGTCGTGGATCATCGGTAGATCTTACCATCGCGTTATGTCTCTTAAGGTTGTAGATTGTCCGTAGATCTTACCTTCGCAGCATATTTTTAGGGGTCGTAGATCGTCCGTAGATCTTACCATCGCTTTATATTTTTAGGGGGTTGTAGATCGTCCATAGATCTTACCATCGCGTTACGTTTTTTAAGGTCGTAGATCGTCCGTAGATCTTGCCGTTGCGCCATATTCTTAGGGTCTTAAGTCTTCCACAGACTTTACCTTCGTGTTATCCTTAAGTTTATTACCTCCAGTCACCGTGATATTGTCAACCATATCCTTTTAGTCACTCTACCACTCACTATCTCGAGAACCTTGTATTGGTACCTTTACCCCAGTACAAGCTACCTTTTTTCAACCATGTTTTATCCATCATGATCAGTCCACCAGAAGACCAGTTTGTCTTTCCCCAAGCAGACATTCACGCCAGTGAATAACACTCACATCATTCTTTCTGGGGCAAATTTCGGGTCCTGACGCCAATCTCGCCTTCAGGTTTAAGACGATTAAATAGGGGCAGTTGTCGTACCCCAAATTTGCCCTATCTCTTTTATTCTTGTCTGGCTTTGAACTTTGCATTCCATTCACATCATTTTATTTTTCAGTCATTTGCATATCCCGCGTCTTAGGGAATTAGGCGCTTTGGTTTAAAGTTTTAGGGTTGCGCCCTCTTTACGTCTAATCTTGTTTTGAGGTTTTCTTATCAGGTAAAAAGGAAGCACATTTGGTTCTCGATTAGCGGATCATGAAATGAATTGTGTCGTCAGGTTACAAGGATTGGTTCTCGCTCAAATTTATCAGAGCTTGGATTAGGGTTTATTTCCCTTTGTGTGTCGGTCAGGATGCTAGGGTTTTCAAATTTTTGGTTTATGTGAAGATGTTTCTTTCGCCTGCCCCGGCGATGGCTCAGAGCTAAGTGCGTTAGGTCAAGAATTCCACCTCCTCGCATTTCAAGTTTCTTCTTTAATTCTCCAAGCCATTGAGTCGAGAATTTGGAGTTTGAATTGGCAAATGTGGAGGTCGAGCACTTCGGAAAATGAGGATAAAGGTTCATAATAATCAGGGCTTGTTTTTGTTGTTTAAGTTTCAAGTTATTATGGGTTTGAATGTCAAAGTCAGAGTTCTGTTCGAGAAGCGCAAGTGTGGTTCATGCATGATTTGAAGATTAAGGTTCAAGCGACCGGTGTTGTGGGTTCGAATTAATCAGAGGAGGTAAATTCTTAAGCATTCATTTTGTTTTGTTTGAGAGTTTGATCAGAAGGCGCGTGTTGTGTTTGGAATACGAGTTATAACAATTATTCAGGATTTCTTGAGATTCAAGTTATTAAGTTGAGATGTGTGTTCGAATCATTCAAAAAAGGAATTTCATAATTTAAACAAGATCGAGAGTTGTTTGATTTCCATACGAGTAAATTCATTCAAAAAAAAGAATATATCATTCAAGCTTTCGTATTCATTACATTTGTTTGGACTGATTACAAAGCGTAATGGAGAATGAATTACAGTATGGAATACAAATTACATTTTTTTGATTACAAAGAAAAAGAGAAAAAAATTGGTGTTTCTTCAAGTCTTCCTCTTCAAGTAATTCGTCCTCGCCTTGGTATTTTCATCGTTCGATCTCGCTTCGAATCGTCCAATAATTGTGCTCATGAAACAAGAAAAAGAAAAAGGGTTAGCGATCAAAACATGAAAAAAATTCAAATAAAGAGTTAATTGATTGATACGTCATCATGAGGGTTGGCCTTTTGGAATCAGTTAAATAGGGAGATGTTTTTATCATATCTTAAGTTTTCTTCCAAATTGCAAATCACAAAGAGTTTTCTCTTTGGTTCACAAAAAAGAAAAAAAAAAGAAGAAAAGAAAATTGCAAAACATACAGCGCACAAGGCAAAACACAGAATGGACAAAAGCCAACGTAGCATGGCAAGCAAGCAAGCCCAGCACAAAAACAGCCAAGGCAACAAGTCACCATCCAAAACAAAAAGCAACTCAACTATGACAAAATATGCAGCAAGAAGCTGCAAGCCAATTAACAAAGCAAAACATGCAGCATCATTTTAAACCAAACAAATAAAATAGCCACAAGTCAAAATATTAGTGCAAGCAGCCAAAACTCCCTAGCATCATCATTTTCCAAATAAGCCAACCCTTCAGAACTTTAAGGAAAAAGCACAAAAGCTTTTTATCATGGAAAGATGAAAGAGGAAGAGGTATCACCTGCCAAAACCAAAACAGCAAAAAACTGCACCATACTGTCAACTTTGCACCAAAGTAGACAAAAAACAAAACCTGCACTTTAAAGGCACAAAACAGCATCATAAATTGTTCAAAAACCTCATCCAACTTTCCCTCCAACTCCCACCTCTCAGCGGTTATAAAAAAAACAGCCAAAGCAAAAGAGGGAGAGACATACGAAGCAACAAGAGAAACCCAAAAAATTTTCAACAAGAACCATCTAGCCAGAAAAACAACAAAGAGAACATAGCCAACATAACAGACCTTCATCCACCACATCAACATCATTCATACACCTTTTTCACCATCTCCATTATACAATAACACCTTTGAACCATCACTATGTTCATGGCCTGAAACCTGAAAACTCAATGCCATACACATAAAACTCACAGCAAAGTCATAAGCCGTTATACCTTTCTCCAATACTGTCCTTTGTTTCAATACCAAAAATTAGAAAAAAATGCAACATAACAACATACGACAAAGCAAGAAGAAGGAAAAGCATAGCAGCTCTTGTTTTCCCATATTCCATAAGCAACAGAAGAAGAAAAAGGTATTCAAACATACTTTCCATTGAAGATCCATCGGAGAGTCTCTGATAGATAAAATGAATCTTCCACCCTTTTGCATAAATCATTGTCTTGATAATTGTTTTGTTATTTTCTCATGTGCTTGTCCATGATCGTATTGTGTAGTTGGCTATGTCACTTACTGTAATAAAAGCAGAAAAAAATGTGAGTCTAGAAAATTATTTATTTTTTTGCTGTTACACATAAACCAGAAGATTAGAACTCGGCGAATAGATATTATAGCTAAGCTGTAAGAAAAGTGAAGAAGAATACCTTGAACGTGACCATGAGTCAACCGAACAAAACGACCTGTTGTTGTTAAACCACTGTCCAGAGCTAATGTAAGAATAACTGTAACAGAACAAAAGAGTAAAGTTGTAAGAAATTAGGGTTTGAGTAGAGAAAAATTTTAAACAACGATTAGAGATGCAGCAAAGAGATTGAAGCCAAAGCTGGGAGCGGTAATGCTCACAACGCTATCAGAATAGAGACAATCGATTACCAGAGCCCTCTTCGATATCATCAAGCAGTACGGTCCAATCACCTTTCTAATACATGGGAATGTGTCCAGGAAGTTGGACTGAAAGATTTGACAAAAGAATCACATGAGAGTAGTTTTGAGATAGGTGAGAGAGCGATAGAAGCTTCGTCTTGTTTGCAACCATGTAGGTGCTCATGGGCAATCCCTCTATACTACTTGGTTTACCAAACCAGGCGTTGTTCAGGCTGCAATAGCAACGCCGACAACTACTACAGCACGAGAAGATTTGCAAGCGAGGCTCGGAGTCAGGGAACAGATGAACCTAAACTGAACGCGTTTCAGAAGGGATCAATTGGGGGAGAATTTGTGATGAGGATTTTGTTGGGGATGGGAGAGGAAAAGGGTTTAGACAGGATGCGATAGAGAGGATTAATCATTTGGGGAGGGTTAACGATAGGAAATAAGAAACTTCTTAGGAGGGAGGCGCTGGGGCCTCATCTGTTTTTAGGGTTTTGAAACCCATTTGCTTTGGGGTCGGACACGGGTCAGACCCGACCCGGTCCGTATGGGCCCATAATTTTTTTTCCTCTTTTTGTCTTGTTTAACCCAGGCCTTGTTGGTTTCTTTTCTATAAAGCCCAATATCATTTCTCTTCTTTTAAAAACCACTTATATTGTTTAATTCCGCCCATTTTTTTGCTTATTTTAAATTATTCTTTTGTCATTTTTGTTAATCAATGATAGTAATTAGTTTCATTAATTGATTTTATTTAATTTAATTAGTTTTCTTTTAATTAGTTTTATTAAGTATTTTCGGTTGATTTAATTTGCTTTGTGCAAATAACCATTTAATCATTTAATTTTGTTTTAGTTATTTGATTTTATGCCCACATGAGCTTGTTATTTATTTCTACCATGATAAAGGTAATTGGGATTTAGTTTTCTCTCTTTTGTTTAGAATCTTAATAACATGTTCCATTAAGTGACTCTATTTAAACGATTAAACCTCGTTTGATCGTTTTATGTCGAGTTAGACGTTAAACTCGAAACCATGTACGATAACTATAGGATAGAATTTTTCTCTTTCAAACAGTCAGCTTTAAGTCCATCTTTGCACACAAACCATTAGGTTTCTAGTCTCCCTCTTAACCCTTTCCTTTTGTAATTAAAACTTAACATTCACAAATAAAAATCCAAAAACGCTCTTAATCATTACTTGAATTTATTTTAAAACTCGCAAAAATGCTCAACCAAGCAAAACTCCCCCAAGGGCATGTTATCTCCATTCTACCGCGATACTGGTCGTGCCTATTGCTAGAATGTGTGCGTTAACGTCACCCACTAAAAAACACAAACAAATCAATCCTTTTCTAGAGGAACTACAGTGTTCTGATTCCTTCATCGGATATGTAGGCAAAGGGTCGCAAAACCCTCACGAACGCAATAATCAAAAACCATCCATTTCCCTTTAGCAAGCCTAGTTGTATAAATACACCCTTTAAGACAAACAAACAAAATGGATCCCATTGAGTACAACAGATGTGAGGGGTGCTAATACCTTCCCCTCGCATAACCGACTCCCTTACCCTTTCTCTTGGTTGCAAGACCATCTTATCTATTCCCTTGTGGTTTTATCGATATTTCCCCTTCCTTCGGGATAAATAAAGTTCAGTGGCGGCTCTGTGTTTTTTGCCGGTAGCTTCATGAGGGTGTCTTCGGTACCCACTCCAGTGGGCATACTATGGTTAAAATATTTTGAGAGCTGGTTACTATTGATTGACTATGGAAACTTACTGTCACCACCACTCGAGAACTTGTTATAAGTGCCAAATTTATGTTGATAAAGTTCATGTGCCTCCAGTACCTTTGAACATCATGACTTCTCCTTGGCCATTCGCAATGTGGGGCATTGATATGATCGGAGAAATCAAGCCTGCTGCCTCTAACGGACATCGCTTCATCCTCGTTGCTATTGATTACTTTACAAAATGGGTGGAATCAGCTTCGTTCGCCTCTGTTACCAAGAATGTGGTCGCCCGATTCATCAAGCACAACCTTATATGTCGGTATGGAATCCCCGAGATGATTATCACAGACAACAGTACCAATCTCAACAACACAATGATCACTAAGCTCTACATGCAGTTCAAGATCAAGCACCGCAACTCTTCTATGTGTCGTCCAAAGATGAATGGCATAGTGGAAGCCGCCAATAAGAACATAAATAAGATTACACAGAAGATAGTTGTGACAAACAAATATTGGCACGAGATGTTACCATTTTCTCTCCACGACTACCGCACCTCGGCAAGGACATCAACTGGGGAAACTCCATCTCTCTGGTATATGGTATGGAAGTTGTCCTACCTGTCGAAATTCAGATTCCTTCTCTAAGGATTATGAAAGATGCAGACTTGGATGAAGACGAGTGGATTCAGACCAGGTTAGATCAATTAAATCTAATCGACGAGAAGAGGCTTGCAGCTGTCTATCACAGTCAGATATATCAGAAGCACATGATCAAGGCATTTAACAAAAAGATCAAGCATCTGGTATATCAGGCTGGTGGCTTGGTAATAAAGTGCATCATTCTACCGCAAGGTGATCCCAGAGGCAAATGGACTCCTACCTATGAAGGACCATTTATGATCAATAAAATATTTTCTGGCGGAGCTATGATATTAACCACCATGGACAATGAAGATTTCCCGCACCCTGTGAATGCGGACATGGTAAAAAAATACTACGCATGAAAACGACCTGCTAGGTTGAATGGCCTAGGAAACAATAAGAGAATCCTGGTGAACCGAAAAGGTTCGGGAACAAATTAGGGATATATATAAAATATTATACACCCGGCAATTCGAAAACTTGAAAAGGCGGCTTGGGAAAAAAAGGGTATCCCAGTGGACTAAAAACCCAAAAGGGCAGTCCAGGAAAAAATTAGGGATTAAAGCGTACGACTATGTCCCTATTGGATCACTTACAACAAGCTTTATCACCAAAGTCAAAGTTCCAACGGTACAGATCAATTCAATCAACTTCTTCTGACAACAAGGGATGAGATGCTTGAAGACATATAGGCAATAGCAAAGTGGGAACTCGACGAGATTATTTCCACGTAGCTATTATTTTGTTTACACTTTGTACTCTTTTCATTTCACAACAATTTCCCCTTCTCGGGATCTCTGTCTCTTTGTACAAAATCATTTGTTTATGGGAAAACTATCAATAAGAAATACAATTTCAAAATTCAAACTCTGTTTTTACTTTTTCTGTTTTGTTTGCAAGAACATCCAATTACTAAAATTGAATGAGCATATGCATATGAATACAATTGACTGTTAACAAATATATGCATAAAAAACATAAATAAGCGTTTACTCAAGACTCTATGAGTTAGGATAATGTTCGAGCTATCCATAAATCCCCCAGAGCTACTTCACGGGATTATACCCACATAGTAGTCTTATCTTGCTCACCAGCAAATTCCCCCCCAGCAGATAAAGAAATACGATCTTTTTCCCAGCAATATCATTCACCTACAGAGTCCCAATCATTACAGTATATGAAAATTCTCTTCCCCAGCTGAGTTTTCAAAATTGTAAAATCCTCTGCAAACTACTTCTCTTTGTCGTGCCCCTAATTTGTCCAACCTCGATGATTTTATTTTTCGAGATTGAAATAGAAGAAATATTTAATTAAGTAGGGTACAGCAGTATCTGATGGCCCATCTCTATCCAAGACGATTAGGGGGTGTATTTTAATTCAGGAAAATGGGGCTCTCTAAATCAAACCCATTCGCGAAGCATGTTGGCCAATGGCCCATGGGATTCGAAAATGAAAATCATTTTAAAAGAATGATAATTAGTAAGTTTAAATTACATAAGCTTATTTAGGTTAAGTGGATTTTGGTAAAAAGGGGGGTGGAAATTCAAATTAGGCCCATTGAGGTCTTAGTTGGTCCATCTGACGTTTTTGGTAAAAGTATTAAAATTTGTTATCATCATCATTTTACTAAAAATATACATATATGTTTCTTTATTAAAATGGACGTTATTGTAGTTAAATTGTTCCATCTTATAATAATGTTTTACTAAAAGATTTACAGTAAAAATTATCTATATTGTTTATTAAGAGATATTATTTATAAGATCTATTTAATTATTAAAGGTTTTGTTTGAAAACAATTACAATTGGGCCAGGTTATACAAAAAAAAAGCATTTGCTGCAAAATATTGTTGCTGGATACAGCAAATCAAATTAACGCAGGGCACAATGTAATTAAAACAACATTGGCCCATTTGATGTGCTTGGAAAAAATATTATTACTATTATGAAAAAAAAACTGGTTTTACTGCTAAATCAACTTTATGCTGGTGGGCTGAATAATAACAATGCAGGGCCCAATGGAATCAGAAAAAAATAATGTATCAATCTAACCTAAATTAACACAGGTTTTGTACTAACTAATACTGTATAAATTAAGCATAGTCAACTGAATCTTTTAACAAACTAAATCAAATATCAGTAAATTAAACTCAGAACCAAATCTCTAGCATAGCTATTACACTATCAAATCTTTATCAGAACAAATTTCACAAAGTCATATCTAACATTACAGAATCAACTGCAAATCAATTACAATCCAAAAATGACAAATTGAATCAATTACAAAAATTGTAATAAATCAAAATCCCTAAATCTAAGTATTTTGTAACTACAAATTTGTAACGACCTTAAATACTAAGCATATAAATTCAGTGAAGAAGATTTGCGAAAGGGAGGATTCGAGAGAAAAAGAAAGAACAAAAGATTAAAGGAGGACGACAAAGTTTACAGTGAAAATATACGAAGACGGGGGGGGGGGGGGGGCTTCGGTATACAGCAAAACGAAAAGAAGACAAAGAAGCACGATTCTGGGAAGAACCAAAACAGTAGAGGAGAGCAACTGGGGTTCCAATATCTGGAACCCTAGTTGTGCAGCCTCCGCGCCTTCAACCGCTCTGTTGCGCCACCATTTTCAACCTCAAGCTCCACCGCTGTTGTGATCTGTGAATCAAGAAGAAGAACCGCAGTTTAGTACCAAATCGGACAAAAATACTAAAAAAATACAGAAATCGGAGAAAGATAATCGCAAGAGGTAATTTCTTAGCTTTGGTGGTGTTTGATTGATTGAGGATTGGAACGGAAGGGATGGGGTTCTAGGGTCTGGTTAGGGAAGAAGAAGGGGTTTGGGGGGAGGCTGTGTGAGCGTGAGAGGGAGGAAAAGAGATGATGTGTTGTAACAAAAAACAAAAACTAAAAATGCATAATGAAAATGTAAAAGAAAAACTTGTATTCCGTTATGTTCCAATGGTCGCGCGTCCACCATAATAGCATGTACCTTCGCGTACCATCTGTGGTATCACTACTGGACGGCCGTGAGGCCAAGTCCATTGTAACGCACATGCACCCTCGCATAGACAATCTCCCTGATCCTCTTCAAACTCGTTTGGACTAAGCCCAATTGTTGTTCACACCCCCATGTCGCCAGTTTTACTAAACCCGTCAATAACACACCCCCCCCCCCTATTTGGACTCGTATTTGGGCCTAACCCAAACTGTTTTCAGCACCCCCTAGTTTTGCTTAATAACTAGAAATACACCCCCTGATTTAATCAATTATTTTTTATAGTTTTTTTATTATTATTATTATTTCTCCCTTTATATTATTTACTATTTTTTTTACAATTATTATATTTTTTATATTTTAATATTTTTCTTATTATATATTATTATTATAATTATTCAATTTCTTATCATTATTATTTATAATTATTATTACTAATTTTAATTATTATATGTATACATTGTTATTTATATACTAACAAATAAATTATTTTTATATCAAAGTTGCATATATTGTTTTCTTATACATTGCATTAAATCTTTTTTTAATCATGCATTAATCAAGATATTTTTGCAATTAACACAGTTAAATAACACTAACAAACAACAAACTATTTTTTACAATAAACTAAGCTACTCAATTGTTTTTGCAAAGGATTTCAAACTGATTTTGACTTACTGCGCATTTAGTCAAAATCTCCGCAATCACTACTCCCGGCCAAGTGCGAGGTGATTCAAAATACGTTTGCAACCCCTAAAAAACACCAACCTCATACAAACTACGAATTGGGACTTTGATTCCTCATAAGAGGATACGTAGGCATACGATCAAAAATCGTAGCGAGTTCCCCTATTAAAAATTTAAACCCTTTCCCCTATAAAAAACTTAAACCCTTTCCCCTAATAAAATTTAAAACCCTATTTTACCCGAACCTAAACCTAAAACCTAATATCCTTGTGAACAAGGTAGATGAAAGGTGCCTAACACCTTCCTTTCGTCTAATAAAGTCTGAAACCTAGAATCTCTATCTGTGAATTAGGGTTTTCTGTTAGATTCCCTTCCCTAGGATAAAAACTAATAGTGGCGACTCTGATTTGAAAACCAGTTGTGACACTCTCCAACAAAGCTCATTTCCTCAGCAAGGGTGTTTCCTCAGCAGAGTATTCCTCCATCAACAGGGTTTAGTTCCCCAGCGGAGTTCAGATTTCCGTCAACATGGTTTATTTCCCTAGCGGAGTTCAATCTCCCCAGCTTAAGTATGCTTCTACAATAGATTACCGACAGAATTCCTGTCTCCAGCAAAGGACAACCTGAATTGCTATCCCTAGAGATTTGCTACTGAGTTTGAAATTGGATTAGATATTGTTCAACCTTAATCTCTCCAGATAAGTCGGTATCCATATCAGAAACTCGGTTAAACAGCACCTCGAAAGGATATCCATCTCTTTTATCCCCAGTCAGGGTATACAAGGATTATAATCCCCAGTAGAGCGAGGAATACCAGTGTCCCTGAACTCTTCTCCCCAAGCAAAAATTAACATTCCCCAACGGAGTTTCCTTAAATAGAGAGCGGGAATCCCCAGCGGGAACAATCCCCAGAAGATCGAAGATACACATACTCTTGATCCCCAACATCGATCAGGGATTTATTTTCCCCAGATGAAGATACTTCTCAAGTTTACAAATACACTTCGACAACATTTCATATCCATACATCATTTACAAACATCATAACATGTGCATATAAAACACATATAACACAGTCTCATTTATTTTGATAACATCATTACGCATTGCATTTCATACATCATGACATTGCATACAACTAACTCTTTATCTTTTCAGGAAAGATCAATCAACAGACCAACATCATCAACTACTTATATGACCAGACAGTCTTCTTAAAGGCTACATCTGACAAATAGCTACTTAAGCAATTTCCTCAGAAGGTCATTCTCAAAAACCATATTTTCTGGATCAAAGACAACATTTTTTGCCTCAGATAAAACCGAGCATAGGTTTATTCTGATACTTCTTCCAGATAAAGATGAGCGTGGATATATTCCGCCTCAGATTAGATCGAGTGTAGATCTATTATAATACTTCTTCCAGTCAAAGATGATTGTAGACATTTTCTAGCTCAGATTAAATTGACCATAGAATTATTCTGATACTTCTTCCAGTTAAAGTCGAGTGAAAACACTTTCTAGCTTAGATTAAATCAAGAATAGATTTATTCTGATACTTCTTCTAGTTAAAGTCGAGCACAAACATCTTCTGGCTCAGATTAAATCAAGCGTAGATTTATTCTGATACTTCTTCCAGTTGAAGACAAGCGTATACCTCTTCTGGCTCAGATTAAATCGAGTGTAGATTTATTCTGATACTTCTTCCAGTTGAATTCAACAGTTACTTTGGATTGCATCGATAAGCCCATCTCCGACGACTCTCCATCACCTCTCCAAATGGAATCTATAATCCCATTCCTAGTACAATCAACCAACAGTGTTACTTCTTGCACAGGCGAGTGCAAATTTATGGGCACTTAGGTGTTCAATCCTCTTCTACCTTCAAGTTGCAAACAGCGGACATGCCAGTCTAACTCTTCAGGTTTAAGAAGATTGAAAAGGGTCAGTTGTTGTACCCTAAAATTTCCCCTCTCATTTTCTTCAAGGCGTTCTTCAAGGCTTCTAAAATACTCAAAAATCTCAAGGGATGACCAGTCAAATGATCCTCCTAAGCCAAAGGTCCACAACTAGGGTTTTATCTTGCACAAGGAAGAATGGGTTTAAAAGGTCTCAAATTATTTCCACAGTTCTTCATATGTCTTAAAGGATACTCATATCAAATTTCAAGTCTTCCATCACAAGTTTGCTCAGTCAATGGCTCGGATTATTGAAAATCAACTTTATTGGGTAAAAAGTCAACTATGGTCAACATACAGTCAAACTTCAAGATTTTTTTGTCAACATCAACATTTTTAAGTGATATTAATCATTTTATCAAGGGTTGATGATGATTCCCCAAGGAAAGCTCTCAAATCATCAAAAGTCAAGAATTGCCAAATTAGGGTTTCCTTAGGAGAAGTCAATTGAACTTTGACCAAGCATAACTTTCACATGATTCATCAAATTTTCCCCAACCAAATCTCATTTTGAAGAAAATTAAATTCTATACAACTTTGTTTTTATGCTCAGCTCCAAAAAAGGCTTCATTTGAAAAATATGAGCTAATAGATTATAGGTCATTTTCAAAAGTCAACAAAATACACTTTTTGTCAAGGCAACTTACATCAAGATAAATTCTCCAAATGCAAAAATAATAAAAAGAGAAATTGTAGAGGACATATTTAGCTTTTCAAAAAGTCCAAGATCACCTTAAAAATATGAAAATTGAGCAAGTTATGAGTTACACAAGTTGGTAAATTTTGAGGAAATGCATGTAATGCAAACTTGAAATTTTGGACTTGTGGCCTAACTTTATGAGCTTCAAATATATTCATGACCTTATGAGAGACTCCTAAGTTCATTCACACCTTGACCTATATTTTATTATTATTTTATTTATATTTTTTTTTGTTTTTATTCAAATAAATTCAAAATAAATAAATAAAATAGAAAACAAATGGGCCAGGCGCATGAATTGGTTTCTTAGAGCCCATATAACTCATGACAACCTGTAAACAACATGCCAAATTCGTGTGAGGTCCAAGAGAGGCAAGAATCATTCAAAATGGCAAGTTTTCAAATGTGTGGTTCTTGTTTTAAAACATGCCTTAATGATTTTATTCATGCCATATTTGTTGAGAAATTCATTCCTCTATTTAATGCAAGCAAGCCAGACCAAGAAGGACACAAAATCACTGCCTAAAAGAGATCTCAAAAATTCACAAAATTCCAAAGAAATTGTATAATTCATAACCACAGTTCTAGCCATTTTCAATCTGAACCAAGGGCCTAAATTACTCCCTGGGGATCAAAGGAGTCATTTTCAGCCCTTACAAGAGCTGAAAATAAGCCAGAAGCCGCCCTTGCATCAACTCCAATTGGTAAGTGGGTAAGCTTCGTTTCTCAAAGTTCATCATGGTTTAAATGATTATGAACATGCATGTTTGATTCATATGCATTTTATGGATTTTTCTAACGTTTTACATGCGAGTGTGGATGCATAAATAACATCACGACATAGTTAGGGCATGAAGCTTTTTAAGCTTCGGGTTTCATGATACAAGGTCTTTTAGCCCAAATGGATCCCAAATTCTGATTCAGGAGGAAATTTTAAGGGGGGTAGGGTACCTTACATGGTTTGATTTTACGCTTTTGCAGGTTTTCGAATTTCTCCTCGTCAGAGAAGAAGGTGGAAAACACCCTTCACGGTGGTTTGAACCATTGACTAACTGCGTGGCATGTTGGAGCATTTTGGTTGGTCTATTCAAATAACAAAGGCCCACTTATGTGCGCGTGTATTTTGCTTGCTGACGTTAGAATTTATTTTACACTATATTTATTTGGTTTGATTAACATACCGGATGTACAAGCCACCCCTGTGGTAGCACACTTGCACTTAAGTCTCTCATACACCTGATCACGGGTTTGATTCAGGCGTCAGACGTTTTTATTTTTCCATGCTTTCATTCACAAATCTCATCCCATGCAATCTAGCATGTGTACGATGTACCTCAGTTCCACACCATCAGATCTCAGGATTCCAGATCCAGCGTGTGATACGATGGGAGAACTGACTTGAGGTTTTGTGTTTATGTTCGCAAATGTTGCGGTTTAGCAAGAGTCGCCACCGACTTTTCTTTTATCCAATAAGGAAAGGGGAAAAAGCACAGGAAAGACCTTTCGAGATTTTTTCTTGAGTTCGGGGGGTAGATTATGAAAAGGGAATGTGTGATACGGTGGGAGAACTGACTTGAGGTTTTGCATTTGTGTTCGCAAATGTTTAGGTTTAGCAAGAGTCGCCATCGACTTTTTATTTTATCCTAAGGAAAGGTCAAAAAGCACAGGAAAGACCTTTGAGATGTTTTCTTGGGTTCGGGGAGTAGATTATGAAAAGGGGAGGTGCAAGCACCCTTTTCATCCATGGTTATCCATGGGATCTTAGTTACTTGTTTAGATCACTTGCTTTGCTTTTCCAATTGTTTGAAATGGTGCTTTGTGTGTGGTTTTGAAAGATGTTTTGAAAAGAGGCCATCGTTGTGGCAACCTTTGTAATGATTCTTGTTTGGATGTATACAAAGGTGTTTTTGTCTTTTGAAAAGATTTCAATGTTTGAAAGTTTTATTTTGAAATTGTGTCGTGAAGTGTGTTTGAAAATAGCAAGGATGTTTTTACAAGCTTTTGATCAAGTGACTAAGAGCTGTCTACCCTATTTTACTCAAAGATCTTTCTTATGTTTTTAACCCTTTTGACAGTGTTGTTTCACCATTGTATTTGGTGAACAACCTTGTGTTAGGATGTTAAACGGGACAGGCGCGGGTCATCGTATAGACCATGATAGCAATTGTGTCAAGTATCTTTGGCAAATTTTTGAGGGACTTGATCATTTTTGTTTAGGCAACTAAGATAGCGTCATCGAGGGACTATGATCTTTTGTTTTGTTTTTGTTTTGCCAAAGTACCCAACATGCATACCATGGCCCATTTTTGAAGGCAACAAGTGGATTGTAACCCTAGGGGTGCAAGTGTGTATTGTGTTTGATTTTCATGCATTTTTGTCTTTGATTAGGTCAAACTATTTGTTAATTTGGATTTTTGCATACAAACCCTAATTCTCTAATCATGGCGTAATTGAAAGCGTAAAATGCGAGAATTTAAATTCTAAGCTATTACAACATGATTATGGGGATGGGGGTATAATTATTTGAATAAGGGGTATTTGACAAGAAATATAAAACCCTAGTTTACTATTACATCCAAATTGAATCACAATGCATAAATATTTAAATGTACAATATTTAAATAAACAAAACAAATAAATATTAAATAATATGTATTATACAAAAAAAAAATTGTTTACCTATGTATATAAAAGTATTTTTAATGTGAAAAGTATAAAGAAATAAATAAAAAAAAGATTAATTTCATTTGTTTTAAGGGTAAACCCTAATTTCTTTAAGAAAATAAATACTATATATTATTTATATACAAAAAATATATTAATATGTGTAAAAATTAAATATACTTAAAAAAGGGTATTTTTTAGTATAAATAATAATAAAAATAAAAACGTAATATTTTTCTATTTTTATTCTAAGTATTTAATAAAATAAAAGTATATATGTATATATATATATATATATATATATATATATATATATATATATATATATATATATATATATATATATATATATATATATATATATATATATATATATATATATATATATATATATATATATATATATATATATATATATATATATATATATATATATATATATATATATATATATATATATATATATATATATATATATATATATATATATATATATATATATATATCTATATTAAATATATTAAATATGTATAATATAAAATAAAATATGTACAAAAATAAATTATATTTTTAATAATATTTCAGTGTGAATAAAATAAGAAATAAAAAATAAAAGTATAATTTACATATTATTTTCAAATTTAAATAAATAAGATCAATGTATTTAAAATATTTTTTATATTAGAAAAAACTAAAATAAAATGACCAATAAATGCGGAAAAAAATATGAAAATATTTTTGAGCATTTTTTATGTTTGGAAATAAATAAACAAAATCAAAAATGAAAACAAAAACGCAAAAAATACAATTATTCAAGAAATTTAGCCAGGGGGTGTAAAAATGAAAAGAGGGGTGTTAAAAGCAAGCCAGGCCAAGCCCAGCCCACCACTTCATCTTCTTCCTCCAGCCTTTTGAAAAAACGCGCGCCTGTTATACAAACTTGGACATCCTGTAAACGTGATCTTTTGCCAAAACTCACAACATCAAACTTGTAGAGAATTTCAAGACGATTCCAACCATATAAACAACTAATACTAACTCTCAAAGACCAGAGAGAATTTCTCTGGCCCTAAAATCTGACCTAGTTTTTTCAGCATGTTCATGGATGAAATTCTCCTAGCACACTTAATATAAATGAAAGCTGAGCATATGTATGGCTTCCTAGCAATGAACACTACATTTTTTATTCACAAACCTAAGGCTAAATGTTCCTAAATAGAGAGATAGAAAGTGAGGAAAAACCTGTTTCAGTTGGATTTGTGTAGGGCAATGCAGTGCTTCTCAACAAGTTTTGAGGTGTCTGGTAGCTTGCCTGAACTTCACTTGATCTTTTCCAATAGCTAGCTTACCTTGAAAGTCCCTAAATCAACCTCTAGAACTCAACCTGCACAAGCTTGAAATGAAAATGGTGAACACTGTAAATGGAGTTACAGTTGGCAATGGAGGTTTGGGATAGCTTGAGTGAGTGGAATGGAAGGTGTTTGAAGCAAAAAGGGGCAAAACGCACGAGCCAAATGAGCTGGAGAACTCAAGTTGCAGCACCTGCCCTGTTTTGCCAAAGAAGTGTGATTTCTGGCTATGGGAGGTTTTGAGGCTCAAGTACTCGTGTTTCTTTCTCAAAGGGTTGTGTGAAATATGTTTGAAATGTTTGTGTAAGCTAACAATGGCTGGTTTCTAAGTTGTGAGGATCTTTGACAAGTTTCTTCTTTTTGAAGCAAGGAATGGGAAGTTGTGTTTACAGGCCTGTACCAAGCCATCAAATATGATGCATAACATCCTCTTGGTCCCTGTAATTTGTGGATTTTATTTGGCTTCTAAGATCTTGGCCCTATGCTTAAAGATCATGGTTTGACATAAAGCACACTTTTGCAAAAATGGGAATTTGCCTTTTACCATTTAGGGATTAGTTATGTGTACAATGTCCAAATGACCAAGATAATGCATTAGCTCAATGGATTTGAATTAAATTATGGTGTGTGAAATGGTTTAGAGGCCGTAAAACTAGTACAAGTCATGCTGGTTTGAAAATGTGACTTGTAGTGAACATGAATTTGCCATGGATACAAAGTGAGTTTTTGCCAACTTCAAGCATTCGATTCTCCCTAACCACAAATGTGTTTTAGGAGTTCTTGGACAATTTGTAAAGCTTGCAACATGCTCTATAATCCATCTTTGAAATTCAACTTGAGACTCTAAGTGGAACTATGTGAAAAATTTCCAAGAAGATGGGTCAAAATCCTGCCTAAACTAGGGCAAAATTTCTCTATGTTAAAAGTTTTAGGGACCCTTGTTCCAAAATTCATAACTTGAGATCCAAGATTCTTTTGAGAAAACTTTGTGAATCAAATTTGTATACTTTGTGGAGGACTACAACTTTCATGTTGTAAGTTTTGTTTGAATCCATTTTCATCATGGTGAAAATGTGGGACAAAGTTAGGAAAAATTAAGAAAATTTCATAACTTAGAAAAATTCTAAGTTATGAAATTTTTTCAATTTCAAACCCTAATTTTCAATTTTGGGTTTCTTGATGAAAAAGTTTTATAATTTGACACATCTTGATGAAAAATGACCCTTGGCACTTGATTTTGACCAAAAAGTCAAAGTTTGACTTTTCAGTGTACAGTCAAATTTTGATCAGTTGACTGAAAAATTCATCTGTCAATCCCATGCATTTGAGGTCTTCTGAACTTGTTGAATAGGTCAAGATGATGCCATTGAGTCCTTGAGTCCATGGTTGAGCCTAATTTGCCATTGGCTAGGTCAAACAGTCAAAAATTGCCTTTGTACAGTCAAAACCCTAAAAATGACCATTTTATCCTTTTGGTGATATGATCAAATTTCTTGTGGAATTATGGTCCAAACTTGATCAAATGGTTCATATGAGTTCATAATGTTGATGTGGGTCAAATTTCATGAGGTTTGACTGTAAATTGGCCACAGTTGACTTTTTCCCCAATATAGCTGATTTTTAGGTCAACTGTCCAATTGACTGGGCAAAAATTTGATTCAAGGCTTGAAACTTGGTATGGACAAACTTATGAGTCCAATATGAAGTATGAAAGTCAATTTGAGCATTAAAGGTCCAAAAATCCCTGTGCAAACTCAAACCCTAATTTAGGTCTTCAGTGCAAGGAGATGTCTTGAACAAAGCAAACCCTAGCTTGATCTTGAGTTCCAAGAGCCTTGTGATGAGAAATGTTGATAAAATGAGAGGGGAAATTTTGGGGTACAACAGAAGGTATTGGCACCCTTTTCATCCATGGTTTTCCATGGGCTCTTAGTTACTTGCTAGATCACTTTCTTTTGTTTGGAAAATGTGTTTTGTGTGGTTTTGAAAGTATTTTGAAAAGGTGCCATCATTTAGGCAAACTTTGTAATAGTTCTCGTTTGTAAGAACGTATACAAAGTGTTAAGCTTTTGAAAATATTTCACATTTTGTAAAGATATTTGGAAAGTCTATGTGATTGTTTTGAAAATAGAAATGATATTTGTTTTGAAATTGAGCAAGCAACTAAAAGTAATCTACCTACTCAAAAGGTCTTAGATGTGCTTTTCCTCCTCCTTTAGATGTTACTATCTTACCATTGTTTTGGTAAGAAGCCTCATCGTTGGATGTGAAGGGACGGGAATTGGGTCATCGTATGACCATGATAATAATGTTGTGAGGTGACTTAGAACTGTTCTTTAGGGACTAAGATCATTTTGAAAAGGGCAACATTGATAGTGTCATCGAGGGACTATGATCTCGTATTTTTTGATTTTGTTTGTGCTAAGACATCCCACATGCATAACATGGCCATTTTCGTAAGGCAACGAGTGAGATTACCCTAAGGGTGCATGTGTGTAAGTGTGTTTGATTACATGCATTTAGTCTTGATTAGGATTGTCTATATTGGTGTTTTCATGTCTTATCATACACACTTAATTACTATACAATATATGAAAGCAATAAAAGTGCATAAATGTAAAGTCCTACGCTATTACAATGTTTAGGGGATGGGGTACATATTCACAAATGGGGATTGCAAATGAAAATAAGTCCTAAATTACTATTACAACTATATTGAAATATATAAGAATGTACAAGCAAATGTGGAACGAACTTGTTTTGTTTTAAGAAAATATTTTTGATCTTTTATTTTTTTAAGAAATAAAATAAAACATGAAAGAAAGGTTTTTTGATGTTTTGTTGATTAATGGAATAGAAAGTGGTAGTAAAAATAGTGAGAAAAAGGAAAGGAAAGAAGAAAAAAAGAGTCAGCGTATTGCTGGTTAAAGGAGGTCAGAAGTTCTGACTTTGACACACTGCAAAAAAGAAACCATGTTAGTGAAAATGTGTAAAGTCATAAGTTCTTAGCCCACTGGGAACACAGTGATTTTCATAAGTTCTGATACCACTAACAATAAAACAGACTTCACAAGTTCTGATACCACTGGCAGAACTTGGTCTCTCTCTCTCTATGCTAGTCAGAACATCTGCAACTTGGTCATTTTTCCACAAAACAGAAGACATGCATAGAACAGTCACATCAGGTGTCATAGTGTTTCAGAAATAAGAAATATCAGAACTATAAATCAGAGGCAAGTATGAATCTGCTAGTCCTAATTCTGAGTTTTAATTTCTTCAAGAAGTTCTGAACTAATTTATTCCCTACTTAGGCACGCAGATGCATGGAATCTCAGAATATGTACAACATTAGAAACATGATATCTACATTGTATTTTTGAGCATGCAGATCTGGTAATGCTTAAGTAATATGGTGAGAGTCAGCAAAAGCTTACCTTGCAGCTAGAAGAGGTTTTGTGAACCGGAGTTAACCTTAACTCTGATGATGTTCTGAGTAGCTTCTTCACGTACTCAGTAAGCTGGAGGTTTCCAACTTCTGGAACAGTAAAGGAGTGATGTTCTGATTTCTTTGAGTAGATGGATGGAGAGAGTTGGGTAGTATGAACACAGAAGTTTAGGGCAATTTCTACTATGTGAATCAAAAACTGTATGGACGGTTTTTTAATCAGGAAATGCTTGAAAACAAGTGGAGTTTGAATGCAAGGAAACAAAAGTTAACAGATTTTTGTGTATTGTGTTTACAGTTCTGGGAATTCTTGGAATTTTGGCAGGGGTTCAAGGCTTTTCTTTCTCAAATTTTTGACCTCTTTTCAGTGGCCAAATGTGCTCTATTTATAGGCAAAGGCTTTGTAGTTTTGGAGAGGTCAAGTGGCGCTAACATCATACGCTAGATGCTGACTTGTTCTTGAAGCAAGTCCAAAAAAGGTGTGATAGTTGACAGTTTCTTAGCCTAGACTGGATTAGCAAGCAGGGATTAAGGAAAAGTAAACCCATAAAAAAAAAAGTAACGCATGGACCCTCACATATTTCTGTATAAAAGTTTCTTTTAAGGATAACAAAGGTATTTCTATGCCACGCGTGGGGAGATCCTTTGGATAAAGACTCAAAAGTGGTTGTGAGCATTAAATGAGCATTAAATGAAGATGAGATTTGTCAAAATCAGAAATCCTGTAATGTGAGATTTTGCATCATTGCTTAGTTCTATATCAGAAGTTCTACCTAGGACAAACATCCAACTTCTCATCTTTGTACCATGTTGCCTCAGCATGTTCTAAAGGATTCCCCAGACTTTCCAGTAGGCTTGCAGTATGCTTTGTAACCTTCTTTAATTTACCTTTGCAAACTCTGGATTAGAAGTTCTGCTTCAGCGTAGCATCCAAACTTCTGATCCTCTCATCTTCTGGCTCCAGCGTGTTCTGAAGGAGCTTTCAGACTTTCCAGGAAACTTTGCATCACGCTTTATAAACTTCCTTGATTTACCCTGGAAAACTCTGGATGAAGCTTTGTGAAAACTTGCCCAGAAGTTCTGACCAAACTCTGTCTTGAAAGCATCCAGAATTTGCTGAGTGTTACGGTGATGATATGGTTAGAAGTTCTGAATTTGTCATATTTTCTTAAACACTTAGAAAAATTCTAAGTATTTAGAATTTTGACCTTCTGGATTTTGATGAAATAAAACTTCATGTTTCAACGTGTCTTGATGAGATATGATTCTTGAAGCTTGATTTTGATCCAAAAGTCAAAGTTTGACTTTTCAGTGTGCAAATGACCATTTTGCCCTCATGGGTGATTTTCTTGGAAAATTTGCAATTCAAGGCTTGGAAACTTGATAGAAGTAAACTTGAGGATCCAGGGTGAATCCTTGAGAAAAGAGAGGGCAAATTTTAGGGTACAACAGCTGCCCATGTTCAATCTTCTTAAAACCTGAAGAGTTAGATTGGCGAGTTGTGTCATTCGTGACTCGAAGGTGGAAGATGATTGGACACTAGAGTGCCCAGAAATTTGCACTCGGTGGTGTGATGATAGGAGGAATGGGCTTAAAGATGCCATTTAAAGAGGTGATAGAATCTTGTTGGAGATGGGCTTGTAGATTCCATCCAAGAATGCTTGTTGAAATGTAATTTATAAGTTGAATATCATAATGGCGTCCGTGTCTGGAGCGTATCTGAACTATACCAAAAGTTGGATATGTACTTGTTGCACCCCAAAATTTGCCCTTCTAGTTTCTTTTATTTTGGCTTATACTTTTGCATTCATCTGCATCTATTTCCTTAGGTCACTAACATGGCATACATTTCATTCAATATAGCTCTAAGGTTCAAAGTTCAGTGGTTGTGCGATACTAGGGTTTCACAGTGGTTAAGGCGCTCGTACCCAATAAAAGATGATTTCTTATTCAGGCAGCAAGTTGTGGAATTAGGGTTTTGATTCATTCTCGTTTTTGGACTTCTTCTCCCTCAAGCAACAAGGCTACTATATTCTGATAAACAACATGTTACAGGTTTTTCTTTTCAAGAACTCAAGGGCGTGACTTAGCATACATGGTCTTTGAATCAAGACGTTTCCTCATATAAGTGTGCCTATCATTTGATCAGGCTTAATGACTTTCACATGGCATTCATCCACTCTTTAATTAACCAATTCAGGTTTTGTTGAATCATGGTTCAGAGAATCATTGGTTGTGAAGCTCGGGCTTTCTTCTGGTTCGAGGTGTTTATCAAACTAGACTGATTCTTCGGGTACATTGAATTGTGAATTTAGGGTTTTGATTGATGGTTGTTGTGGATTTCTTCTTTATCAAGCTACGAGGTTATTCTCTTCATCTCAAAATCAAGTTGCAAGGTTTTTATTTGTTAAGTCTGAAGATTTGGGTTCATTTCCTTATGTCTATTAGAAGATCATGCTTTGTTTCATTTCGAAGACATTTTGAACATTATTCTATCCATGTCTCAAGTCGTCACTGCACACCTAATACAAGTGGGTGCTCTAGGAGGTACACTCCCCAAGTTGCATTGTAAAGTCTATTTTGTTGTTTAAATAATCTATTAATTTGGGATATGCTCGTGAAAAGCTAAGAGTAAACATCCAATGGCTTCTTCCATCAAAATCTCTAGGCTCATTTCTCGCTCAATTTCTTTTGCATCTTCTTCTACCTTGTTCTCTCAAGGTGGGAATGGCGGTTATCGGGGTGGATTACTTGCTAAATATAGCACAGCTGTTGTTGTTGATGAACAGCCGATTAAACCGTTGGTGCAAGTAGAGCATATTGGGCTCTTAATTGATGGAAAGTTTGTTGATGCTGCTTCTGGGAAAACATTTCCAACATTGGATCCGAGGACCGGGGAAGTGATTACTCATGTTGCGGAGGGTCACTCTGAAGATATTGATAGGGCTGTTGCAGCTGCACGCAAAGCATTCGATATAGGCCCGTGGCCTAAGATGACAACCTATGAAAGGCAAAAGATAATGTTGCGTGCTGCTGATCTGATTGAGAAACATAACGATGAGATTGCGACACTTGATACTTGGGATAATGGGAAGCCGTATGAACAATCTCGTCAAGTTGAAATTCCAATGTTGGTTCGCCTAATTCGGTACTATGCTGGTTGGGCAAATAAGATTCATGGTCTCACAGTTCCAGCTGACGGAGCCTATCATGTGCAGACATTGCATGAACCGATTGGTGTTGCTGGTCAGATCATTCCATGGAACTTCCCTCTTCTCATGTTTGCTTGGAAGGTCGTTCCGGCGTTGGCATGTGGCAACATTGTTGTTATGAAAACAGCAGAGCAGACACCACTGTCTGCGTTGTATACAGCAAGACTATTTCTTGAGGCTGGACTTCCTCCTGGCGTGTTGAATATAGTGTTCGGCTTCGGTCCAACGGCAGGTGCTGCTCTTGCTAGTCACATGGATGTTGACAAGGTTGCATTCACTGGTTCAACTGCAACCGGCAAAGTTATTCTTCAGCTTGCAGCTCAAAGCAATCTTAAACAAGTAACTTTGGAGCTTGGCGGGAAATCTCCGTTTATTGTATGCGAAGATGCTGACGTAGATCAGGCTGTTGAGCTAGCACACTTTGCCCTATTCTTCAATCAAGGACAATGTTGCTGTGCTGGGTCTCGTACATTTGTACATGAACGTGTGTGTGACGAGTTTGTCGAGAAAGCTAAGATCCGCGCTTTGAACCGTTCTGTTGGAGATCCATTCAAGTCAGGAATAGAACAAGGCCCTCAGATTGATTCAAAGCAATTTGAGAAAATATTTAGATATATCAGATCTGGTGTCGACACTGGGGCTACTCTTGAAACTGGCGGAGAAAGGCATGGCAGCAAGGGCTACTATATTAAGCCTACTGTTTTCTCAGACGTTCAGGATGACATGCCGATCGCAAAAGAAGAGATATTTGGTCCAGTACAAACCATATTAAAATTCAAGAACAATGAAGATGTAATTCAAAGAGCAAACAATTCGAAGTATGGTCTTGCAGCAGGGATCTTCACACAAAACATAGACACTGCTAATACTTTGACAAGAGCATCGAAAGTTGGGACAGTTTGGGTGAATTGTTATGATGTATTTGATGCTACAATTCCTTTTGGTGGGATTAAGACTAAATAGTACATGAATGTGAGGGGGCTTGAGGATCCCTATTGTAAAGATTGTCATCAGGAGGAGAAGGAGTCTACCCTTCATGTCCTTAGAGATTTTGGCATTGCTAGAAAGGTGTGGCATAAGCTGGTTGATGAGAAAGACTCTACTGATTTCTTTAGTACTAACTGTGACAATTGGTGTGAGCTGAATTTAATTGGAAATAGTCTGAACAGAAATGCTATAGGCGATTGAACAGGTGCATTATGGACAAAGTCAAGAATTATGAAAGCAAGGTTCAAGATTGAAAATTGGAGAAAATATTAGATGCTTGAAGATTCATTCAAATTAAAGCAAATGAAGGAAAAATTCAAATCTATGTTTGAGAAAGAGAACATTACATTTCCAAAGCACTAGTCTGTTATAATTTCACTTCCTTCAAGTCACATTGCAAGATCTATTACAAAAATTCAATACCAGATTATAACTCACTACACCGTCTTACATTACATCATTGATCAAAATACAAAAAAAATTACACAAAGCTACGCTAAATCTATCTTTCACACAACTAATCCTTCACACACACTCTGCAAAAAAAGAGACTGTGATCCAAAATTTTATTGGTACTGGAATTTCTCTGCATCGCGAAATTGGAGTTGTTCTTCTACGCCGTGTTCGGTGGATTAGCCGTTGTTGTTGCAGTTCTCGAGCTTAGCAAAAACAATAAGGATCGAATCAATACTTCCTCCGCTTTCAATTCCTTCAAAAATAATTATCTTCTCATTTATTCTCTCATAGTACTTATGGATATGGAAAGGGGGATATTGGACAACTCTTTATTGCTGGCTTTGGGTCTTCAATATTGTTTGGAATAATTGTGGGATCTTTGGTTGATAAACAGGGTCGGAAGAGGGCTTGTGTGACTTACTGCTTAACCTACATTGCGAGCTGCATCACCAAACATTCTCCTCAGTACAGAATTTTGATGTTGGGACGTATCTTGGGAGGCATTCCCACTTCACTTCTATTTTCAGCATCTGAATCATGGCTTGTTGCCGAGCATTTCAAGAGGGGCTTTGATCAGCAATGGCTGTCATTAAAATTCTTGAAGGCCATATTTCTTGGAAATGGCCTTGTCGCCATTTTTTCTGGGCTGTTTGGAAATGTTCTTGTTGATACATTGGCTCTTGGACCAGTGGCTTCCTTTAATGCTGCTGCAGGTTTTCTCACAATTGGTATGATCATCATATTATCTACATGGACCGAAAATTACGGTGATGCTTCTGAAAATAAGTGCTTGCTTGCCCAATTTAAGGGTGCCGCTGTGGCCATTGCTTCTGATGAAAAATAGCCTTGCTTGGTGCTATACAGTCTCTCTTTTAAGGTTCAATGTATACCTTTGTGTTTCTATGGACTCCTGCATTGAGTCCAAATGATGAAGAGATTCCCCATGGTTTTATTTTTGCAACATTCATGTTATCGTCAATGTTGGGAAGCTCACTTGCATCTAAGTTGATGGCTCGTTCATCATTCGGTGTAGAGAGCTACATGCAGATTGTTTTTGTAGTTTCTTCTGCTTCTCTAATGCTTCCCATTCTTACAACCTTTTTCGCACTTCCTACCAAAGCAACCAGTTCAGCCCTGCATAGAAAGATTAAAAAGCAAAAATCAATACACAGTTAACAGTTCATAACTAACTTGTAACCATAACAAACTTCTAACCAAAATTGTCTAACAGAATTCTAACATAAATTTCCTAACAAACTATTAACAAACTCTCTGACTGCCAAACAGAATTAACAACTAATTTTCCTAAAAGAGTAACAAACTCCTCTAACAGTTTCTACCTTCTAACCGCCTAACCAATTTCTAATTAACTCATTCAACTGTCCTAACTGAATTCTAGCATTTTTTAACTAACTTTCACAAACTTAACAAACTTCTTCCAACCTCCAAACTAATTTTAACCAATTCCAATAACTAACTTCCTCATAACAGAATTTTTGACAACTAATTTTAACTAATTCCATAATAGAATTTTATAACCAAACTCCTAACAAACTCTTAACAAACTCTAAACAGTTTCTAACCAAATCCCATCTTCTAAACAATATAGCAGAAAATCTATATAACAGGGAGATTATCATTCAGTTGGAGGAGGAAGGAGTTGCGATTCAATACAGAAAAATTCAGAATCATAATACTAACCTTTCAACCTCACTCGCTCAACAATTCCTCAAGATCCTTCATCATCTTTAAATTTCTTCACTCTTCAATTCACAAAAGAATCACCATTCTGCAAAAACTTCTTCTCTCTTCCTCTGCACGACCATTTTCACAAATTCACTCTCATCCTGTCTGCAACTTTCTCTCATCCCTCTCATGCCCTCACCATACGCTCATGTCGCAGAGGCCGTTGAGGCTTCTCATCGAAGCTTTAAACGGCTGAACTTAACCATCACCTTCGTTGTCCTCTGCAACCTACAACGAACATCTCAGATTATCCCTCACTCTCATAACAACAACCTCACGGATTCATATTTTCCCTCGCGCTCGAATACCAACGACAGAGAAAATGCAGAACAGAAGAAGAAGAAGATTGAATACGCAGAAGTACAGAAGACAGAAGAAGAAAACGAAAAAGAAGAAGCTCACCTGAAGCAGCCACCGGAAAACTCGTCGCTGTCGCCGTGAGGTAGGCAGGTCCACTGCCTCTTGATACCAAGGTATAGAATAGAACCTCCTTAGTAGTTCCCCTAAGATCGCGGTGCAAGATCATTCGCCGTTGCGATTTAATTTCGCTTTTAGTCATCCTAGGGTTTCCAACTTCGTTTGGAATTAGGAGAGTTGATGCAGAATTGATGAAAAGAGAGGTTAGATTTAGACTCAGGGCTTGATTTCGGGTAGGATTGACGTTTATAATTTCTTAGTCCAAGGAGAGTTTGTCGGTGATTGATGGGGACGCATTTTACGGCCGCGGCGGGGAACAGAGAGAGAACTGATGAGAGGGAGAGAAAGAGTTGAGATGAAAAGGAAGTTGAAATGTCACTACTAAGTGCGTTTTGTTTTAAATTTTATCTCTTTTTTTTCTTTTCTTTCTTCTTTAATAATTGATAAAAAAATCAGAAGTAATAGTAAATGAATTGAAAAAATCTGAGGGCTATTGGTTTGGGCTCATGATCTTTGGACCTTTATTCACACCGCTGTTTAATCCAGAACACCTCCCAACTTTCTCTATTTTCTTTACTTTGTTCTTTAAATTTCGCAATTAATTTTGTCAGTTTCTTGCATGATTTTTTTGTTGAATTTTTTTATGAACATTAACATGTTTATTTATGATTAGATGATATTTTTCTTGATTTTTTTTATAAGTTTTAGGATTAATTGAATTAATGTTGAAAATGGTTAGAATTAGGTTTTTTTTTAGGTGCTCTTGTCAATTCCTTATCCATGATTCAATTTCTTTGGCATGATGAGTGGTTTAATGGCTGGTTCTGAACATTAGGTTCTTGATTAATTGTTTGCTTTTTCTTAAACTTATAAAAAGTATCATAAACTTGATAGAAATAGGCTTTATGTGTCATTGAATGTTCACGGGATTTGCAAGTTTTGTGGTAGAATGTTGATGCAACTTTTAGGATACGGAATTCTTGAGGAGTAGTTTGTGCGAAGCTTCGGTAGAGTTTTCTCATCGCTTGCATGATTTTGAAGAGGCAACGAACCTTCTCTGTTAGCCAAGATTTCGTGATGGTAATGATGTAATCTTTCGCGATTGGGAATATTTGGAGATTAATTTTCAATCACTCGCTCAAGGAAACTTTGGTAGAATTTTCTTGCCGCTTGCACAATTTTGAAGAGGCAACGGACCTTCTCCGTTCGGTATCGTCACAACCCTATTGTATTCTTCATTTCCATTTCTTTATCGCAAATCATATGCATGCTAACATTAGGTAGAAATCCTTCAAAATTCTAACTTTAGGTCTAATACACAATAACATTAGGTTTAGAAATAGGCTAGTCCCCCTTTGACTTTTCTTTCTCTTTTACATTCGCATTTAAAACAAAAATTCCTTTTTTTTACAAAACTTCAAAATACTAAAAATCTACTGGCGAGAATCATATCTTCGTTAAGTATGTGAGATGATAAGCGGGTTTCTTCTCGACCTTATTATTCTCTTGTTCTAAGCTTTGGTACGATTAAAGTCTCAAAGACTCATTTCATGGATAAGTAGAGAAATGGCTAAAATCTCTCCCTTGAGGTCAACTAGCCATTATCTACAAGCAAAAACACCAACAAACATAAAATTCTTTTTGCCTTCGGGCCTTCCTTTCAAAAAAAACTTTTTCAAAAGAAGCGTATTAATTCACTTCTGTGCTGACGCGTAAGTCTCCAAAGGTCGAGTTGCGGCAGAAGGCGAAATTAATATTGTGCATGATAAACAAACAAGTTCAAACTTTTTTTTTGTGCGTCCAGGCACATTTCTTTCCAAACTTTTCAAGAGAGCATGTTAATTCACTTTTGTGCTGACGCGTAAGTCTCCAACGGTCGAGTTACGGCAGAAGGCGAAATTAATACTGTTCATAAAAAAACACAAACCAACAAAAAACGTATAAGCCGAACTACGGCTGCTCTGATTCCTTAAAAGGATACGTAGGCATTGGGGTAGGGCCCGAACGAGCACAATTTTATTTTCCCTATATTATTTTCCCCTTTCTTTCGCACGCATTCTTCCAGTAGTATAGTAAACAGTAAGCATAGACGAAACACACCCATAAGATAGATAACAAGAGTGGATATCATAGAGTACTACGGGCGTGTGGGGTGCTAATACCTTCCCCTCGCGTAACAGACTCCCTTACCCTTATCTCTTGGTCGTTCGACCTTGATTTCATCCTTCTCGGGTTTTCTCGATGTTTACCTTTCCCTTCAGGTGGGATAAAAGACGTTCGATGGCGACTTCATTGTTTTGATGATTTTCAGCCGGTTGTTTCAGCTGGCAACTTCACTGGGGATCTGGTCGACCAAATGCTGGTCCATCCTGGAGTCGCTCCTAGCTCTTGCTTTCTTTTCTTTGGGTGTTTATTTTTATGCTTTCAGTTTACTCATTTGTACATGTTTTCCTGAGCATAAGTTTGCATTGCATTTTATTGCTTTCCCTATTTGTTATCTATTATGCTGGACTCTGTTTTCCATGTTGGGTGGGGATGTCACTATTGAGGTAAAAGGCCCAGTACCCAGGCCAGAGTGCACTAGGACACTAGGAATAGAGTGGGGGCATGACGGCTATAGGACGTGGTCCGATTAGTGCAGTCTTGTCATATACCACGCTCGGATGAGGTCCAAATGAATTACTATCGGCACCCACGTCTGTGGGTAAGCCCATAGTACTTTCAGGCGGACCCGTGATTTTCGAGTTACCATTGTCTTACCCTGACCTAGTCTTCACCCGTGAGTGGGGAGGGATTTGTCATTACAGGTATAGTTGGTGACTATGTTCAAATGGTTACTCATGTTCAGATAAAGACTATGATCAGACGGTGGTTATTGGTTCTAATGGTTATATTATGGATTTCTGTTGGTGACTTTTCAAATGCCATATTCTGTTGGTGACTTATTCAGATGCCATATCCTGTTGGGGACAATAGGGTTCTCAGATTTATTTTCTGAGATTCTGGACTTGCTTACTTGGAAGCTCATTCAGGCCTTTGATCTTGGCATTCCCAGCGTATTCAGAAAGTGCTCAACAATATCCGATGTTCCAGAAACCTTAACCCTGTACAATGGGAGATTTACATGGTACTTGGTTCTCATGTGCAGAAGTTGTGCCAGACCTCTAATCTGATAATACTCATATGGTTCAGAACAGTGCAGAAATCATACCCAGAAATGATGGAACCTTGATCCCATTTGATCTCATATCTGTGCATATATAACATGGTTAACCACATACTTAGCATACATGTTCTATGATTTCCAAGGAATCGTATTTGTAAGCCTTATGCCAAACTTTTCCATCTTTTGCTTACGTAAAATCAAAATCAAAGCACGTAAACTCCTTGGAAATGACGGAACATGACAAGGCATCTATTCATGCACTCCATGCATATTCATGCATCCATAACAGGTACTCAAAGATTGGGGATTCTTATTCAGACATGGTTCTCCTCAGAGGTTCAGCTTGATTCTTACTACCACATGCTCAGGGATCAGTTAGGGAATAACTCCATATGGTATACCTACAAGCTTCGGCCCGTGGACAGAAATATCTTCAAGCAGGAAGATAATTGATTGAAAACTCAGATGAGTCGGGTCATGAAAGCTCTGATGACGATGTCAACAATTTTGCACATACTGTCACAGCAGGAGGTGGTTCCCATTTACTGTAGGATCTTATATCAGTGCTTCGTTCTTATTGACCAACGTCAGATGTGGTTGCCACACCGGGGCATCAGACTTTTTAATCAGGGGCATCCTCCATAACTTGGTGTTCCCTAATTTGTTCAACAAGAGCCAGTCTTTATTCCCCAAGTAAATCCAGGGGGCAAAGCTTTTAAGCCAAGAGACAAGAACCCTGATGAGCATGCTAATGCGAGCCCAATGCATTACATCCTATTATTCCCAGTTCTTCCCAGCTCTGATCTTTGAGAACTTCCTCCCACGAACGTCTCTTCTAATTACGATATGTATGCTAGATACATTTCCTATTCTGGGGTACCCGGTTTTGATATTGAAGACTACAAAGGGGTTATAAAAGCCCAACACCTGTTTGGAGTCTCTTCCAAACTCTCTTTCACCAGGTGGATGTCTCTTTTATTTTGATAGAAGATAAACTGTATTAGCTTTTGTGGCGTAGTATGCCTGATGATGCAGTTTTCACTTAAATAAGCATTCAGTTGTTCTCCTGAAGGAATCTTTTATGCATATTATTCTGGGGCAATTGATCATTCGATTGAAAAGAGTACGTCATCCATAGACAAGGCCCAAGACGAGATCAATCCGGAGACTGTGGTGTCCAAATCTGGAATTCTCTCACTCACCTCAGGCATCTTCATGCATCTTCGTGCATCCATGGAAGGTACTCAGAAGGTACTCAGAATGAGGAATCCTTACCCAGGCCCGATATTTTCTCTTCAGAATTGTGAATCTTAACTTCTCACCACTCTGTTATCCGAGAAAGCAGTGGAATAACTCCTTAGGGAGTTCAATGAGATGGGGTTTGTTTATTGGGGATATGCAAGCAATGGCATGTAGTCAGAAATCCTCAAGGGGAAAAATAGCCAGTTGAAGACTCGGTTGAGTCGGGTATGGAAGTTTTGAAGACGGTATCGGCAAAGAAAAGTGATCTCGTATATGGTGTTGCTACAGAAGCTGTCATTCATCCCCAGCCTATGGGACTTTTTTTTTCAAATCATGAGATACTTTATGGGTCTCACCCAGAGCTTCGTGTTCTCGGATTTCCTTGCTAGCAGCTAGATTCTGGTCTCCGAGTGAACTCAGGGAGTAAAACTTACCAGCAGAGATAGAAAAAGCTTAAGAAGCAGATTGATACAATCTTTATACCTTGTATCCAGTTACTTCCTTGTATGTTGGAAGCTCAGTTGATTAAGCTTCGTGCTTTGGGCCATCCTCCAACAAATTTCTCTCCTGATTTCGGTACAAATACTAGATGTGTCTCCCATTCTGGGGCACTTAGTTAGGATATTGAATACTGCAAGGGGTTGAAGTATGAAGTTTGGTACTGGTTTGGTTTCTTTTCCAAGGTTCATTCCATGTTTGGAAAACCATTTCAGACTCTTTTCCTCAGTTAGATGCTTCTTATGTGTAAGTATGAGATGGGGTGATGCTTCTGTGATGAAGAAGTATAGGACATTGAGTTCTTGGATATCTGCTGTTGTGTAGAAGAAAAAATACCTCAAAGATCAAATGCTATATTCAGAGTTTAGTTTCTTCTGTGTAGTAGAAGATTCTTTGTTACAGTTTCTGAACTTTGCTTCTGTGTAGTAGAAGACAGAGACTCTTTTGTGTAGTGGGAGACGCTCCGGAATTCAGGGCTGGATTTCTCTTCTGTGTGATAAAAGATGGTTGGCATTTCTTCTTTATGGTAGAAGATACTTTGTGATGCAACTTATGCAAGTTCACTTGATAAGGTCCTCATCACACATGGTGAAGGAACTTGATGTGATTACTATACTGGGGCAATAGGCCATTCCATTGAAGATTGTTGAAAGATATGCAAGACTTGCTGGATGCAAAGGCTATTAATTTCAGGCCAGCTAGTCAGATTTGAAGTCTCCATTGACTCAGTAGATATCAAGATTGGCAGATCATCATCCGAAGCAACAAGTCCATACGGATACTAGTCTCCTCAACATGGCATTTTCAAATTACGTTTGCATTCTCATTTGTAATCTTTCTTGTTTTGGTTCAGTACTTTCTTATAGGCAAACTTGTCTACTTTTGAATATTAATCATAATGCATTGAGTATGTTTGTTTTGAATTAATCCATTCGTATTCACTCATGAATGTTTTTATTTGCTTTTTGATACTTAAAGCAAAAACCTCTGGAGGAAGGATGATGAGTAATATACCAAAAATTTCAAACGGTGTGCTTTTGGGTAGGACCCTGCTGACGATGTACATGCCTTGTTTCAAATTCCCAAACACCGGAGATATAAGGGAGATATACCCTCGTCAACCCCTTTGAGCCTTGAAGTAGAAGTTTCTTTTCTTTTAATAAGAACCCTCACATTTAACCCGGGGCGGGGTAGATTTCAGTTAATCTGATTGGGCATTCAAAACTCATTAAAAGTGCACATCAAAGGATACAACAAAGGTTATCCTTCAGAAGGTTGAGAAAGAACAAAACCACAGTGGTTAAACTCTTATATATCAGCAGTGTGCATCAATGATAATGATATCCTAATAGATATCTCTCGCACATCGAAAAGTCAAAAGGTGACGATACCGTAATGGCTATTTCCCGTCAGCCAAACAGCAAGGCAGTCACACCTTTTTCAACAAATCAAATAATGACTCGAAATCACACGACTGGTTCAAACTGAAAGAAATAGTAAAAGAAAGAGACAAAAAGCCTTGCTAAGTCAAAACTTGGAAAACAAGTCGCTTAGGAAAAAGTCAGGGTATCCCGCTGGACTTCAAAATCAAATTCAAGAGGAATTTGTCCAGGAAAAAGTTAGGGAATACAAAAAGAAAGCGAAAAGCGCGAAAAGAGAAAAAAGGGATTACCAAATAAAGATTCTCCATAAAAAATAAAGTCGTGTGATCAAAATACCAAGAATGAAAGGGTGAGTGACTGTCATATCCTCCTCAACCATGGTAAACTCTTTTGAAGGATGAGTGCTCGTATTAGTTTAACTGAATTTAGGATTGGAGAACATCATGGAGAATGGGTGGGCACCAAATATTTTGAGCCTTAAATCCGTTTTTTCTAAAACCGTGAACCAGGCCACGTTACAACCCTGAAAAGTCCTAACTGAAGCAAGGGTTAATTCGAAAGCACACTGTAGCAAGAAATACGGTAATCTGACTTCTAGGGAGGCTTGCAAAAACTTTTGAGTTGGTATCACTCTATCCTTTTACTATCTTTTGTACAAATTTTTGATGTTTCAAAATATATTTTTTTATATAAATCTTTTAACTTCAAGACAAACATGAGCTTTGCATTACAATTATCATTCTTATAATAAACATTCTTTGCATATGGGCAAGTGCTTAAATATCGAGTAAGTTTGCATAATGAGCATCAGATGAGAATTTAATTATCTCAAAGGACAAATTGCTTCAGGACACCATTTAAAGGTAAATCATTTGTGGGAATGGTCTTAACCTGGGGCAAATCTTCTACCGACTCCGTCGAGTAAAAGAATACCAGTCTGAGAAATGATCTGAAGTAGATTGCAAAAGTTGGTCGCCCAAAGTTTCTGATAAGCAGTGGTGCATTACTTTTAGTTGGTCCCAAGGGACATATTTCTTCAAGTATCTGATTAGAGATTGAAGCAGTTCAAGTCAAGGAGTATGGTTGTGAGGTAACCTATATTCAAGAGCCAACCACCCTAAGGTTATGTTGTCTTCAAAAAAATACTCAAACCTTCATCTCTCCGTGAGCATGGGACAAGGAAAAGATCTGTCAAGACTCTGTTGAGCAGGGGAAAGCATGTCAAGTACTCCATCGAGTAGGTATTCAGCCAATCTGAGGCATTCAAGTCGGGATTTCATCCCTCAAAGGGCATTCAAACTGGGGCAGTTATGTCGAGATTTGATAAATCTCTCTAAAAATTTGTTGATTAGGGGAGAATCTTTTTAGAATTCAGAGATGCACGAGAATTCAATCAAGCATTGTTGAAGTTATTTCCAACTTTGGTCAGCCATGGGCAGCATTCTGAAATTCATAATACTGGGGCAGTTTATCTTGGTGGTATAAATCTTAGAAAGCCCTCTCGAGGAAATTTTTCTGCAAAAGCCTTACAAACTGGGGCAGGAATTTATGTAAGAGATTTCTCTCTTTTCTAGTGGTTGACCAGACCAAGTCCATACGCAGGCTAAATGATCCATGAATTTAAAAATCATACTAAGAAGTCAAGATTGTTATCTTCGACTTATCAAGGACTCAAGTCCACTTACTGATATCCTTTGTCCTAAGTCAAGGTTATTACCCCCAGTTGAAGTTTGGATTGTTATCCACAGTAGGACATGAGCAGTAACGCAAAGATTATTTGGGTTTGTTTACTCGAACAAGACTCGATGGGAATATTGCTTCCTAGGGGGATGCCTACTCCCAGTAAAAGACCTTTTGCTACTTGACATAGACCTATCTACCAGGGGGTTTCTTTTCTAAGATATTTTCTCCCCAGTGAAGCATCCTCGTTTCCCTGCAGTAGGAGAATGTCCCTTCTCCCTGGAAATATAGAAGTTGTTTAAAGTCTGGTTGACCCCTTTTCATTGGACTGCAATTTATTTTTGCAGCATCTCCTATAAAGTCCATTTTTTAGTGGCATTCCTCTCCGGAGTCGACATGTAGAAGTGGCAATCTTGCATCGCGGTTTTTACCCGGTGATTGATCGTTCAAGTTGTATATTCTTCAGTAAGGTTTTCCATTCCAAACAGGGGCACGTCACCCCAATTTTTGTTTTTCAAATACTATTGGTTTTGTGTGACAAGATACATACCAACAAATGAATCAAGAAGGGTCTGTATATGACTAACATGAAGATGTTCGCATAATGAGACCCAATTTCCCCAGTGGAACTATTCTTCTTTCCCTAATGGAGCAAGTGTCCTTTCTCTCTGGTGAGGTGTACATGAAGAATTCTAGTCATAACTCTTTCGTTACCAGTGGTAGAAGATTTTATTGAGGTATCCCCAATGGAGTTTCTATGTCGGGATGTTATTTCTGCCCCAAGTGAGGATCTTTTACCTCCCAACAATGTTATCCCCAGTGCAGCCTGAGTAGAATTCTTTTTATTTAAGAATTTATATACTCCCCAACAGAAGTTATCTTCGTCAAAGAATTTCTATGCCAGAAGTTTCCATTCCCAGCAAAGCTCTCCTCTTTCCAACAGAGGATAAAGAACTTATTTCCCGTGAAGTTGGGAGTTTGATCAGAATTCAAGTTTTTCTCTGAACTACAATTCATTTTTGTAGTATTCTCCCCAAGAAGTTACTTCCCCAGTGAGATCAATCGTTTAAACATTGATGATTTCAAATCTCGGTTCCCCATTGAAGTACAAATTGCTTTTTCTCTACAAAAAAATCAGATGTGCAAGAACAATCGTTCGAAAGTTCACTGACTTCTCAGCAGCCGATTATTGATATGTTTTCATAATGCATTACTAAACTTGCATCATTACATTGCATCTACTAAAACACGTAGCATTTCTATTGTATGGAGCATTACGCTAAAAAAAAATTTCAAACATGCATGAGTATAAGCCAATTGTGTCCACCTGTGGCAACCAGATTGTTATGCGCTCAGATTTGATTTACCTCCACAAGAAGCTTAGGGTAATTCTATTATGTTTCCCCAGCAAAGTTTGTTTTGATTCACCACCAGTCGGGTCTTGGGTATTTCTCCATTTTCCCAGTAACTTTATGATTTGCGCTTTCCTTTGTAGGACTTTGGTTATTTTACCCGTGTTTGCTTTGCCGTTAGAGTATGAGTAAGAGTCGGTGCATAACCTTTCTTGCTTCTCAAGTGTTTGAGTATCCATACTTGGTGTGTGGTAATTCTGACAATTGCCACTCTTGAAGAATTAACACCACGCCTCTGGCCTGAGGGATTTTTAGTTCTTGCGTATTTGCAACCTATCAAAAGCCCAGTGTGTTTTGGCAATCTTTGTTAGAGTCTGCTTTGACCAATCTCTTTCTCTTGTAAAGTTCACCTTCGGTCGGTGCTTTTTGAAGGTCCTGCTTAGTCGGTTCCTTGTTTTGGTTTATTCGCGTTAGTCGGGTCCTCCTTTCGTTAGCCTAGCTAACTTTTTTATGATTAAGAGTCTTTCAATGTCTCTTCAAAGTCCAGTTGTCTGGCGCCCTTGTTTAGACGAATGTGTCCTTTTTTATTGGGGCTTTCTTCGGTTAGTCTCGTTCCTGTGTTCGCTAGCAATTCTAAACATTTGTTTCTTGATGATCAATTTCGCTCTTGTGTATCTAACTCTGACCATATATGCACACCTTTATCATTTATTGAGAGTCCCCTTCGGCTGGTCTCTTTGCAGTTGTAAGTTCGCCTTCGACCAGCGTTCTTTTCTTAGGAATCTACCTTCGGCATAGTATTCCTGGATGAAGATTCCCCTTCGGCTGGTTTCTTTATCCTAAAGTCCACCTTCGGCTGGCACCCTCTAAAGTCCACCTTCGGCTGGCATCCTTTAAAATCCATCTTCGGCTGGTATCATTTGTTGAGAGTCCCCTTCGGCTGGTCTCTTTGCAGTTGTAAGTTCGCCTTCGACCGGCGTTCTCTCATTAGGAATCTACCTTCGGCATAGTATTCCTTGATGAAGATTCCCCTTCGGCTGGTTTCTTTATCCTAAAGTCCACCTTCGGCTGGCATCCTTTAAAATCCACCTTCGGCTGGTACCATTTGTCGAGAGTCCCCTTCGGCTGGTCTCTTTGCAGTTGTAAGTTCGCCTTCGACCGGCATTCTTTTCTTAGGAATCTACCTTCGGCATAGTATTCCTTGATGAAGATTCCCCTTCGGCTGGTTTCTTTATCCTAAAGTCCACCTTCGGCTGGCATCCTTTAAAATCCACCTTCGTCTGGTATCATTTTTTGAGAGTCCCCCTCGGCTGGTCTCTTTGCAGTTGTAAGTTCGCCTTCGACCGGCGTTCTTTTCTTAGGAATCTACCTTCGGCATAGTATTCCTCGATGAGGATTCCCCTTCGGCTGGTCTCTTTATCCTGAAGTCCACCTTCGGCTGGCATCCCTTAAAATCCCGCTTCGGCTGGTATCTTCCAAAATCCCGCTTTGGCTGGCATCTTTCAAAATCCCGCTTCGGCTGGTATTTCTCAAAAAAATACGGCTCTGGCGGGTATTTTTCAAAACCCCGCTTCGGCTGGTATCATTTGTTAAAATCCATCATCGATTGGTATCATTTGTCAGGAGTCCCATTTGTTTGGTCTCTTCCCTCAGTAAGTTCACCTTCGATTGGTGTTTTCTTTGCAAGAGCTTTCTTCGGTCTGTCTCTTTCTTACGTATCCGATACCAACCACAGATATGTATTTTTGATACCTGTTTTATATGTTTGCTACCAACCCCAGACATATGTTCTTGTATCTTTGTTATCTTTTGTGCGTATCCGATACCGACCATGGATATGTATCTTTGATATCTCTTTTGTGCGTATCTGATACCGACCACGGATATGTATCTTTGATATCTCTTTTGTGCGTATCCGATACCGACCACGGATATGTATCTTTGATATCTCTTTTGTGCGTATCCGATACCGACCACGGATATGTATCTTTGATATCTCTTTTGTGCGTATCCGATACCGACCACGGATATGTATCTTTGATATCTCTTTTGTGCGTATCCGATATCGACCACAGATATGTATCTTTGATATCTCTTTTGTTCGTATCTGATACCGACCACGGATATGTATCTTTGATGTCTCTTTCTTACGTATCCGATACCGACCACGGATATGTATCTTTTCTATCTCTTTCTTATGTATCCGATACCGACCACGGATATGTATCTTTTCTATCTCTTTCTTACGTGTCCGATACCGACCACAGATATGTATCTTTTCTATATCTTTCTTACGTATCTGATATCGACCACGGATATGTATTTTTGATGTCTCTTTCTTGTATATCCGCTACCAACCCCGGATATGTGTCTCTGATACTTTTTTCCGTATGTCTGCTACAGACTTCAGGCATATATCTTTTGATATCTTACAGGTGTTTGTTACTGAATCCCAACAGACATTCCTTGATAACTAAGTTATTCTGCTGTGTGTCAAACCCTGGTTAAACATACATCTAACCCCGATAACCCCTTTAACCTAGAAAGCAAAAAAAAAAATATAAAATACAGAAAGATCAAAAATAATAATACCTGACAGGCTTCAGAGCGCAAATTTTCGGGTTCTTTTAGTATTTAATCTTCTTTTACCTTGAAGGTTCGAAAGGCTGGCGTCAATCTCACCTTCAGGTCTAAGGCGATTAAATAGGGGCAGCTGTTGCACCCCAAAATTTGCCCTCCTAATTTCTTTTGTTTTGGCTTATACTTTTGCATTCATCTGCATCTATTTCCTTAGGTCACTAACATGGCATACATTTCATTCAATATAGCTCTAAGGTTCAAAGTTCAGTGGTTGTGCGATACTAGGGTTTCACAGTGGTTAAGGCGCTCGTACCCAATAAAAGATGATTTCTTATTCAGGCAGCAAGTTGTGGAATTAGGGTTTTGATTCATTCTCGTTTTTGGACTTCTTCTCCCTCAAGAAACAAGGCTACTATATTCTGATAAACAACATGTTACAGGTTTTTCTTTTCAAGAACTCAAGGGCGTGACTTAGCATACATGGTCTTCGAATCAAGACGTTTCCTTATATAAGTGTGCCTATCATTTGATCAGGCTTAATGACTTTCACATGGCATTCATCCACTCTTTAATTAACCAATTCAGGTTTTGTTGAATCATGGTTCAGAGAATCATTGGTTGTGAAGCTCGGGCTTTCTTCTGGTTCGAGGTGTTTATCAAACTAGACTGATTCTTCTGGTACATTGAATTGTGAATTTAGGGTTTTGATTGATGGTTGTTGTGGATTTCTTCTTTATCAAGCTACGAGGTTATTCTCTTCATCTCAAAATCAAGTTGCAAGGTTTTTATTTGTTAAGTCTGAAGATTTGGGTTCATTTCCTTATGTCTATTAGAAGATCATGCTTTGTTTCATTTCGAAGACATTTTGAACATTATTCTATCCATGTCTCAAGTCGTCACTGCACACCTAATACAAGTGGGTGCTCTAGGAGGTACACTCCCCAAGTTGCATTGTAAAGTCTATTTTGTTGTTTAAAGAATCTATTAATTTGGGATATGCTCGTGAAAAGCTAAGAGTAAACATCCAATGGCTTCTTCCATCAAAATCTCTAGGCTCATTTCTCGCTCAATTTCTTCTGCATCTTCTTCTACCTTGTTCTCTCGAGGTGGGAATGGCGGTTATCGGGGTGGATTACTTGCTAAATATAGCACAGCTGTTGTTGTTGATGAACAGCCGATTAAACCGTTGGTGCAAGTAGAGCATATTGGGCTCTTAATTGATGGAAAGTTTGTTGATGCTGCTTCTGGGAAAACATTTCCAACATTGGATCTGAGGACCGGGGAAGTGATTGCTCATGTTGTGGAGGGTCACTCTGAAGATATTGATATGGATGTTGCAGCTGCACGCAAAGCATTCGATATAGGCCCGTGGCCTAAGATGACAACCTATGAAAGGCAAAAGATAATGTTGCATGCTGCTGATCTGATTGAGAAACATAACGATGAGATTGCGACACTTGAGACTTGGGATAATGGGAAGCCGTATGAACAATCTCGTCAAGTTGAAATTTCAATGTTGGTTCGCCTAATTCGGTACTATGCTGGTTGGGTAGATAAGATTCATGGTCTCACAGTTCCAGCTGACGGAGCCTATCATGTGTAGACATTGCATGAACCGATTGGTGTTGCTGGTCAGATTATTCCATGGAACTTCCCTCTTCTCATGTTTGCTTGGAAGGTCGGTCCGGCGTTGGCATGTGGCAACACTGTCGTTATGAAAACAGCAGAGCAGACACCACTGTCTGTGTTGTATACAGCAAGACTATTTCTTGAGGCTGGACTTCCTCCTGGCGTGTTGAATATAGTGTCCGGCTTCGGTCCAACGGCAGGTGCTGCTCTTGCTAGTCACATGGATGTTGACAAGGTTGCATTCACTGGTTCAACTGCAACCGGAAAATTTATTCTTCAGCTTGCAGCTCAAAGCAATCTTAAACAAGTAACTTTGGAGCTTGGCGGGAAATCTCCGTTTATTGTATGCGAAGATGCTGACGTAGATCAGGCTGTTGGAGCTTGGCGGGAAATCTCCGTTTATTGTATGCGAAGATGCTGACGTAGATCAGGCTGTTGAGCTAGCACACTTTGCCTTATTCTTCAATCAAGGACAATGTTGTTGTGCTGGGTCTCGTACATTTGTACATGAACGTGTGTGTGACGAGTTTGTCGAGAAAGCTAAGATCCGCGCTTTGAACCGTTCTGTTGGAGATCCATTCAAGTCAGGAATAGAACAAGGCCCTCAGATTGATTCAAAGCAATTTGAGAAAATATTGAGATATATCAGATCTGGTGTCGACACTGGGGCTACTCTTGAAACTGGCGGAGAAAGGCATGCCAGCAAGGGCTACTATATTCAGCCTACTGTTTTCTCAGACGTTCAGGATGACATGCCGATCGCAAAAGAAGAGATATTTGGTCCAGTACAAACCATATTAAAATTCAAGAACAATGAAGATGTAATTCAAAGAGAAAACAATTCGAAGTATGGTCTTGCAGCAGGGATCTTCACACAAAACATAGACACTGCTAATACTTTGACAAGAGCATTGAAAGTTGGGACAATTTGGGTGAATTGTTATGATGTATTTGATGCTACAATTCCTTTTGGTGGGATTAAGACTAAATAGTACATGAATGTGAGGGGGCTTGAGGATCCCTATTGTAAAGATTGTCATCAGGAGGAGAAGGAGTCTACCTTTCATGTCCTTAGAGATTTTGGCATTGCTAGAAAGGTGTGGCATAAGCTGGTTGATGAGAAAGACTCTACTGATTTCTTTAGTATTAACTGTGACAATTGGTGTGAGCTGAATTTAATTGGAAATAGTCTAAACAGAAATGCTATAGGCGATTGAACAGGTGCATTATGGACAAAGTCAAGAATTATGAAAGCAAGGTTCAAGATTGAAAATTGGAGAAAATATTAGATGCTTGAAGATTCATTCAAATTAAAGCAAATGAAGGAAAAATTCAAATCTATGTTTGAGAAAGAGAACATTACATTTCCAAAGCACTAGTCTGTTATAATTACACTTCCTTCAAGTCACATTGCAAGATCTATTACAAAAATTTAATACCAGATTATAACTCACTACACCGTCTTACATTACATCATTGATCAAAATACAAAAAAAATTACACAAAGCTACGCTAAATCTATCTTTCAACAACTAATCCTTCACACACACTCTGCAAAAAAAGAGACTGTGATCCAAAATTTTATTGGTACTGGAATTTCTCTGCATCGCGAAATTGGAGTTGTTCTTCTACGCCGTGTTCGGTGGATTAGCCGATGTTGTTGCAGTTCTCGAGCTTAGCAAAAACAATAAGGATCGAATCAATACTTCCTCCGCTTTCAATTCCTTCAAAAATAATTATCTTCTCATTTATTCTCTCATAGTACTTATGGATATGGAAAGGGGGATATTGGACAACTCTTTATTGCTGGCTTTGGGTCTTCAATATTGTTTGGAATAATTGTGGGATCTTTGGTTGATAAACAGGGTCGGAAGAGGGCTTGTGTGACTTACTGCTTAACCTACATTGCGAGCTGCATCACCAAACATTCTCCTCAGTACAGAATTTTGATGTTGGGACGTATCTTGGGAGGCATTCCCACTTCACTTCTATTTTCAGCATCTGAATCATGGCTTGTTGCCGAGCATTTCAAGAGGGGCTTTGATCAGCAATGGCTGTCATTAAAATTCTTGAAGGCCATATTTCTTGGAAATGGCCTTGTCGCCATTTTTTCTGGGCTGTTTGGAAATGTTCTTGTTGATACATTGGCTCTTGGACCAGTGGCTTCCTTTAATGCTGCTGCAGGTTTTCTCACAATTGGTATGATCATCATATTATCTACATGGACCGAAAATTACGGTGATGCTTCTGAAAATAAGTGCTTGCTTGCCCAATTTAAGGGTGCCGCTGTGGCCATTGCTTCTGATGAAAAATAGCCTTGCTTGGTGCTATACAGTCTCTCTTTTAAGGTTCAATGTATACCTTTGTGTTTCTATGGACTCCTGCATTGAGTCCAAATGATAAAGAGATTCCCCATGGTTTTATTTTTGCAACATTCATGTTATCGTCAATGTTGGGAAGCTCACTTGCATCTAAGTTGATGGCTCGTTCATCATTCCGTGTAGAGAGCTACATGCAGATTGTTTTTGTAGTTTCTTCTGCTTCTCTAATGCTTCCTATTCTTACAACCTTTTTCGCACTTCCTACCAAAGCAACCAGTTCAGCCCTGCATAGAAAGATTAAAAAGCAAAAATCAATACACAGTTAAAAGTTCATAACTAACTTGTAACCATAACAAACTTCTAAACAAAATTGTCTAACAAAATTCTAACATAAATTTCCTAACAAACTATTAACAAACTCTCTGACTGCCAAACAGAATTAACAACTAATTTTCCTAAAAGAGTAACAAACTCCTCTAACAGTTTCTACCTTCTAACCGCCTAACCAATTTCTAATTAACTCATTCAACTGTCCTAACTGAATTCTAGCATTTTTTAACTAACTTTCACAAACTTAACAAGCTTCCTCCAACCTCCAAACTAATTTTAACCAATTCCAATAACTAACTTCCTCATAACAGAATTTTTGACAACTAATTTTAACTAATTCCATAACAGAATTTTATAACCAAACTCCTAACAAACTCCTAACAAACTCTAAACAGTTTCTAACCAAATCCCATCTTCTAAACAATATAGCAGAAAATCTATATAACAGGGAGATTATCATTCAGTTGGAGGAGGAAGGAGTTGCGATTCAATACAGAAAAATTCAGAATCATAATACTAACATTTCAACCTCACTCACTCAACAATTCCTCAAGATCCTTCATCATCTTTAAATTTCTTCACTCTTCAATTTACAAAAGAATCACCATTCTGCAAAAACTTCTTCTCTCTTTCTCTGCACGACCATTTTCACAAATTCACTCTCATCCTGTCTGCAACTTTCTCTCATCCCTCTCACGCCCTCACCATACGCTCATGTCGTAGAGGCCGTTGAGGCTTCTCATCGAAGCTTTAAACGGCTGAACTTAATCATCACCTTCGCTGTCCTCTGCAACCTACAACGAACATCTCAGATTATCCCTCACTCTCATAACAACAACCTCACGGATTCATATTTTCCCTCGCGCTCGAATACCAACAACAGAGAAAACGCAGAACAGAAGAAGAAGAAGATTGAATACGCAGAAGTACAGAAGACAGAAGAAGAAAACTAAAAAGAAGAAGCTCACCTGAAGCAGCCACCGGAAAACTCGTCGCTATCGCCGTGAGGTAGGCAGGTCCACTTCCTCTTGATACCAAGGTATAGAATAGAACCTCCTTAGTAGTTCCCCTAAGATCGCGGTGCAAGATCATTCGCCGTTGCGATTTAATTTCGCTTTTAGTCATCCAAGGGTTTCCAACTTCGTTTGGAATTAGGAGAGTTGATGCAGAATTGATGAAAAGAGAGGTTAGATTTAGACTCAGGGCTTGATTTCGGGTAGGATTGACGTTTATAATTTCTTAGTCCAAGGAGAGTTTGTCGGGGATTGATGGGGACGCATTTTACGGCCGCGGCGGGGAACAGAGAGAGAACTGATGAGAGGGAGAGAAAGAGTTGAGATGAAAAGGAAGTTGAAACGTCACTACTAAGTGCGTTTTGTTTTAAATTTTATCTCTTTTTTTTCTTTTTCTTTTCTTTCTTCTTTAATAATTGATAAAAAAATTAGAAGTAATAGTAAATGAATTGAAAAAATCTGAGGGCTATTGGTTTGGGCTCATGATCTTTGGACCTTTATTCACACCGCTGTTTAATCCAGAACACCTCCCAACTTTCTCTATTTTCTTTACTTTGTTCTTTAAATTTCGCAATTAATTTTGTCAGTTTCTTGCATGATTTTTTTGTTGAATTTTTTTATGAACATTAACATGTTTATTTATGATTAGATGATATTTTTCTTGATTTTTTTTATAAGTTTTAGGATTAATTGAATTAATGTTGAAAATGGTTAGAATTAGGTTTTTTTTTAGGTGCTCTTGTCAATTCCTTATCCATGATTCAATTTCTTTGGCATGATGAGTGGTTTAATGGCTGGTTCTGAACATTAGGTTCTTGATTAATTGTTTGCTTTTGCTTAAACTTATAAAAAGTATCATAAACTTGATAGAAATAGGCTTTATGTGTCATTGAATGTTCACGGGATTTGCAAGTTTTGTGGTAGAATGTTGATGCAACTTTTAGGATTCAAAATTCTTGAGGAGTAGTTTGTGCGAAGCTTCGGTAGAGTTTTCTCATCGCTTGCGTGATTTTGAAGAGGCAACGAACCTTCTCTGTTAGCCAAGATTTCGTGATGGTAATGATGCAATCTTTCGCGATTGGGAATATTTGGAGATTAATTTTCAATCACTCGCTCAAAGAAACTTTGGTAGAATTTTCTTGCCGCTTGCACAATTTTGAAGAGGCAACGGACCTTCTCCGTTCGGTATCGTCACAACCCTATTGTATTCTTCATTTCCATTTCTTTATCGCAAACCATATGCATGCTAACATTAGGTAGAATTCCTTCAAAATTATAACTTTAGGTCTAATTCACAATAACATTAGGTTTAGAAATAGGCTAGTCCCCCTTTGACTTTTCTTTCTCTTTTACATTCGCATTTAAAACAAAATTTTCTTTTTTTTACAAAACTTCAAAATACTAAAAATCTACTGACGAGAATCATATCTTCGTTAAGTATGTGAGATGATAAGCGGGTTTCTTCTCGACCTTATTATTCTCTTGTTCTAAGCTTTGGTACGATTAAAGTCTCAAAGACTCATTTCATGGATAAGTAGAGAAATGGATAAAATCTCTCCCTTGAGGTCAACTAGCCATTATCTACAAGCAAAAACACCAACAAACATAAAATTCTTTTTGCCTTCGGGCCTTCCTTTCAAAAAAAAACTTTTTCAAAAGAAGCGTATTAATTCACTTCTGTGCTGACGCGTAAGTCTCCAAAGGTCGAGTTGCGGCAGAAGGCGAAATTAATATTGTGCATGATAAACAAACAAGTTCAAACTTTTTTTTTGTGCGTCCAGGCACATTTCTTTCCAAACTTTTCAAGAGAGCATGTTAATTCACTTCTGTGCAGACGCGTAAGTCTCCAACGGTCGAGTTGCGGCAGAAGGCGAAATTAATAATATTCATAAAAAAACACAAACCAACAAAAAACGTATAAGCCGAACTACGGCTGCTCTGATTCCTTAAAAGCATACGTAGGCATCGGGGTAGGGCCCGAACGAGCACAATTTTATTTTCCCTATATTATTTTCCCCTTTCTTTCGCACGCATTCTTCCAGTAGTATAGTAAACAGTAAGCATAGACGAAACACACCCATAAGATAGATAACAAGAGTGGATACCGTAGAGTACTACGGGCGTGTGGGGTGCTAATACCTTCCCCTCGCGTAACAGACTCCCTTACCCTTATCTCTTGGTCGTTCGACCTTGATTTCATCCTTCTCGGGTTTTCTCGATGTTTACCTTTCCCTTCATGTGGGATAAAAGACGTTCGATGGCGACTTCATTGTTTTAATGATTTTCAGCCGATTATTTTAGTACTGCATCAAGAGGTTGATTCTGAATGAGTATCAGAATGGCATCCGTGTCTGGTGCGTATCTGAACTGTATCAGAAGTTGTCTTTGAATGAGTATCAGAATGGCATCCGTGTCTGGAGCGTATCTGAGTTGTATCTAAAGTAGAGGTTGAATCTGAATGAGTATCAGAATGGCATTCGTGTCTGGTGCGTATCTGAACTATCAAAAGTAGAGGTTGAATCTGAATGAGTATCAGGATGGCATCCGTGTCTGGTGCCTATCTGAACTGTATCAGGAGTTTTCTTTGAATGAGTATCAAAATGGCATCCGTGTCTGAAGCGTATCTGAACTATATCAAAAGCAGAGGTTGAATCTGAATGAGTATCAGAATGGCATCCGTGTCTGGTGCGTATCTGAACTATATCAAAAGTAGAGGTTGAATCTGAATGAGTATCAGAATGGCATCCATATCTGATGCGTATCTGAACTATATCAGGAGTTGTCTTTGAATGAGTATCAGAATGGCATTCATGTATGAAGTGTATCTGAACTGTATCAAAAGTGCATATTGTTAACGGTAGCTTATTAATCTTATCCTGAAAAGGGTAAAATTTTATCTAAAATACAAAGTTATGTTGCATGGAATGTATGATGCAATGTATTTGCTTTATCCATGTTTATGATATATGGATGTAATGTATGCGTATGTGAGCTGATTTGTTGTACTGCTTGTTGGATTTGGGAAAATAAATCCCTGAATATTGATGAGGATATGTGAGTCTTCATGTTGTGAAGTTGAAGCGTTGATGAATTTCTGCTTGTAAGGGAAATTCCATGTACTGCTTGGAAAATCTGCTTGGGGAATCTTGGAGAAATTGTTTGATTTCTATCGGGGGTTGATAAACTGGAAGCTTTATTCCTATTGGGGAGTAGCTGGGAGTTTTGTTCCCTCGGGATACTCTTATCATTGAACCTTCTCAGAAACTTCTTATCATTGACAGATGCCCCCTCAGGATACTCTTGAGTCTCGAGGTACCTTTTTACTTCATGAAATCAGGGTTTGTCTGCCACCTCTTTAGTATCAATCTCACAGCAGTGCGCTGGTTCATCTAACCTTTCAATGGTGGTTTGGGGAGCTTCGTTGTCCCATCTGACCTTAAACATGGAAGACATGGTAGCTAGCGTGTCCGCTAACTGATTCTTCTCTCGTGGGAAATGTTCAAAGGTTACCTCCTCAAAATATGGGAGAAATGTCAGCACCTGCTCTTTGTATGGGATGAGATTCAGATGCTTCATATCCCATTCGCCTTTGATATGACTTATCACTAAAGCCGAATCTCCAAAGACATTTAAGAACTTGATCCTGAGGTAAATAGCAGCTTTGAGACCCATGATGCAGGCTTCATACTCCGCCATGTTGTTAGTGCAGTTAAAACATAGTCAAGTAGTGAAAGGAGTATGATAGCCTTCCAGAGATATGATTATGGCGCCAATGCCATTACCGAGTGCATTCGAAGCTCCGTCAAAAACCATAGTCCATCGAGATCCCTCTTCGGGTCCTTCATCCGGTCCAGGTTCTTCGTAGTCAATCATCAACATAATATTCTCGTCCGGGAACTCAAAATTCATGGACTGGTAGTCATCCACGGCCTGATGAGCCAAATGATCAGCTAATACACTTCCCTTGATTGCTTTTTGGGTCGTATATTGTATATCGTATTCAGTTAAGATCATATGCTATCTCGCTATTCTTCCAGAGAGAGCGGACTTCTCGAAGATGTACTTGATTGGATCCATCTTAGATATCAACAAAGTAGTGTGGGTCAACATGTACTGTCTTAGTCGGCGAGCAGCCCATGCCAAAGTGCAGCAAGTTTTCTCGATTAGTGAGTATCTTGTCTCATAATCGGTAAACTTTTTGCTAAGGTAGTATATTGCATGCTCTTTTCGACCAGACTCGTCATGCTGGCCCAACACACACCCCATTGAATTGTCTAGCACTGTTAAGTATAATATCAAAGGTCTTACTTCAATCGGAGGCATCAGAATTGGCGGTTCTTATAGGTATTCTTTGATCTTTTCGAAAGCTGTCTCGCATTCATCATTCCACTTTACCACTTGATCTTTCTTCAGAAGCTTGAAGATGGGCTCACAAGTAGCAGTCAGATGTGAAATAAACCTGGCGATATAATTCAAGCGTCCCAAGAAACCTCTAACTTCCTTCTCAGTACGGGGAGCCGGCATCTCTTGTATGGCCTTTAACTTTGCAGGGTCTACCTGAATACCTTTATCGCTAACGATGAAACCCAGAAGTTTACCAGACCTTACCCCGAAGGTGCACTTGTTTGGATTCAACCTCAGCTTGTATGTCTTCAACTTGTCGAACAACTTTTTTAGATGATCAAGGTGTTCCTCTTTGGTCTGAGACCTGGATATCATGTCATCAACATAAACCTCGATCTCATGGTGAATCATATCGTGGAACAAGGCAACCATGGCTCGCTGATAAGTTGCCCCAGCATTCTTCAACCCAAAAGGCATCACCTTGTAGCAGAAGGTGCCCCACTGTGTGACGAAGGTTGTCTTCTCCATGTATTCAGGAACCATCTTGATCTGGTTGTAGCCAGAGAAACCATCCATGAAGGAGAAGATTTTGTGTTGTGCGGTGTTGTCAACCAGAACATCAATGTGGGGAAGCGGGAAGTCATCCTTGGGGATCGCCCTGTTCAGGTCTCTGTAGTCTACACACATTCGTACCTTGCCGTCCTTCTTAGGTACCAGAACGACGTTGGCAACCCACTGTGGATAGGAGGTGACAACTAAGAACCTTGCATCGAACTACTTCATGACCTCTGCCTTGATCTTATCGGACATTTTAGGGCGCATACGACGAACCTTTTGTTTAACCGGAGGACAATCTTCTTTAGTTGGCAGACGATGTACCATAATATCAGTGTCTAAACCAGGCATGTCTTCATATGACCAGACGAAGATATCAACGTAGTCGTGTAACATCTATATCAAATGTTGTTTGATCTTAGCTTCCAGATTTGCGCCGATCTTGACTTATTTTCTGCCCTCCTCCGTGCCCAAGTTTATCGTCTCAACTGGATCTTAATGAGGCTGTATATCCCTCTCTTCCTGCTGTAATAGTCTAGAAAGCTCTCCATGCACCTCACAATCGTCCTCACGTTCGTCCTCGGCATGGTTGATCGGATTTTTGAAGTCACAACTGGCAGTAGCAGAACTGTTATCAATGGGATCCAGAGTGGATATGGATCTGTAGTCTGATACGTGAGTGTGTGTAAGAGCATAGATGTATTAATAAAGTAAAAGAAGAAAAGAAAAACAGAGAGTGCAAAATTCGTACGCAAAGAACATCCAATGTTTTATTGATGATATATGAAATGACATAATAACCCTCACAGATAGAACCATTGTGTCTCGGGTAAGACACAAGGCCATAAAGTTTTAATTGTTTATTACAAACTCAGAAAACAGGTAAGACAATTACTGTGGAATAAAAGAAACTGGTATAAAATCTTTGGTCGTCCAATTACTCAGCCCACCATTGGTAGTCGGGTAGATCTAGCTGTCAATGTCAGAGTCTTCCTCACTGTCTTCAATAGCGTTGACTCCACGATTGTTGATGCGTAGGGGAGGTCCTTCAGCCCGAGCGCATCAAACAGCCCTTTGAGCCCCTGAAGTAAAGCCCAAACCAAATTTGTCAGTTTTATGAGTAAAGTCAGGGAGCTATCCCCAGTTGTTGCACCCACCTTCTTCGACCACTGCTCTGGCGTCCTTGAGAGAAGCCATCTTCAGAGGAGGTTTGGTGCTGGTGGTAGTTTCGGTTGACGCCAAAATCTGGGGAACCTCTTCAAAGTTTTGACAAGGAGTTTCTATGAATTCCTCGTCCATCTCCACATACCTGAAGGAGTTCAGGTGGCTCACCATATACTCCTCTTCGCCAAGCAAAGTGACAATCTTCCCCTTCACTGGATATTTCAGCATTTGGTGCAGTGTAGAAATAACGGCCCCAGCTTCATGGATCCAAGGATGACCCAACAAACAAGAGTATGATGGCCTGATGTCCATCACGTAGAAGGTGGACTCAAAGGTCTAAGATCCTACTTTGACAGGGATGTCCACCTCCCCATGCACCATTCTTTTCAACCCGTCAAAAGCCCTTACCACAATGTTACTAGGCTTTAAGGTCAAGCCTTCATAATCCAGCCGATCAAGAGCCTTGTTAGGCAGAACATTCAGCGAAGACCCAGTATCTACCAGCACAGGAGCCATAGTGGTGCCCCTGCATTCGATCGAGACATGCAAAGCATCATTATGCTTTCTCCCTTTCGGTGTTAGGTTGGCATCTAAAAAACCAAGCCCATTGCCAGCAGTCAAGTTAGCCACACAGTCTTTGAATTGATCGAATGAAGTTTCCTGTGGCACATGCACGGTCTTGAGGAATGCAATCAAAGCCTTCGCATGGGCCTCGGAACACAACAACAGAGACAACATTGATATCTTCGAGGGGGTCTTCCCCATCTTCTCGACCACATTGTAGTCGCTCTTTTTTATTATTTTTAATATCTCCTCTATCTCTTGCTTAGAGGATTCCACAACAACTTTTCTAGGTGCCTTCGTCTGGGCAGGCTCACCTATAGCTTCTTTGCCTCGAGTCCTAAATGACTCGTCGACAGGGGTAACAACTGGAGTAAGAACGGGAGTAGTAGTTGAAGTACTAACAGGAACAACAAATGGAATAACAACAGGCTTATTGACAGTCTTCGGGGAAATCTCGGGAGAGAAAACCCTTCCACTTCTGGTAATCTTATTGGTCCTAACGATATTACTAACATCGGGATCAGCCTCTTCATTCTTCAGATCTTGTTTAACACCATGATAGTAAACATCCGCGCTATAATTCCAAGGGACAGCTTTGTCCGAGGCGTATGGGACAGGACCAAGAAAAGTGATTATTAACGGAGCGAATCTCGAAGCGGTGTAATCCTAACAGGTCTTCTCGAGGAGACCTTGGAAGAATTGGTGGAAATGGTTATAATATCAACATCTTCAAACGGAACAGTTGGAATCAAAGTCTTTTCGAACAAAATTTCTCTGTTGTCCATCAGGCGTTGAACACCTGCTTTCAGCAAATAACAACCAGTGGGCAGAGATGAACACATGTGGTAACCTTCACCACAACCCGGAAATAAACCGGCCAACAACAGATTCTTCTTAACAGTCATAAGAGGAGTAGAAACTTCATCAACTGAGGTCACAAACAGATCGGTATCAACGACATTAACTCTACGGTTGTGTTTAGGCATGGGAGCAGTTATGACATTGGGCTTCTCCGGAGCATCAAACTCAATCTCCTTGGCTTCAATCAGATCTTGTACTTTATTTCTCAGAGCCCGGCAGTCATTTGTATCATGGCCAGGACTCTCAGAATGGTAGGCACACTGAGCGTTTGGATTGTACCGAGGAGATGTGGTATCAAGATTCTTGGGAGCCTCTTTCAAGGTTGCCAAGTTAGATCTTAGCAGATGGGGTAGAACCTCAGCCAACGTCATGTTAATCCGGGTGAACTTCCTTTGTGGTCTTTCTACCCTTTGTTGATTGTTTCATTGTGGAGGAGCCGCAGGCCTAGGTATCATTATAGCACTTACTGTTGGACGGTGTTCAACTCTGCTCTGACCTCTTGGGCTATAGATAGCACTGGCTTACTTCTTGCTTGCGAAAGGCTTCTTTACTAAGCTCGAAGAGGTGGCTTTCTGTATTTTTCTGCTCCAGATCCCAGCTTCTACCCTTTCTCCTATTAATATCAGCTCACTAAAACCAGTTGATGAGTTTCCGATCAAATGGTTGAAGAATGGACCAGACAGCGTTCCAAGAAACATGTCAACCAACTCCCTGTCAGATAAAGGGGGTTGGACTCTCCCAGCCAAATCTCTCCATTTTTGTGTATAGTCTTTAAAGCCTTCACCTGCACCCATGGACATACTCTAGAGTTGAGTACGAGTAGGGGCAAGGTCGGCACTATATTTATACTGCTTATAAAAAGCAGCAGCCAAATCCTCCCAGTTTTGGACATTGGTTCCCTCCAGTTGGTAGAACCATTCAAGCTGAGTCCCTGACAGACTGTCTTGAAAGAAGTGAACCCACAAGTTTCTATCAGCGGTGTGTGGCTAGATCTTCCTTACATAGGAACAGAGATGGAGCTTTGGGCAAGACACCCCATCATACTTTGCGAAAACTGGAGCCTTAAATTTCTGCGGGATGACCACTCCCGACATCAATCCCAGTTCTCCAAAGTCCAACCCAGGTATTCTCTAGACTTCCATAGCGCTCAACCGATCTTCTAACTGCTTATATCTATCCTTAGCCGGGGGATACTGTTCATCATTGTAGTCAGATTCATCCTTGGAAACTCTCGGACTAGGGTCTTCCCCCCTTGTGTCACTCTCTTGGTTCTCCCCTTCTTTGGATGAAGAGGTCAGATAAACCGTTTGCTTCAACGGTCCCCTAAATCTTCTGCCTAGATTTAGGACACCGACTGTCTTCTTCTTCTTCTTTTTCTCCTTCAGAATAAGGGCCTTCAGATCTTCCTGCCCCTTAGCTAAGGCTACGAACATTTGCTGAAATTGGGAATTTTGTGCCTGTAGATCCTTGATGCTTTGTTCATAAGACATTACTGCTGAAATAAACAGTGAAGAAGATGAGAAACCTGTTATGGTACCTGTTATGCAATGATGTGTATGACATATGTATGCAATGTTTTCAAGGATCTCACGGGGTAAACAAGAATTGTCAGAAGTTGAAATTTTGCAGCTTTGATTGAAGAAATTTGTATCGTTGAGAGTCCTTCTACAAGAGTCAAGCTTACCATATCAAGTGGGTCATAGCCCCTGACTCATGTTGTCGTGTTTTTATCTTTTGACGACATTGGCTAGAGCAAAATAAATCCCTTTTCCCCTTGCTAGACGCCTGGTTCATCATAACCTGCATCACAGGCCCTCGAGATCCTTGAAATTGTTAGTATGATATTTCATGTTATGATGCTATGACGTGTATGCTATGCATCAAGCAAGAATGCAGGGTAAGAAACCAATTTATTAGATTTATACAAACAAGGTCCTGCAAGGAATACAAACAAAGCCCTGCAAGGAGTTCAAATTGTTAGGCAAAGAAAGCAAACAAGTTACACAAGTAGCCTTAGGTTTAAATCCTGCATGAGTTTTAAGGTCATACCCTCTTGAAGCTGGATTGGTTCAACCTGTCCTATAAATAGTAATCGAGTTCTAAGGGATCTCAATATTACTGATCTTTCCCCCAAGCTTCGTTCAATAGGAGATTGACTCGCAACCAAAACAAAACTCAGGAGTCAAACCTCAATGAGTGTAGCATCGACTATCTGTCGACCGTGGGAATACACCAAAGTCGACCATCTCGCTATGTCCTATTGGCCAAGTTGTGAAATTAAAGGTTCTAAGGTCAGTTGATGCTTTATGACACCACACAGCAGCCCCGTACTCTTCTTGATTGAATCAAGGGTTATCGATACCAACCAAAGTGTCACATCAACATAGCTACTGCTTCAACTGTGTCGGTATGCCCTACATAGTTCCCTCACAGTTTATTGCTATTTACCTAAAAGGTGTCCCCAGATCCGGGTGTAGGATCTACATAACCCCAACAAAACCCTTGAATATAAAGCAGGCAAAGCAAAACAAGAAAGCAATTTTAGAAATGACCTAGATCCTAAGGTATACCCCACTTATTAAGTCCCCAACAGAGTCTCCAGTTCTATGATACGGTGGCAGAACCGACTGTTTTTACTGGTTTGCATTTTTTGTTCGTAAATGTCGTGGTAAGCAAGAGTCGCCACCGACTTTTATTTCATCCAACTAAGGAAAAGGAAAAAGAACAGAAAAAACCTTTTTCGAGATGTTTTTGAGTACGGGGGGTAGATTATAGAAAGGGAAGGTGTTAGCACCCTTTCTATCTGTGGTTATCCATGGGCTCTTAGGTACTTACTCATTTTTAAAATTGCTTGTGTGTGCTTGTTTTGAAAAGTTTTGTTTACTTCGTGGTAACCCTTGTATATGTCCTCAAGAGTGTGACGAAGTTGTTTTGAAAACTGTTTTGAAAAGTTCTTGTGAAAGATTTTTTGTTTTGAGCAAGTACTTAAGAGTTTTTTACCTACTCAAAAAAAGTCTATTCGTTTTCGTTTCCTTTAGACAGTGTTATCCTACTATTAAGGAGTAAGTAGCCATATTGTTGGAATTTTAAGGGACATTCGAAAGGGACGAAATGGTCACTGAAGGCAACAAGTAAGGATACCTTAGCATTTCGAAGGGACTATCGTCATAAGATCATTTCTCGTAGGCATCTCGAGGGACAAGTAGGGACTATGATCTTTAAGACGACTTTAAATTACGGGTCATTGCTAAGGTATCCCTACGTTCGAGGGACGCGGCCATTATTTCCAAGGCAACCAAGTGGGGCAAACCCTAGGAGTGAGCATGTGCAAGTGTGCCTTCTTTCAGTTAATTGTCTTTGCACAATTAGGATTATCTACCATTTTAAAGTTATTCATCTTGTCATTCAATCCTATTATTCATACATCTAGGCAGTTAATAGTTGTGGAATTTAAAGAGTGCGAAAAGAAAATTTAAGTTATTACAAGGCTTTTGGGCAGATACACAAATATTTGACTAAAAATAAAGATGCGGAAACTCGAAATCCTAATTAATCTATTACAAACCCAAAGAAGATACAATAATTCGAAATAAATAAATAAAACACGCGCGACGAATTAAGACGGGAATGAGGAAAAGATATTTTTGGATTTTGTTGAGAAAAGTGATTAATCTTGTAAATTAACCTAATTTCTATTTAATTTTAAATATATAAAAAAAATTAAGTTAACCCTAATTTCTATTGAATTTTAATTACAAAAAAGAGGAATTTAGATTAACCTAATTAAACTAATTAATTAATTGCAATTAAATATTTTATAAAAAAACTAAATCTAATTTTTTTAGTGATTTTATGATTTAATAAAAAAAGATTTTTGTGAAAATAATTAAAACAAGAAATTAAGACAAAATAAATAAAGAAATTAGAAAAAAGAATTAAAGGAAATGGGTATGATGTCATGAGCAGACTGGGGGGGTGCTGCCAAATTTGTGTTAGGCCCAAAGCTGGTGGCCCAGAGTCTAGCGCCTGATCCAGTGAGACCATCTTCTGAGGGTGCAGCATAGACTTTGCCAGCGTGGGACCTTGGACCTGGCTGGAGACAGATCCCAAGGGTGAGATCTGAGGGTGCATGGTTGACCTCTAAGCATGAGACGCACTGAATCCTGTATAGAAGGTTAAGAAAATAACAAAATGTGCATGCCTGGGATCGAACCCAGGTCTTTGGTTTCACATATCCATGCCCTTGCCATATGCGCTGATTATCAATTTGTTTATAGAAATAAGAATAATAACATATACATGAAATAAGTGGATTATGATGATGTGTCAAAGCGCGCGCTGAGATGGGCCCCTGGGTATTTAAAACAACCAATCATATGATGTTATCCTGCCACACCATCCTGCATCTGAGTCAGCTGGCCGGAGGGACGTCGGAGTCAAACTCCAGTCGTCTTCTCCGGGATGTCAAAAACGTGAAATCTGCAAAATCAAAAGATCAAGGCCTATAATCAAAGTTACCCCCCTAAATTAACCCTTCTGAATCTATCTATGGGGTTCATTTATCCTGAAACCGCCTATATTGTGAGGTATGGTGAAGAACACAGATCGTGCCCTAGAAATGGCACGATCTTGTTCTAGCCTCTTTTCTCAAGTATTTCACGTTGGACCTGTCTAATAGGCAACCCTGAACACAAATCAATCATCGAAGGAAGTTAATTCATCATAAAAATCAAAATATGAATTCAAGAAAAATACCAATGATGAGTGTTTCGATCTGATGCTTCTAGGCGTGAAATTTCTTGAACAAAGACTGGTACACTTTCTTGGGAGCTTCTGGGCGTGAATGGGAGGCTTAGGTTGGACTGAAAGAGGCTAGAACCTGTTATTTGGATTTTCAAGATTTAAGTGATTTTTTGCAATTTCGGTTTGAGTGCCGAGAGTTGTGTATTTGTTCCCATGTGCTTCTGAGTGGGCATGCATATATAGTGAATCAAATTTAGGTTAACAAAATTGGAAGAAATCTTTGCTTTCAATGAGAAAATAATTGCTTTCAATAATATGATTTCTTGCATATTTGGACCAAATCAAATCTTGCTCTCTCCACGAGTTTGCCTTGTTATGCCAGCATATCTTGCTCATTATTTTGATGAGAAAAAGATTTGAAATCAAATCTTACATTATTCCTTTTATTCACTTTATTTAATTTTGCATTCTATTGAATAAAATGTCAAAATAAATATTATAAATAATAAAATAATGTAAGAGTGAACTCAAAGGTCATGGGCCATGGTATGAACAAGTTTCAATCATGAAAAAATAGGCACATTTGAAAAAAATGCATTTTTGGTCAATATTGGCTTCATGCAATTTTCCAAAAATGGTCAACTTTGACAATACATATCTTCCTCGGTTTTGATCCTAGGAGGGTGTTCTTAGGCTTTTTAGAAATCCTAGTATGTCCTCTAAACAACCCTTTTGGTCACATCTCAATTGGATCTTCCATGTTCATGTAAGAAGCTTTGACCCAAAAGGTGTTTTTGTTGACTTTTTGAAATGACCTATAATGTCTGAATTCATATCTTTTCACGAGTGCAATTCTTGAACTTGAGGGATGAATTTAAGTTGTAGGGAATTGAATTATCTTCAAAATGATCCTTGGATGAAAATTTTCTGATAAAGTATGAAAAAGTTATGCTTGGTCAAAGTTTGGTTGACTTTTCCTGAGAAACCCTAATTTAGCAACTTTTGAGTTTTGATGAATTAGGAGAATTCCTTGAGGAATCATGATCAAACCTTGATCAAATGATGGATATCACTTCAAAATGTTGTTGTTTACCAAAATATTGAAGTTTGACTGTATGTGGGCCACAATTGACTTTTGACCTGACATAGTTGATTTTCCAGCATCTGAGCAATTGACTGAGCAAACTTCTTGTTCAAGGCATGAAACTTGACATGGATGGTCTTGAGAACATATTAGGACTATGGATAGCATATGAGGCCTTTGGAGCTCACCCATCTTGATGAAACTGGAAACCCTGGTTGGAGGTTCATTGCTTTAGGAGAGAGTTTGTCTGGTCAACTCTTAGGCATCCTTGAGCAAGCTGAGGATCTCAATGAACATATGTTGAGTAAGATGAGAGGGAAAATTTTGGGGTACAACAATAGGCATAATTTTTATCATCTTTTTCATCCCATTGTACTTCCGGTTTAGGAACGGTTATCCCGACAGCATTTTGCATAGTTATTGCAACTGGCTCATCTTGGATAACCTTCCATATTTTCCTATCAACAGACGTGATATGGAAACGCATACAATCTTTCCAATAGCTATAATTTTCACTTGTGAAAATGGGTGCTCTAGTGTATGCCCCTTTTAGATCACAATCAATTTCTAGAAGTTGTATGTGAAGCACTAGACAAACTGGGGCTCTTGATACCACTTGTTAGACGATGTGACGGATCTAGAAGGGGGTGTTGAATGGACCCTATGAAAATTTTGTGCTTTTTGTAAAATTGTTTTTATCATAGAGCGACAACCCTGAATCTGATCGTCTAAACTTTACGTATTGGAAAGATCGGATATGCGAACCAATTTGATGAAAATGATGAGAATAGAATCACAACTAAAATTGAATATGATGAATCGCTTTAGCAAGTTTAACAAGGTGTAAGTTATTACCAAATAGTTGTGGAGAAGATAAAGCAAATTTGTGAGTTGTGAATTCACCAAACACTTGGTGTACGTACTACACAAGGTTTGGTTATACTAAAATTGTAGTGATTATAGCGATTCAAATGATTGCTATATGAGTTGTAAATTTTAATTTGTCACTACAATTATTTTGTATGAATGAGAAAAATTGATAACTCACAAATTCTAGAAAATAGAAATAAAATGCAGAAAACTAAAATGGACACAGTATTTGTTAAGGCAGTTCACCCTGTCGTCCTCGCGTGGGCTACTCTGCCCCCAATTCTAGAATCTAAAATTAGGATTATGAAATTAATTTTGCAAAGTTTGTAAGAGAAGATACAATCACCACAATTCAAAGTCACTTGATGAATCTTATATGTTGCACTCCTCTTCCCTTAATTCAGATGAATCAAGTATGCCAAATCTTGAAAAAAAATCTCCTTCTACCTTAAATGATTTTGAACCCTAGAAATTGGCCCCAAATCCTTCTTCATAATTCTCTGGTCACCGCTACTCGATTGAACACCCCACGGTCTTCCAATCCTTTAGCTCGGCTGAATTCAATGAAGCAGAGACTTGTGATAAACACCCTCAATTTTGGAGGAAAAATCCCCAATGGTTTTATTCAAGAAAAAACCCATAAAGATCTTTACCCAAATCTGAAATTGCACTTTCAATTCGAACGTTATCAACACAATCCCAAAAAATTGATCAACAAAAATGATTGTGTGTATTTGTTGATGGTTGAGGAGAGGTTGAATATGAAGAGAGCTCTTGTGTCTATCTTTCACTTTTTCTTGTTTTTTTAGAAAATAGAGGCCAAACAATATATATAAGTGATTCCCATGATGTAACAACATAGCAGAAAAAATGAGACAATTTTGCAATGCGTTGGCTCATGCAAGGTGTACAGAAGACGTGCATCTTCCCGAGCAAGAGAGGTTGAAATTCCTTCAGTCATGCGCCGACTCATTGTCTGATACGCTGACTCATGTTTTCCCAGAACTATGAGTCAATGCATAGAGAAGTCGTGCGCCTTCCCAGACGTTGCCAAGCTAAAATCCTCTTCTCATGAGTCGACCTAAGGTTCCATGAGCCGGCTCATGCAATATGTTTTGAGAAAAATGCTTCTTTTTTATGTTTCTCACTTGCACATGTTTAAAGCATGACATATTTGCACAGATAGGTTTTTGACAAGCATTAAAAATTAGTTATTTCACCTTTTCCCTCACAGATGTGTTGTTGTTATTTGATTTATTTATTCTATTAAGTTGTGGAATAATATTAGAATAATAATATTATTTGGCGTGGGCTTATTTTAAGGACTAGAAGTAGTAGAAAGGGGGTGTAGGAGTTTTAAGCCCATTAAGACATAATGAGAATTATAGGGTTATTATATTAGTTATTTAGAATTAATAAGGAAAAAGAGGTAGCAGTAAGAAGACAAGGAAATAAGGGTTGGAAGAGAACGTGAAAGTTGCAGAAAAGAAGGAAAAGAGCAAAACAGAATTCAATCAGAAAAGAATCGTAGAGCAACCTTCAATCCAAGGTAAGAGTGGGGTTCTGACTATATAATAGGGATTATGATGAGTAGTATGTGGGATTAGATGTGAAAAGTGGTCTTGTTTATGATTGAAATATATATATATATATATATATATATATATATATATATATATATATATATATATATATATATATATATATATATATATATATATATATATATATATATATATATATATTGTTGTTTGATGAAGATCAGTGATTTAGAGATGAGTAATGATGCCCTAATGATGTATAATTGACGTAGAAACATAGGATTATTATAATTGATGATTACCTATGATTAGAGGATGTTTTTAGGGCCTAAGGCAGGGAAATCGCAGTGAAAACACAGAAAATATTCATGACAGATCAATATGAGTCGACTTCAAAGGTCATGCATCGACACATGCAGGTTTTAAAACTCGGGATGAGTCGATACATAGGATTATGCGTCGATACATGCAGTGTTGCAGACTCAGTATAAGTCGACACAAGAGGATTACGCGTTGACTCATGCAGGATTTCTGCCCAGTACGCGTCGACTCAAAGAAGTATGCGTCGACTCATGTAGTCTGATTTTTGACAGATTCTTCCAAAGGCTGCAACTTGAGTTTCCGGACTTCGTTTGATGTACCGTTTGAAGCGTTGGGTAGCTAACATGATGAAATTCATTCTTAAGGATTAAAATAAAGGATAATAAGGATAATCCTAGTACCCAAATTAGGATTAGAATTAGCTTCCCGCGTTAATCGCTATGATGATTTTGTGAAGTATGATGAGGATAAGACGATCTTAGATTATCGCTTGGTTCATAACAATAAGATTTATAATGATAATGATGTAGTATTATAGAATAATAATATGTAGAGGTTGGTAATTAGAGATAAGCCTTAGATGATTAATTAATTATAGGAATTATCATGTTGTAGGCCTATGGCCAACGTTGAGGGATTGTCGATCTGCTGTTGTATTATTGTTGTGGCTGAGTTGTTATAGAATTATGTTAATGAATTATGTTAATGAATTATGTTGATGAAATTATGGTGATGAATTATGCGATGAATTATGTTGATGAATTATGTTGATGAAATTATGTTGATGAATTATGCGATGAATTATGTTGATGAATTATGTTGATGAATGATGTTGATGAATGATGTTGAGATGCCTCTAATAATTGACAGCTATTAAGATGTAGGCTTTCTGGCCAACGATGATATTGTGTTGAGATGTTGTTAATCGTGGTTGTTGTTACTGCATTCATGATTGTGTCGCATACATTTCATATCAAGATGGAGCTGATGCTCGTTAAGATGGCCTGTATTGGCGAATATTAAGATGAAGGCTTATGCCTTGTTGATGCCTCTATTTATTGGCAATTATTTTGAGATGGGAGTTCTGTTCCAATGGTACCACATGAATTTTCATAGTATTGAGTCGCATTATATGATTGCATAAAGAAGTTGTGTATTGATGCGGTAAATATGTATATTATTGGTATTCTGTTGCAATTATTGTTGTTTATAAGATGTGAAGTGGTGATATTATATGATCTGATCTAATATATTATTTATCATACGTTTTATTATATTTTTAGATATCTCCCCCCTTCTTTTTGAATGTTACCCTTATGTTGGTAACGTGCAGGTAATCCAGAGTGAAGGTGGTTTACCTTCAATAGTTCGAGTCAGTGTCATTGCTCTGATACGTAACACTCGGGGGGATGAACGCTTGTTGCTTTTGATTATTGATTACTTCAGTTGTTGAACTTTAATTTGATTGTTGCTAAGTATGTGTTATTTTGAAGTTGCTGAAACGATAGACAAATATGTTATTATGATTCCACTGCATAGTTGTTCAAGTTGTTGAATTGAGAAATTAAATTATTTCGTTGTTGGTTCATCTGAAGTTTTAAAGTGTTATGTATCCATGTTGAATGCAATGGTTCTTAAGTTGAATTTGTGGCATCCTGATTCAGTTGTATGAATTTTATAACTTTGATTTATGTTCATAATCGTCGGGTAGAATTGGGGTGTTACAAAGTTGGTATCAAAGCAAAAGTTGGTCCGTCCGACCAAGTTGTCTAGTCATAGTTGTCTAATAATCGAGTATTGTTAATTTGAGTTCTAACCGTTGTTTATGTTGTAGTAATGATTTGAGATGGATGGAAGGAATGATGATGCACTTGCTGCTGCTTTAGAAGCAATGGCGTATGCGATGGAGAATCAGCCGAATGCTGACGGGAATGTTGGATCTCGTAGTTTGGTACTTTCTAGAGAGAGAATCCTCCTACCTTCAAGGGAAAGTATGATCATGACGGAGCGTTGGATTGGTTGAAAGAGATTGAGAGAATCTTCCGTGTGATGGATTGCACTCCAGCACAGAAGGTTCGATATGGTACTCATATGCTAGCGGTCGAAGCTGATGACTGGTGGCTAGAGACGTGTCAGAGGTTGGAAGCTGCAGGTGAAAATGTCACTTGGGCTGTGTTCCATAGGGAATTTCTGAGGAAGTACTTTCCTGAAGACGTTCGTGGTAAGAAGGACATTGAGTTCCTTGAGCTGAAGTAAGGGAGTATGTCGGTTTTTGAGTATGCTGCAAAGTTTGCTGAGTTGGATAAGTTGTATCCGCACTACGGTGAGGCAGATGCTGAGTTTTCAAAGTGTATCAAGTTTGAGAACGGGTTGCGCCCAAAGATCAAGAAGGCATTTGGATACCAGAAGATCCGTGTCTTTGCTGATTTGGTTTGTTTACCGTTAAGAGGATTGGATGTGATTTTAGGTATGAACTGGTTAGAGCATAACTATGTTCATATTAATTGTTATGACAAGTATGTGAGGTTTTCTACTCCTGAAGAAGAGGAAGATAGTCTACTGTCTGCTAGACAGTTGAGGAAGTTGATGCAAGAAGAAGCACATATGTTCTCGTTGACGGTGTCGCTATCTGTAGAGACTCAAGCTATAATTAAGGAATTGCAGGTGGTGCGTGAATTTCCTGAAGTTTTCCCTGATGAGATTCTTGATGTACCGCCGGAGAGGGAAGTTGAATTTGCAATTGATCTTGTACCTGGTACCAGACCTCTGTCTATGGCACCATACAGGATGTCTGCATATGAATTGTCATAGTTAAAGAAGTAATTAGAAGAGTTACTTGAAAAGAAGTTTGTAAGACCAAGTGAAGGATGAAGATATCCAGAAGACGACTTTCATAATGCGTTATGGACATTATGAGTATTCAGCGATGCCTTCAATGTTACTAATGCACCGGGAGTATTCATGAAATACATGAACCGTATCTTTCATACTTATTTGGATCGGTTTGTAGTGGTGTTCGTTGATGACATTTTGATTTACTCTAAGTCAAAAGAAGAGCATGCAGTACACTTAAGAGTAGTATTGCAAGTTTTGAAATAGAAGAAGTTGTACGCAAAGTTGTCTAAGTGTGAGTTCTGGTTAAAGGAGGTTAGTTTTCTTGGTCATGTGATCTCAGGTAGTGGCATTGTTGTAGATCCATCGAAGGTTGATGTTGTGTTGCAATGGGAAACTCCAAAGTCAGCTACTGAGATTAGAAGCTTTTTGGGATTAGCTGGTTACTATAGAAGGTTTATTGAAGGTTTTTCTAAGTTGACACTTCCGTTGACTAAGTTGACTGGTAAAGGTAGAGCTTTTGTATGGGATGTTCAGTGCGAAGAAAGTTTTACAAAATTGAAGAAGAGATTGACGTCCGCTCCGATTTTGACGTTACCTAATCTAGGAGAGCCTTTTGTGGTATATTGTGATGCTTCTAAGATGGGTTTAGGAGGTGTGCTTATGAAGAATGATAAGGTAGTTGCTTATGCATCAAGGAAGTTGAGGACTCATGAGAAGAACTATCCTACGCATGATTTAGAGCTTGCTGCAGTTGTTTTTGTGTTGAAGATTTGGAGGCATTATCTTTATGGTTCTAGATTTGAAGTGTTTAGTGACCATAAGAGCTTAAAGTATTTATTCGACCAGAAGGAGCTGAATATGAGGCAACAGAGATGGTTGGAATTGTTGAAGGATTATGATTTCGGTTTGAATTATCATCCAGGAAAAGCAAATGTGGTAGCTGATGCGATGAGTCGAAAGACTTTACATATGTCAGAAATGATGGTTAAAGAGTTGGAATTAATTGAACATTTCAGGGATATGAGCTTAGTTTGTGAGGTGACACCGCAGAGTGTTATGTTAGGTATGTTGAAGATTAATAATGAATTTCTAGACAGTATCAGAGAAGCTCAGAAGTTAGATGTGAAACTGGTAGATTCGATGGTTGGGATCGATTAGTCTGAGAATAGTGATTTTAAGTTAGATGTGCTGAGATTTCGTAATCGGATTTATATTCCTGATGATGCTGAGATGAAGAAAGTGATACTTGAAGCGGATCATAGAAGTAAGTTGAGTATTCATCCAGGAGCTACAAAGATGTATCCGGATTTGAAGAATTTGTTTTGGTGGCCTGAGATGAAGAGTGATGTGGCTCGGTTTGTGTATGCATGTTTGACTTGTCAGAAGTTGAAAGTTGAACATCAGAAGTCTGCAGGGTTGATGCAACCGTTAGAAGTTCCAGAATGGAAATGGGATAGCATTTCTATGGACTTTGTGACGGGGTTACCTAATACTTTACGAGGACATGATTCGATTTGGGTGATTGTTGATAGGCTTATGAAGTCGGCTCATTTTTTCCTATTAACATTAGTTTTCCAGTGTCAAAGTTGGATGAGATTTACATTAGTGTGATTGTGAAGCTGCATGATGTTCCTTTGTGCATTGTGTCAGATAGAGATCTAAGGTTTACTTCTTATTTTGGAAGAGTTTGCAAGAAGTGTTGGGTTCTAAGTTGAGGTTGAGTTTGGTGTATCATCCTCAGACAGATGGTCATACTGAACAGACTATTCAATCGTTGGAAGATTTGTTGAGGGCATGTGTTCTTGAGCAGGGAGGTTCGTGGGATACTTACCTTCCGTTGATAGAGTTCACTTATAATAACAATTACCATTCTAGTATTGGGATGTCACCTTTTGAAGTGTTGTATGGTCGAAGATGTAGTACTTGGACCTGAACTTGTTCGTGAGACTACTAAGAAGGTGGAGTTGATTCGAGAAAAGATGAAAGCTTCCCAAAGTTGACAGAAAAGCTATCATGACAAGCGAAGGAAGGACTTAGAATTTCAAGTAGGTGACCATGTGTTTTTGAGAATTACACTTGTGACTGGTGTTGGGCGAGCATTGAAGTCTAAGAAGCTCACTTCTCGTTTTATTGGTCCATATCAGATTTCAGAGAGAGTTGGGAATGTTGCTTATAGAGTGGCTTTGCCGCCTAATCTTTCGAATTTGCATGATGTGTTTCACGTGTCGCAACTCTGGAAGTATATTTCAGATCCGTCTCATGTGATTCATATGGATGATGTGCAAGTACGGGATAACCTTATCGTGGAGACGATGCCTGTACGAATCGCGGATCATGAAATAAAGACTCTGAGGGGCAAAGAGATAGATTTGGTTAAAGTGGTTTGTCTAAGAGCTGCCGGAGTTAGCATGACTTGGGAGTTGGAAAGCAAGATACGAGACTCCTATCCTAAGTTGTTCGATTAAGGTAAATTTTCAAGGACGAAAATATTCTAAGTGGGGGAGAGTTGTAACGCCCGTAATTTAATGAATTATTTAATTAAATTATTTTGGGGTTATTTGTGAAGTTGTGTTATGGTGATAGTTGATGTGTTGTTATTATTGGATTTATTTATTCTATTAATTGTGGAATAATATTAGAATAATAATATTATTTGGTGTAGGCTTATTTTAAGGACTAGAAGTAGTAGAAAGGGGGTGTAGGAGTTTTAAGCCCATTAAGACATAATGAGAATTATAGGGTTATTATATTAGTTATTTAGAATTAATAAGGAAAAATAGGTAGCAGTAAGAAGAGAAGGAAATAAGGGTTGGAAGAGAACGTGAAAGTTGCAGAAAAGAAGGAAAAGAGCAAAACAGACTTCAATCAGAAAAGAATCATAGAGCAACCTTGAATACAAGGTAAGGGTGGGGTTATGACTCTATGATAGAGATTATGATGAGTAGTATGTGGGATTAGATGTGAAAAGTGGTTTTGTTTATGATTGAAATATATATATATATATATATATATATATATATATATATATATATATATATATATATATATATATATATATATATATATATATATATATATATATATATATATATATATATATATATATATATATATATATATATATATATATATATATATATATATATATTGTTGTTGTTTGATGAAGATCAATGATTTAGAGATGAGTAACGATGCCCTAATGCTGTATAATTGACGTAGAAATATAGGATTATTATAATTGATGATTACCTATGATTATAGGATGTCTTTAGGGCCTAAGGAAGGGAAATTGCAGTGAAAACACATTGAAATCGCAGAAAATATTCATGACAGATCAGTATGAGTCAACCTCAAAGGCCATGCATCGACACATGCAGGTTTTAAGACTCAGGATGAGTCGATACATAGGATAATGCATCGATACATGAAGTGTTGCAGACTCAGTATGAGTCGACACAAGAGGATTACGCGTCGACTCATGCAGTATTTCAGCCCAGTACGCGTCAACTCAAAGAAGTATGTGTCGACTCATGTAGTCTGATTTTTGACAGATTCTTCCAAAGGCTGTAACTTGAGTTTCCGGACTCCGTTTGAGGTACTGTTTGATAGCTAACCTGATGAACTTCATTCTTAAGGATTAAAATAAAGGATAAGAAGGATAATCCTAGTACCCAAATTATGATTAGAGTTAGCTTCCCGCGTTAATCGCTATGATAATTTTGTGAAGTATGATGAGGATAAGACGATCTTCGATTATCGCTTGGTTCATGATAGTAAGATTTATAATGATAATGATGTAGTATTACAGAATAATAATATGTAGAGGTTTGGTAATTAGAGGTAAGCCTTAGATGATTAATTAATTATAGGCATTGTCATGTTGTAGGCCTATGGCCAACGTTGAGGGATTGTCAATATGTCGTTGTATTATTGTTGTAGTTGAGTTGCTGTAGAATTATGTTGATGAATTATATTAATGAAATTATGGTGATGAATTATGCGATGAATTATATTGATGAATTATGTTGATGAAATTATGTTGATGAATTATGCGATGAATTATGTTGATGAATGATGTTGAGATGCCTCTAATAATTGACAGCTATTAAGATGTAAGATTTCTGGACAACGATGATGTTGTGTTGAGATGTTGTTAATCGTGGTTGTTGTTACTGCATTCATGATTGTGTCGCATATATTGCATATCAAGATGAAGTTGATGCTCGTTAAGATGGCCTGTATTGACGAATATTAAGATGAAGGCTTATGCCTTGTTGATGCCTCTATTTATTGGCAATTATTTTGAGATGAGAGTTTTGTTCCAATGGTACCACATGCATTTTCATAGTATTGAGTCGCATTATATGATTGCATAAAGAAGTTGTGTATTGATGCGGTAAATGTGTATATTATTGGTATTTTGTTGCGATTATTGTTGTTTATAAGATGTGAAGTGGTGATATCATATGATCTGATCTAATATATTATTTATCATACATTTTATTATATTGTTAGATATATCACCCCTTATGTTTGAATATTACCCTTATGTTGGTAACGTGCAGGTAATCCAGAGTGAAAGTGGTTTACCTTCAGTAGTTCGAGTCGGTGTCATTGCTCTGATACGTAACACTCAGGGGGATGAACACTTGTTGCTTTTGATTATTGATTACTTCAGTTGTTAAACTTTAATTTTATTGTTTCTAAGTATGTGTTATTTTGAAGTTGCTGAAACGATAGACAAAGATGTTATTATGATTCCGCTGCGTAGTTGTTCAAGTTGTTGAATTGAGAAATTAAATTATTTCTCTATTGGTTCATCTGAAGTTTTAAAGTGTTATGTATCCATGTTGAATGAAATGGTTCTTAAGTTGAATTTGTCGCATCCTGATTCAGTTGTATGAATTTTATAACTCTAATTTACATTCATAATCACCGGGTAGAATTGCGGTGTTACAGAGAATGTATGAATTGGTTTAGATGGAAGATAGTGAAAGCATATCTGATTTCTTCACTAGGATTACAAAACTAGTGAATCAAATCAAGGCATGTAGAGAAAAATTAACAACAAGAGTTGTTGTTTCGAAGATCTTGAGATATTTAACTCCTAAGTTCGAGCACGTAGTGGTGGCTATAGAAGAGGGGAAAGACTTGTCAAAATTGACAAAGGATGAGCTTCAAGGGATGCTTGAATATCATGAACAAAGAATGAATGAAAGAGATGTAGGCAAGTTGAAGAGTGATGTGGCTTTGCAGGCATATTCAGCAAAAGAAATCAAAGGCAAAGGAAAGTGGTTTGGCAGAGGTAGAGGCGGCTACAACAAATCGACTGGTAGAGGAAACCAGAACGAAGGAAACGTGTCGAATCAGAGAATACCATACCAAGGCAACCTAAGAGGTGGTGTTACCAATAGAGGATGAGGCGGTGGTCGAAAACCTGATAAGAGTCACATTCAATGTTACAATTGTCAGAAATATGGTCACTTTTTGAGTGATTGTCTAGAAAAACGAAAGAATCAAGAAAGTGATATAAAGTTTGCAAAACATGAAGAAGAAGAGATGATGTTTATGGTTACAACAAGAGATAAAGATAGATTCAATGACCAATGGTACTTGGATTCAGGATGCTCATCACATATGTCTGGAAGGAAAGACTGGTTTGTCAATATAAAGCCCTCAATGAAAAATATGGTAAAATTTGCAAATGACAATACCCTAGCAGCTGAAGGTATTGGTGATGTTATGATTATGAGGAAAGATGGCAAGAGGTCAATAATTTCCAATGTGTTGTACATACCAGGCATGAAGAGCAATTTGCTCAGTATAGGGCAGTTGGTCGAAAAGAATTATAAAGTATCAATTGAAGATAAGATGATGAGATTCGTTGATTCAAATGGAAGATTAATCTTGAAGGCTCCTATGTCCCATAATCGAACCTTCAAGATTGAACTAAATGTGATGGAGCACAAGTGCCTTTCGACTGCAGCTAGCAGAGATGAATAAATATGACATTATCGACTAGGTCATCTCAACTTCAGAGACATCACATATTTGAAGAGAAGAAATATGGTTTCAGGATTTCCAGAAATTGACATTCCAAACGAGGTATGTAAGGAATATGTGCAGGCAAAGCAGCACAAGAATAGATTCAGCAAGGATGCAAGAAGCAGGTCGAAGGTCATTCTTGAAGTCATATACTCTGATGTATGTGGACCAATCCAGGTGGATTCAATGGGAGGTAACAAATACTTTGTTACATTCATAGATGATTTCAGTTGAAAGTTGTGGACTTACTTGATCAAGAAGAAAAGTGAAGTGATCGAGGTATTTGCCAAGTTTAAGTCTATGGTCGAAAGACAAAGTGGTTGAAAACTCAAAGTTTTAAGAACTGATGGTGGTGGAGAGTATGTGTCGAAAGACTTCGATAGGTTATGTGAAAAGGAAGGGATTGTGCATGAGGTGGTGCCACCCTATACTCCACAACATAATGGAATTTCAGAAATGAAGAATCGAACCATCATGAATATGGTGAGAAGTATGTTGAAAGACAAGAATTTACCTAAAGAGTTTTGGGGTGAAGCTGTTTCGACTGCAACATACATTTTGAATAGATGTCCTACGAAGAAGCTATAAGGAATTACTCCAGAAGAATGTTGGTCTGATGTGAAGCCTAGCTTGAGTTATCTGAAGGTGTTTGGATCTATTGCACATAGACATGTGTCAGATCAGTTGAGAATAAAACTTGATGGCAAGTAAAGTCAAATGATTCTAGTTGGATATCATTTGATATGAGGTTACAAGTTGTTCGACCCAATGAAGAAGCAAATTGTGATCAATAGGAACATGATCATAAATGAGTTTAAAGAATGGGATTGGACTGAAAATGTCAAGAAAGATTAAGTGGGAATCCTACTTGAAGAACCAGAAACTCAAGTCGAAAGAGAAGTTCGACAAGAGGAACCAGTAGTTATAGAACAACCAAGTATAAGCAGACCTCAAAGAACAAGACGCATGCATGCAAGATTGCAAGATTGTGTAATTACATAAGATGATGTGATAGATAATGAAGGTGAGTTGGTACATTATGCTTTCTATGCAGATGTCGAACCTGTCAATGCAACTAAAGCATTGAAAGATTTGAAGTGGGTGAAAGCAATGAACAAATAAGTGAAGTCTATCGAAGACAACAACACTTGGTCACTTGTTGAATTGCCTCAAGGAAAGAAGGCAATTGATGTCAAGTGGGTATACCAAGTGAAAATGAATTCGAAAGGGAAAGTAACTCGACACAAAGAAAGACTTGTGGCGAAAGGATTTCTATAGAAAGAAGGAATAAACTTTGATGAAGTTTTTTCACTTGTTGTTAGGATCGAAATAATCAGGTTGGTTGTTGGTCTAGCAGAAATAAACAGATGGCACATATGTCAGATGGACGTAAAGTGTGCATTCCTGAATGGACCCTTAGACAAAGAAGTTTATGTTAAACAACCAGTTGAATTTGTGAAACATGACAAAGAGAGAAAGGTGTACAGGCTGCATGAAGCCCTGTATGGATTGAAACAAGCTCCAAGAGCTCGGAATAAGAAAATTGATAGTTTCCTAAGGAAGAAGGAATTTGTGAAATGCACAATTGAACATGAAGTATATGTAAGAAGAAGCAATAGTGAATTGCTTATACTATATCTCTATGTAGATGATTTGTTGATAACAGGTAGCTGCAAAAGTGAGATCGAAGAATTCAAAGGTGATCTTAGCAAGGAATTTGAAATGTCTGATTTGGATGAGATTTCATATTTCCTTGGCATCGAATTCTACAAGACCAGTAGAGGTTTGATGATGCATCAAAGAAGATATGCAGGAGAAATTCTCAAGAGGTTTGAGATGGAAGAATGCAACTCAACTTCAACGCCTGCAGAACCAAGACTGCAACTATCGAAAGATGAAGATGAAGATGATGTCGACCCAACCAATATAAAAGACTTATTGGATCATTGAGATACCTTTCTCATACAAGGCCTGACTTAGCATATAGTGTAGGTATGGTAAGTAGATTCATGCTGAAGCCAAAGGTATCATATCTAACAGCGGTGAAGAGGATACTAAGGTGTCTCAAAGGAACTCTTGACTATGATATTTTGTTTCCTGCAGCTGATAAAGGAAAAGAATGCAAGTTAGTGGAATGCACTGTTTCGAGTTAGTGTAGTAATGCTAAAGATAAAAAATCAACAGCAAGATATGTGTTTATGTTAGGTGGTGCACCAGTTTCTTAGAGTTCAAGAAAGGAACCAGTAGTGGCATTATCATCATGCAAAGTAGAATACATAACTGCTTCTCTTTGTGCATGTCAAGCAACTTGGATGGTGAACTTGGTCGAAGAGATAACAAAGAAAGATCATGAAGCAATTACCATGAAGATCGACAACATGTCAACTATCAATCTGGCGAAGAACCCAATAACACATGGTCGAAGCAAGCACATCGAAATGATGTTCCATTCTCTTCGAGAGCAGGTAGCAGATGGGAAGATGAATTTGGAACACTGCAGAACTGAGAATCAGATTGCAGACATCATGACGAAGGAAGTGCAGGTCGAAGTATTCAAAAGACTAAGAGCCATGATGAATATAGATAGTTTAGACACAATGAGTTAGGTGATGTGTTAAATTGTAATTCACAGTGTCAAAACTATGGTGTGTCGAAGAGCACACATATTAGATTTGTTTTAGATTTAAATAGATTTGATTTAGATCTAAAATATAATATATTTGATTTAGTACCAAAATAAGTATTTTGGACTTTTATAGTTTTGGGCTTAGGGTGCAAACTAAATTTATAAATAGAGGGAGTAACCCCTATTTTGTAATCAAGTCAATTAAGTTTTATTCACAAAATTTGTAGTTGCAAGTGAATAACAAAGTTTTTCACAGTTTGTGGACAGAGAGAAACTCTGTAGAAAATAATTGTCTTATTTCTTTTCTTATCTTTCTCATAATTCATTGTCATTGTGTGGTAATATCAATCTTAAGCATTAAGATTGACATAAGCTTATTATAGATATTTAGTGAATTTCCAATATGTATGTGATATTTCTAGAAATATATTTTAAAGATTAATTATAATTTTATTGAAAAAATATATTTCTGATTTCTAAAGATAATTTAAAAAATGGAAGAATTTTTCTTTTGAGTGTAGGATGGAGAGAAAGTTTCTCATATTAATATTAATGATAGACAATAAATTACAAATCACTTCAACTTACACTAATTAAAAAAATCAAATTAAGTTAAGTTAAAATGGGCTGACGGTTCACTTGCTCAAATCATAATTTTAAATAAACTTAAAGGAATGGATCGGTTCATTTAAGTAGATATGTGAATACCTAATCAATTCAAATAAATATTTTTATTTTATTTTTATAAAGTGTTGGTGCGGTAGAATATTAAATTTTTATTTTTTATAATCTTTTAATTAGATTTTAATTATTACATTTGATTTGATTTTTATTAAATTTGGATATATAAAATTTGAATTTTTACAATGTGGTTTAGCTTATTTTTTAAATGTTTAATTGTAATTTTATTTATTTTTAGATTTTGATGCCTCTATTTTAAAATTTTAAAATTTTAATTTTTTGAAAATTTTAATCTCTTGTAAATTTGAAGATAATTTTTAATGATACGGCTCACATTGATGATGTGTCAATATCAATTAAACTGTAAACTTTTTAAAAAAAGTTATTTTTATTTAAGTTTTATATTGAACATGTCATTAATGTGAACTCTATGTCATTAAAATTTGACTTCAAATTTACAAAAGATTAAAATCCTCAAAAAATAAAAAATAAAATAAAGGAATTAAAATTATGAATTTTAAAATAGAAAGACTAAAATCCAAAAAAAAAATTAATAAAGAGACCAAAATTATAATTAAGCTTTTTTTTGAAATAATTAATTTGAATTTTAACTATAAATTTTTTTAAATTGAATTTAAAAGTAGATTTTTTTTAATGAAAAAGTAAAATATATACGAGTAATATAATAACACTTTTAAATGTTTGATATATTTTTATATTAAAATTTTATAATTTAATATAAAAATAAATTAGATTTTGTGAAAATCAAATTATTGAGAATATCGCAAGTGTGAGAAATAATTCTACGTAAGATAAGAATGTGGTGATTTAAATATTTAAAAATGAAAAAATTTATTCACATATTATTTTAAAATTTGAAATAAACAAATAATATATATCTCACAAATATATATTACTCAAACAAAAAATCTAAAAATAATAATACTCGTAGCTCTCGCTAGACCCAACTCATCAAAATCAATTTGAAAAATAGTAAAAAATAAGTCTAATTTATTCTACTACAAATTGAATCGGATGTTATTTTTGAGCTCAAATATGCTCAACCCGACCGTTATCCACCTATATAATACTAAATTATCCAACTTAATGACGTATATATATTAAACAAAAACAAAAAACAAAACAAAACCATCACACATCTCCTATAGTGGTTTAAATTAAACGGCCAAATCCGTTAAAAACCCAAAACACTAATAAAAAAATTCTGAAAAAACAATCACGTTTCACCAGCGGAAGAAACACAACTAGATCCAATGTTGTTATGTTTATTCTTCGGAAGTAAACGAACGGCACAGTAATCTCTAAACAAGCACGCTGTTTGGGCGCAACGTAAAATCTAACCCACTTTTCAAAAGCTTTTCCGCTTTATAAAATCTTCATCCAAACAGATCCTAATCATCCTCATTCAGATCTCGCCGTTGGTGCGGAATCTGAAGGTTGAGGTACATTGCACCGCCGTTGAAAATGGATCAGTTGTCGGCGATCAGCGAGAATCTGGCGGAGATCGACGGACGCGTCGCCGACAATTTCCGCGTTCTATCGTAAGGATCTGAAATCCTTCGTCTTTTTTTTTTGGCCTCAGATTGCTGTTTTATGTATTTTTGAGTCGTTGTTGTTGTTTTTGCGCAGAAATGGATTTCAGAAACTGGAGAAGATTAAGGATTCCAGTAGGCAGAGCAGGCAATTGGAAGAGCTCACGGAGAAAATGCGAGAGAGTAAAGGGTACTTTTCCTCTTTCTTTTGCGATTGATGTGTTTGGTTTTTATGTTGCGTGATGAAAAAATGTGACAATGTGAGCTTCGTGTTGTTCATTTTATTATTGGCTAGAGTTGATTGTTCTTTGCAATTTCCAGATCTGCGTTGAAAATGTGTTAAAAAGTGAATCAGAAATCTGAATGCATTTTGATATTTGGGGGTTTGGTTATGAGGGGACATAAATTGGTTTTGAGTTAATTGATTATATTAAATTGATTTTGAATAAAAGTGAGTAGGATGAAAAATAATTCATGTTTTGATACATTCATCTGAAAGTGATTGATTTGAAGACAGTTAAAAGTCAATTTTAGAGACAAAATTTCGAAATTCTAGCTTAAAGTTAGAATCAATTATGGGTCAAAATCAATTCTACTCAAGAATCTATTTTGCCTCTTCCATAAGTGGAACAAAACATGAATTACCTTGATTTAAGAACTGAGGTTTGGCTCTTTGCTTACCGTCTAGTTTATATGTTGTTGGATCTGTTTTTTCAGGCTTATTAAAGAGTTCGATAAAGAAGTAAAAGTTTTGGAGTCTAGATTTGACAGAGAAACTAACAAATATTTGAATGAGAAAAAGCAGTCAATGGTAAGATGTTTAGGTTTATTGCTTGTCTGTAACTTCTTATGGCATTCAATTCGTTACTAACAAGAATTTGCATTTTTGTTGCAGATCAAAGAGTTAAATTCATATGTTGCTTTGAAGAAACAGTAAGTGAGAACATCATTTTGCTTCCTTGGAATGTATCATTCTGTTCTTGCTTCAGTGTAATGCGTACCTTGGTAGCATCAATAAATGAGTGCATGTGTTTTATTGCAATGCAGATATGCTACAAATATTGAGCATAAGAAAATTGAACTCTTTGAGGGGCCCAATGAAGGTTACACAGAAGAAAATGTCTTGCTAGCTTCCTGTAAGTATCCGGGCTTCTTCATATCAGTTATTATTCATGCATCGCAACTTGTTTTCAGCGGTCAAATGAAGTCCATGATCATTTTATTTCACTAGGCGTGACATTATTAATTGAACATACTTTATGTTTATTCAATGAATACATTTGCCAGTTCCTCGGTTTTTAGACAAGGCCTGTACTTTTGCTACCTTCTTTCTCATGCTTGATTTATATGATTTGTGGTTGTACTCATTTTGCATTTGTATCGTTACATCCCCTAAGTTAAGCAAATATTCATGCAATATAGGAGGAAGCATAGATAGAAAAATGTGACTGTATGAGTGGAGTCCTTAATCGTTTAAGTGAAAGTGAGAAATTAGAAAACTTATCACACCTCTGTATTATTTCATATTGGAAGATGGTCTAGGTGTGCTTTGACATGTTACATTACTTGAAATAAAACATGCATGCTTCATAGTCTAAGTTCCTTTCTCACACTTCTATGATCTTCATCCTTTTTTTAAATCATTTTTTATTTTGTAAAAAGGCTTCAATATGAAACAAAAGTAAAAAAAAATAAAATAGTCAAAAAAATAGTCTGTTTCCACTATTGTTCAAAGGGGGCGTTTTATTTGTGTTTTTTCTGTCAATTAAAAGCACTTATAACTTTTTGGCTGTTGATCTCTAAAAGTCAGAAGTAGTTTTAATAAATACAAGCTGTTGTGTTGTGGTTTTCACTGCATGACCAAACAAGATTTAATCTGTTTACCACTTTGGTTAATTTGGATAATTTATAATGAATTACAGCTATGTCAAATGAACAGCTAATGGATCAAGGGAATCGGATGATGGATGACACGGATCAAGCCATTGAGAGGGGAAAAAGGGTTGGTTTATACCTTGAATATCACTGTACTTTTCTTCCAAATACATAGACTGCTACTGATTTTATAATGTGCTATAGTATTTTATTTTTCCTTGAGTGAAATTGCTAACATATTATGCTTTCTTACTTTCTGTCGTGATAATAGCAGTGGGTTCAGTAAATATATGGTTTTTAGAGCACAGTTTGATTGTTAGTGATAAGTCTGACCTTAAAAATATATATGGTTTTTAGAGCACGGTTTGATTGTTAGTGATAAGTCTGACCTTAAAAATATATAAGGTTTACACCTTGAATAACACTATACTGGTCTTTCTTTTTTGCCAAACTGTTGTCTTGGTTGTGCCTTATTGTTTGTGTTTATTGTTTATTTAGCACATTCTCGTCATTTTAATTCCATAAATATGTTATGACAATTTACCTATCTCTTTCACAACATATTCCTCATTTAAATTCATGAATAGGTTAAAGTTTGTTGTGTTCATATTAATCTAAGATTATGCTCCTGAAACATCACCTTCCCAACATCAAGTTTATTCTTTTACGAGCTCAATTATACAGTTTCACATCACCCTCTCTGTCTGCTCTCCGGGGTATTGCCAAATCATGAAATCAGTGAAATAAGTATGAAAAAGTATCAGGGGGGTGGAGGCAGAATGTTTTTCTATATTTTATTTTTAAAGGAAACCCAAGTGTTTCTCTTTGAGAGAGGACTGTAAGGATTTTACATAACATAGTTCATTGTTATTTATCCATGCACCTCCTTCAGTATATGTGGAAAATGTGTGCATTTATATTTATTTCACCTTTAACCTCAATTGAACTCCCTGTCCCCTCTCCTTTGGAAGTTTGATGGACAGAGGGGGAAATTGTGAAAGAGAACTAGAAAATAATGTTTGATTTGATTATTCTGGATATACAAATTCTGTTGTCTATTTCCTGTGGAAAAGAAGGGAACTTTGCTAACAGAAAGTTTATTTCCATGAACCCTTCTGCTTGAATAGATTGTTCAAGACACGGTTAATGTTGGTACCGAGACTGCAGCAGCTCTTAAGGCTCAGGTATGAACCTTATGCATAAACAGCGCCCTAGAAGTATAATCCAAGTTTTTTTATTCTAAAATAAAATGAGAACTAAAGGCTGTAATCTCTTCTTTTTTAGACGGAACAAATGAGCAGAGTTGTGAATGAGCTGGATTCTATCCATTTCTCTATAAAGAAAGCATCTAAGTTGGTCAAGGAAATCGGTAGGCAGGTCAATTTCTATATAATCCACACATTTTGTTCACTATAGTTCCTAACTATATGAATTATTCATTGATAAACTAGCTGACATTTTTGTAATAGGTTGCTACTGACAAGTGTATTATGGCATTGCTTTTCCTCATTGTCATTGGAGTAATTGCTATCATTATTGTGAAGGTAAGAGAAGTTTACTTTCTAACTTGAATTTCGGGTTCTATTTGGTGCTGTTAACTAACTGTCAAGTTCAAGATCTCTTAATTTATTGTGTATGAATATGGTTATTATAAATGCCAGGTTCCTTTATGCTATCACCATCTTGGCTGCATTTTACCTTGAAAAACAATGTTCAAGACGTTATCTCTGTATATTCAAGATGTTATCACTACCTTGGTGTTTATTTTTTACTGATAAACCTTATCTTTCAAATTTTCAGCTTGTTCATCCAGGAAACAAGGACATTCGCGACATTCCAGGATTAGCTCCTCCTGTCATGAACAACAGGAGACTGCTTTGGAATCACAGTTGAGGTTTAAAGTGAATATTTTGATGAACTAAGACTAGTGACAATTGCTTTGGGGACACAAGGATTAAAATGAACATTGTGATGAGCTTGTCAAATTGATTTTGTGTCGGGCTCTTTGTTTTGTTGGCGATGATGACAATGGATGCAAGCTGTTGTTCGAATCAATGTTGCCAATAGTTGTGTTGTTAGATAATAGTGGATTGGTTAGTTGACCTAAAGCATGATAGAACATTGATCTAAGCCTGTACCTTTGATTATTTTTCTTGAACTGCACAAATTTTTACTCCACAGATTTTATCAGTTGGGTCATAGGGAAAGCTAAACAAATTAGCCTCTGCGACTGTTTGTTGATTGTATTGTTATCAATATTGTAATATCGGGAGACTTTATATTTTCTATGTATTATAGTCCTTACAAAAATTACTTGATGTAAGAGTAGTAAGTATTATCAATCATAGCATAAATTATTTATTTATGCTTTAGTCTTTGCAAAAATATTTTAGGTTTGACCTTAATTTTTAACCAAGTTTGAGACAGGTTGTAGCTTGTAGACAATCAACGGAATTCTATTTTAGTTTGAGTTTTGAAAGTTAACCTGTGTTAATGTCATCGTGTATAGGGGGTGACTAAAACCCTATGAAAACTTGAAAATACTCTCTAGAAATGCATTTAACGGGGCGCACCCTAACCCTCACCAAGTCTGAAAAGTTATAAATCGGAAATGTATTTTTGGTTTTAGTTGTTTTTAATTATATGTTTGTGTGTTTTAGAAATACACTTCCGGTTTTGGGGGCATATTTGAAATTTCATGGTGGTGTTTAAGAAACACATAGTACATTAAGAAATTCTCTTTTTTATAAGTCTATTTAGTTAAAAAGCTTAGGCCTCAAGCCATAAAAAAAAATTTTTAAACTTGCCGACCTATATAAATAAATTTGAATATTTTATTTTATTATCATTATGATATGTTTTGTACTTTAAATCAAAATACATTAATAAAACTTGGTTATCTTGGAGAGCTTATGAAAATAAGATGAAAATATCTTATGAGCAATGTTATAAGTTATTTTCACAAGTTCTTTTAAATAAATAATCTCAAAAAACTTATGTTAATAGATAAGTTAAAATAAATCAATGCAAATAAACTTTTAGTATCATTGATTTTTTAGTTTGTCAGTCTATTTAAATATTATTTGGATTGGTTATTTATACATGTATAAAATAATAGGCTTTTATGTAGGCTAACAGACTAACTAGGCCTTAGAAAAAGCCAGACTCATACCTAAAAATAAACCTATGACAGATTGTAGGTCATGTTTAGGCTTCAGTTTTTTTGGCAGGCCAAATTTAAGCTTGGTAAAATCTAGTTCGACCCAACCTATTTCCGCCCCTAATCATGTACGACATGGCATCGCTATGCCATCTTTGCAATTGACATCCTATTACGACTACGTTGGATTTGAGAGGTGTGACATGGAGGTTTGATCAAAAGATCAAATTACTCAAATTTCAATAACACATTTTTATGAAACATCAAGTATTAGTTTTTTTACTAAATATATTTTCTCTAAGTACAAAAGTGTGCCTTTATTTTTTTCTTGCGTAAAAAAAATACTAAACGAGTGACTTCCTCGAAGGGACAAGGAGAGTTGCAACAAGGGTAGATGTTTGTATGATTTTTGGGGATTTGGGTGTTACAACAGTGATGCGTATTGACCCAAGATGAATGTCTTGCTTATCCCTTTGTTAGGAGCTCCTTTATATAGTCTTCAAATGACATGTTAAGAGCCTCGTTGAAGAGGCGTCTCTACACATTCTCGTGTTTAAGGCAAGCATAACGATCGCCATCTGTCACAAATGAGTGTATTTAAGCTATCATGACGTATACAATTATTCAACCGACAACCGTTATGTTTTATGCCTAAGATCGAGTTCCAAATCGACTTTATACCATCGGGTCCCGTCCGAGAACACGTCCAAAGTAACTAGTATCCGAGTAAGGTCACTACCTGATTCCCGGCCAAGCAGGGTTGGTACCCGAGTATGGTTTCTACCTAGCTTCCCTTTACTATATAGTCGTTTATATCTTTTTACTTTTGCCTCTGGACGACTTTATAACCCGACTAGGATAAATTTTTCCAAAATGTACATAAGCCCCCCGAATATGAATTATATCGTCAGGATGAAATGCTCGATCAAGGAGAGCGCGAGATATATTTAAGGTTTTACGCCGGGTCATAACCTGACTCCATCCTAGTTTACGTGTCAAGAAATAAAGAGTCACACCCATTGGGTAATTTTTCTCTCATAGCGCAATGATGGCTTTTATTGGGATTTATTTATTTTAGTGACTATTCTTTTCCAACGACACTGTTCATTTGGCCTCTATTTAAACCTTATTCCCCTCTTTTCTATCTCAGCAACATCTGTCTCCAGAGAAGCTTGCATTTTGATCAAGGCGCACATCACTTTTAGGTATTTTCTTCTTCTTTTTTTTCTGCTTTATTTTACTCATTCCCCTTTTTATTCTTAGAGAATGGTAATCTTAAGAGAGTGCGATGATGAGGGAAATGTTGTAAAACCTAAAAATGCCAAAGAGAGAAAAGAGTTGTGGGGCCAATGCATGCGTAAGGTTAAGGGTGTCTAAGGTCAAGAGGAATTTGATCGAATCACAAAACACGTTTATGGTGCCACTTTCGCCTCTTTAAGTGATTATGACTCTAATTCTTCCTCCTCAAGTTCTGCAGAAATCTTGATGGAGAAATCTGCCCCATTTAACCTCGAAGTATTGGGCTATAAAAATAGCTCCATTGATGATGTAGAGATCGCCAAAATCTGGTCTTCGATAGTTATTTCTTCGATCGGGAATGGGGATGATGTTATCTTGGAGTCTTATTCCCCTGGAGAACGGGTATGCATAGTATGCCCAAAGAGTTATAAAGACGAGTTCTTCTATTTCTATGTTAGGGTATTGGAAGATTTCAAGATCTTCTTGCCTTTCTTAGTTTTTGAGGTAGATATACTGAATATCGTGAATATCGTGCCTTCTCAACTTCGCCATAACAGCTAGGGCTTATAAAAGCTTTTGGCACCATTTGTGAGGCACTGAATATTACTCCCACCATAGGTCTGTTCTTTTCTTTCTTTGAGGTGAAAGGGGTTGAAAAATGTTCCTCGATTTAGATTAGTGGTATTCCCCAAGCTTCCTTCAAGCATACACCAAAAATTATAAGGGCTTTAAGCACCAGTTTCTACGAGTCAAGTGTGGACCGAGGTGCCCTCATGTATTATACGCTTTAGATATGCATCCACATTTTCCTGACTATTAGACTAGGGACCCACTGTCGATCTCTGGCTTTAACTATGACAAGTTAAGTGACTCGAAAATCCAAGCTTTGAGCGTACTTGACTCTTTACGAATGATGATGGTGAGAGATTTGTTGCCTTTAACTGCCAAACAGATCCCAAATTTTCTTGGTAATTAGTTTCTCTTCAGCTAATAGTCATATTTGACTTTTGAGGGTACCCATACCATCTCTTTTTGTGTTTTTATTTTTGCAGATAAAATGACGGATATATCTGTCGATGAGTAAAAAAAGTTGATGTTGGAGGCTCGAGCTGCTCGGAAAGGAGTTGGTGAGCCTTCAGTGGCCAAATCTGACCTTGCAGGGCTAGAAACCCGATCATTGAAAAGGAGGAAGATGCCTGGATCCAAAGCTACCTCGAGTATGGATGAGCCTCAAAATTCTGCTCCGTCTATTTAAGAGGAGGTTCAACAGGGTTCCTCGAAGAAGCTCACGACTCTCATGAGGAATATTGTCTGTCGGGCAGACTTAGAGATAACTTCACTGATGAAAGAGACAAGGGAAGGTCATACATCTGGGGAGTTCAAATTCTGGTCTAACAGTTTCAACGGACTCTGATTTCTCTATGACCATCTCAATGCGACAGAGGATGTCAATAAGGTTAAGACTGTAGGCCGACAAAAGATGACTCAGAACCTCAGTTCTTACCTTATGAGGCACACAATTTTGGCTCGTGGTCTGTTTGGATCTGGCGATGAGCATGAGAAAGTTGATTTGAAGCTCAGATATGATATTACTCAGTTAAAAGAGTCTCAGAAGACTCAGTCCAAGAAACTATCTGGTTTGGAAAAGAGCTTGGTCGAGGAGAAGAAGCAGAAGGAAACTCTGGAGTCGAAGAGCAAGGCTTCCCTTTCTCAGCTTACTGAAAGGTTGAAGTTGGAAAAAGCTACCAACAACGAGCTCAAGGAGGCCCTCAAGAAGTCCCAGGTTGATCTTCTTTTTGCCGGGCCAAGGATCAGGTGATGTCCCTTCATCCCAGCTTGGATTTGTCGGAGGTGGATTTTTTTAAAGTGGTGCGGGATGGTCGCCTTGTAGACCTCGAGGAGGTGGAAAAGAACCCCTCCCCTAAGCCGAATCTCGAAAACCCTCTTGGTCACAATAAAAATGGCATCGAAAATGACAACTCGGTCAGTTGATTTTATTTCTCTTGTTCCTATTTTGGTTAATTATCCGCTAGGGAGTGTGGTTTTGTCCCCACTTTTTCTGTTATGCCTGTGACTTTCTGCCTTCTGGGGTTTTGTAACGAACAACTTTTTGCCATTTACGACTTTATGATGGTTTTATTTGCTTTGATCTTTTTGTTTTTAACATCGCAACTTAAAAATAATGTTTAAAATAATCCCAAGTATGTACTCAATCCCATCAAGCATGAAGTTCACAGAGCTTTAAGTATCCGATCACGCAATGCCAGGTATTATTTTAAACCTTTTAAATGGAAGCCCCGTGCGGCTTATAAACTCGGATTGTTTATTGGTAAGCTTTAAATACTTGCGATGTTAGTTGCCCACGTGCTGAATTTACCTGGTCACAAAGTCACTAGGAGTTTGTACTCAGACATATGTATTCTTTTTGGTTTAAGAGCTTCAAGCCTATTTGAGGCTGAGTTCCTTCTGTTTATTCATGATTTCGGGTTGATGAGCCCAGAAGCAGACCATTCTGGATACTTGTTATAAGCATTATCTGGATTTATATCATAACAATTTGACTTTATAATCCCCAAGCCCTTTGTGGCTGGGTTAAGTAGCCATACATTTATCCATAGCTTCGGGGTGAGGAGCCCAAGTGAGACGATCAATTCATTTCTTATGTTTGGGTATTTCCACAATGGGGTTTTCCCGTTTGGTTCAGAGTCTTTTTTCCGTGAAGGAGAGGCTACCTGAATAATTATTCCTGAGGCTTTAAGTGTGCATGGATTCCATTTTGGCCATAGACTTTTGGTAGAGGAATAGCTCGACTCAGTAGTGAAGTTTACTTGGTCTTAGGACCGAGGAGTATAGACTTGGGTCCGATATATTACTTGACTCGTATATGAGGAGTGTCAGTTTCAAGTTACTCGAATCTTTTATGAGGAGTGTAAATTTCAAAGTACTCAACTCTTTTATGAGGAGTGTAAGAATACGACTCTTTAAGAAGATGAGTGTTATATAAGTTCTCGACTCTTTATGAGGAGTGTAGACTATGACTCTTTAAGAAGAGGAGTGTTAAATAGGTACTCGACTCTTTACAAGGAGTGTCAGACTACGACGCCTTTGTTCAGATGCCAATCGAAAGACATTGTTAAGATGCCAATCAAAAGACACCTTGTTCAGATTCCAAATGAAAGATATTTTGTTGACATGCCTTCGAAGTACACCCCATCGAAGGACACTTTGAAGTTCCAGTCGAAGGACCTTTTGGAATGCCAATCGAAGGGCCTTTGTCCATACCAATCGAAGGCCTTGTTGAAATGCCAATAGAAGGATCTTGTTACAAGGATAATCGAAAGGTACTTGTTAAAATGCCAATCGAAAGGCCTTGTCAACAGGCCAACCGAAGGACCTTTGTCCATGCCAATCGAATGGTGCTATGTAGATGCCAATCGAAAGGCATTTTGGAGATGCCAATCGAAAGGCATTTTGTAGATGCCAATCGAAAGAAACTTAAAAACCTCACTCACAAATTTTCCTTTTCTTTAGGCAAAGGTTTGCGACCAACCATGTAGGGGAAGACCTTGGAAAACATGAGAGGACAAATTTTAGGGTACAACACATCCTTTATACATACATTCTAAAGATAAAATGTAGATATCAAGCCCCTGAAACTAACCATGTCCTTAGTTTTCATTTATGTTGTCCATGTGTTGAGAATTTTAGCTCTGACCAGTTAGGTTATATTTTTGGTACCAACATAAATTCGTCCTAACCTTTCAGTTACAGCTTTTGAAATTTATATGGTTGAGTTCCTTGTTAAAATTAGACAGATTTAGTTTTTACAATTCTCAAAATGGTTGAGAAATGAAGGAGTTACAGAATCAAAAATGGAGAAATCATGTTGTTGTTGTTACTGCGCGCGCGAGGAAGAAAAAGACAACATTTTCAAATATTCAGAATTAAGTTTATAATATATTTAATGGTTTGTGTTTTATGAACGGATGAAACAGCCACCTGAGTGGTAAGCGCGCGAGTATTCAAGTCACTTTACCTCAAGGGCGAGGGTTCGAACCAATGTGAATCCCCCTTTTACCTTTTTTGTGATTTATTCTGATTTTGTGATTTCAGAAATCAGGTTTCATATTCATTATTAGTAAGGCACTCCCTAGCAAGTACACACGCGTGGCCTGTTGGTAAGCTTTTGGGGTTGTAACCTCAAAGTCCCGGGTTCAAGCCTTGGCAGGACCAAAACATTATTTTTAATACTTGTTTCTTTCATGTTTTTTTTAACAAACTTCAATATTTTTTTAACCAATCAAAACAACTCATTTTGAGTTTATTTTTTGCACACTCTTTATTTATCTACCCTATTTTATGAATATAAAAAAATCTCACAAAATAAAATATTTTTACTTCATTATTTTCAATTAAATCGAAATAGTACTTTTTAGGCTTTTCCCTCAAAATAACAAAAACATGCTTTTCAACTTAAATTCACCTGTCAAAACTTTTTTACCAAATAAACTCATGGATTCTCCTCTACTTATATTTTCATCTTTCCTTTTTATTTTCCTAGATAAAATTGTATGGGATGTTTCTGCGAATCTAAATAGTTTAGGTTGATTATCCTCATGTTTATCTTATTATTGCTCAAAGCTTGTAATAGATAAATTAGGGTTTATTGATTTCGTCCCTCATTCATAAACTTGTATCCCCATCCCCGAAGCATTGTAATAGCGTAGGATGTTTAATTTCCTCAATTTACTGCTTTCCTTATTACTGCTAGTAATTAGGGTTTGTATGACAAGACTAAAAGCAAACATTAGAAAATCTAAATCTCAAAAGACAAAAATAACTGAAACCAAAACACTTCGCACACATGCACCTCTAGGGTTTCCCCTACTTGTTGCCTTCAAATAAAAACAGTCGCGTCCCTCGAACGTGGGATGCTTTAGCAAAGACCATCAGTTAAAAGATCGTAGTTCCTCGATGACCCTTCGATCATGCATTCGGTAAACGATCTTAGTCCCTTACGAAAATTGCTAAAGCGTCTAATAAGTTGCCTTCTATGACTGTACAATGAATCACGCCTATCCCTCACATCCAATGATAGGGATTCCTACTAACTAATGGTAGGGTATCACTATCTAAAGGAGGAGGAAAAGAATAAAGACTTTCTTTTGAGTAGGTAGATCGCTCGTAATCGCTTGCTTACAAACTAAAACAATTTCCACACTTCGCACTTTCAAAACAACTACTTTCAAAACGCTTTATAAACACTCTTGAGGACTGATACAAGGGTTATTATAAATCAAATTGCCTTACATTGGCATTTTCAAAACATTTTTCCATAAAACAAACACTTCCTTTCAAACAAATATTTTTCAAAACAAACTTTTTGTATACATTCTCCATGATACAAGAATCATTATAAAATTACCGTACTCAGCCATTTTCAAAATATTTGTAAATAAACACAAACACAAAGAATTTTTTCAAAGTGAACTAGCGATTAAGAACCCGTAGATAACTACGAATGAAAAGGGTGCTAACACCTTCCATTTTCACAACCTACCCCCCGAACTCAAGAAAATTCTCAAAGGTCTTTCCTGTTCTTTTCATCTTTCCTTTATTGGATAAAAGAAAAGTCGATGAAGACTCTTGCTATCTGAAACATTTGTGATAAAGCGCAAAACCCAAAATCCAGTTCTCCCACTGTATTACAGCCTTGGTGCAGATCGGTCACACAGAATGACCCAAGGATGTTCCTTTTTGCGTCCCAACCCCTCCTCTTTACTTTTTTCTTTCTCGGTGGCATCTCTAGATCATTTCTCCTAGTTACTTTATTCACCTTTGATGTAGTATTCGACCTTAGTGATGATTTCGTTCATATTGGCTACCAGCTTCTGTGCTAGAGATTTATTGAATTGTCCAACTCAGAGACCATGTTGGAATGCTCTGACAATAACTCTTGGTTAGGGTAAAAAACCTTGATGGTTTCTTCATTGAATCTGGATAGGTACTCCCGCATGAATTCTGCATGTCCCTGCCAGACATTGAATATGGTAGTTGTCGACACCTTCCGGTGTCTGTTTTCCAAGTAGTGTTATGCCAATTTCTTGGTCAAGTCTTGATATCTCACCACAGACAGCCGATGAAAGATCATGTACCACCTTAGAGCCACATCTTTGAAAGTACCTGCCATGAGTTTACACTTTAACGAGTCTGAGGGACCTACTATCATTATTTGATTGTTGACGGTGATAATATGCTATTGGGGGTCGGGTTTTCCATCAAAATATGTGAGCAACGGTGACTTGAAGTTTCAGGGGATTTGGTCATCCCATATTTCTTGTGAGAGAGGTTGGGGTTCAAGAATCTCCTCCTCTTTCTCCTTGTCTGCTTGGATTTGTAGTTGTAGGATTTGCATGTTGTCATCAGTGTTACATTCTGTTGTCGGAGGGCATCCACCATGGCCTGTAGTTGTGCTATGTCTGGAGGATGTCCTTTAGATGGCATTCTTTTGAATGTGATGTGTGTCCTAGGAAAGTTTTACCGATGTCCCACGATGGGCGCCAAATGTTCTTGCGTAAAAACACTAAACGAGTGACTTCCTTGTATGAACAAGGAGAGCCACAACAAGGGTAGATTTCTGTATGATCTTTGAGGATTTTAGTGCTACGGTAATGATGCATATTGACCCAAGATGAATGTCTTGCTTATCCCTCTAGAGGAGGCCTTTCTATAGTCTTCAAATGACCCTTTAAGAGCCTCATTAAAGAGGAGTCTCTACATATTCTCGTGTTTAAGGAAAGCATAACGCATGCCGCCTGCCATAAAATGAGTGTATTTAAGCTATCATAACGTATACAATTATTCAGCCGACAACTGTTACATTTTATTCCTAAGTTCGGGTTCCTTATTGACTTTATACCGCCAGGTCCTGTCTAAGAACACGTTCAAAGGAACTGGTACCCGGGTAAGGTCACTACTCGATTCCCGACCAAGCGAGGTTGGTATCGGGATAAGGTTTCTACCCGACTTCCCTTTACTATATAGTCGTTTATATCTTTTTACTTTTGCCTCTGGCCGACTATATAACCTGTCTAAGATGAATATTTCTGGAATGTACAGTTTTATAAAAATATTATTCTATCAGTTTCAAAATAAGTGTTATATTTGACACTTTTACACAAATTAAAAAAAAAACATGATAAATAAAAGAGAGAAAATATTTTTTTCTCCAAATGGGTAATGCTAACTTGTGCCATAAGGGCTTATGTTAAGAAATCCATAAATAGAATATTCGTATTGGAATAAGTAATAAAAAACTAATTATAACCTTTTGCTAGAGACAAAACACAGTTTCGAATAAAACATTTCTACATTTAGGGAGTAACACGTGCCCCTACGACACAAGTTAACATTATTCTTACCAAATTATTTTTATTGATTGTTGGTGTATTTAAGTTATCATTAATGCAAGTTTTCATTATTGCATTGAAATCTAAAAATGACACTTATTTTAGGATATTATTTTTAAAAATATGATATTTATTTTGGGACAGAGGAGGTAATAAGATTAAAGACTTTTAAAAAAGAACAACTTTGGAGATGAGATTAAATTTTGATTTGGAAAGAAGATAAAATACTAATTATTTCGGTCTGGATACAAGATCTAGAAACAATCATGGACCAACCTAAACATGTGTAGTGATATATTTGTAAGGGCCTCCAAATAGGGTAGCATATGTCTTTTGTTGGGCGCCCACCTCATGAGGCGTTGCCCTTGACATGTCCTTTATGTGGCACGAGGGCTAACCCTAAGTGGAGATGTGGATAATACTGTTTGTCCAGTCCCTAACTGCGTGTGCGGAGTCATGTCATGACTCCTTAGAAAATAGACAACCAACATTTTCCTCTAGTTAAGGGGGAGCGGTTACCACTTCTTGTGGGTTCTCTGAATCCTAGGCTCATACGCCTCTATAAATACCTAAACCTTAGAGTTGAGGAAGACAACTCGTAACACACACGATACACTCCTTAAAAGCTACATAGCTTCTGACCTCACATGAGCTTGCTTTTTCATCACCGTAAACACCAACAAACATGATCTCTCACCGCCTCTGGCAAGCCATAAACATGATCCCTACTCATGTAGGGGATACTCACATGCCTTAGTAAACGATGGTGGTTATGGTTTGTCCACGGCGGCGAGAGGCCATGTTTGGTGATGTTTATGGTGTTTATAGTGGTATGAGAGAGGAAAATCACGTGAAGTGAGAGACTTTGTGTATAAACGTTAAGCTCAGTGTGTAATGATTTGTCCCTCTTTTATTTAAGAAAGAAGTATTTATGGAGGCCCTTAGGAGCAAAATTTTGAAAGCCTAAAGAGTGGTAATCACTCCTCCTTAATTAAGAGAGATTGTTAGCCATCTAATTTTAAAGAAGTCTTGGTATAACTTAGTTTACGCGACTAGTGGAGAGATAATTGTACTATACACGTTGTCTATCTTAAGCGCAAGTTATGAATCCCTCATATCCCTATAAAAGTAACACCTATCTATTATCTTACGAGACAATGACTCATCATTATCTTTATTTAAAACTCTTACAAATAAAAAATATAGTGGAAATAATAGTATTAAATTAATAAAAAAAGTAGTTACCTTTTTTGTTTATATTAATGACAAATTTGATTTTATATATTTATCTTATATACATGATTAGAGAGAGTATTATATTGTAAATATGTAGAATTTAACACATGAACTCAAACTATAGTGTTGTTCTCCAAACCACTTCATCACTATTTTCTCAATGACACATCTTGACTTCAAGTTTAGTATTCTTTATTAGGAGACAACTAAAAAGAAACTAACTCAGTGGGCGGCATCCAGCTATGCTTGAATTAAATCTACCCCTCTTTATTTTCACACCAATTTTCATTAAATCATGTTTTATTACCGAACACTATAGCTTAATTATGGGACCTGGGAAGAGAAACTGGATAGATCAGGAATAGTTTTATTTTCTCCGAACCTAAATCTGAATTCTCAAACAATTTTTGTTTTTGGTCTCAGAAATAGCGAACTAAAATACAAATTTATTCTAAACAAGTTGAGTTGAATTCAGATATTTTCACTCCACTACAATCTATTTAATAAATTTTTTTTATTTAAATTAAATCATATTATAAATAATTTCAATATATATATATATATATATATATATATATATATATATATATATATATATATATATATATATATATATATATCAAATTTTAAATAATTAATATAAATTAAATTATCAAAATATTTATTATATATTTCATATTTTAAATTATCAAAAATATAAAATAAATGAAACAGATTTAATTTGGGAGTGGATAATATTGTTTCCATTTCATATTTTGTAATTAAAAAAAATCCAAACTCAAACTTAAATCTATTGAAAGTGGATTTTTTTCCATGAATTTTATAACGGATTGGAATGGATATCCACGAGTACGGATTTTGTTCACATGGCATATGTCTCAAAATTTCACGTACGAACAACAATTTCTATGTCCTAACTCAAAGGTTTGAAAGGTCTTTATTCTTCTTCTCCTCCGTCTTTGTCTTCCTCTTCACTTACGTTACGTCCTCAACGCGTTCTCAGACTCCTGTCTCTATCTCTTTATCATCCTCAACCACCTCTTTCTCTTCCCATACCCATTCCCACTTTTTCATCTCTCTTCCACCTTCACCCTAAACATTCATCTAACACATACACACAATTCACTTCATATTGATGATCACAAAATGAAGTGTTTCTTCTTCAAAGAGAAATCCAAATCTGCTCCTGAATTGCAGAACCAAGGCAAAAAGAAGAAGAACCCGGCGTCGAATCGCGCAGCAAACTCTACCGGTTCCGTGTCTTCGTCAAAGAGTGTGAAGGATTTGTACAAAGAGAAAGAGCATAGTTTTAGAGTTTTTACTCTTCAAGAACTTAGAGAAGCTACCAATGGTTTTAACAGGATGTTCAAGATTGGAGAAGGGGGTTTTGGAAGTGTTTATAAAGGATCGATTTTGCCTCCCAATGGACAAGGTGATCCAGTTCAAGTTGCCATCAAAAGGCTTAACACGCGTGGATTTCAGGTATGCATATACCTCTCTTCTCTTTTTGCTTATGTGATTGTTTTATCATGCTTGATTTTCTAACTGTTCATTGCTTCAATCCTTTTGCTCCCACACCTTTGATTCAAGGTGCTATTATTGAAATTTGGACTCTTGTGAAGTTGATTATCCAGTTTTGGAAGTGTTTGATTATACTCTATTATTGTTGTCATCTTCTGGTGGAAATTTTTACCCTTTTGAAATTGGACAAATTGCTGTGCAGCTATGTTATGTTATTGTACTGTCCTTAATTTTGTAACCTTCATGTTGATGCCGGTTCAACATTTCTAAATTGGGAACTAAAATATTAACCTAACCAATTCCATGTGATAGATCAACATTTTTAAGGGTTAACAATACTTACTTAATTAACGGTTGCGGTCGCGTAAAGGCTTTGGGATTTCAGTGTGTTGTGATATTGATTGTGGTTGTCACGGTGTGAATTAACCACAATTTGTTCTTTATCATAAAAACGGTGAATAACAGTATCAACACCTTCCAATGCCGTTTTCACGGCAGTGGACCCTTTTTTAAAAACTTTTCAGCATATTGGTTGAAAGATGATATAGAATTATGTCGAATAATTGGCATTGTTATTACTTCTTTGCTGCTGAATTATTATCCAAATACTAATTGACATGCATTCTTACCATTGTTTTGTTTTCTTGTAAAAGGGTCATAAAGAATGGCTTGCAGAAGTTCAGTTTCTCAGCATTGTTAATCACCCAAATTTGGTTAAGCTTTTGGGATATTGCTCTGTAGATGGAGAAAGAGGAATCCAACGGCTGTTGGTGTACGAGTACATGCCAAACAGGAGTTTGGAGAACCATCTTTTCAGTAAAACTTTACCGGTTCTTCCATGGAAAACAAGATTGGAGATCATGCTGGGTGCTGCTCAAGGATTGGCTTATCTACATGAAGGATTGGAGATACAGGTACCTCAAAGAGATGGAATTTGTTTCCGTGACATTTTCAATAACAACTTAACATTCACATGTTTCTCGATCATCATTGTCTCTCTTAGTTGGACCGCTTTTCATAACAATGCAGATTTAAAAAATTTATTGTCGCAATGTTATTAGAATAAGCAAAGTTTTTGTGTATATAATCCAGATGATTGTGATGGTTCTGATTGCAAATTGTGTAAATGGATAACTACTTTGGTTGATAATCTTTTTATTTTCATGCTTTGAAGGTGATCTACCGAGATTTCAAATCTTCAAATGTTCTATTGGACGAGGATTTCGACCCAAAGCTCTCAGATTTTGGTCTTGCAAGGGAAGGGCCACAAGGGGATCAAACTCATGTATCTACTGCGGTAGGTTTATAAATGTTGGACATGTTTTCATCAAATGCTAAACTACTAACATACATCACCTTCATATTCAAAAGTGCTTAAATTGTAGGAACTTATCTATATAGTATCATTATGCACCATTCCCAAATGTAAGTTCATGATTAATGGTCAATTTGAATTGACTTATTTGAGCTTATGTATGAGCGTACTTGTGACTGTTTTTGAGAGAACTTCAGAGAAACAATTTATACCATATTCGTAAGTTGTTTTTAGCTTATTTTTGTAAGTTTTTCATGATATTTATGAAAACAATTCATATCATAACAACTTGACCTTATTTTATTTTGTGATAAAAATAGCTTATACATAAGTACTTATATAGTATAAATGTTTATGCTATAAACACTTAATCATAAGCACTTAATCAAGTTGTTTATTCAAAAACGTACCTTAACCATTTGACTAGTCTTTTGAGCCATGATTTAAGCAAGCTTGCGTTGATTTCCATTCATCTAAAGACAACAAAGTATTATATTTGCTGAGTTTACACAATTACACATGAATTGAATCCATAATCTTGTGTTAACAGGTAGTAGGGACACAAGGATATGCTGCGCCAGAGTATATCGAAACAGGTCATCTCAAAGTCCAGAGTGACATGTGGAGTTTCGGAGTAGTACTCTACGAGATCCTCACAGGAAGAAGATCATTGGAAAGGAACCGTCCCACAGCTGAACAAAAGCTATTAGACTGGGTAAAACAGTATCCTGCTGACAGTAACAGATTCAACATGATAATGGACCCACGTCTTAGGAACCAATATCCAAACGTTGCAGCACGTAAAATAGCGAAGTTGGCCGATAGTTGCTTGAAGAAGAATCCAGAAGACAGACCTTCTATGAGTCAGATAGTGGAAGGGTTGAAAGAAGCATTGCAGTATTCAGAAATTTCAAATACTCCTCATGATAATGCCGAATCTTCTCGGTCAAAATTGGTTCGGAAAGGTCAATAGAAGTTCATTTTTTTAAATTTTTTTTGGGACCAGAGAACTTGTCAGTTAATTATGAGTTAAATTGGAAGCATTCTGGTCAATCTTGGAAGTGAGGGTGGTTTTACTTTTCAGCGGTTTGAGCTTTCTTGTATGTTTGGCCTAGCTCAACAAAATTATGTTGTTAACTTATACTTTGTCAACCATTGGCTTTTAGTTTTTTTGATGTAGAGCTTAATTGTTACCTTATAGAATCATTTAGAAGAATTAAAAAAAAGTCTAAAATGGTGTGATGATTTTGAAGAATATTGTTTTAATTTTGTTCAAGGAGTTTAGTGGCTGTGAATTTCGATGCTGTGTACTTATATGTGATATCTCAGCATAATTATTGGTTATAATTTTTAGACATATTTATAAGCAACAAAAATGTTTTTATTTTTTATTACTGTTATAAGTAAAAATTAATTATTATTAAATTATTTAATATTATAATTTCTAATATGTCCTTTTATTTCATTTTCCAATATTCCATTAAATTTAATAAAAAAGACATTATAATAAATTTAATTAATGTTTTCACCAAAATTTAAAAAGTTAATTACACATTAATATTCTTAATAATGGGTGAAAATCATTTTTGTTGCTTTTAACTGTGTCAGGAGGATATAACAGATTTATGATTAGAAAGTTAGAGGCGTAACCAATGGCGTCATGTTTAAGAGGCATACTGCTTACCAATTTTGACTAGAACTAGAATGATTAAAATATGAGATTATCTATATGGTTGTAGAAAAACTATGGTGCAGTAGAATAACTATAGTGATGTATGATGATGCATGGTGCCAACGTCATCCAGAATTTGGGTAAGAATTATCTCCAGTGAGATTTTCAGTGGACATGGTGCAGTTTAAATTCCACCCTTTAAAAGTTAATACATATTTTTTTATTATATTTTGAACACAATTTTTAATGGCTGTGATCCCACTGGACAATAAAGTCATAGGAGAGGATCCTTACCCCCAGAATTTAGGGTTAATAATGTAAAAAAAACGGCATGCATCATTATTTGGTCACGGATGAGGAACATTGATTGAACCAGTAGCTGGCAGCGGCGTTGGGCACTTTAACGTGACATGATTTTTTTCTTTTTTTACCCTTTCTAAGGCTAATTATATTTTTTTTATAACTATTATTGTTCAATTATATTAGTCATTCATAGTACATGTTTGTTTAATGTGTCTCTGTATTCTGACAGTTTAAAATAAAATATATATTTTTCAGATATATTTATAACCAACAAAAATAATTTTTATGATTATTAAAAAATTCAATCAATACTATACTTTTTTGTCAAACGTTGAAAATTGGTTGATAAGCGGATGAATCACTCTTAAAACTACTAATTATTAGTATCTCTTAAAACAATTGGTATGGGAAAAAGCCAGTAGTTATTTAACCGTTGAAAATAGCGTTACATTATATGGAATCGGAAAATGTTAAACTAGAAAATATTTGGAATCTGAAAATGTTAAAACTATTAAACTAAAAAATATATAAAATATGCAAAATAATTTAGTTGATTGAATGTCTTAAATAATTTATAAATTCGATTGATTGAATGTCGTACCCGTTTCATGGGAGATCACGACTGAAGAAGTTTCACCGAAAGTAATGGGAAGTTGAAAGATGAGTAAGACTTGCAAGAGCCGAGTATGAAAAAGATCAAGACTGTATTGAAAGTGTAATTCTTTGTGTCGAAACAGGTTGTTGTTCGAACACAAGGTGTGTCGAATTAGCTTAGTCGAAGTTGTAGTCGAGTTGTTAGTTGTCGAAGTGTCGAAGCAGATTACTTCCTGTGGTATTTCGATTTAGGTCTAAAATATGTATTTTAGGTTTTTGTGTTTTGGGCTTTGGCTTAGAGAGCAAGCTAACCTAAAAATATAAATAGAGGGAGTAATCCATATTCTTGTAATATACTCATAACAACTTGTATTGACAGAATTTTGTAATTGCAAAGTGAGTAAAAATTTTCCACAATTTATGGGCAGAGAGTTACTCTGCAGAAACCCTGAATCTCTTTTCTTCTTTAATTTTCTTTTCTTTTCATTGTCATTGTATGGTGATAACAATCTTGTTCATCAAGATTGATAGAAATTTATCATAGGTTTTGGTGGCTTTCCAACATCTGATATCAGGAGCTCCGGTTGAGCGATTCAAGGCAAGCAAGAACGATCGCAATAAATCATACAAACATACATTTTTTAGCAAGTCTTCCAATTCTTAAAGTTGATAACTATGAGAATTGGTGCAAGCAGATGAATGTTGTGTTTTATTGTCAAGATCTTTGGGATCTTGTGAAATGTGAATTAGATCTGCTTGAAGAAGACGCTTCAGAAGAAGAACAAGAAGAAGAGGCGGAATACAAAGAATCAAAGAAGAAGAATTATAAAGCTCTCTTTATAATTCATCAATGTTTGAGTCTAGATGATTTCGAAAAGATTAGTGATGCATAATCTGCAAAAGAAGCTTGGGAAGTTTTGAAGAAATCATTTGGAGGCGCTGAGAAGGTAAAAGAGGTGAGGTTACAAACTCACAAAAGAACGTATGAATTGCTTCAGATGGAAGACAGCGAGAGCATATCTGATTTCTTCACTAGAGTTACGAAACTAGTTAATCAAATTAAGGTTTGTGGAGAGACGTTAACAACAAGAGCTGCTATTTCAAAGATCTTGAGATCTTTAACTCTGAAGTTCGACCATGTGGTAGTTGCCATAGAAGAGTCGAAGGACATGTCAACTTTGTCGAAGGAAGAGCTTCAAGGGACGCTTGAATCTCATGAACAAAGAATGGCTGAAAGAGCTGGAGGCGAGTAGAAAAGTGATGTGGGCATTGCAGGCGTTGTCAGCAAGAGACAAGAAAGGCCAAGGAAAGTGGTTCGACAACAAAGATAGAAGAAGCTACAAAAATTTGACTGGTAGAGGAGATCACCAGGAAGGAATTGTGTAGAATCAAAGAAGAATTCCAAATCAAGGCAACCAAAGAGGTGGTGCTGGAGGTAGAGAAAGAAGTGATGGTAGAAAACCTGACAAGAGTCACATTCGGTGTTACAATTTTCAGAAGTATGGTCACTATTCTAGTGATTGTCCAGAAAAGCGAAAGAATCAAGAAAATGATGCAAAGTTCGCAAAGTATGAAGAAGAAGAGATGATGTTGATGGTTACGACAAGAGATGAAGAGAGATTCAAGGACCAATGGTACTTGGATTCAGGATGCTCATAACACATGTTTGGAAGGAAATATTGGTTTGTCAACCTAAAACCCTCAATGAAGAACATGGTAAAATTTGCGAATGACAATACTCTAGCAGCTGAAGCTATTGGAGATGTTCTGATTATGAGGAAAGATGGCAAAAAGTCAGTAATTTCCAACGTACTGTACATACCAGGTATAAAGAGCAACTTTCTCATCATAGGGAAGTTGGTCGAAAAGAATTACAAAATGTTGGTCGAAGACAAGATGATGAGAGTCGTCGATGCAAATGGAAGGTTAATCTTGAAGGATCACATGTCTCAAAATAGAACTCTCAAGATCGAACTAAATGTGATGGAGCATAAATTCCTTTCGACTGCAGTTAGTATAGATGAATGGATATGGAATTATTGACTTGGCCATCTCAACTTCAGAGACATCAGAGATTTGAAGAGAAGAAATATGGTTTCAGGATTACCAGAAATCGATATTCCAAATGAGGTGTGTGAGGAATGCGCGCAGGCGAAGCAGCACAAGAATAACTTCAACAAGGATGCAGGAAGCAAGTCAAAGGTAATCCTCCGAGTCATATACTCTAATGTATGTGGACCAATCCAGATGGATTCAATGGGAGGTAACAAATACTTAGTCACATTCATAGTTGTTTTCAGTCGAAAATTGTGGACTTACCTGATCAAGAAGAAAAGTGAACTGATCGATGTATTTGCCAAGTTTAAGTCTATGGTCGAAAGAAAAAGTGGTCGAAAGCTTAAATTTTTGAGAACTAATGGTGGTGGAGAGTATGTGTCGAAAGACTTCGATAAATTATGTGGATAAAGGGATTTTACATGAGGTGGTGTCACCCTACACTCAACAGCAGAATGGAACCGCAGAAAGTAAGAATCGAACCATCATGAATATGGTGAGAAGTATGTTGAAAGGTGTAATACGGTGGGATAATTGACTTTGGATTTTGTGTTTTATCGTAAATGTTGTGGATAGAAAGAGTCGCCACCGACTTTTCTTTTATCCAATAAAGGAAAGGGTGAAAAAAACAAGAAAGACCTTTAAGAATTTTTCTTGAGTTCGGGGAATAGGTTATGAAAAGAGAGCATGTTAGTACCCTTTTCATACGTAGTTATCTACGGGCTCCTAATCGCTAGCTCACTTTTGAAAATGATTTGTGAATGTGTAAGTTTGAAAATATTTTGAAAATGCCTAAGTCCGGAAAACTTTGTAATGATTCTCATTTCGTTGAGAATGCATACAAAGTGTTTATTTTGAAAATATTTTAGAAGATGCCTAAGTTTGGAAAACTTTGTAATGATTCTCGTATCGTTGAGAATGTATACAAAGTGTTTGTTTTGAAAATATTTTAGAAGAGAAGTTTTTGTGTGAAAAAATGTTTTTGTTTGTGAGCAAGCGATTACGATCTATCTACCTACTCAAAAGTCTTTTGTTCTTTTCCTCCTCCTTGAGATATTTCTATCCTACCATTAGTTAGCAGGAAGCCCTATCGTTGAATGTTTGAGGGACAGACGCGGGTCATCGTACAATCATAAAGGCAACTCACAAGGTGCTTTAGCAATTTGTTATAAGGGGCTAAGATCGTTTACCGAAGGCGACATCAAAGGGTCATCGAGGGACTACGATCTTTTAACCGAGGGTCTTTGCTAAAGCGTCCCACGTTTGAGGGACATGACTGTTTTTATCTGAGACAACAAGCAGGGTCACCCTAGAGGTGCATGGGTGCGAAGTGTTTTGATTCAGTTATTTTTGTCTTGAGATTAGGGTTTTTAAAGTTTGCTTTTAGTTTTGCCATACAAACCCTAATTACTAACAGTAATAAAAAAAGCAGTAAATTGTGGAAATTAAATGTCCTATGCTATTACAATGCTTCGAGGATGGGGATACAAGTTTGTGAATGGGGAAGGAAAGCAATAAACCCTAATTAAACTATTACAATCCATAAACAATTACATAACTATGAAAATAATTATGCGAAAAATAAACAAACGCGTGGAGATGATGAAAAGGGGAAAATGTTTAAAACTCTAAATAATTTCTAAGTATTAAAAAAATATTTTGTTGTTTCTTTGTTTAGAAAGTATTTGAAATGTGAAATAAAAGTTAGACCTAATTCTAATTTAATTCACAACTTAATAAAATAAGGTGTGATTAAATTAATTAATATTTATTATCAAAAAATTAATTAAAACCTAAGGAATTCTAAGTATTTAGAAAATATTTTATATTTTTTGTTTAGAAAGATAATTGAAGTATAAAAAAAACCTAGTCTTAATAAAATAAAATCAAGGTGATTAAAATAAAATTTTATTTGTAAAAAAAAATAAACCAAATTTTTTCATCATTTTATGATTTTTGTTGATTAAAAAGTAAAAATATTTAAAAGAAAAGAAAACAGTTAATTAAAAAAAGGGAAAGAATTTTAATGGGCCTGAGTGTGAACAAGTAGAATATGGGGTGAAAAGAAAGTAAAAATTTCAGGCCCAAGAACAAGTTTTTGTTTGAAGCTGAAAAATAAAAATTAAAAAAAAAAGTAAAAGGGTGAGCATGTTTGAAGAAAAGTTTGGGGGGGGGGGGGTGAGAAACATAAATTATTGGGCTCAAAGAGGGAGCCTCAGGCGCCTGTATGATCTAGTGGGAGTGGTCCTTTGGGATGTACCATAGGCTTGCATTTGGATGCATTGGATATAATTGCATGATGATCTAATGGTGTTGATATGAGGCTCGTGATAGGCGCGCTAGGTTTGCATGTACCTGATTCACAAAAGAAATATTGAAAAAATAAAATGTCAGAGGCAAGGATTGAACCCCTGCCCTGGCACACTAACACCTTACACACACACGCTTGCCACTAGGGTGGTTGATTCATCCAGTTATGAAATAACCATCAATAAATATATTATAAACTCATTTTCAAATATTTGAAAAGCCCACTTCTTCTTCTTCCTCGCGCCAACAATAACAACAAAATTTTAAAACTTTGTAAAAGCTTTATTTCTTAACCAAATTGAAAAATGTAAACATCAAATTTGTTCCAACTTTCACCATGAATTCAACAATACCATTAACTTAAGCTAAAACTCAAAGATTAAAGTGAATTTATGTTGGTACCAAACTGAATCCTAATTTCTCATAAACTTTAAATCCAAAATTCTCATCACACGGTCAACATAAATGAAAACTAAGGACATGGTTAGTTTCAGGGCATTGATATCTATATTTTTGCTTTATAAAATAAATGCAAATGATGCTTGTACAGAGATTTCAAAGTTTAGAAAACTTACCTCTGAAGTGAGAATCAAGTTTGAAGTTAGAGCACTTCTGGAGATGTTAGGATGATCTGGATAGCTTCACTGAACTCCCAGGAAGCTTTTGCAATGCTTACCTTGGATTGAGAGTGCCTCAATTCTTCTGGACAAGTCAAGTTGCAGAGCTCTGTTTTTTAGTTTGGAAGATGATGAAGATGGTGTTATAGTGATGAAACAGGTCTTTGGATGAGTTCTATATGATTTATAGAAACTCTGTAAGTGATTTAGAGTGAAAACGCACGAATGGATTGAGTGTTTGGTGTTTAAGGCCAGAAGTTGCAAAAAATGGAGTTTTATATGTAGCTTCTGATTTTGAGAGGTTTTTTGAGGTTGTGTATTCGTGCTATGGATTACTAATGACCCTTATATTTATAGGTAAAGGGTTTGAGGAGTTGAAGTAACTACGTTTGCAAGATAACAAGTAATGGATTGGTTGCTTAGTTATGAAGCAAACTTGAAGATCATGGTTTCAAGGCCTTGTACCTTGTCTCATAGAGTGGTTAGACACTTTAAACATGTTCCTATGAGTTTTTTTATGTTGAGTGTGATCAGAACAAATAAGTTAGAGGCTCAAGAAGTTGACTTTGTGTATAAAGTGACTTTACAAGAATGGAAGTGTGAACTTTCTTCCCTTAATGGCAAAATGGATTGGATAAAGCTTTAATCACTTGGATCATAACTCAAAAGCTTGTGTAATCTTTTGATTATGGATAGATTTGGAGGTTAGAAGCCTGAAAAATGGGATTATGCAGCACGGCTTGGAGATTGGGTTATGAACTTGTCACAAAAATGACCTATAATGAAACCTTAGATACCTAACTCCATCCCTTCGTTTCTCCTTGCTCAAGCATGATAAAATTGTGTTCTTGGACATTTTGGAAAGCTTTAAACATTGTCTACAACTTCCATATTGTGAGTTTTGGATAAATTAAATTGGAACTTGGTGAAAAATGGCCATGAAGTTGGGACCAAAATCTGATCAAAACTTGTAAAAAAATTTCTAAGTGTTGGATAAAAAACATCATAATTTCATGAGCTTATATCTATTAAGTTGAGCACTTTTTGAGGATCATCCCACATTAACAAACTTGTAGAATTCATAAATCCCTAAAACTTTCATGTTAAAAGTTTTCCTTGAATCAACTTGCATCTTGAGGAAACTTGCTTGTGAAGTTAGGGTTTTTGTTAAGAACAAAAACACTTAGAATTTTTCTAAGTGTTAGAAAATTTTCTAAATTTTACTTTTGTTGAACTTTTTATTTCTTGATGGTCAAGTTTGATAGTTTTGAATATCTTGATGATTCTTGATTTTTAAATTCCAATGTTGACCAAAAAGTCAAAGTTTGACTTTTGAGTGACTGTTGACTTTTCATCAGTTGATTCAAATTTTCAACTATCAATCACTTGCATCTTTGGAAATGTTTTGAGCCATGTAATTAGGTCAAGATGTTTTATTTGAGTCATTGATATCATTCTTCAAGCCAGTAGGCCATGCACTACGTCAAAAGTCAATGATAAGTCATCTTCAGTCAAAACCCTAATTTTGGCAATTTTTCCCCTTTGATGGTTTGAGGGCTTTCCTTGAGGAATCATGGTCAACCCTTGATAAAATTATGAATATCACCTCAAAATATTTATTTTGACAAAAAAATCTTGAAGTTTGACTGTATGTTTGACCACCGTTGACTTTTTAACCAATACAATTGATTTTCAGTCATCTGAGCAATTGACTGAGCAAATTTATGATGCAAGGCTTGAAACTTGACATGAGCATTGTTGGGGACCTATGATGAACCATGAAAGTCATTTGAAACATTATAAGTCCAATTTCCCTTGAGAAAATAAAAACCCTAGTTATAGGCCAATGCTTAGGAGGTGAGCTTGTCTGATCAACTCTTGAGAATCCTTGAGTATTTGAGAATCTTAGAAGAATGTCTTGAAGAAAATGGGAGGGAAAATTTTAGGGTACAACAAAAGGCAAACATTTACCTAAAGAGTTTTGGGGTGAAAATGTGTTGACTACAACATACATTTTAAACAGATGTCCGACAAAGAAGCTAGAAGGAATTACTCCAAAAAAAATGTTGGTCTTGTGTGAAACCAAGCTTGAGTCATCTGAAAGTGTTTGAATATAAATCACATAGAAATGTGCCAGATAATTTGAGAAGAAAACTTGATGACAAGTTCAGTCAGATGATCCTAGTAGAATATCATTTGACACAAGTTGTTCGACCTGGTGAACAAGCAGACTGTGATCAGAAGGGACGTGATCATAAATGAGCTTAAAGAATGGGATTGGACTGAAAATGTCAAGAAAGATTTAGTGGGAATCTTAATTTAAGAACCAAAAACTCAAGTCGAAAGAGAAGATCGACAAGAGGAAGTTAGAGATTAACCAAGTACAAGTGGAACTTAAAGAACAAGACACATTCCCGTAAGGTTACAGGATTGTATGATTACATCAAATGATATGGTCGATAATATAGGTGAGTTGGTACTTTATGCTTCCTATGCAGATATCAAACTAGTTAATACAGTTGAAGCATTAAAGGATTTGAAGTGGGTGAAAGCAATGAATGAAGAAGTGAAGTCCATCAAAGACAACAATACCTGGTCACTTATCGAATTGCCTCGAGGCAAGAGGGAAATCGATGTAAAGTGGGTATACAAGGTGAAGTTGAATCCCAAAGGGGAAGTAACTCGACACAGGGCAAGACTTGTGGCCAAAGGATTTCTACATAAATAAGGAATAAACTTCAATGAGGTTTTTGCACCTGTGGCTAGAATCAAAACAATCAGGTTGGTTGTTCTTCTAGGAGAAATAAATAGTTGGCGCATATGTCAGATGGACGTGAAATATGCATTCCTGAATGGACCCTTAGGTGAAGAAGTTTATGTTACACAACCAGTTAAGTTTGTGAAGCATGGAGAAGAGATAAAGTTGTACAGGATGCATAAAGCAATGTATGGATTGAAACAAGCTCCGAGAGTTTGGAATAAGAAAATTGATAGTTTTCTAAGGGAGAAGGAATTTGTGAAGTGCACAACTGAACATGGAGTATATGTATGAAGAAGCAATAGTGAATTGCTTATACTATGTCTCTATGTAGGTGATTTGTTAATAATAGGTAGCTGCAAAAAAGAGATCAAATACTTCAAAGGTGATCTCAGTAAGGAATTCGAAATTTCGGATCTAGGTGACGTTTCATATTTCCTTGGTATCAAATTATACAAGAGCAGTATAGGTTTGATGATACATCAAAGAAAATATATAGGAGAAATTCTCAAGATATTTGAGATGGAGAAGTGTAACTCGACTTCAGCACTGGCAGAATAAAGGTTGCAACTATCGAAAGATTCAGATGAATATGATGTCAACCCAAACCAATATAGAAGACGTATTGGGTAATTAAGATATCTTTATCACACAAGGCATGACTTAGCATACATTGTAGGTATGGTAAGTATATTCTTACAGAAGCCAAAGGTATCACATCTAGCAGCGACAAAGAGGATATTAAGGTATCTGAAAGAAACTCCCTGCAAATGATAAAGGAAAGGAATGCAAGTTAGTGGGGTACATTGATTAAAGTTGGTATAGTGATGTTGAGGATAAAAAATGCCGCAATAGGACATGTGTTTATGCTAGGTGGTGCACTAGTTACTTGAAGTTCGAAAAAGGAACCAGTAGTGGAATTCTCATCGTGCGAAGCATATTACATAGTGTTGTACCCCAAAATTTTCCCTCTCATTTATCAAGACTTCTCTCACAAGGTTTCTTTGACTCAAGACTGGATTAGGGTTTGGTCAGCTCAAGACATCTCATTTTGCACTGATAACCCAAAATTAGGGTTTGAGTTTGCACAAGGATTGTTGGACTATCAATGCTTCATATGACTTTCAAACATCATTATGGATCCCTAAGATCACTCATGACAAGTTTCAAGCCTTGAACCACATTTTTGATCAGTCAATTGGACAGTTGACCTAAAAATCAACTGTATTGGGGAAAAAGTCAACCATGGCCAATTTACAGTCAAACTTCATAATTTTTGATCCACATAAACATTTTGAACTTACATGTGTTATTTGGTCAAGTTTGGATCTCAATTCCTCAAGAAATTTGGTCAAATCACAAAAAGGGCAAAATGGTCAAAATTAGGGTTTTGACTGAGGAAGGCCAATTTCTGATTTTTTTTAACCTAGCAAATGACCAATTGAGTTCAAGAATTATTTCAAGGATTCAATTACATCATCTTGGCTTAATTACATGGCTCAAAACATTTCAAATTCATTGGATTGACAGATAAGTTTTTCAGTCAACTGATCAAAAGTTAACTGTATACTGAAAAGTCAAACTTTGACTTTTTGGTCAAAATCAAGTGCCAAGGGTCATAATTCATCAAGACATGTCAAAATATGAAACTTGTTCATCAAGAAATCCAAATTTGAAATTTAGGGTTTGAATTTTAAAATTTTCCTAACTTAGAAATTTTCTAAGTATGGAAAATTTTCTTATTTTTTCTCAACTATTAGGCCATTTTTACACCATGATGCATAATGATTCAAGGAAAGTTCCCAACATGAAAGTTGTAGATAACCATTAAATATACAACTTTTTTCACAAACTTTTCCCTAAAGATGCTTGGATCTCAAGATATAAATTTGTGAATACATGGTCATGAACTTGTTAACTTAGTGAAATTTTGCCCTAATTTAGGCAGATTTTGGACCCAACTTCATGGCAATTTTTCACCTAGTTCCAAGAGGTATCTCAAAATTCATTTCAAATATGAATTATAGAGAACATTTCAAGCTTTCCAAAATGTCCAAGAACTCCTCAAGATCATTTTTGAGTAGGGAGAAGTGAAGAGATGAATTTGGCAATTTCTCACTTTTTGTCCAAGCCATTTCATGAAGAACAAAGTTGCAAATAAATCCTATGCTGGCTAATTCATGCTGTACAGGTCCTAAACTTGTTCCACACTCCTTAATTAAATGCTTACTCATTTGAAAAAGCTTTGATCCATGCTTTTGAACCTTTATCCAACTTGTAATTCCATTTATGGCAAAAAGGTTCCATTGCCATTTTGAAAAAGAGCAACTTTTGCAAACTTTACAATTTTGAGCTTTGGACCTGTCCCCTTGGTGCATACAAATCTCACAGGTCTCAAGTAAGCTGTACAAACTAATACAAACCCTAAGGGAGAAAGTACAAGCATGGAAAGTATGGTCACTTCACTTTACTTCAAATTTAAGGAAAGTTGCAAAAAGGCTAGAGCTTGCAGATCTGTTAGAGAGCTCACCTAAGACCATTTCCATACTAATATACAAACAATATACAAAAGAATACGCAATTGGCAAGGACCTGAAACACTCCCAAGCTGAAAAACACCAAAATTCTGTTCAAACCTACAGTTTCTGCACAAGCATACCCATCTTCCATTTGGCTCGTGCATTTTGAGTTTGGATCATTCAAACACCTTACATACTTGATACCTAGTCAATCCAGGCCTTCATCCCTGTTCTGTAATCACTCCTCCACCATCTGCCTTTGTTGACTTCAGAGCTTGCAGTTTGACTTGGCCAAGGAGTTCCAGCTACTTTCAGAGCAAGGCAAGGGTTGGGATACATCCAGGGAAGTTCAAGGAAGCTCAAGCAAGCATCAGACCTCCCTCAAACTCACCCCAGTTCCATTCACGATTCCAACTGAAGGAGGTAAAATTTCAAACTCTATCTCCTTATACAGGCAACCTTAGGCCATGATTTGTGAATAAAAAATGTAGTCCTCATCATAACGAAGTTGTACATACCATTATCTTGCATTGATTTTACTTATGCTGAGAGAATTTAGAACTTGAAATTTCTGGAAATATTAGGTCAAGATTTAGGACTGTTAAAATTCTCTTTGTTATTTGATTAATAGTTCACATAATTTATATGGTTGGAATCGTGTGCTCAAATGCTATAACTTTCATGTTATGCATTTTCATTTTTATGGAAGTATGAGAAAGTTACAGGATGTCTGGCCAAAGCTTGAGGAAGAAGATGAAACAGGGCATAGGGTGCATTTTGTAATATATTTTTATTTCACTTAAGATAATGGAAGTATAGCCACCCTAGTGGCAAAGCAGCGCGATGGTGAGACCCATGTCCTGGGTTCGAACCTGGGCGCGCTACTTTTATATTTTTCACTCTTTTTCTTTTCCATTTCACATTTTTGCAGGTTGGGCTTGGTCTTTTGGGCCAGATTTTTTTTGCTATCATCATAACCACTAATTTTCTACCTTACCCCCTTGCCAACTTTTATATTTATTTTTATTTTTATTTGTTTTATTTTCATTTTTAATATTTTAAATATTTTCTTTAATACATAAAAATCCCAAAAAATGTAAATTTAATCATATTGCATTTTTATTTTATTTTAGTTTATTTTGCACATAAAAATACATTTTATTTTAATAGTATATCATTCATTTTCTTAATAAACTTGTAAACATATTTAAACATATTTATTTCAATTTATTTTTCATTTCATACTTATAAATACTTATTTTTGAATATATTTAATTTTAATATTTATATACAATATTATTTATTATTTTTATACAAGAAAATGCACAAAATAATATAGAAACTTTATTTTCTCTTAAATAATAATTAGGGTTAAACCCCTTTTAGAAAATTAATTCCTTTTTTATATTTTTAGGTTTAGATTAAATTTTCTTTTACATAAAAACAAGACAAAAAAATCTTTTTTTACATGTACATTGCATTGCATTCTAAACATTGTATTGTATTTATTCTAAATTCGTACAAATTCAATTTGGTTTTAATAATTTATTTAGCTTTATATTCTTGTAAAATCCCCATTCAAACTTGTATTCCCCCCTCCCATAAATTGTTGTAATAGCTTAGTAATATTTATATTACGCAATTTATCGCTTTATATGCCATGATTAGTAATTAGGGTTTGTATGACAAGAACAAAACAAAACAAAATAGAACACCCTAAATACAAGAAAAAATCAAAGCATGAAAATGATACACTCGCACACAAGCACCCTTAGGGTTTCTCCCACTTGGTTGCCTAAAATAAAATAGCCATATTACGCACGTGACGTATCTTGGAAAAATAAAACAAATATAAGATCATAGTCCATCGATGACGCTATTCAAAAGTTACCTTACAAAATGATCTTGGTCCCTCAAAAATGCTAAGATACTTTGCAAACATTGCTAATCATGGTTATACAATGACCCGTGCCCGTCCTGTTAACATCCAAAGATAGGGTTGCTTACCAAATCAATGGTAAGACAACAATGTCAAAGGAATAACAAATACATAAGAAAGACATCTGAGTAGGTAGATAGCTTCTAGTTACTTGCTCCATTTCAAACAACAATCCTTGCTATTTTCAAAAACAAACACACACATTTCAAAAACATCTTCCAAACATTGAAAACATTTTCAAAAAAGACAAACGTCTTTGTATACATTCTTACAAACGAGAATCTGAAGATGTGAAAAACACAAGAAGGGGGGTTGAATTGTAAAACTTAAAATCAAAAGTGCAGACAACACGTTATTTTTATCCTGGTTCGTTTGATCTCAAACTACTCCAGTCCACCCGTCAAGGTGATTTCGCCTCTCTCCAACGAGGTCTTAATCCACTATATTCAACTGAATACAACAACTACTTTAACAACTGTTAAAGCCTTCTTGAGTCTAACCATAGACCGGTTTATCTCAAGGAAATTCTCTTACAGATAATTGAACAAAAGTGTGTGTTAATGTTTTCTAACAAAACTATATATCACAACTGTGATATTACACAATATTAAGCTTAGAATGAAACTAGACTGCTAATGCTTTTGAGTAGGCGTGGTTGAAAGCTTTAGAAAATTGTATAAGTGAGATCGATTACGTAGGCGTGTATATGCGTGAAGATGATTAGCCTTTTCTTTTCTCACACTGACTTGTTTATATAGCCTAGGAAGAGATACATTATTGTTCATAAAGCCATTTCAATGCTAATAACGTTCTTTCCTTTTTGAGAAGATCTTGTCTTGGACAAAGCCGTTGGTAATTAATCTGTCTTGAATGCATAGTAACGCTTCAGAGTGTTCTGCTAATGATAATCAGAGTGTTCTTTCCTTTATGCTGACGCTTCTGAGTGCTGATGACTTGGTTAGGATCTTGATCAGAGTCAGAGTATTTTATGCGCATATTCTGTTCATCAGGCTTCAGCGTATAGCACATGTTATTTGATCTTCTGATGCTGACATATCTTCTGATGCTGATGTTGATACTGATATTCTTATGCTGATTCTATCAGAGTTTCTGTAAATACATAACATAATTTTAAGTAGCATATATGTCTTATATAAATCTTACAATTTATTTAATCTTGTATTTTGTTATCATCAAAACTCTAACTGAGGGTTGTAAAATCAAACTATGTTCTAACAATCTCCCCCTTTTTGATGATGACAAAAACCGGTTTTTTTTCAATTAAAATTAAAGAATAAAAGGTATCAGAGATAAACAAATAACGAATAAAAGGTATTAGAGATAAGAAGATAAGGAATAAAAGGTATCAGAGCAACGAAGAGAAAAACCCCCCCTGTGTTGATTACTTCCCTTTAATTCCTGTAAGTTATCAAAAACTCCCCCTGTGTTGATTACTTATCATAGTTCATCAGATTCATCAGATTCTTGTACCTGTAAGCTTTTCAGAAGAAAGAAATTCAAATATATCAGAATGTTAGAATGTTTGAGACTTATGTCTCAGTAATCCGTTATTGAAAAATATCGTTCTTTCTCCCCCTTTTTGTCAGTTATCAAAAAGCACAAATAATCAGATGTAAAAAAAATTATCAGAGTTAAAATGCGTTTATATTAAAAAACAGAAGCAATGATAAGTTCATAGTGTTGTACCCCAAAATTTTCCCTCTCTTTCTTCAGGAAATCATCCTGGATTCTCAGAGTCTCTCTGAAACAAATCCAAGTTCTAAATTATCATTTCTTCCCAAGCAAACCATTTACAAGAGCAAAATGATCACACAAGCTCTAAAGGCAACGCTTTTACCTTGAAAAATTAAATTCTAAACATTTGGAATTTTTCCCTAAAAAATGGGCGTTTAAGAAGAAAATAGCGCTTCAGAACTTCTGGACCAAACTCCAGATAGAAACGGTCAGAAGTTACAAGCTTGGCTCAATGGTCAGAAGTTGCAAGTTTGGCTCAACACAGTCAGAAGCTGGCTCTTCAGCATCTACATCAACTCAGTCAGAAGTTGCAAACGTGATTCAACACGTAAGCCTCAAACAGAGCATGGCTCTTTCAGCAATTACGCAAGTTCAGCCAGAGTTTGCTAAAGGAATGCAAAGGAAGCAAGGAAGCCTGAAGGCTCCTTCAGACCATGTTGAAATCAGAAGATGAAAGGGTCAGAAGAGTGGGCGTTACACTGATACAGAATCTCTAAGTCCAGGATTTCCATAAGCAAATCCAAGGAACGTGTCAGAAAGTCAGGAGAATCTCCAAAATTTGCTAAGACAACAAGAGGCCAAGACCAGAGCATGGTTTACATTGTTTTTGGTAAAGCAGAACTGCTGGTCCAAGTTTTTTCCTATTACCAGAATATTGGTGTTGATAAGTCTCATCACCATTTAATGCTCATTAATGCTCTCAACCACTCCTGAACATTCATCCAAGGGGCCTCTTCACGTGTGGCTTGGTAAACGCCTTTATGCAGGTTTAGGCATGGGTCTACGCGCCACCGTCCACCTAAGAGGTCACTTCTCCCCAATCCATGCCTGCTGTTCCAGCCTAGGCTGAAAGGCTATCTATTATCACAACTTTCCCAAGAACTTTTTCAAAGAACAATTCAACCTCTGTTGGCGCCTTTAATGTTCAAGAATCCACAAGAGCTTCGCCTATAAATAGAGCACCATTGTCCACTGAAAAGGCGCGTCCAAAAAAACCAGAAAAAATGCTAGAAGAGAAACAGAAATTTTTAGCAAGAAAGTACTGTGAAACTCTGCCAAAATATCCAGTGTTTCATAACTTTGAACTTCTTACCTTCAAAACTTCATCAATATCCAGCTTTCTTTGTGACTAAAGAACACCCTTTCAGCCTCTGACCATACATACACCTTCATCTACCCCTTTCAAAAAAGAACCTGTCCAGAACTCCATCAGAGCTAAAAGCTAGCTCTCACTCACACCCTTTTCCAACAGCCAGGTAAGCACCTGCTGACCTTCATCACGCTGCTAAGCATCATCAGCTTTACATGCTCAAAATAAACATAATGTAAACATCTTGTGGCTGCTGTTTGTGTTCTGAGGATTTTCATACCTCAGAACGTTTAGATAGGAAGTGAGTCAGCATAGAACCTGCCTGTGACCTTGTTGGTTCTGTCCCCTGAAACACTTTGATATTTGCTAAAGCTGTTCCAAACATGTTTTCTGTTTTGTGGAAAAATAATAAAATTGCAGATGTTCTGACTAGCACAGGGAGAAGCCAAGTGCTGACTTTGACGTTAGCACATATGAAGCCTGTTTTGCTGTCAATAATATCAGAACTTCTGAGAATTATTATATTTCCAAAAGGATCAAAACTTCTGATATCCCCACTAACAAACTTTTGTCTTGCAGCACATGGGGGTCAGAACTTCTGATCTTCCCACTAACAGGTTTCTGTTTTGCAGGTGCCAGAGTCAGAAGTTCTGACTCATACAGTTTAACCAAAAGGTTGATCATCTGGCAGCGGGCCTGAGTCAGAACTTCTGATGACCTCTCAGCAGCGCGCTGGCTCCCTCTCTCTTTCTCTCTATCTTGTTTTTTGTTATTTTCTTTTCTTATCTATTTTTCTCGTTGAAACACCCCATGTACAAATATGTATCCCCACCCCCTAATTGCTGTAATAGCGTAGGATTTTATATTTCTGCTTTTTATTGCTTTTAAATATAAATGCTAGTAATTAGGATGTGTATGGCAAGATAAAATCAATGAAAATAGAAAATCCTAATTCAAAGATAAACTCTTGTATGCAATAAAATACACTTGCACACAAACACCCCTAGGGTTACATCCACTTGTTGCCTTCAAAAATGGGTCATGCTTGCATGTTGAGTTTCTTTGGTAAAACAATTCAAATGATCATAGTCCCTCGATGACGCTTTCAAAGTTGCCTAAACAAAATGATCATAGTCACTTCAAGCAAAATTGCCAAAGACACTTGACACTATTGCATTCATGGTCCATACGATGACCCGCGCCCGTCCCGTTAACATCCTAACACAAGATTGTCCACCAAATACAATGGTGGAATGATACTATTAAAAGGGTTAAAACATGAGAAAAATATTTGAGTAAATTTAGGGGTAGACAACTCTTAGTTACTTGACCAAACTTGCAAAACACACTTGCCTATTTTTCAAAACACACTCCACAAACACAACTTTCAAAACAACTTTCAAAACTTTGAAACATCTTTTCGAAAAGACACACACCTTTGTAAAACATTCGAGTAAAGAATTGTTACAAGGGTTGCCTAGACAAGGCATCTTTTTCAAAACATTTTCAAACACACACACACCACCATTTCAAGCAATTGAAAATCAAAGGCAAGTGATCTAAAACAAGTAACTAAGAGCCCATGGATAACCATGGATGAAAAGGGTGCTAATACCTTCCCTTTTCATAAACTACCCCCCGAACCCACGAAACATCTCAAAAGGTTTTTCCTGTGCTTTTTAACCTTTCCTTTAGGATAAAATAAAAAGTCGGTGGCGACTCTTGCTAAACCGAACAAGTGCGAATACAAACGCAAAACCCAAGTCAGTTATCCCACCGTATCATAGAACTGGCGACTCTGCTGGGGAGTTTAAAAGTGGGGTTACCTTATGGTTTTAGATCATCTTTACATACTTGCTTTGATTACCTTGATTGCTTTACTTTTTTGGGTCCTTGTTTGGGTTTGTTGTAAATCCTACACCCGGATTTGGGGGCACCTTTTAGGTAAATAGCAATAAACTGTGAGGGAACTGTGCGGGGTATACCGACATGGTTGAAGCAGTAAGCTATGTTAGTGTGACATATTTGTGAGTACCGGTAACCCTTGAGTTCAATCAAGGAGAGTACAGGGCCGCTGAGTGATGTCATAAAGCACTAACGAACTCTAGAATCTTACTTGACCATCTTAGCCTTTTTAGGGGTAGTGAGATGACCGACTTTGGTGCAGTCCGAAGTTGGTAGATACTCGATACTACACTCATTGAGGGTTGTTTTCTTGGAATATTTTGGTCGCCAGTTAAGTGGCTAAACCAAAACAATGAACACAGAAAACAATCCAATGATATTGAGCTCCTTAGAACCCGGTTTCTATTTTAGGACAGGATGAGCCAACTAACTTCAAGAGGGTACTTACCTATAAACCCCATGCAAGCCTAAACCTAAGGACTTGTTTGCTTTGTGTGAATATGATTACCTGTATATACACTTACTTGCTTTTGCATACATGTACATAACATCATGACATCATACCATAGCATTTTCAATAACCATTTCAAGGATCTCGAGGGTTCTTTTGATGCAGGGTTACGTTGAACCAGACGTCTACCAAAGGGCAAGAGGTTTTCTCCTCTAAACAAATGCCATCAAAGATCAAGTGCAACAACTTGAATCAGGGGCTATGACCCACTTGACATGGTGAGCTTGATTCTCGTGGAAAGACATCCACAGGTGCAAAGTTCTCCAATCAAAGATCGAAGTTCAACCTCTAACATTCTCTTGTGTTTACCCCAAGAGATCCTTGAAAACATGCATCTGTAACATCATGCATTGCATCATGACAATTTTTTTTCCTTTTCAGGTTTCCTTACTCTCCTACTGTTTATTTCAGTAGAGATGGCTTTAGAGAGGACTGTCAAGGACATCCAGGACCAAAATGCTCAGCTTCAGGAAATGTTCTTGAACTTGTCCCTGGGGCAAGAAGAAGTGAAAGCTCTCCTCACAAAGGGCTTGGTCCAAGAGAATTCAAACAATGCCAGGAGTGATCAGTTGAGGGAACTGCAGTTTGATTTGGCAACATTGAGGATCCAGGTGATGGGACAACTGGTGGGCCAGATGGCTCTCATCCAGGACTTGTCTCAAAGACAAGAGGAGCTCAGGGTTCTCGTCAAACAACTGCTTCGCGAAAACCAAGTGGGGAAAATGTCTGAGGTTGAAGAACAAGTCACCATTCAACCCCCCTCCAGACAAGAAGACAAGGGGAAGGCTCCTCTGCTTGCTTCAGGGTCACAACCCCATCAACAACCTCGTCAGCGTCAACGGGGTAATCAGCGTAAGCAAAATACGTCGGGAAGACAGTTCACTGAGACTGACATACCGTCATCTCTAATACTGGAGCGCTTGTTGGAGGTCAATCTGACTGCTTTAAGGGATCCTATTCAGAAGCCCAATACCTCCGCTCCTAACTATCATCCCGACGCATTTTGTGTATACCACTCCTATAGCCCGGGACATGACACCGACGACTGTTGGGCCTTGAAGAACAAGATTCAAGATCTGATTGACATTGGAGTGCTGAGGTTCATGCCAGACGACGAGATGAAAATCTTCTGTTAAAGAGTTCTCCACCTGAATTGACAAAGCTCAAACTGAGAGACTTTTGTTTCATTTAGATTTTCAAGTTGTAATCTATTTGTTATTCAAACAATTATCTATTAATGTCAAACTTTGTTTCATTAATGCATTGCATATGTTTGTATTGAATTCATCCATTCGTTTTCACTACTCTTATGCTTTCTTTATGATATTTAACTCTTGATAAAAAGCTGCAAGCCTTTAGAGGGAGGATGACGAAATAATACCATAATCTCATACAGTATGCTTTTGAACAGACCGTGTTGATGATGTACAGGCATTTCTTTCAATTCCCAAACACTGGAGTTATAAGGAAGATAATCCCTAGTCAACCCCTTCGAGCCAAAGAAGTAGGAGTTTTCTGTTCTAAACAAATCAAAACCTTTGATATAAACCTGGGGCAGGGTAGTATCGCAGTTAATTCAAAAAAAAAAGGATGCGCATTGAAGTTGCAAACTCTCAGTTCGTAATACAACGAACGACATAAAAAAGAGAAAATCATTCCTCTGGAATCAAAAGACAGTGATGGTTCCTTATCTCATAGGCAGTCATTATCTCTCAAAAAAAAGAAAAGCCCACTGAGCCAAAACCTGTAAAGGAGGCTTAAGAAAGCTGGGGCATCCCGCTGACTGTAATCTTGAAAACAGGAACAGTCAGGCAAAAGTTAGGGATAACAAATCAAAAGAACGAGGTCATTACAAATCCTCAACAACATGAAAAAATGTTGCAAAATAAAAAGGAGATGATGACTGTCTTCCAAATTCAATTGGTGAACCATCACCCAAAAGGTCGTTTCAAACTCAAATGTAGTTCGACGCACAATTAATTGAGCTTAGGATTGAAGAACATCACGAAGAGCGGGTGGGTACAAATATACTTTGAGCCTTTATCCTTTGTTTCTTAAACCGTGAACCAAGCCATGTTACGACCCTTCAAAAGTCCTAATTGAAGCATGGGTTAGTTCGAAAGCATACTGTTACAAAAGGTATCCTGACTCCTGTAAGGCTTTGCTTTGAGTCTTGTGTTGATTTTGTCTTATAAAAAAGTTTTTGCTAAAAAACGCATTTTTCAAAACTTCGAGACAAACATAAACTTTGCATTGCTTGAATATCATTGTTTGTATGTGGCTATTTGTTTGACAACGGAGAAATTCACACAATGAATATCCGATGAACGAAAGCTATCTCAGTAAACAAAATCAATTCAAAAAGGATGACACTTCCATTGACAAATCTCCTATCAACAAGGGGCATGACATGTCACTATCCAGCACGCCTGGGGCAGTCCAGTCAGGGTTTCAACGGATCTTTCAAAGTTCAGTTAACCTGGGGCAGTCCAGTCAAGATTTCAACAAATCTCTTAAAAGTTCAGTGAACTTGGGGCAAGTCTCCTTCATCATCACTTGGGGCATTCGAATGTCAAAAGTGTTCAACAATTCCTTCATCACCTGTTGGAAGATACAGTTTCAGATACGCTCCAGACACGGTAGCCATTCTGTCACTCATTCAGATCCTAGTTACAGTTTCAGATACACTCCAGACACGGAAGTCATTCTTCCACTCATACAGATCTCAACTCCAAGATACAGTTTCAGATACGCTCCAGACACGGTAGCCATTCTGTCACTCATTCAGATCCTAGTTACAGTTTCAGATACACTCCAGACACGGAAGTCATTCTGCTACTCATACAGATCTCAACTCCAAGATACAGTTTCAGATACGCTCCAGACACGGTAGCCATTCTGTCACTCATTCAGATCCTAGTTACAGTTTCAGATACACTCCAGACACGGAAGTCATTCTGCTACTCATACAGATCTCAACTCCAAGATACAGTTTCAGATACACTCCAGACACGGAAGTCACTCTGCTACTCATACAGATCTCAACTCCAAGATACAGTTTCAGATACGCTCCAGACACGGTAGCCATTCTGTCACTCATTCATATCCTAGTTACAGTTTCAAATACACTCCAGACACGGAAGTCATTCTGCTACTCATACAGATCTCAACTCCAAGATACAGTTTCAGATACGCTCCAGACACGGTAGCCATTATGTCACTCATTCAGATCCTAGTTACAGTTTCAGATACACTCCAGACACGGAAGTCATTCTGCTACTCATACAGATCTCAACCTCAGATGCAGTTTTACACGGACTCATCATCAGGAAACCCTACACCGGTTCCTTCTCAAACTCAGATGCGGTTTTACACAGACTCATCATCAAGAAACCTTACACAGGATCCCAGATCAATGCCCGCAACAATCAAAAGATTCTTGCAATCCCCAGCGGAGTTAAAACTTCCAACTATCAATCCCCAAGCAGAATGAAGACTCTCATTCTCAGTTCCTCGCAGGATATTCAGATATTCCCCAGTGAAGATCTCCTCAAGACAGGAATCCCCAGTAGATTGGCATACAACCCAAGCTCCTGATTCCCCAACAGCGGTCCCAGGACTTCTCATTTTCAACGATCAAAGGATTTTCAATCTCCTGCAGCAGTCAAGGAATTACTTTCCCTGGCAGCAGTCAAGGAATTACTTTCCTCGGCAGTAGTCAAGATTCTTTTATCTCCTGTCATCCAGGATTCATCTATCCTCAGCAAGACAGCTCATCAGCTTACATGCACATTCATCATAAACATTGATATAACATACATTACATCATGCATCATGACATTGCATACAACTAACTCTTTACCTTTTCAGGAAAAACCAGTCGACAGACAAAGATCATCATCTTTTGAGAGTCTTTCTAGAAATAGTTCAGATGTGACCCAGACATGGCAACATTCTGATACTTATTCCAGATTCATCCAGATGCAGTTTTACACGGACTCATCATCAGGAAACCATACACCGGTTCCTTCTCCACTTCTCAAGTTTTGAAAACAGTTTACGGACGCTTCCCAACAACGGATGCTGCTCTATTGCTTATTCAACTTCAAGACTTCTGAAAACAGTTCACGAGTTCTCCAGTAACGGATGTTAACCTATCGCTTGTTCAGATTCTTCAACCTCTGAAAACAGTTTACGGATTCTTCCCAACAACGGATGTTAATCTATCGCTTGTTCAGACTCAACTTTTGAAAACAGTTTACGGACGCTTCCCAACAACGGATGCTGCTCTATTGCTTATTCAACTTCAAGACTTCTGAAAACAGTTTACGGATTCTCCCGTAACGGATGTTAATCTATCGCTTGTTCAGACTTCAACTTCTGAAAACAGTTTACGGATTCTCCAGTAACGGATGTTAATCTATCGCTTGTTCAGACTCGACTTCTGAAAACAGTTTACGGATTCTCCAGTAACGGATGTTAATCTATCGCTTGTTCAGACTCAACTTCTGAAAACAGTTTGCAGATTCTCCAGTAATGGATGTTAATCTATCGCTTGTTCAGACTCCAGACTTCTGAAAACAGTTTACGGATTCTCCAGTAACGGATGTTAATCTATCGCTTGTTCAGACTCAACTTTTGAAAACAGTTTACGGATTCTCTAGTAACGGATGTTAATCTATCGCTTGTTCAGACTCAACTTCTGAAAACAGTTTACGGATTCTCCAGTAACGGATGTTAATCTATCGCTTGTTCAGACTCCAGACTTCTGAAAACAGTTTACGGATTCTCCAGTAACGGATGTTAAGCTATCGCTTGTTCAGACTCAACTTCTGAAAACAGTTTACGGATTCTCCAGTAACGGATGTTAATCTATCGCCTGTTTAGACTTCAACTTCTGAAAACAGTTTACGAATTCTCCAGTAACGGATGTTAATCTATCGCTTGTTCAGACTTCAACTTCTAAAAACAGTTTACGGATTCTCCAGTAACGGATGTTAATCTATCGCTTGTTCAGACTCAACTTCTGAAAACAGTTTACGGATTCTCCAGTAACGGATGTTAATCTATCGCTTGTTCAGACTCCGGACTTCTGAAAACAGTTTACGGATTCTCCAGTAACGGATGTTAATCTATCGCTTGTTCAGACTCAAGACTTCTGAAAACAGTTCACGGGTTCTCCAGTAACGGATGTTAACCTATCGCTTGTTCAGATTCTTCTCAACTTTTGAAAACAGTTTACGGACGCCTCCCAACATGGATGCTGATCTATTGCTTATTCAACTTCAACTCCTGAAAACAGTTTACGGATGCTTCCAGATACGGATGTCAACCTTTTGCTTATTCAGACCCCCAGTTCAGAGATGTCCCAAAGCATGGACACCTTTCTGATATTCATTCCAGATGGCATCTTTAAGCCCATCCCCGATAAGATTTTGTCACTTCTCCAAATGGCATCTTTAAGCCCATCTCCAAATGGCATCTTTAAACCCATTCCTGCATCCATGTCTTGACGAGTGCAAATTTAAGGGGACTCTAGTGTCCAATCTCCTTTTACCTTCGAGCCACGAAAGGCAAATCTGCCAATCTAACTCTTCAGGTTTAAGCAGATTGAACAGGGGCAACTGTTGTACCCCAAAATTTTCCCTCTCTTTCTTCAGGAAATCATCCTGGATTCTCAGAGTCTCTCTGAAACAAATCCAAGTTCTAAATTATCATTTCTTCCCAAGCAAACCATTTACAAGAGCAAAATAATCACACAAGCTCTAAAGGCAACACTTTTACCTTAAAAATTAAATTCTAAACATTTGGAATTTTCCCCTAAAAATGGGTGTTTAAGAAGAAAATAGCGCTTTAGAACTTCTGGACCAAACTCCAGATAGAAACGGTCAGAAGTTACAAGCTTGGCTCAATGGTCAGAAGTTGCAAGTTTGGCTCAACGCAGTCAGAAGCTGGCTCTTCAGCATCTACATCAACTCAGTCAGAAGTTGCAAACGTGATTCAACACGTAAGCCTCAAATAGAGCATGGCTCTTTCAGCAATTACGCAAGTTCAGCCAGAGTTTGCTAAAGGAATGCAAAGGAAGCAAGGAAGCCTGAAGGCTCCTTCAGAACATGTTGAAATCAGAAGATGAAAGGGTCAGAAGAGTGGGCGTTACACTGATACAGAATCTCTAAGTCCAGGATTTCCAGAAGCAAATCCAAGGAACGTGTCAGAAAGTCAGGAGAATCTCCATAATTTGCTAAGACAACAAGAGGCCAAGACCAGAGCATGGTTTACGTTGTTTTTGGTAAAGCAGAACTGCTGGTCCAAGTTTTTTCCTATTACCAGAATATTTGTGTTGATAAGTCTCATCACCATTTAATGCTAATTAATGCTCCCAACCACTCCTGAACATTCATCCAAGGGGTCTCTTCACGTGTGGCTTGGTAAACGCCTTTATGCAGGTTTAGGCATGGGTCTACGCGCCACCGTCCACCTAAGAGGTCACTTCTCCCCAATCCATGCCTGCTGTTCCAGCCTAGGCTGAAAGGCTATCTATTATCACAACTTCCCAGGAACTTTTTCAAAGAACAATTAAACCTCTATTGGCGCCTTTAATGTTCAAGAATCCACAAGAGCTTCGCCTATAAATAGAGCACCATTGTCCACTGAAAAGGCGCGTCCAAAAAAATCAGAAAAATTGCTAGAAGAGAAACAAAAATTTTTAGCAAGAAAGTACTGTGAAACTCTGCCAAAATATCCACTGTTTCATAACTTTGAACTTCTTACCTTCAAAACTTCATCAATATCCAGCTTTCTTTGTGACTAAAGAACACCCTTTCAGCCTCTGACCATACATACACCTTCATCTACCCCTTTCAAAAAAGAACCTGTCCAGAACTCCATCAGAGCTAAAAGCTAGCTCTCACTCACACCCTTTTCCAACAGCCAGGTAAGCACCTGCTGACCTTCATCACACTGCTAAGCATCATCAGCTTTGCATGCTCAAAATAAACATAATGTAAACATCTTGTGGCTGCTGTTTGTGTTCTGAGGATTTTCATACCTCAGAACGTTTAGATAGGAAGTGAGTCAGCATAGAACCTGCCTGTGACCTTGTTGGTTCTGTCCCCTGAAACACTTTGATATTTGCTAAAGCTGTTCCAAACATGTTTTCTGTTTTATGGAAAAATAATAAAATTGCAGATGTTCTGACTAGCACAGGGAGAAGCCAAGTGCTGACTTTGACGTTAGCACATCTGAAGCCTGTTTTGCTGTCAATAATATCAGAACTTCTGAGAATTATTGTATTTCCAACAAGATCAGAACTTCTGATATCCCCACTAATAAACTTTTGTCTTGCAGCGCATGGGGGTCAGAACTTCTGATCTTCCCACTAACAGGTTTCTGTTTTGTAGGTGCCAGAGTCAGAAGTTCTGACTCATACAGTTTAACCAAAAGGTTGATCATCTGGCAGCGGGCCTGAGTCAGAACTTCTGATGACCTCTCAGCAGCGCGCTGGCTCCCTCTCTCTTTCTCTCTATCTTGTTTTTTGTTATTTTCTTTTCTTATCTATTTTTCTCGTTGAAACACCCCATGTACAAATATGTATCCCCACCCCCTAATTGATGTAATAGCGTAGGATTTTATATTTCTGCTTTTTATTGCTTTCAAATATAAATGCTAGTAATTAGGATGTGTATGGCAAGATAAAATCAATGAAAATAGAAAATGCTAATTCAAAGATAAACTCTTGTATGCAATAAAACACACTTGCACACAAACACCCCTAGGGTTACATCCACTTGTTGCCTTCAAAAATGGGCCATGCTTGCATGTTGAGTTTCTTTGGTAAAACAATTCAAATGATCATAGTCCCTCGATGACGCTTTCGAAGTTGCCTAAACAAAATGATCATAGTCCCTTCAAGAAAAATTGCCAAAGACACTTGACACCATTGCATTCATGGTCCATACGATGACCCGCGCCCGTCCCGTTAACATCCTAACACAAGATTGTCCACCAAATACAATGGTGGAACAATACTGTTAAAAGGGTTAAAACATGAGAAAAATCTTTGAGTAAATTTAGGGGTAGACAACTCTTAGTTACTTGATCAAACTTGCAAAACACACTTGCCTATTTTTCAAAACACACTCCACAAACACAACTTTCAAAACAACTTTCAAAACTTTGAAACATCTTTTTGAAAAGACACACACCTTTGTAAAACATTCGAGTAAAGAATTGTTACAAGGGTTGCCTAGACAAGGCATCTTTTTCAAAACATTTTCAAACACACACACACCACCATTTCAAGCAATTGAAAATCAAAGGCAAGTGATCTAAAACAAGTAACTAAGAGCCCATGGATAACCATGGATGAAAAGGGTGCTAATACCTTCCCTTTTCATAATCTACCCCCCGAACCCACGAAACATCTCAAAAGGTTTTTCCTGTGCTTTTTAACCTTTCCTTTAGGATAAAATAAAAAGTCGGTGGCGACTCTTGCTAAACCGAACAAGTGCGAATACAAACGCAAAACCCAAGTCAGTTCTCCCACCGTATCACACATAGCATGTAAAAATATTACAGACAAACATGTAAAGAAAACAAGGAAAACACAAGAAAATTCTGACAGAACTTCAAGATTCTTGATTGGAGTTTGAAGCGTTCTGAATGGTACTTCATATTGTTCAGATGAAACAGTTTTATGGGAACCTGAAGAAGGAATGCTGGAAGAAGCCATGTTCACACGAGGTTTTTGTGAAAAAGATTGAAAGGTTTTCTTGAGAAAGAAGAACACTGAAATCAGAAATATTGAGAGAAAATGAAAGTGAAGGTAAAAAGTGTGAATGGTGTGAAGTGTTTAAATAGATTTCTAAAAAGTTTTTGAAAACGTAAACGTTAAGAGAGAGAAATTAATAATGATTATTAGCATTTAATGATAGCTTATTTTAGGGGATTCAGAAAGATATTTGGAACGGTTACCCATGACATGTGTCTCAATGCATCCAAAAAGCGCATTTGCCTTTTCAGAAACGTGAACGCGTGTTCAGCCTCAGAAAATAGCTGATGACTGGATGACACATGTTTGCTTGAGTGAACAGAACATTTCTATCCTTGAAATGAAGCGCTCAGATCTTCATGGATAGATTCTGATACAATCTGCATTTCTAAAGTTCTGAAAGAAGATTGATCAGTAGTTCACAGAAAATAAACACAATTCTGAAGGTTAATATATAAAATTAAAACAATTTTATTCTGGACAGAGCTTCATGCTGAGATGTTTCAGAATGAAGTTGAACCTATCTTCAGAAAGTGGTTTTGTGAAAATATCAGCCCATTGATGGTCTGTGTTAATAAATTTTAAATTTTAAATTCCTTTCTGAATATAGTCCCTAATAAAATGATGTTTTATTTCTATATGCTTAGACCTATAATGTAAAATTGGATTTTTACTTAAGCAAATAGCAGAAGTATTGTCACAGAGGATAGGAATGTTACTCTCAAATATCTGAAAGTCCTCAAGTTGACTTTTTATCCAGAGCATTTGTGTGCTGCATCCAGCTGCTGCTATGTATTCAGCTTCTGCTGTTGATAGAGCAATTATGGATTGTCTTTTGCTGGACCATGAGATCAGATTTTCACCCAGAAACTGGCAGCTTCCAGAAGTGCTTTTACGTTCTACTCCGTCTCCAGCAAAATCAGCATCACAGTATCCTACTAAGCTGTAATCACTTGATTTTCTATAAAACAAACCCAGATTAGTAGTACCTTTCAGATACTTGAAAATTCGCTTAACTGCTGTTAAGTGAGATTCTCTAGGATCTGATTGGAATCTAGCACAAATGCAAACACTGAATAAAATGTCAGGCCTTGAAGCCGTTAGATAAAGAAGAGAACCAATCATACCTCTGTAGACCTTCTATTATACCTTTTTACTTACCTCTTCTCTTTCCAGAATGCACGTGGGATGCATTGGAATCTTTGATGGCTTACATTCGGAGAGATCAAATTTCTTCAGGAGTTCTCTAACATATTTGCTCTGATGAATGTAAGTTCCTTCTGGGGTTTGATTGATCTGAATGCCCAGAAATAATTTCAGTTCCCCCATTAGGCTCATCTCAAATTCTGCCTGCATACACTTAGCAAATTTTCTGGCGACTGGAGCAAAGGTTTCTGTATAGTCTATCCCCTCTTGCTGACTATAACCTTGTGCTACCAATCATGCTTTTTTTCTGATGACTTCACCTTGTTCATTCAGTTTGTTTATGAACACCCATTTTGTTCCAATGACGTTGAATCCTTTTGGTTTGGGAACTAGATCCCATACGTCATTTCTTGTGAATTGATTCAGCTCTTCTTGCATTGCTAGAATCCAGTCATTGTCCAGAAGTGCTTCATCAATTGATGATGGTTCAATTAGAGAAACAAGTCCCATGAGGGATTCTTCAGAGTTTCTGAAGCTAGATCTTGTTCTGATTGGATCTTCCTTTCTTCCTAAGATTGTTTCTTCTGGGTGATCCAAGCTACTTCTGGATAGTCTTTTCTCAAGTTGATCAACAGAAGGTGTTGGATTTCTTGCAGTGCCTCTTTCTGATGTTGAGGGAGTGTCTCTGTTAAGAGCTTCTGATAACTTGTCTTCAGTACCTGTGAATTCAATTTCCATACCTGCAAATACTTCATTCTGCTTTGACTTTTGAGAGTCAAGCTTATCATCAAAATGAACACTAATTGATTCTTCAACAATCTGAGTTTCTGTATTGTATACTCTGTATCCTCTTGAGCGTTCAGAGTATCCTAACATAATACACTTTTGTGCTTTAGAGTCAAACTTGTTCAAATAATTTTTTGTATTTAAAATAAAACAAGTACATCCAAATGGATGAAAATATGAAATGTCGGGCTTTCTGTTCTTCCATAATTCATATGGAGTCTTTTCCAGAATATGTCTTATGGAGATTCTATTCTGAATGTAGCACACTGTGTTTATTGCCTCTGTCCAGAAGATCTTAGCAACGTTAGTCTCGTTGATCATGGTTCTGGACATTTCTTGCAATGTTCTGTTCTTTCGTTCTACAACTCCATTTTGCTGGGGAGTTCTAGGACAAGAGAAATCATGCAGAATGCCTTTGTCATTAAAGAATGACTCAAAATCTTTGTTTTCAAATTCTCCACCATGATCACTTCTGACTTTGACGATTCTAAGATCCTTTTCATTCTGAACTTGGTTGCAGAAGGTGACAAACACAGAGTGTGACTCGTCCTTGTATCTTAAGAACTTTACCCATGTCCATCTGTTATAGTCATCTACAATTACTAACCCATACTTCTTGCCACTGACTGAAGCAGTTTTAACTGGTCCAAATAAGTCAATGTGCAGAAGTTCTAATGGCTTAGAGGTGGAAACAACGTTTTTAGTTTTGAAAGCTGGTTTTGCAAACTTGCCTTTCTGACATGCTTCACACAGAGCATCTGAATTGAACTTCAGGTTAGGAAGTCCTCTGACCAGATTAAGTTTGTTAATCTGAGATATTCTTCTCATACTAACATGTCCCAATCTTCTGTGCCATATCCATTGCTCGTTGTTAACAGATAGAAGACACTTTACATTCTGACTTTTCAGTTCAAAAAGTTTTATTTTATAAATGTTGTTTCTCCTCTTTCCATTAAATAGGATAGTCCCATCTTTCTGACTAACAGCTTTGCATGGATTTTGATTAAAGATTATATCATAACCGTTATCACTTAATTGACTTATGGATAACAGGTTATGCATTAATCCATCTACTAATAAAACATTACTTATAGAGGGAAGATTTCCATTACCTACTGTTCCAGAGCCAATGATCTTTCCTCTCTGATTTCCTCCAAAACCTACGTGGCCTCCAGGCTTAAGTTCCAGGCTTTGGAACATATGCCTTCTTCCCGTCATGTGTCGTGAGCAGCCAGAGTCCAGGTACCATGATTGGTGTTTCTGCTTTGCTGCTAAAGATATCTGCCACATGTACTATTTTATCCTTAGGTACCCATATTTTCTTGGGTCCTGCTTTGTTAGTTTTACCAAAACTCTGGTTGAATTTTGGTTTGACAGAATAATTACTACTAGTATATTTGATGTCATGTGTGTGCCCATATACAAAGTGTGAATCAAGTGAGGTGCGTTTTATAACTAAATCCATGGCATTCTTTGGTGTAGGTACCTTACCTTGGTATCCTATTCCTTTTCTGCCATTTCTGCTAACTCCATAGATCATTGAAGCCATTTTGCTTCTATCTATGTTTTTAGCTAGAAACTTCTGAAAGCTGTGATCATACTCCTTGATGATCTCATCAGCACTGCTGGGAGTTTCAGGGATTATTTCCTTCTGAGAGTTTTGCAATAGATTTTCTAATTTTGAAATTTTGTCTTTTAACTCAGAATTCTCCAATTTGAGACTCTCAGTCTTATCAGAGTCAGAAGCAAGATTCCTTTTTAGGTTTCTGAATTTGACTCTGATCTATTGATATCTTTCCAGAATTTCATTAAGGCTTTCAGCTAGTTCAACCTTAGTAAAGTTTATAGCAAAGTCAGGAAATACCTCTTCTGTATCTGATTCAGAGTCTGACTCAGAAGCTTCACTGTCTTCTGCTATGTTTGCCATGAGAGCTATGTTTTCTCTTTCATCATCTGATTCTGAGTCAGCTTCAGATGTGTCAGAATCACCCCATGTAGCCATGAGACATTTCTTCTTTTCCTTGCCAAACTTCTTTTTGGGATTTTCCTTCTGAAGCCTTGGGCAATCACTTTTGTAGTGTCCTTGCTCGTTACATTCATAGCAGATGATGTCTTTGTTGTTTGGATTTCTGCTTCCTGAAGAGCCTTCAGATCTTCTGTGTCTAGAGGAGGATTCTGACCTTCTGAATCTGGAGAAGGATTCATTCTGATTCTCTGATCTTCTGGGATTCCTGAACTTCCTTTTCCCATGCTTCCATAATTGGTTCACCCTTCTGGAGAGGAGAGATAGTTCATCTTCTTCCGATGAAGACCCATCAGAGGTTTCTTCTATAGCCTGCAAAACTTTGGAGTCAGATTTTTTGTTAGATTTTAAAGCTAATGGCTTAGCTTTCTTTTGAGGTTCATCTGCTTCTAGCTCTATCTCGTGACTTATGAGGGAGCTGACAAGTTCCTCCAGAGAGATTTTGTTGAGATCCTTGGCTAGCTTAAGCGCTGTGACCATTGGCCTCCACTGTTTTGGCAAGCTTCTGATGATCTTCTTAACATGATCAGCGGTAGAATACCCTTTGTCAAGAACTTTGAGACCAACAACCAGAATTTGAAATCTTGAAAACATAGTCTCTATTGATTCACTTTCTTCCATCTTGAATGCCTCATACTTCTGAATGAGCGCAAGAGCTTTGGTTTCTTTGAATTGAATGTTGCCTTCATGCGTCATTCTCAGAGAGTCAAACATATTCTTTGCAGTGTCTCTGTTTGATATCTTTTCATATTCATAATAAGAGATGGCGCTGAGAAGAATTGTTCTGGCCTTGTGATGATTTCTGAAATCACGCTTTTGCTGATCAGACATTGCTTTCCTATCAATCTTCTGACCACTTCCATCCACTGGGTGCATGTATCCATCAGTCACCATGTCCCACAGATCAGCATCATGGGCCAGAAAGAAGCTTTCAATTCTGTCTTTCCAGTAGTCAAAGTTCTCTCCATCAAAGACTGGAGGTTTGCCACTGAATCTGTCTCTTTCTTCATTGTTGTCATTGCTGATGTTTTGATGTGGTCCTGCCATTGTGTTTTTCTGACGCTGGATCTTGTACTGATACAGTTAAGTGTTATAAGCTCAGAACCAGGCGCTCTGATACCAATTGAAGATGTGAAAAACACAAGAAGGGGGGTTGAATTGTAAAACTTAAAATCAAAAGTGCAGACAACACGTTATTTTTATCCTGGTTCGTTTGATCTCAAACTACTCCAGTCCACCCGTCAAGGTGATTTCGCCTCTCTCCAACGAGGTCTTAATCCACTATATTCAACTGAATACAACAACTACTTTAACAACTGTTAAAGCCTTCTTGAGTCTAACCACAGACCGGTTTATCTCAAGGAAATTCTCTTACAGATAATTGAACAAAAGTGTGTGTTAATGTTTTCTAACAAAACTATATATCACAACTGTGATATTACACAATATTAAGCTTAGAATGAAACTAGACTGCTAATGCTTTTGAGTAGGCGTGGTTGAAAGCTTTAGCAAATTGTATAAGTGAGATCGATTACGTTGGCGTGTATATGCGTGAAGATGATTAGCCTTTTCTTTTCTCACACTGACTTGTTTATATAGCCTAGGAAGAGATACGTTGTTGTTCATAAAGCCATTTCAATGCTAATAACGTTCTTTCCTTTTTGAGAAGATCTTGTCTTGGACAAAGCCGTTGGTAATTAATCTGTCTTGAATGCATAGTAACGCTTCAGAGTGTTCTGCTAATGATAATCAGAGTGTTCTTTCCTTTATGCTGACGCTTCTGAGTGCTGATGACTTGGTTAGGATCTTGATCAGAGTCAGAGTATTTTATGCGCATATTTTGTTCATTAGGCTTCAGCGTATAACACATGTTATTTGATCTTCTGATGCTGACATATCTTCTGATGTTGATGTTGATACTGATATTCTGATGTTGATTCCATCAGAGTTTCTGTAAATACACAACAAAATTTTAAGTAGCATATATGTCTTATATAAATCTTACAATTTATTTAATCTTGTATTTTGTTATCATCAAAACTCTAACTGAGGATTTTAGAATCAAACTATGTTCTAACAGAATCATTACAAAGATTGCCTAAACGAATGACCTCTTTTAAAAAATACTTTCAAAACCACACCAAACACAATTTCAAACAAACAAAAGCAAGTTATCTAAGCAAGTAACTAAGAGCCCATGGAAAACCATGGATGAAAAGGGTGCTAATACCTTCCCTTTTCATAATCTACCCCCCGAACTCAAGAAAACATCTAAAAGGTCTTTCTTGTGCTTTTTCACCTTTCCTTTTGGATAAAAGAAAAGTCGGTGGTGACTCTTGCTAACCGCAACATTTGTGATAAAATGCAAAACCTCAAGTCAGTTCTCCCACCGCATCACAGAACTAGCGACTATGCTGAGGATTTATTCTAAAAGTGGGGTTACCTTAGGGATAGATCACATTTACTTGCTTACATTGTTTGACTTGTTTGCTTTACATTATGGTTCTTTGTTTGGGTTTGAATCCTCCACCCAGATTTGGGGAAACATTATAGGTAAATAGCAATACATTGTGGAAACTGTGCGGGGTATACCGACATGGTCTAAGCAATAGCTATGTTAGTGTGACATATTTGTGGGTACCGGTATCCTTTGAGTCAATCAAAGAGAATACGGGACCGCTGAGTGATGTCATGAAGCACTAATGAACTTCTAGAACCCTTTACTTGACCAACTTGGCCTTTTAGGATGTAGTGAGATAACCGACTTTGGTGCAGTCCGAAGTTGGTAGATACTCGATACTACACTCATTGAGGGTTGGTTTCTTGGGATATTTCGGTCGCCATTAAAGAGGCTTGAGCTGAAACAAGGATCAAGGAAACAATCCAGTGATATTGAGCTCCTTAGAACCCGGTTACTATTGTTAGGACAGGTTGAGCCAACTAAACTTCAAGACGGTACTTACCTATAAAACCCCATGTAAGCCTAAACTAAGAACTTGTTTGATTTTCTTGTATATGAATACTTGTACATAACATCTTGGAAATCATGAACATTATATGCATTCACTAACCATTTCAAGGATTTTGGAGATTCATCTTTGTTCTTGTTTTGTAGGATATGGATTCGCTTCGTAGGAAAACTATCCAAATCAACCTTGTAAGAATTCCTCCACAACTCAAGGAGATAGCTTCAAGGATCCATGAGAACTCTCCATTTACCGAGAGGCATGGTCGTCTACTCAGCTTGGTCACCTCCAACACAGAGGAGGATATGATGAAGGTTCTCTTCCATTTCTTTGACCCTTTGCACCATTGCTTCACATTTCCCGACTATAAGCTTGTGCCTACTTTGGAAGAGTTCTCTCAACTCTTGAGGATTCCTATTATCAATCAACTACCTTTCAACGGTACGGAAAGAGATCCAAAGCCAGAAGAGATTGCTCAAGCCCTGCACTTGCACTCATCTGATGTCACAACTCATTGGGAAACTAGAAGTGGTGTCAAAGGCTTCTTAGAAAATTTTCTGTTTGAGAAGGCCCAAAGCTGTTGGAATTCCCTAGACTTGCAATATTTTGAGGAGATTGTGGCTCTTCTTATCTATGGGATGGTCTTGTTCCCCAATCCTGATCAACTCATAGATGTGAGCGCTGTCAAAATCTTCATGTCACACACTCCAGTGCCTACATTACTAGGGGATATCCTACACTCTTTTCACACTCGTACAATGAGGAAAAGAGGTGTCCTTATGTGTTGCACTCCTCTCCTGGCAAGATGGTTTATTTCTCATCTTCCCCAATCAGTATTAAAGAATGAGCAAGGATTAAGGTGGTCATAAAGGTTAATGATGCTCAAACATTCAAATATTCATTGGTGCTCTCGATCCAAAGAGAATGTTATCATTGTTGACCGTTGTGGGGAATTCACTAATGTCCCTCTACTTGGCATTAGGGGAGGCATCACCTACAACTCGTGCTTGGCTCTAAGACAGTTTGGTTATGCCCGAAGGGATGGCCCACATGATGTGCTGATTCAAGGCTTGGTATTCGACAACGACAACGACGATCAAGGACTTCTCCAGAGATTCATCCGAGCTTGGAGGATGCTAAACAAGGTGGATAGCAAGACTTTGGGACACAAGAATTCCATCCCTCTTGAGCCTTACCTCAAGTGGGTATGAACCCGCGCTCAAAGTCTTATGATGCCTTATCCTTCCATTCTCCCAGTGATTATTGAGCCTGTTAAGGAAGGAGAAGTTCCATACACTATCCTACATCCTGACATGCCCACATCACTCGAAGATCTACAAAGGGATTGGATACAACTCAAGGGAGAGCGAGATACTTTCGAAGCCTAATTCTACGCAAGCGTGAAGAAGGTTTTGGAACTCACTAGGCTACTTCATGAGGAGCAGACTCTAAATACCTACATAGCACCAAAGAGGATGCACAACACTTTTTTATCTTAGAATTTTGTATTATTTTGCCCAAGGGGCATTGATGTACTCAAATTCTATCTTATCAATATAACGTGTGTTTCTTTTTGTTTAAAACAAATTTGAATTTTTAAATCCTTGAAAGCATTGCATGTATACATATCATTCATCATAACATAAACAAGTCTTTTGCAAGAAGTTTCCTCATCTCTCTATTGTTTATTTCAGTAAGATGGATCTCGAATAGACTCTCAAAGATCTTCAGACTCAAAACATGCAATTTCAACAATTACTCACAACTTTGGCCAAAGGGAAAGAGGAGCTGAAGACTCTGTTGGCAAAAGAGAAGAAAAAGAAAGAGAAGAAACCAACCGGTGTGGTAATCATGGGAAAAAGGTTTCAAGGACAGGCTAGAAGAACCTTGGATTTTCCAGCAACATCTGATGAAGGAGAGAGAAAAGGAAAAGAAACAGCAATTCCATCAGACTCTGAAGAGGAGGAGGAAGAGGAAGACTACTCTGAAGAACAGTACGCTCCGGCTGATGATAAGTACAGACACCTGGAAGAGCGTTTGACCACTATGGAAATACAAAGGGTACCAGGTCTAGACTTTGAGGAATTGGGGCTAGTGTCAGGAATTGTGATCCCACCAAAGTTCAAAGTGCCGTTATTTGCAAAATATGATGGGGTGTCATGTCCTAAAATGCACCTCCGATCATTTGTCAGAAAGATTCAACTGCACTCCGCCGACAAAGACTTATGGGTCCATTTTTTCCAAGATAGTTTATCCGGAATGCAACTCGACTAGTTTTAACAACTAGAAAGGACGGACGTTCACAACTGGGAATACCTTGCCACAACTTTCTATAAACAATACCAGTATAATGCAGATTTGGCGCCTACCCGTACTCAACTTTAGAGTATGGCTATGGTTTCAAATGAGGGTTTTAAAGATTACGCGCAGAAATGGAGAGATCTAGCTGGGAGAGTGCAACCCCCTCTGTCTGAAAGGGAGTTGGTGGATATGTTCTTAGGCACTCTACCGAGCCCTTTCTTCAACCATTTGATTGGAAGTTCATCTGTTGGATTCACTGAGTTAATTTTAACCAGAGAGAGGGTGGAAGCTGGTATAAGAAGTGGAAAGATTCAGAAAGATTTGTGTGCCTCTACAACTGTGAAAAAACCTTTCATTGGGAAGAAGGAGGTATCTGCTGTTTATCCATAAAGGAACCAAGGGAGAGCTGAACGCTGACCAATGGTGGGGGGCCATCATGATCCCAAAATCTACATCTGATCAACCCAGAAGTAACCAACCAAGGGTGGAAAGGCCAGTCCGACAATTCACCAGACTTAATATGAATCTAGCCCAGATTTTACCACATCTGCTGAAATATAATCTAGCGACCTTAAAAGAAGCTCCAAAGAACCCCAACATGGCGTCCCCTCATTATCACCCGAATGCCAGATGCGCATACCACTCTGAAAGTCTGGGCCATGACACCAACAACTATTGGGCTTTAAAAAACAAGATCCAAGACCTCATAGATGCAAAAGAGATTGAGTTTGAGGCGCCAGAGAAACCAAATGTCATTTCCGCTCCTATGCCTAGACATGGTCACAACGCCAATGCTATTGAGGAAGATTTGTTTGTTGCTACAGTAGATGAACTCTTGACTCCGCTCTCGATCATTAAGATGAATTTGTTGAAAGATGGTATATTCCCAGATTGTAAGGAAGACTGCCATCATTTCTTATCCTCACCAACCGCTTGCCCTTTGTTGAAGACAAGCATTCAACGCCTAATAGACAATTAAGAAATTCTATTTGAAAATGCTCCTGTTTCACCCATTCCAGTTAAAGACATTTCAATCATAACCATCTCCTACAATCCTTCCAGGGTCCCCAAAAGACCCGTTAGGATTACATCAGTTCCAAAGACTACTCCTCTCATAATTACAATGCCCGGTCCGGTCCCATATGAATCAGATAAAACAATACCGTGGAATTACGGTGGAGAAATATACTACCATGGTGTTAAACAAGACATGTTGACCACAGAAGAAGTGAGCTCCAAAGAAGAAGATTTCGACATTAGCAATATTACCGGAACTAGTAAGATTACCCGTAGTGGTAGAATCTTCTCTCCAGAGATTGCCCCTCCAAAGGAAGTGTTTGGACCCGTGACTGTTACAAAGATTACCTCTATACCGATGATCATACCTACAAGTGTACCTACCGACAAAGACGACACAATCCCTGCTGTTATCCCCACCAATACTTCTACTGCTGAAAATCGAGGAAAAAGCATTCAAGAAGAGCCTGTCCGGACGAAGGCTCAATCATTAGCTATCCCTGAAACATCCAAGAAGGAAATGGAAGAGATCCTGAGGATAATAAAGAGGAGTGACTATGACATGGTTGAACAGTTGGGGCAAACTCCCTCCAAGATCTCCATGCTAGCCTTGTTGCTGTGCTCTGAGGCACATGCGAAAGCTTTGGTGAAGTTTCTGAAAACAGCCTATGTGCCACAAGAGACATCCGCTGACTAATTCCAAGACTGTGTGGCTAGTTTGACAGCTGATAACGGCCTAGGCTTCTCTGATGCTGATTTGACACCCAGAGGGAGAAAGCACAACGAGGCATTACATGTCTCTGTGGAGTGTAGAGGAATAACTCTGGCCCATGTCTTGGTGGACACGGGCTCATCTTTGAATGTCTTACCGAAGAAAGCTCTTGACAGATTGGATTGCAAAGGGCTGACATTGAAACCCACTAACATAATTGTGAGAGCGTTTGATGGCTCGAAGAGGATGGTTCATTGGGAGGTGGACATCCCGATAAAGGTGGGAACTCAGACCTTCAACTCAACCTTCTATGTGATGGACATCCGTCCCTCTTACTCCTGTCTGCTAGGACGGCCCTGGATCCATAATGCTGGTGCTGTCACCTCTACGCTACACGAGATGCTGAAATACCCGGTCCAAGGAAAGATCATAACTGTCCACGGAGAGGAAGAGTACATGATTAGCCATCTAAATTATTTTCGATATGTGGAGTTGGATGGCGAGTTCATTGAAACTCCTTTTCAACATTTCGAGGAGGTCTCTTAAGAAGTGGCGGTAACCAAGGCGGTATCCCCGATTCCCAAGATCACAAGACCTCCGCTTCGGATGTCATCTCTAAAGGACACCAAGGTGGTAGTAGAAGAGGGTGGATGTACCATCTGGGGGCAGCTTCCAGACATTCCGTATAAATCAGACAAGTTTGGCTTGGGGTTTACTTCAACTGCTCAGAAGGTTGTGCGACGTGCCCGTGCTGGAGGGCCACCTTTGAAGATTAGTAACCGGGAGGTCAACACAGTGGAAGATATTGAAGAGGATGGCAGCTTGGAAGGTTGGTTATTTCCTACTTTCAACGGAGGACTTCGCAATTGGGAAGCCAGAGACTTTGTCCCAATAACTTTCATCTCTCAGTAATTTATCTTTTACATTTCTGTTGGACTTGTAATATTCACAAACAATTCGCACTTTAAAAACCTTGTGTCTTACCCGAGGCACAATGGTCCATTTGTAAGGGTTTTTATTTCATCTTCATATGACATTCAATGAATCATGGACGTTTTTCCACATACAAACCTTTTATTGTTTAAAGATGGCTATACCCTTACACACACCCACACTCACAAATGCAGGTACCCCTCCATTCCAGATCCCATGGGTAACGATACTGCTATGGCCTTCAGTGACTCTGAAGATCTAATCTACCAAGCCGAATACGAAGGTGAGGAAGATTGTGAAGTGCCAGGGGAATTGGCCAGACTACTACAACAAGAGGAAAGAGCTATTCAGCCTCATGAGGAACCGTTAGATACAATCAACTTGGGTATCGAGGAAGATAAAAAGGAAATCAAAGTGGGTGCCAATCTAAAGCCGGTTGTCAAGGAGCATCTAATTCAGCTATTGCATGATTATGTTGAGATCTTTGCCTGGTCATACGAAAACATGCCAGGACTTGATACAGACATCGTGGTACATCGTCTACCCACAAGAGAAGACTGTCCACCAGTGAAGCAAAAAGTCCGCCGCATGAGACCTGACATGTCAGAGAAGATCAAAGCGGAAGTCATGAAGCAGTTCAATGTTGGATTCTTGGCCGTCACTTCCTATCCTCAGTGGGTTGCCAACATTGTTCCCGTGCCTAAAAAGGACGGTAAAGTACAAATGTGTGTGGATTATAGAGATTTAAATAGGGCCAACCCTAAATATGATTTTCCACTTCCCCATATCGATATCCTGGTCGACAATACGGCCCAGCACAAAGTATTTTCCTTCATGGACGGATTCTCAGGCTATAACCAAATTAAAATGGCACCTGGGGACATGGAGAAAAATACATTTGTCACACAGTGGGGCACGTTCTGTTACAAAGTGATGCCATTCGGACTGAAGAATGTCGGGGCAACCTATCAACGCGTCATGGTAGCTTTGTTTCATGATATGATACATCATGAGATAGAGGTCTATGTAGATGACATGATAGCCCGATCACAAACTGAAGAGGAGCACCTTGATCACTTGCAAAAGCTGTTTGTGAGATTGAAGGAGTACAAACTAAGGCTGAATCCAAACAAGTGCACATTCGAAGTCCGGTCCAGTCAACTCTTAGGTTTCGTTGTCAGCAGCAAAGGCATCGAGGTTAATCCTGCTAAGGTTAAAGCAATACAAGAAATGCCTGCTCCTCGTACTAAGAAGGAAGTCAGAGGATTCTTGGGACGCCTGAACTATATTGCCCGATTCATTTCTCACCTAACATCTACTTGTGAACCAATCTTCAAACTGTTGAAGAAAGATCAAGTAGTCAGATGGAACGATGAATGTCAAATTGCTTTTGACAAGATCAAAGAGTACTTACAAGAGCCTCGTGTCTTGATGCCACCAGTCGAGGGAAGAACGTTGATCATGTATCTAACCGTTTTAGAAAATTCAATGGGGGTGTGTATTGGGGCAGCATGACGAGTCTGGCCGAAAAGAGCACGCTATTTACTACCTGAGCAAAAAGTTTACCGACTATGAAATCATATATTCACTGCTCGAGAAAACTTGCTGCGCTCTGGTATGGGCTGCTCGCCGGCTAAGACATTATATGTTGACTCATACCACTTTGCTGATATCTAAGATGGATCCGATAAAGTACATCTTCGAAAAGCCTGCTCTGTCTGGAAGGATAGCTAGATGGCAGATGATCCTAACAGAATATGACATACAATACACTACCCTGAAAGCTATAAAGGGCAGTGTTCTACCTGATCATCTTGCTCATCAAGCTGTAGAAGATTATCAATCCATGAAGTTCAAATTCCCGGATGAAGACATCATGACATTAGACAACTGTGAAGAAATTAGACCATATAACGGACCTGAACAAGGATCCCGATGGACCCTATTCTTTGACAGGGCATCCAATGCACTTGGTAATGGTATCGACACTGTGCTCATATCTCCGGAAGGGTGCCATACTCCTTTTACTTCCAGACTTTGCTTCAACTATACGAACAACATGACAGAATATGAAGCATGCATCTTTGTTCTCAAGGCTGCCATAGACTTGGGAATCAAATCTTTAGATGTGTTTGGAGATTCAGCTTTGTTCATCAGTCAGATCAAAGGGGAATGGGACACTAAGCACCCAAATCTTATCCCTTACAAAGAACATGTTTTGACATTGCTACCATATTTTGAGAAGATTACCTTCGAGCATTTCCCGGGAGAAGAAAATCAGCTAGCATATGCTCTAGCCACAATGTCATCTATGTTTAAACTTAATTGGGATAATGAGGCTCCCCAGATCACCATTGAACGAATGGGCGAACTAGCACACTGTCACGAGATTAATACTGAAGAAGTAGTGGACCAGCCTTGGTTTCATGAAGTCAAGAGGTATCTCAAGGCTCAAGAATATCCAGAAGGAGCTTCAATCAATGATAAAAAGTTCTTAAGGAGATTCTCTGCTAAGTTCTTCTTGGGTAATGGCATCCTGAACAAATGCAATAATGACTCAATTCTGATCCGCTGTGTGGGTAAGATTGAGGCTGAAAAGATCATGGCTGAATTACATGAAGGTACATTTGGCACTCACTCTAGTGGGCATACGATGGCAAAGAAAATCCTACGGGCAGGCTATTACTGGTCTACCATGGAAGTAGACTGCTATCAACACTCTCGGACCTGTCATAAATGTCAAATTTATGCTGACAAGGTGCACGTACCTCCGGTTCCTCTGAATTTATTAACAGCTCCTTGGACCTTTGCTATGTGGGGAATTGATATGATCAGATAGATCAAGCCTACAGCCTCCAATGGACACCATTTCATTCTAGTGGCCATTGATTATTTCACAAAGTGGGTCGAAGCAGCTTCCTTCGCATCTGTTACTAAAAATGTTGTTGCCCGCTTCATCAAGCAGAATCTTATTTGCCGGTACGGTATCCCAAAAAGGATCATCACTGATAACAATAGAAACCTTAACAATACTATTGTTGTACCCCAAAATTTTCCCTCCCATATTCTTCAAAGTTTTGACAAGCATCATCTCAATTTGCTCAAGTCTACTCAAGGAGTTGCACAGTCAAACCATCTCCTAAGCCAGTCAAAATTAGGGTTTTGGTTCTTGAAAGGAAGTTGAGGTTTTCAAGGGCTCAATCAAGTCCCATAGGCCCATATACATTGCCAAGCATCTACATGTCAAGTTTCAAGGTTCACAATGCCAGTTTGCACAGTCAAAAGCCCTAGTTGCTCCACAACCAACTGCAGGGGCAAAATGGTCATTTTACAGTCAAAAGTCAGAAATTTTGGTCAACATCTTATTTTGAAGCCACAATCATAATTTGATCAAGTCTTGATCATGATTCCACAAGAATGGCTCAAAAATCATCAGGATGCAAAAGTTTCTATTTTTGGGCAGTTGAAAAGTCAACTGTAACTTGACCAAGGCATAACTTTTTCATGGTTCATCAGAAAAATCCCATCCAATGCTCATTTTGAAGGGGATGACATTTCCTACAACTCATCTTCACATTCCAAGTCCAAGAAATGCTCTCACAAAAAGTTATCAATTTCTACATTATAGGTCAATTTCAAAAGTCAACAAAAAGGCACTTTAAGTCAAAGACCATAACTTGAGATTGGTAAATAAAAATGACATGGGACCAAAGGAATTGGTTAGAGGACTTCAAGAACTTTACAAAATGTCAGAGAACATGTTCATAGGATCAAAATTGAGCAAGATATGCATTGGAGAAGTTGGGAAATTTTTGGGAATTTACAAAAGTCAACTTTGCCTAAAACACATTGTTTTTGCTAATGGGCCTCAAATTCCTTCTTGAAACATTGTCCAAGGCCTATGCACGACCCATTGAGATTAAATTGATTTATTTTATTATTTTTAACTAATTAATTGAATTTTTTATTAATATTAATTCATTTAATTGTAGGAAAATTCAAAAGATATGGTTTTCAAATCTTTTTGTGATGCAAATGAACTCAAGACAAGCTGAAGATCTCGTGTACACATCAAGGGGACAAAATATCCCAATTTGGCAAGGTTTTTCAATAAAAAAGATTGAAAAATATTTGATTGAAAATCAAAAATGCAAAACATAATGCCATGGATCTTTTGCCCAAAGATTTAACCTAATTCATTCCATTACATATACTGAAGCTAAACCTAAATCCATTCACGGGCAAGCTGCTGTCAAAAGCCATAAGCAAATTCCAAAAAATCAAGAACAAAGTCAAAATTGAGTTCAACCTTCCAGGCCAATTCAAAGCCTTTTCTTGATTCCAACACCTTGCTGGGACACTCAGGAACGCATTGCAATCAAAATCAAGTGTTAACACCCAAAGAATCTCAAGAACAGTCGTATGGTTTGCCCATTCTTTTCCATAATCGAAACTCAAGTTTTATGCATCATTAACATGTTATGATCATTGCTTTGCATTGCTAACACCATTCTGAAGCTAATGGTACAGATTAATTTGATTATGGTGCCCTGAAACGAAAACTTCCATTGGAGAATTCTAGGTTTTTCAAGCTTCAAAATTAGGGCTTTACAGCATAAGCAAAATTAGGACTAATAAAGCCTATGGTTGAATTCGTCAAGGCCAGACGAATCAAACCCAACCCTCGCGCCCTATTTATATAGCGTGGATTTCTATTCGCTATTTTTGGCTGTTCCATATTGTGGGGGTTTAAAACCCCCGCTATTTGTTTTGTTTTTTATAGGCAAAAGGAAGAAGATGATTGCGTGTTGATACAGGATTGGCTGGTTTGAGCGAGACGCGCGCTTTTTGTTTGGATAACATGTGAATTAATTTTGCTATATTATAATTACTCATCATTATGTTAACAGATGCAACGCAATGGCCTAGTGGGAGATGATGTGTCTGGTAAGCATTGGGACCTGGGTTCGATTCCCAGGTCCCCCCAAAACTCAATAATATTTTTTCTAATGCGTTCCTATGCAGGCTTCCAAATAGTGAACACCATATACCTCACGCTTCAGCTTGCCAAGTGGCCACAAAGGTGAATCCAAAGGCCAGGGATGGTTGAACACCATGCTCCAAGTCAACATGCACGTGGACCATTACAAAAGTCAACGCAGGCTTGGCTTATTGGGCCTAAAATTTCCAGGCTTAACCTCCATTCTTGGGTCAGCAACCCCCCTGGTTAATTACTTTTCTTTTTTTATTTTCTTTTAACTAATTATTTTTTATTATTTATTTAACTAACATAATTAATATTAATTTTCATAATAAACTCAGAATTAAATATCTATAATATTTTTATTATGTATTAATTTCATTATTAATTTATTTTGTAAATAAAATACTAATAAATTAATTAGTTTAATTAGTTAATTTTAATCTTTTTTCACAATAAATAAAATAGGTTAGAATTAGGGTTTTTTCTTGACTTTTAATTTCTTTTCTTTCTATTTTCATTAAAACATAAAAAAACACAAACAAAAAACATTTTTCTTTAATTAATTAATTAATTAGTAAATTAGGGTTAATATTTAATTAAATGCAAAGGACAATTTTCTTTCTTTTTCTCAAAAAAGGGTCAAAACCCTAAGGACGTCCCAATTCGATTCTTTCACGCTTTACTTTATTTTAATCATATTTATGTAACTGTTTCCAAGGATGTAATAGTTAATTAGGATTTACCGCTTTCTTTACTTTCTCGCATTTATTTCCAAACGGGTTTTTATTTTTGGTGATGTATAGACCTGCGCCTTGTAATAACGTAGCTTTACCTTTCCGCCCTTTATTTTCCGCACTCTTAACTGTTAATATGCATGAAAGACTTGTATGACAAATAAAACCAATCCGTAGCTCACAAATGCATGATCAAAGATAAACATAAACTGAAACAACACACATGTACATGCCACTCCTAGGGTACGCCTCACTGGTTGCCTCGAATGTGGTCGTCAAGTATAGGGTATTTTAGAGGTCGCCCTCCTGTCTAAAGATCCAGTTGCCTCAAAATGGTTGCCTCGGATAAAAAGGATCTAGGACATTAGGGTTACTTCTAAGGTGTCCTACCATTGCTTTGGTGACCACACATGTCCCTCATAATCGAATTGACCCGAATACCTCCAACGACGGTGCTACCTACTTCTCAATAGTGGGATAGTACTGTCTAAAGGACTCTTACACAGCCTAATTCCTTAGAGTAGGTAGATTTCTCCCGGGTACTTGCTCTTTTCAAAACAAACAAAAACAACTTTTCGTACCGACACTTTCAAAAAGTTTTCAAACAAATTTTTCATACACTCTTGAGGACAGATATAAGAGTTACTTAGAAATTTTTCAAACAAACTTTTTCAAAACCCACAAACACAAGAAAAGCAAAACTTTTTGAAAACATAGTGAGCAAGTACCTAAGAGCCCGTGGATAACCACGGATAGAAAGGGTGCTAATACCTTCCCTTTCTATAATCTACCTCCCGAACCGAGAGACATCTCGAAAAGGAATTTTGTTGTGCTTTTGTCCTTTCCTTGTTGGAGAAAATAAAAGACGGTGACGACTCTTGCTTACCGCGACATTTCGCGAACCAGCACTCCAAAATAGTCTGTTCTATTTCCACCGATCACAGAACTGGCGACTCTGCTGGGGACACTGAATAAGTGAGGTGTACCTTAGGATTAGATCATACTTATGTTTTCAATTGCTTGCTTTGATTGCTTTTATATTTGTGGGCATTGCATCGGAGTTTCATAGATCCTAACTCAGATCTGGGGAATACCCTTTAGGTAGCATAAGCTGTGAGGGACTTGTCCGGCGTAGACCGACACGGGTGAAGCAGTGGCTACGTTGGTGTGACACCTTGGTCTGTACCGATATCCCTTGTGTTGCAACGAGGAGAATATGGGTCTTCTAAGGAGTCATTAAGCACCAACCGACCTTAGAACCCTAAATTGACCCAACTTGGCCATAGAACAGTAGCAGTATGCTACACCCATTGAGGCTAAACTCTCGCGATGGTTCTGGCCGCAAGAAAAGATTGCGACGCTGGAGTTATGAACGATTGAGGGTAGTCAGTTATATTGGGATCCTCTAGAACCCGGTTACTTTTGATAGGACAGGTCTTAACCAACGAAACTGAAAGAGGGTAGTACCTGAACTTCATGCTGGCCTAAACTCTAAGGGCTGTCTTGTGTGATTTGTGTGCCTTATCATGTTTGCCTTTGTGAATACTTGTGGTGTGCTTTACCATGACATCATACCATCATAACATTGCATGCATCCTGCATAAGGACTAACCTGCATACATCTTGCATAAGGACTAACCCATTTCAAGGATCTCAAGGGTCTGTGATGCAGGTCATGATGAATCAAAATGTCTAGCAAGGGGCAAAAGGGGATTTATTTTCCTCTAGCCAAGGTTGATAACTTGGGTCAGGGGCTATGACCCACTCGATATGGTGAGCCTTAACTCTTGAAGAAGGACTCTCAACAACAGGAAGCTCCCTCAATCAAGCTACCAGATTCTAACAATTTTCTTGTTTACCCCGCGAGATCCTTGAAAACATTGCATGCATACATACACATTATTGCATAACAGGTACCCTTTTCACAGGTCGCTTACCTTCTTCGCTGTTTATTTCAGTAATCATCATGAATCCTGAATCATCCAATGAACAAGCTATCAAGGCCCTCCAGGCCCAGAATGCCCAGTTCCAGGAGTTGGTTTTGAGCCTAGCCCAGGGTCAACAGGAGTTGAAGACCTTGCTTTTGAAGAAGAAGAAGAAGAGGACTATTTTGTTCAACCCTAGACGCAGATCTGGGAATGGACTACATAATGAGGCTGATCAGACTCCTTCCTCTGTAGGGAAGGACAGTCCCCAAGAGAGATAGGTTCCTAGTCCAGTGGTTTCCGATAACGAGACCGACTATAATGATGAACAATACCCTCCTGCTGAGGACAGGTACAAGCAACTAGAGGATCGTCTGAGTGCTATGGAGATTCAGCACGTGCCTGGACTTTGAAGATCTAGGTCTATCCTCTAGGGTGGTGATCCCACACAAGTTCAAGGCACCTGCCTTTGCAAAGTACGACGGGACTTCCTGTCCTAAGCTGCATCTCAGATCCTATGTAAGGAAGATCCAACCTTACATTGTTGACAAGAATCTATGGATCCATTTCTTCCAGGAAAGTCTTTCAGGGACTCAACTCGAGTGGTTCTATCAGCTGGATGGAGCCAGCATTCGTAACTGGGAGGACTTGGCTACTACATTCTACAAGCAGTATCAGTACAATTCCGACCTCACTCCTACGCGTACCCAACTCCAGGGTATGTCACTAGGGACGAGTGAAGGATTCAAGGAATATGCGCAAAAGTGGAGAGACCTTGCTGGAAGGGTGCAACCACCTCTGACCGACCGTGAGCTCGTTGATATGTTCCTGGGGACCCTGTCTGGTCCGTTCTTCCACCATCTGATTGGTAATTCTTCTGCTGGGTTTACAGATTTGATCCTAACTGGGGAAAGAATTGAAGATGGCATCAAAAGTTGGAAGATCCAAGAAGCTGCACCTTCTGATACTCATAAAAAGCCTTACAATGGGAAAAAAGAGTCCAACGCTGTGCATGGTAAAAAGAGCCGTCATGATCAACATGTAGGGGCAACCCAGATCTCCAATCCTATGCCTGCTCAACAAAGACAGGGGCAGCAACGTAAGGAGGTCGCACCCAAAAGACAGTTCACTAAGATCAACATGACACTGGATCAAGCACTACAGCAAATGTTGAAGGCATGGCTGATAACCTTGAGGGCTCCTCTTCGGAATCCAAACACTTCCGCTCCTAACTATCATCCCAACGAAAGGTGCGCATACCATTCTGATAGCCCGGGGCATACTACGGACAACTGTTGGACTCTGAAGAACAAGGTCCAAGACATGATTGATGCTAAGGAAGTCCAGTTTGAAGCACCAGAGACTCCAAACATAATCACTGCTCCTTTGCCCAATCATTGAAGGCTTTTGTTTATTTGAATTTCCGAGTTGTATTTTTCTTTGCTTATACAAACAATTAATGTCATAGCAAACTTGTTTATTCCATTAATGCATTGCATATGTCTGTTTGAATTAATCTATTCGTATTCATTATATTCAAATTGCTTTCATGTTTCTGTGATGTTCAATTCTCAATTGCAAATTCTAAGCCTCTTGAGGGAGGATGACGAAAACGATACCACGATCCTTACAGTATGCTTTTGAACAGACCCCGCTGATGAGGTACAGGTATTGTTTCAATTCCTAAACACTGGAGTTATAAGGAAGATAATCCCTCGTTAACCCCTTCGAGCCAAAGAAGTAGGAGTTTTTATTTTCGCACAAATTAAAACCCTTAATCATAACCTGGGGCAGGGTAGTTCTCTCAGTTGATCCAAGTGCACAACGAATGGCACCAAAGGAGTTCTTACAAAACAAAAGACAGTGATGGTTCCTATAATCATAAAGACATGCAGTCATTATCTCTCAAAATAAAAGCCCAATAAGTCAAAACCTATGAAGGAGACTTACAAAACTGGGGCATCCCGCTGACTGTAATCACAAAAGAAACAGTTCAGGCAAAAAAAAAAAAAACAGGGATAATCAAAATAAAAAGAAAAGAGGTCCTACAAACCCTCGACAAAAAAGGGAATGACTGCCTATTCAAAATAAACTGTCAATATCCGAACCATCACTGGTATATCAAAGCAAAGACTCAAACAAGGTCTAACGCACGATCAGCTAAGTTTAGGCTTGAAGAACATCACGAAGAATGGGTGGGTACAAATATACTTTGAGCCTTTATCCTTTGTTTCTTAAACCGTGAACCAGACCACATTATAACCCTAAAAAGTCCTAGCTGAAGCATGGGTTAGTTTGAAAGCATATTGTTACCAAAGGTATCCCGACTCCTTAAGGCTTGCGGTAAAATAACGAGTTGACATCACAATTTACAAAAAAAATTCACTTGTTTTTACCAAAAAAATGCATTTTTAAAAACTTCAAGACAGACATGAGCTTTGCATTTTTAATATAACATTGCTTGCATATGACTATTTGTTTGAACAACATAGAAGTTCGCACGACGAATGTCTAAATGAACAAAAGCACCTCCAATCAAGGGGCATGGTATGATCATTGTCCATCATCTGGGGCAGTTAAGTCAAGATTCGGAGAATCTCTCAAAAGGCCAACCAGCTTGGGGCAGATCTCCATCTAAATAAACTTGGGGCATTGGACAGCAACGAACCTTGCACGATCAAGCATCTTCGGGTAGTATGGCAACAAAACACTACTGACAGTGACAACTCCCTGCATTCTGAGAGTGCGAACATAGTCGAAAAAATACTACGCGTAATCAAAGACCCGCTAGGTTGACACACCTAGGCAAAAATAAGGGCTTCCCGGCGAACCAAAAGGGTTCAGGCAAAAATAAGGGATGGAATAAAAAAAATCTGTACACCCGACAAGTCGAAAACCTGAAAAGGCGGCTTGGGCAAAAAAGGGTATCCCGGTGGACTGAAAACCCGAAAGGGTGGTCCAGGCAAAAATTAGGGATCAAAGCGTACGACTATGTCCCGTCATCTCGTCACTTGCCTACCAGAAGAAGATTTGTCAATCGGCAGTCATCAAGCACCTCTACAGATACCTTCTCCCACAGAAGCTGGGGCAATCAGAATTGTCTAAACGGTCTAGCTGCTCGATCCTCCAGGTATAAGGTAGTTCAGCTGAAGAATAGGACCAAGATACCTTCACTCTCTGCAGGGTAAGACAAGGTTCAGCAATACTCTCCCCCGAGCAGAGTTGGTCTCCCATCAGACCCAAAAAGGCACAGTATCCCTATCAAGTCAACAATACTCTCCCCAAGCAGAGTTAGTCTACTGTCAGCCTTAAGGAAGTTGGGTATCCCCAGAAGATCTCAATATTCCCCAGCGGAGTATACAGGTGTTCCTAAGCAAGCATCCCCGACAGTCTTAATATAAGATTGTTCCCCGGTGGAATACAGACATCCAGTGGAGCCACTTCCCCAGTACAGTCCAAAAGTTTCCCCAGGAGAGTTGAATCATCCTCCCTAGTAGATTCTGGAAGCTTATCCCAAGTAGATTTTGGAAGCTTGTCTCCCGCAGAGTACAACGTCTCTCCCCGACCATATTCAAAGGTTATGCCCCACCAGAGCTTATAACTGGGTTATCCTCAGCTAATTGCCACAGAAAGATCGTCCTCAGCGTAGTTCTCCCTATTCCCCAGCGGAGTTCATCAAATTCCCCAACAAAACATATCAACGGAATCCCCAGCGGAGTTATCATCAAACCTCGGCGAAGTATCTCTTCCCACAGAGTATTTCACCGCAGAGTAATCTCTCCAGCAAGTTTATTCCCCAACGGAGTCATCTTCTCCTACCGGTTTATTCTTGCAACCAGCATCCCCAATGTGATACGGTGGGAGAACTGACTTGAGGTTTTGCGTTTGTTTTCGCAAATGTTTCGGTTGAGCAAGAGTCGCCACCGACTTTTTATTTTATCCTAAGAAAAGGTTAAAAAGCACAGCAAAAACCTTTTGAGATGTTTTCTTGGGTTCGGGGAGTAGATTATAGAAAGGGAAGGTATTAGCACCCTTTCTATCCATGGTTATCCATGGGCTCTTAGTTACTTGCTTAGATCACTTGCCTTTTGTTTTCAATTGTTTTAAATGGTGCTTGTGTGTGTGTGGGTTTGAAAATGTTTTGAAAAGAGGCCAAGGTGGTGGCAACCTTTGTAATGATCCATGTGGGGATGTATACAAAGATGTATGTCTTTTGAAAAGGTTTTCATTTGTTTTTTGAAAGTTGTTTTGAAAGTGTAGTGATGTGTGGTTTTTGAAATAGGCAAGTGTTTTAGTTTGCAAGATTGATTCAAGTAACTAAGAGGTTATCTACTCCTAAATTTCTCAAAAGATTATTGCTATGTTTTAACCCTTTTAACAAGTTTGTTCCACCATTGCATTTGGTGGACAATCTTATGTTAGGATGTGAAAGGGACGGGCACGGGTCATCGTTTAGGCCATGATTGCAATGGTGCCAAGTATCTTTGGGCATTTTCTTTAAGGGACTTGATCATTTGTTTTGGCAATATTTTGAAAGTATTATCGAGGGACTATGATCATTTGATTTGTTTGTTTTGCCCAAAGAGACCTAACATACAATATGGCCCAATTTTGAAAGGCAACAAGTGGAATACCCTAGGGGGTGCAAGTGTGATTTGTGTGTCCATTTTCATGCTTATTTGTCTTGAGATTAGGTCATAACTATTTTATCGTTTTTCGCATACAAACCCTAATTCTAACATGGTATAATTAGAAAGCAATAAAGTGCGAAAATAAATTTACTAAGCTATTACAAAACCAAATATGGGAAGGGGGGTACAAATGTTCAAATGGGGATTTTGACAAGGAATTTAAACCTAAAACTATTACATCAATATTGAATATTTACAAGACAAATATTTTGCATAGATTAAATAAAATAAGACAAATATGCAAGAATGCAAAAAGAATTTTTATATGTATGAAAAAGAATTATTTATGTAAAATAAAAAGAAAATAAAAGGGTATTATTTTTTTTGAGTATTTTCATATTTAGGGTAAAACCCTAATTCTATTAAATAAAATGTGTTATTATTTAATTTAATACAAGTATTTATTTATTATGCACAAAAATAAAAATAAAATGAAGTATATTTATAAAAAGTATTTTTTATGTCAAATATTAATAAAAATGAAAAAATATAGGTATTTTTGTATTCTAACCTATATATATATATATATATATATATATATATATATATATATATATATATATATATATATATATATATATATATATATATATATATATATATATATATATATATATATATATATATATATATATATATATATATATATATATATATATATATATATATATATATATATATATATATATATATATATATTATATATATATATATATATATATATATTATATATATATATATATATATATATATAGTATATATATATATATATATATATATATATATATATATATATATATATATATATATATATATATATATATATATATATATATATATATATATATATATATATATATATATATATATATATATATATATATATATATATATATATATATATATATATATATATATATATATATATATATATATATATATATATATATATATATATATATATATATATATATATATATATATATATATAAGGTTCTAAATATATATTATATATGAAAAATAATAATATTTAATAAAATAAAAAAAGTGTTTTTTCTATAAAAATATTTTCAGAAGGTAAAACAAAAATAAAAGTGTATAAAATGTATTTACCCTAAATATATTAATAAATATATGTATATATGTATTATTTTAAATATGTGTTATATATATAAATAATAATAATTTTTAATATTTGTAAAAAAAGTATTTTTTATGTAAAATATTTTCAGAAGGTATAATAAAATAAAAATGAAAATAAAAGTATTTTTACATATTTCTCAATATTTTAATGAAATGTATATATTTATTTATTTAGGTATTAATCAAAAGAAAATCATATAAATACCTAATAAATTAAAAAATGGTGAGAAAAAAGATTTTTATATTTTTAATAACATGAGAAAAAATAAATGAATCAATCAAAAAAAAGAAAAAGTCAGAAATCATTAAAAATAAATGAAATGGGCTCAGGGGGTGCAAAACAAGAAAAGTGGTGTGAATAAGAAAATGGTTCAGGCCCAGCCCAGGAAGACATTTTCTTCAACCTTCAGCCAAAACAATTCAAAAACGCGCGCCCTGTTCTTGATCTTCTAACTCCTGATTCCTGGCTTATTAATAAAAACTCATAACATGAAAAATGTTCAGCATGAAGAGACGAGTCCAACCATATGCAAAACTTGATCTAACTCTCTAAGATGAGGGAGAATTTCTTCTCCCCCAAATCCTAACCTAGATTTTTTGCCATTTTCAGACCTCAAATTCTCACAGTTCAAGCAAAAGAAATGAAAAGTAAAAACATGTACATGTTCAGTGGCATGAGTAGGACATTGTTTATTCACAAACTTAAAGCTAATGATGCCTAATAAGAGAGATACGAATTCAAAAACTTACCTGTTCAGTTGAAGTTCTATCTGGAAATGTAGAAACTTTCAGTGCAAGGTGATGATTGGAAAAGCTTCCTTGAGGTCCAGGGATGCTATTCCAATGTTTACTTTGTCTTGAAAGCTTCTGAATCGAGCTAGAGCACTTCACCTGCAAGTCAGAAATGTGAAAATGGTGGAACCAGTTAGAGGGATTACAGGTCGTGTTTTTGCTCTTGGTTAGCTTGCATAGGTGTTAGGGAATGTATGTGAACTGGTTTGGGCAAGAATGCTTGAAGGGATTGAGAGTTGGAGCTCAATCTGCAGAGGTTACTCTGTTTGGGCAGTTTCAAGGTGATTCTGAGTTTTGGGATGGATTGGAGGTAAAAGGCTCGTGCAATAACTTGGTTATGATCTTTGGAATGTGTTTGATAAGTTTGTCTAAGTGTGTCTAAGCTGATATCCAAGTTGGTACAAGTTATGCCATGTTTCTTCTATGTGAAACAAAGAAATGCCAACTTTTTTCTAGGCTTGTACAGGCCCCTCAAATTGTGCTGCATCTTTTAGTCTTGATCAGTGTGTTATGTCCATGAATCTTGTGTCCAAAGATATGCATTGTACCATTTGATTTGCAAACTTGACATAAAGTTCTACTTTGCAAAAAATGGATAAATCACTTTTTCCAATTAAGGCTTAATTCCTTGTGTAATGACTATATGAACAAAATAAAGCTAAAACACAATGGATTGGCATTTAATTATTGAGTAAGAAAAGGATTAGAGGCCTGTAACTAGCTTGCCCATGCTGATTTGAAAAATTGCAAAGTGTATGAACATGTACATGGCCATGAATCAAAGTGACTTTTGCCCATTTTGCAAAATTCGATTCTCCCTAACCATGAGGTTTTTTGAGAAGTTCTTGGACATTTTGGAAAGCTTGGAATGTGTAATACAATCCATCTTTGAAATGCAAATTGAAATTCCAAGTGGAAGTGTATGGAAAATGGCCTGGAAGTTAGGTAGAAAACCTTGTCAAAAAGGTCAAATTTTCACTAAGTTATGAATGGTTTAGTGCCCTTATTCAAAAAATTGTAACTTGAGATACAAGCCTCATTTTGGAAAACTTTGTGAATCAAAGTTATAGATTATGTAACAAGCCACAACTTTCATGTTTTGACTTTTGTTTGAATCCAAATGAATCTTGGTGAGAAAGTGGGGCAAAGTTGGGAAAAAATTAGGGTTTTCCATAACTTAGAAAAAATTCTAAGTTATGAAAAATTCCATTTCAAACCCTAATTTGCATTTCTTGGTTTCTTGGTGAACAAGTTTCATGATTTGGCATGTTTTGATGAAAAATGGATCTTGACTCTTGATTTTGACCAAAAAGTCAAAGTTTGACTTTTCAGTAAACAGTCAAAATTGATCAATTGACTGGGAAATTCAACTGTCAACCTTGTGTACTTGGGATCTTTTGAGTTTGTTGAGCATGTAAAAATAATTCCATGGGGTCCTTGAGTCCATATGTGAGCTTGGTTTGCCATTGGCTAGGTCAAACAGTCAAAAATTACCCTTGTGCAGTCAAAACCCTAAAAATAACCATTTTGCCCTTTTGGTGATCTGATCAAATTTCTTGTGGAATTGTGATCCAAACTTGATAAAATGGTCCATATGAGTTCATAATGTTGATGTGGGTCAATTTTCATGAGATTTGACTGTCAATTGGCCACAGTTGACTTTTTCCCCAATACAGCTGATTTCTAGGTCAACTGTCCAATTGACTGGGCAAAGTTTGGAATCAAGGCTTGAAACTTGATGTGGATAAACTTGGGAGTCCAACATGAAGCATGAAAGTCATCTTAGGCATTTTAGGTCAAAACATCTTTGTTCAAACACAAACCCTAATTTGAGTCCACAGTGCAAGGAGAAGTCTTGAGCAGAGGAAACCCTAACTGGATCTTGATCTTCAAGGTTTTTGTGATGAGAAAATGTTGAGGAAATGGGAGGGAAAATTTTGGGGTACAACAGTTGCCCCTGTTCAATCTTCTTGAACCTGAAGAGTTAGATTGGCAAGTTTGCCTTTCGTGACTCGAGGGTAAAAGGAGATTGGACACTAGAGTGCCCGGAAATTTGCACTCGCATGTTGAAGTATCAGCAATGTGACGTCGGGAATGGGCTTATAGATGCCATTTGGAGAGATGGTGGATAGGGAGATGGGCTTATAGATGCCATCTGGAGATGTGACGGAACTTTGTCGGGAATGGGCTTATAGATGCCATTTGGAAGTATTGATCGCATAAGAGATTCCTTAGCGAAAACTTGTGTATTTGAGAAAGACAGATGTTTTCCTGGCTTGTTACAGGTGTTTGATCTTTAGTCTCCTTATGTAGATATGCCCTGGCTAGATACAGGTATCGAATCTACAATCGGTTGTTCATAGATGTGCCCTGGCTGGATACAGGAGTCGAATCTGGAAATGGTCGTCAATTGATATGCCCTGGCTGGATACAGGAATCGAATCTTCAAACTCTTCAGACGTGCCCTGGCTAGATACAGGAATCGAGTCCGGAAATGTGGTCAACAGATATGCCCTGGCTGGATACAGGAATCGAATCTGGAAATGTGGTAGTTGATAGATGTGCCCTGGCTGGATACAGGAATCGAATCTTCGAACTCTTCAGACGTGCCCTGGCTAGATACAGGAATCGAGTCCGGAAATGTGGTCAACAGATATGCCCTGGCTGGATATAGGAATCGAATCTGGAAATGTGACGGTTGAAGGTAGTTGTCTTTGGGATTGTCTTTTTCCTGAAAAGGCAAAAACATAAGTTGTATGCAATGTCATGACGTATGATATGCATGATGTCATGATGTTCAACATGAGATAGTGTTGTATGCACTTTATCATGTATGTAAGCAAGATGTATGGAAACGTGAAATGTTTATGAATGTAATTTTGTCTTAGGAAAATAAATCCTTGACGAACGGCCGGGGAGTGGCTCTGTGGCAGAGATACTTTGCTGAAGTTTGATGAGAGGCTTGCTGAAGACTTCAATGGTGGATTCCGCTGGGGATAATAATGATAAACTCCGCTGGGGATAACCAAAGATAGCCTCCGCTGGGGAATGAAAGAACTTTGCCGAGGGCGAACTTCCGTGGCAATTAGCTGAGGATAACCCAGTTATAAGCCTTTGTGAGGAATAACTCTGAATAAAGCTCGGGAGAGACGTCCGTATCCCGTAGGGAACAAGCTTCCAGAATCTACCGGGGATGAGCTTTAAGACCTGCCGGGGAATGTTGTGCCTTTTCAGGATCGACGGGGAATCAACTCCGCTTGGGGAAAGTATTGCTGAATTTTGTCTTACTCTGCGGGGCGTTGAGATGATTTGGTCACATTCTTCGGTCGAATCTACCTGGGTACCTTGGCGGACAAAGCAAACAGACTGCATCAGACAACTTCATATTGCCCCTGTCTCTGATGTCACCGGTAATTAATCTTTTGTTTTATATGCAAATATTTATGAATCAGCAATTTAATGTCAAATGCATATATCAAAAATGAACATTGGACGTTCTTCGCAAAACAAAACAGAAAAAAGAAAAACAATGGCAATTTGTATGGACAAGTGAATTTGTATTGATTTGAACTTTGCCTGTGAATAGGCGTTTTCGTACAAGAGGCTGACATCCTAGTAAGAGGATGCCGCCAAATAACATAGAGTTTACAATTTTGAAAAGAAAACAAAACAGCTATGTGAACAATCCCACTGGGTTCCAACTCTGCTATCGCCTTTATGTCTTCAGGCGTCTCATCACTTTGCTGCTTGGTCGAAGATGAAGCTGATTGGTCGATGCCGAAATCTGAGCCAGATAGTTGATACCGAATTCCGGATGCGAAGTGATCCAATGAGACATAGTGTTACGCTTTATCCCTAACTTTTTCCTGGACCGCCCTTTCGGGTTTTCAGTCCACCGGGATACCCATTTTTGCCCAAGCCGCCTTTTCAGGTTTTCGACTTGCCGGGTGTACAGATTTTTATTCATTTCATCCCTTATTTTTGCCCGAACCCTTTTGGTTCGCAGGGAAGCCCTTATTTTTGCCTAGGTATGTCAACCTAGCGGGTCTTTTATTTATGCGTAGTATCTTTTCACTATGTCTGCATTAGCGGGGTGAGGAAGGTCGTCACCATCCATGGTGGTTAGGATCATGGCTCCTCCTGAGAACACATGTTTAACCACAAATGACCCTTCGTACGTAGGGGTCCATTTGCCCCGGGGATCACTTTGAGGAAGGATGATGCGTTTGATTACCAGGTCCCCAACTTGATACTCTTGTGGTTTGACTTTCTTGTTAAATGCCCTGATCATCCGTTTTTGATACGTTTGACCATGACAGATAGCAGTGAGCCTCTTTTCGTCAATAAGATTTAATTAATCAAGTCGAGTCTGGATCCAGTCATCTTCACTCAAATCTGCATCCTTCATAATCCGGAGAGAGGGTATCTGGACTTCAATTGGCAAGACTGCCTCCATGCCGTAGACCAAGGAGAAAGGAGTTGCCCCGGTTGACGTCCTTGCTGAGGTACGGTACCCATGAAGAGAAAACGGTAACATCTCGTGCCAATCTTTATAGGTCACTGTCATCTTCTGCACAATTTTCTTGATATTCTTATTAGCTGCCTCTACAGCCCCATTCATCTTCGGCCGGTAGGGAGAAGAATTGTGGTGCTGTATCTTGAATTGTTCGCAGAGCTCAGTGATCATCTTATTATTGAGATTGGTACCATTGTCCGTAATGATTCTTTCCGGGATGCCGTACCGACATATCAGATTATGCCGGATGAAACGTGCCACAACACTCTTGGTTACCGTTGCGTAGGAAGCTGCCTCAACCCACTCCGTGAAGTAATCGATCGCTACTAAGATGAAGCGATGCCCATTGGATGCCGTTGGTCGGATTTCACCGATCATATCAATTCCCCACATTGCAAAAGGCCAAGGTGCCGTCAGGACGTTCAGAGGAACTGGAGGAATATGCACCTTGTCAGCATAGATCTGGCATTTGTGACAAGTTCGGGAGTGTTGGTAACAATCAGCTTCCATTGTGGACCAGAAATATCCTGCCCGAAGGATTTTCTTAGCCATGGTGTGTCCACTGGAATGTGTTCCAAATGTGCCTTCATGCAGTTCTATCATGATCTTCTCTGCTTCAGCCTTATCCACACAACGTAGTAGAGTCGAATCATGATTCCGTTTATAGAGAATGCCGTTGCTGAGGAAGAATTTTGCAGCAAACCTCCTCATGAACTTCTTGTCATTGACATATGCGCCTTCAGGGTATTCCTGAGCTTCCAAGTACCTCTTCACCTCATGATACCAGGGTTTTTCAGTCACCTTTTCAGCCTCAAGCTCGCAGCAGTATGTCGGTTCATCCAACTTCCAGATAATGATCCGGGGAGCCTCATTGTCCCATTTAACTTTGAACATTGAAGACATCGTAGCTAGTGCGTTCGCTAGCTGATTCTCCTCTCTTGGGAAGTGCTCAAAAGTTATTTCTTCAAAGTGGGGAAGCAAGGTTGACACATACTCCTTGTAAGGAATAAGATTTGGGTGTTTCGTATCCCACTCGCCTTTGATCTGATTGATCACGAGAGCGGAATCTCCGAAGACACTCAGAAATTTGATCCTTAAGTCGATTGCAGCTTGTAAACCCATGATACATGCCTCATATTCTGCCATGTTGTTGGTGCAGTTGAAACATAATCGGGCGGTGAGTGGAGTATGAGTTCCTTTGGGAGATATGATTACAATGCCGACGCCGTTACCCAAAGCATTGTAGGCTCCGTCAAAATGCATAGACCATCGGGATCCTTCCTCAGGTCCTTCATCCGGTCCAGGTACTTCACAGTCGGTTACCACCATGATGTCTTCGTCCGGAAAATCAAAGTTTAATGATTGGTAATCGTCCACAGGTTGGTGTGCCAAATGATCTGCCAGTACACTTCCTTTAATTGCTTTCTGAGTTGTATACTGGATATGATATTCTGTCAAGATCATTTGCCATCTCGCTATTCTTCCAGACAGAGCGGGCTTTTCAAATATGTACTTGATGGGATCCATCTTTGAAATCAATAGAGTAGTATGAGTCAGCATATACTGTCTCAGCCGGCGAGCAGCCCATACTAGAGCGCAGCAAGTTTTCTCAAGAAGTGAGTAACGAGACTCACAGTCGGTAAACTTTTTGCTCAAGTAATAAATAGCGTGCTCTTTTCGGCCAGACTCGTCATGCTGCCCCAGCACACACCCCATTGAATTGTCAAGTACTGTCAAGTATAATATTAGAGGTCTTCCTTCCACTGGTGGCATAAGAATGGGTGGCTCTTGGAGATATTCCTTTATCTTTTCAAAGGCAGCCTGACATTCATCGTTCCAGCGTACTACTTGATCTTTCTTCAGCAGCTTGAAGATTGGCTCACAAGTAGCAGTCAGGTGCGAGATGAATCGGGCAATGTAATTCAGTCGTCCCAGGAAGCCTCTGACTTCTTTCTCTGTCTTTGGAGTCGGCATCTCTTGTATGGCTTTTACCTTGGCAGGGTCCACCTGAATACCTTTGTCACTTACAATGAAACCCAGCAATTTTCCAGATCTTACCCCAAAGGTGCATTTGTTGGGATTCAACCTCAGCTTGTATAACTTGAGTCGGTCAAACAACTTCCTCAGATGGTCAAGGTGCTCCTCCTCAGTTTGAGACCTTGCAATCATGTCATCAACGTATACCTCAATCTCATGATGGATCATATCATGAAATAAAGTAACCATGGCACGTTGATAGGTTGCCCCAGCATTTTTCAATCCGAATGGCATGACCTTATAACAGAAGGTGCCCCACTGAGTCACAAAGGTAGTTTTTTCCATATCCTCCAGAGCCATCTTGATCTTATTATACCCTGAAAAACCATCCATGAAGGAGAAAACCTTGTGTTGAGCGGTATTGTCGACAAGAACGTCGATGTGAGGTAAGGGGAAGTCATCCTTGGGGCTTGCCCTGTTCAAATCTCTGTAGTCGACACACATTCTGACTTTACCGTCCTTCTTCGGTACTGGCACCATGTTGGCGACCCATTGAGGATAAGAAGTTACTGCTAGAAACCCGGCATCGAATTGCTTCATAACCTCAGCCTTGATCTTTTCAGACATCTCTGGGCGCATACGGCGGACCTTTTGCTTTACCGGAGGGCAATCTTCCTTGGTTGGTAGGTGATGAACTACAATGTCGGCATCCAAACCAGGCATGTCTTCATAGGACCAAGCAAATATCTCCATGTAGTCACGTAGCATCTGGATCAATCGTTGCTTCACGCTGAGCTCTAGATTAGCCCCAATCTTGACCTCTTTCCTATCTGTCTCAGTACCCAGGTTAATCGTTTCTACCGGCTCTTCATGTGGTTGAATAGCCCTCTCTTCCTGGAGTAGTAGTCTTGCGAGTTCACCAGGCACTTCGCAATCATCTTCACCTTCATCTTCGGCCAAGTTGATCGGATTCTCGAAGTCATAACTGGCGGTAGCAGAGCTGTTATCAGTGAGATCCAGAGTGGATTGAAACCTGTATAAGTGAGTGTGTGTAAATATAGCTGTTTTGCAATATATTTAACACAGAAAGAAAAAGAGCACAAGATTTTAAATGCAACAAACGTCCAATGTTTTGATTGATGATATATGGAAATGTCATACAAAAAGCCCTCACAAATGGAGCTACGATGCCCCGGGTAGGACACCGAGCCAACAAAGTTTTAACATATTGTTTGTTACAAATTTGAGATCAAAAGAAATTAATTACTGCGTGACAAATGTGATAGGTGTAAAATCCTTTGCCGTCCAATTGCTTGGTCCGTCGCTGGTAGTCGGGTAGATCCAACTGTCAAACTCTTCTTCCCCTACATCCTCCTCAATAGCATTCACCCTTGGGTTGGAGATAAACACTGGAGCCTTTCTGATCTTGTCCTTGCGCACAGCCTTCTGAGCCTCTGCAGTAAAGCCCAGCCCAAACTTGTCGTTCTTTTGAGTGAAGTCAAGAAGCTGACCCCAGTTTGCACAATTGCCTTTCTCGATTACAGCCCGGGCATCCTTCAAGGACGCCATCTTCAACGGAAAATCTTCTTCAACTATTGTTTCAGCTGATGCCAACACTGGAGGTACTTCCTCAAAATGCTGAAAGGGGGTTTCAATAAACTCCCCGTCCATCTCGATATACCGGAATGAATTCAAGTGACTAACCATGTATTCCTCCTCACCCTGCACAGTAACAATCTTCCCTTTGACAGGGTATTTGAGCTTTTGGTGTAAAGTGGATGTTACTGCCCCAGCTTTGTGAATCCAGGGTCGACCCGACAAGCAGGAATAAGATGGACGAATATCCATTACATAGAACGTTGAGTCGAAAACTTGGGAGCCCACACGAATAGGGATGTTTACTTCACCGTGCACCATCCTCTTAGAACCGTCGAAGGCTCTAACAACGATGTTACTAGGTTTCAACTCCAGGCCCTCACAATCCAAGCGATCCAGTGCTTTCTTGGGCAAAACATTCAGGGAAGAGCCGGTATCCACTAACACGTGTGCGAGAGTAGTGCCCCTGCATTCTATGGAAACATGCAGGGCATCATTGTGATTTTTCCCTTTGGCGGTAAGGTCAGCATCTGAGAACCCTAAGCCATTGTCAGCTGTCAGATTAGCCACACATTCGGTGGATTGATCCACGGAGGTCTCTTGCGGCACATGGGCCGTTTTCAGAAATGAAATCAGGGCTTTTGCATGAGCCTCTGAGCATAGCAGTAATGATAGCATAGAGATTTTGGAGGGAGTATGCCCCAACTGTTCAACAACGTTAAAGTCACTCTTTTTGATAATTTTAAGGATTTCTTCCATTTCTTGTTGGGAGGCTTCCATAGCAGTCTTCTTCTTTGGTGCCTCCGTCCTGGCAGGCGAATCGGTAGCAACTTCTTTTCCCCGAGTATCAGAGGACTCGGCGGCAGGAGTAGGCACAGGAACTTGAACTGGAACATGCACACTTGCGGGTGTGATGGTGAGAGGTTTTCGGATAACTGGCGGTGCAATGTTAGGCTAGAAGAGCCTGCCACTGCGGGTAATCTTGGCGGGACCAGTGATGTTATTGATACTGGTATTGGTGTTGAACTCCTGCTTCACCCCAAGCACATACACGTCGGCTCCATAATGCCATGGAACAGCTTTATCAGACTCATATGGGAGAGGCCCCGGGACGGTAATAGTGATGGGTGCGACAGACATAATTTGGACTGGTTTCTTCACAGGAGCTTTGGCAGGATTGTAAATTGTGACAACAGATATTTCTTCAATGGAAACAGACGGAACAACAGTTTTCTTGAACAGAATCTCCTTGCTATCCATCAGGCCTTGGATGCCTGATTTCAGCAGTGGACAACCGGTAGGGATAACAGCACACAGGAGGCAACCCTTACTACAACCCGGAAATAAACCGGCTAGTAGTAAGTTCCTCTTAACAGTCAAAAGAGGGGTAACAACTTCATTCACCAAAACAGCATACAACTCTTCCTCAATGGCATTTACTCTATGCTGGGGCATAGGAGCAGTTACAACATTCGGTATTTCAGGCGCTTCAAACTGAATTTCCTTCGCGTTGATAAGATCTTGCACTTTGTTTCTCAAGGCCCAGCAATCATCAGTAGTGTGCCCGGGACTATCAGAATGATAAGCACACCGGGCATTTGGGTTATACTTAGGAGACGCAGTGTTGACGACCTTAGGAGCTTCTTTGAGGGTCACCAAGTTGGTTGATAACAGTTGGGGTAAAATTTGAGATAAGGTCATACTCAGCCGAGTATACTGCCTCTTGGGCCTTTCACTTATTTGTTGATTGTACTGCTGAGGAGCAGCAACAGGTTTTGAAATGACCAAAGCATTGACGGCTTGGAGACTTTCGGGCTTGACTTGTCGTCTAGGACCATAGACGGCGCTTGCTTCTTTCTTAAACGGCCTCTTCTCAGTACTTGTAGAGGCAGCCTTTTGTATCTTGCCTGACCTGATGCCAGCTTCAATTCTTTCTCCCGTTAGAATCAAATCCGTAAACCCAGCGGAGGAGTTACCAACCAAATGATTGAAAAACGGACCAGACAAAGTCCCTAGGAACATATCAACCAGCTCACGATCAATCAATGGAGGCTGCACCCTGCCAGCCAAATCTCTCCATTTTTGTGCGTATTCTTTGAACCCTTCACCCGTTCCTAGAGACATACCCTGAAGTTGGGCACGCGTAGGAGCGAGATCAGAATTGTATTGGTATTGTCTGTAGAATGCGGTTGCCAAATCTTCCCAGTGTCGGATGCTAGTTCCATATAATTGGTAGAACCATTCAAGCTGTGACCTCGAGAGGCTATCTTGGAAGAAGTGAATCCAAAGGTTCTTATCCGCCGTGTAAGGTTGGATCTTCCTTACGTACGACCTTAGATGCAGCTTTGGGCAGGAGACCCCATCATACTTGGCGAAGGCAGGCGCCTTAAACTTGTGTGGAATTACTACCCTAGAGGATAACCCCAGATCTCCGAAATCCAGTCCCAGCACATTCTGAATTTCCATGGCGCTCAAACGGTCCTCCAATTGCTTGTATCTGTCAGCAGCAGGTGGGTATTGTTCGTCATTGTAGTCCGTCTCGTTGTCGGAGACTGCGGGACTAGGAGCTCCTCCCCCTTGGGGACTGTTTTTCTCAGCATAAGAAGTAGTTGGTTCAGCTTCATTATGGAGTGTGTTCCCAAATCTGCGTCCGGTATTGAACAACGCAGTCCTCTTTTTCTTCTTCTTCTTCAGGAGTAGAGTCTTCAACTCTTGCTGACCTTGGGCTAGGCTTAGGACCATCTCTTGAAACTGTGCACTTTGGGCCTGAAGGGCCTTGATTGCTTGCTCACTGGATGAGTCTGGATTCATGATGACTGTTCAAAATAAACAGCGAAGGAGATTAAGCAACCTGTGAAATAGGGTACCTGCTATGCATATGGTGCAATGGAATGCGTATGTTTTATGTTTTCAAAGACAAACAAGATTCAACTTTGTAGACAAAAAGGGAAACACACTTCATTAGATTAAAATTTTCAATTGTTCAACAATTTGCCCTTAGGCATTACAGGAATGAAAAATACGGGACAGGAAATAAAAGCTATAAAAGGGAATATCCAAAGCTCATCAATGCTCCCATGGCCTCCTTTTCTCAGTGTTGATGTAGTTGTTCAGGACCCGTTCTTCCTCCAATTGCTTAGTCAACCTCTGGATCTTCCGTTCCTGCTCGTTGAACTTCTCCCGATAGAAATCCCGTTCTTCCTTTAGCTGCGCCCAAGATCTTTTCATTGTGTCAAAATCAGTAGGTATCTGAGGAGGGAGGACAGTTGGAGGAACCCCATCTTCATCAGGAGATTCAAGAATGATAGGCCTGACAGCTTTGTACGGCATACCTAACCTCTGAGCACGGACGCGGACCCACTTGCAATAGTGTTCCAATGGTAGAGAAGTCTTTGGTCCTAACTCATGTGGGTCAGCTTTGTGAATTCTGTCCCAAGCTCTAATGAATCCATGGCGTAGTTTGTCATTGTCTGCCTGAAACTCAAAATGAAAGTGAGGAACCAGCATTTCATGAGGCCCAACTCCTCTGGCTCTTCCAAACTGACGGAGAGCTAAGCAGGGATTGTAAGAGATTCCTCCTTGGGTACCAATCAACGGAACAATAGGGTATTCTCCGCAACGGTCAATAACAGCTACCTCATCCAATCCTCTGAGAGTCCAAGTGATGTCCTTATCTGTGAGAGACATTAACCTCCGAGCCCAACCTTTTCCTTCTTCATTCTTCAGCACGAACTTAGGAAGGTGTGAAATAAACCACCTCACTAGCAAAGGAGCACAACACCACGGAGTTCCCCGTTTTCGAGCAGTACGAGCATAGAGTTGTTGCAAGATATCACCCAAAAGAGTGGGTACAGGATTTCGAGACATGAAGATCCTTATGGCATGGATACTGATAAAGGTGTCAGGATTGGGAAAAAATACCAGGCCATAGATCAAAAGAGCCAGAATATCCTCGTACGCCTTGAAGTCCAAGTCATTCCAGAAATCATTAGCCTTGCCAACCAGAAATTTGACCAAAAATCCCTCAACTCCATTTCTAGTTTCCCAGTTAGCTAATACCTCTTCCTTGGTCAAGGGGAGAATTGCAGCAATCTCTTCAGGCCTAGGAGTCTTTTCCAAACCAGTGAATGGAGTTTGTTCCAAAACAGGGATCCCAAGCAGATAAGATAATTCTTCCAGGGTAGGAACCAGCTGGAAGTCTTGAAAGGTGAAACAATGATACAAAGGGTCATAAAACTGGGTCAGAACACTTATCAGTTGTTGGTCCCATTTTGCAGTGATCAAGCCAAGGAGAGAACCATGTTTGTTGATGAAGGAAGAAGTGTTTGGAATCCTACCAACCAAATCCTTGAGCAAAGTTGGTGGTTGAACAAAGTTGAGCCGGACAGCATTCCTACGCACGGGCATCATGATGTCCTACAAAACAGAGCAAAGATGAAACTCTTTTGTCTTTGAAATGAGTTAGTCCTTTATACAGGATGCATGCAATGGTATGATGGCATGATGCTATGATGAGGCACACCACAAGTATTCACATAGGCAAACATGATAAGGCACACAAGTCACACAAGACACCCTTAGGTTTCAGGCCAGCATGAATTTCAGGTATTACCCTCTTTTGGTTTTGTTGGTTAAAACCTGTCCTATCAAAAGTAACCGGGTTCTAGAGGATCTCAAATCATTGGCTACCCTCAATCGGTCATAACTCCAGCATCGCAATCTTTTCTCGCGGCCAGAACCATCTCGAGAGTTTAGCCTCAATGAGTGTAGCATACTGCTACTGTCCTAATAGCCAAGTTGGTCAATTTAGGGTTCTAAGGTTGGTTGGTGTTTAATGACTCCTTAGAAGACCTATATTCTCCCCGTTGCAACACAAGGGATATAGGTACAGACTAAGATGCCACACCAACGTAGCCACTGCTTCACCCATGTCGGTCTACGCCGGACAGGTCCCTCACAGATTATGCTACCTAAAAAGGGTATTTCCCAGATCCGGGTTAGGATCTATGAAACTCCGATGCAAAGCCCACAAATATAAAAGCAAACAAAGCAAATAATTGAAAACAAAGGTGATCTAAACCCTAAGGATACTCCACTTTTAAGTAATCCCCAGCAGAGTCGCCAGTTCTGTGATACGGTGGGAGAACTGACTTGAGGTTTTGCGTTTGTTTTCGCAAATGTTTCGGTTGAGCAAGAGTCGCCACCGACTTTTTATTTTATCCTAAGAAAAGGTTAAAAAGCACAGCAAAAACCTTTTGAGATGTTTTCTTGGGTTCGGGGAGTAGATTATAGAAAGGGAAGGTATTAGCACCCTTTCTATCCATGGTTATCCATGGGCTCTTAGTTACTTGCTTAGATCACTTGCCTTTTGTTTTCAATTGTTTTAAATGGTGCTTGTGTGTGTGTGGGTTTGAAAATGTTTTGAAAAGAGGCCAAGGTGGTGGCAACCTTTGTAATGATCCATGTGGGGATGTATACAAAGATGTATGTCTTTTGAAAAGGTTTTCATTTGTTTTTTGAAAGTTGTTTTGAAAGTGTAGTGATGTGTGGTTTTTGAAATAGGCAAGTGTTTTAGTTTGCAAGATTGATTCAAGTAACTAAGAGGTAATCTACTCCTAAATTTCTCAAAAGATTATTGCTATGTTTTAACCCTTTTAACAAGTTTGTTCCACCATTGCATTTGGTGGACAATCTTATGTTAGGATGTGAAAGGGACGGGCACGGGTCATCGTTTAGGCCATGATTGCAATGGTGCCAAGTATCTTTGGGCATTTTCTTTAAGGGACTTGATCATTTGTTTTGGCAATATTTTGAAAGTATTATCGAGGGACTATGATCATTTGATTTGTTTGTTTTGCCCAAAGAGACCTAACATACAATATGGCCCAATTTTGAAAGGCAACAAGTGGAATACCCTAGGGGGTGCAAGTGTGATTTGTGTGTCCATTTTCATGCTTATTTGTCTTGAGATTAGGTCATAACTATTTTATCGTTTTTCGCATACAAACCCTAATTCTAACATGGTATAATTAGAAAGCAATAAAGTGCGAAAATAAATTTACTAAGCTATTACAAAACCAAATATGGGAAGGGGGGTACAAATGTTCAAATGGGGATTTTGACAAGGAATTTAAACCTAAAACTATTACATCAATATTGAATATTTACAAGACAAATATTTTGCATAGATTAAATAAAATAAGACAAATATGCAAGAATGCAAAAAGAATTTTTATATGTATGAAAAAGAATTATTTATGTAAAATAAAAAGAAAATAAAAGGGTATTATTTTTTTTGAGTATTTTCATATTTAGGGTAAAACCCTAATTCTATTAAATAAAATGTGTTATTATTTAATTTAATACAAGTATTTATTTATTATGCACAAAAATAAAAATAAAATGAAGTATATTTATAAAAAGTATTTTTTATGTCAAATATTAATAAAAATGAAAAGATATAGGTATTTTTGTATTCTAACCTAAATATTATAATAAATATATATATATATATATATATATATATATATATATATATATATATATATATATATATATATATATATATATATATATATATATATATATATATATATATATATATATATATATATATATATATATATATATATATATATATATATATATATATATATATATATATATATATATATATATATATATATATATATATATATATATATATATATATATATATATATATATATATATAAGGTTCAAAATATATATTATATATGAAAAATAATAATATTTAATAAAATAAAAAAGTGTTTTTTCTATAAAAATATTTTCAGAAGGTAAAACAAAAATAAAAGTGTATAAAATGTATTTTCCCTAAATATATTAATAAATATATGTATATATGTATTATTTTAAATATGTGTTATATATATAAATAATAATAATTTTTAATATTTGTAAAAAAAGTATTTTTTATGTAAAATATTTTCAGAAGGTATAATAAAATAAAAATGAAAATAAAAGTATTTTTTACATATTTCTCAATATTTTAATGAAATGTATATATTTATTTATTTAGGTATTAATCAAAAGAAAATCATATAAATACCTAATAAATTAAAAAATGGTGAGAAAAAAGATTTTTATATTTTTAATAACATGAGAAAAAATAAATGAATCAATCAAAAAAAAGAAAAAGTCAGAAATCATTAAAAATAAATGAAATGGGCTCAGGGGGTGCAAAACAAGAAAAGTGGTGTGAATAAGAAAATGGTTCAGGCCCAGCCCAGGAAGACATTGTCTTCAACCTTCAGCCAAAACAATTCAAAAACGCGCGCCCTGTTCTTGATCTTCTAACTCCTGATTCCTGGCTTATTAATAAAAACTCATAACATGAAAAATGTTCAGCATGAAGAGACGAGTCCAACCATATGCAGAACTTGATCTAACTCTCTAAGATGAGGGAGAATTTCTTCTCCCCCAAATCCTAACCTAGATTTTCTGCCATTTTCAGACCTCAAATTCTCACAGCTCAAGCAAAAGAAATGAAAAGTAAAAACATGTACATGTTCAGTGGCATGAGTAGAACATTGTTTATTCACAAACTTAAAGCTAATGATGCCTAATAAGAGAGATACGAATTCAAAAACTTACCTGTTCAGTTGAAGTTCTATCTGGAAATGTAGAAAGTTTCAGTGCAAGGTGATGATTGGAAAAGCTTCCTTGAGGTCCAGGGATGTTATTCCAGTGTTTACTTTGTCTTGAAAGCTTCTGAATCGAGCTAGAGCACTTCACCTGCAAGTCAGAAATGTGAAAATGGTGGAACCAGTTAGAGGGATTACAGGTCGTGTTTTTGCTCTTGGTTAGCTTGCATAGGTGTTAGGGAATGTATGTGAACTGGTTTGGGCAAGAATGCTTGAAGGGATTGAGAGTTGGAGCTCAATCTGCAGAGGTTGCTCTGTTTGGGCAGTTTCAAGGTGATTCTGAGTTTTGGGATGGATTGGAGGTAAAAGGCTCGTGCAATAGCTTGGCTATGATCTTTGGAATGTGTTTGATAAGTTTGTCTAAGTGTGTCTAAGCTGATATCCAAGTTGGTACAAGTTATGCCATGTTTCTTCTATGTGAAACAAAGAAATGCCAACTTTTTTCTAGGCTTGTACAGGCCCCTCAAAATGTGCTGCATCTTTTAGTCTTGATCAGTGTGTTATGTCCATGAATCTTGTGTCCAAAGATATGCATTGTACCATTTGATTTGCAAACTTGACATAAAGTTCTACTTTGCAAAAAATGGATAAATCACTTTTTCCAATTAAGGCTTAATTCCTTGTGTAATGACTATATGAACAAAACAAAGCTAAAACACAATGGATTGACATTTAATTATTGAGTAAGAAAAGGATTAGAGGCCTGTAACTAGCTTGCCCATGCTGATTTGAAAAATTGCAAAGTGTATGAACATGTACATGGCCATGAATCAAAGTGACTTTTGCCCATTTTGCAAAATTCGATTCTCCCTAACCATGAGGTTGTTTGAGAAGTTCTTGGACATTTTGGAAAGCTTGGAATGTGTACTACAATCCATCTTTGAAATACAAATTGAAATTCCAAGTGGAAGTGTATGGAAAATGGCCTGGAAGTTAGGTAGAAAACCTTGTCAAAAAGGTCAAATTTTCACTAAGTTATGAATGGTTTAGTGCCCTTATTCAAAAAATTGTAACTTGAGATACAAGCCTCATTTGGGAAAACTTTGTGAATAAAAGTTGTAGATTATGTAACAAGCTACAACTTTCATGTTTTGACTTTTGTTTGAATCCAAATGAATCTTGGTGAGAAAGTGGGGCAAAGTTGGGAAAAAATTAGGGTTTTCCATAACTTAGAAAAAATTCTAAGTTATGAAAAATTCCATTTCAAACCCTAATTTGCATTTCTTGGTTTCTTGGTGAACAAGTTTCATGATTTGGCATGTTTTGATGAAAAATGGATCTTGACTCTTGATTTTGACCAAAAAGTCAAAGTTTGACTTTTCAGTAAACAATCAAAATTGATCAATTGACTGGGAAATTCAACTGTCAACCTTGTGTACTTGGGATCTTTTGAGTTTTTTGAGCATGTCAAAATAATTGCATGGGGTCCTTGAGTCCATATGTGAGCTTGGTTTGCCATTGGCTAGGTCAAACAGTCAAAAATTACCCTTGTGCAGTCAAAACCCTAAAAATGACCATTTTGCCCTTTTGGTGATCTGATCAAATTTCTTGTGGAATTGTGATCCAAACTTGATCAAATGGTCCATATGAGTTCATAATGTTGATGTGGGTCAATTTTCATGAGATTTGACTGTCAATTGGCCACAGTTGACTTTTTCCCCAATACAGCTGATTTCTAGGTCAACTGTCCAATTGACTGGGCAAAGTTTGGAATCAAGGCTTGAAACTTGATGTGGATAAACTTGGGAGTCCAACATGAAGCATTAAAGTCATCTTAGGCATTTTAGGTCAAAACATATTTGTTCAAACACAAACCCTAATTTGAGTCCACAGTGCAAGGAGAAGTCTTGAGCAGAGGAAACCCTAACTGGATCTTGATCTTCAAGGTTTTTGTGATGAGAAAATGTTGAGGAAAAGGGAGGGCAAATTTTGGGGTACAAAACCCAACGGAAACGAAGAACTCTACTCTTCAAACGTCAGCCCAGGATTCGACTTCCCGGCATTCGTCAAGGATTTATTTTCCTAGACGAAAATACATTCATAAACATCACATTATCATACACCATGACGCATGCATATACGCATCATAAACACACAATCTCATTTATTCTTGAGAACATCATGACATCATGCATTTCATACATCATGACATTGCATACAACTGATGTTTTGCCTTTTCAGGAAAAAGGTCAATCCAAAGATGATTACTATCAACTGTCGCAATTCCAGATTCGATACCTGTATCTATCCAGGGCATATCTGTGAGCGATTGATTGTGGATTCGATACCTATATCTAGCTAGGGCATATCTACATTAAAGAGATTTCAAAGATAGCTTGGAGATGCTCCCGACGCGGATGATATTCTATTGCTTATTCAGATTTCCTTTCAGAGATAACTTAGAGATGCTCCGGATGTGGATGTTATTCTATTGCTTATTCAGACTCCCTTCTAGAGATAGCTTAGAAATGCTCCGGACACGGATGCTATTCTATTGCTTATTCAGATGTCCTTCTAGAGATGGTTCAGATGTGATCCAGACATGGCTACATTCTGATACTTATTCCAGATTCCCTTCTAGAGATGGTTCAGATGCGACCCAGATATGGCTACATTCTGATACCTATTCAGATTCCCTCTCAGATATAGCTGGGAAATGCTCCAGATGTGGATGCCATTCTTTCGCTTATTCAGATTTTCTCTTCAGAGATAGCTAAGAAATGCTCCAGATTCAGATGCTATTCTTTTTCTTATTCAAAGTTTCGTTTCAGAGATAGCTTGGAAATGCTCTAGACATGGATGCTATTCTTTTGCTTATTCAAAGTTTCCTTTCAGAGATGGCTTAGAGATACTCCTAACCCGGATGTTATTCTACTGCTTATTCAGATTTCTCTCCAGAGATGGCCTAGAGATGCTCCAGATTTGGATGCTATTCTATTGCTTATTCAGAGATTCTTTCTAGAGATAGTTCAGTTGCGACCCAAGCATGGCGACTTTCTGATACTTATTCCAGAGTTCCTTTCAGATATAGCTTAGAGATGCTCCTGACCCGGATGTTATTCTATAACTTATTCAGATTCAAACTTCTAAAGACAACTTAGAGATGCTCCAGACCCGGAGGCTATTCTATTGTTCAGTCCAGATTCATTCAAAAGACATTCCAGATATGATCCAGATTCAGATGACATTCTGTCACTCACCCAGATGCTGTATGGATATACCCCAGACACGGCGGTCATTCTACTATTTATTCAGACGTCAGCAATCAGACACAGACTAGATATGCTCCAGACACGGAAGCTATTCTATTTCTTACTCAGATTCAACCATCCCTTACACCTCCAAATGGCATCTATAAGCCCATTCCCGACAAGGTTCTGTCACATCTCCAGATGGCATCTATAAGCCCATCCTCCTATCCATCATCTCTCCAAATGGCATTTATAAGCCCATTCCCGACATCACACTACTGATACTCCACTATGCGAGTGCAAATTTCTGGGCACTCTAGTGTTCAATCATCTTCCACCTTCGGATCACGAAAGGCACGCAAGCCAATCTACATCCTCAGGTTTAAGAAGATTGAACAGGGGCAACTGTTGTACCCCAAAATTTTCCCTCCCATATTCTTCAAAGTTTTGACAAGCATCATCTCAATTTGCTCAAGTCTACTCAAGGAGTTGCACAGTCAAACCATCTCCTAAGCCAGTCAAAATTAGGGTTTTGGTTCTTGCAAGGAAGTTGAGGTTTTCAAGGGCTCAATCAAGTCCCATAGGCCCATATACATTGCCAAGCATCTACATGTCAAGTTTCAAGGTTCACAATGCTAGTTTGCACAGTCAAAAGCCCTAGTTGCTCCACAACCAACTACAGGGGCAAAATGGTCATTTTACAGTCAAAAGTCAGAAATTTTGGTCAACATCTTATTTTGAAGCCACAATCATCATTTTATCAAGTCTTGATCATGATTCCACAAGAATGGCTCAAAAATTATCAGGATGCAAAAGTTTCTATTTTTGGACAGCTGAAAAGTCAACTGTAACTTGACCAAGGCATAACTTTTTCATGGTTCATCAGAAAAATCCCATCCAATGCTCATTTTTAAGGGGATGACATTTCCTACAACTCATCTTCACATTCCAAGTCCAAGAAATGCTCTCACAAAAAGTTAACAATTTCTACATTATAGGTCAATTTCAAAAGTCAACAAAAAGACACTTTAAGTCAAAGACCATAACTTGAGATTGGTAAATCAAAATGACATGGGACCAAAGGAATTGGTTAGAGGACTTCAAGACCTTTCCAAAATGTCAGGGAACATGTTCATAGGATCAAAATTGAGCAAGATATGCATTGGAGAAGTTGGGAAATTTTTGGGAATTTACAAAAGTCAACTTTGCCTAAAACACATTGTTTTTGCTAATGGGCCTCAAATTCCTTCTTGAAACATTGTCCAAGGCCTATGCACGACCCATTGAGCTTAAATTGATTTATTTTATTATTTTTAACTAATTAATTGAATTTTTTATTAATATTAATTCATTTAATTCATTTAATTGTAGGAAAATTCAAAAGATATGGTTTTCAAATCTTTTTGTGATGCAAATGAACTCAAGACAAGCTGAAGATCTCGTGTACACATCAAGGGGACAAAATCTCCCAATTTGGAAAGGTTTTTCAATCAAAAAGATTGAAAAATATTTGATTGAAAATCAAAGATGCAAAACATAATGCCATGGATCTTTTGCCCAAAGATTTAACCTAATTCATTCCATTACATATACTGAAGCTAAACCTAAATCCATTCACGGGCAAGCTGCTGTCAAAAGCCATAAGCAAATTCCAAAAAATCAAGAACAAAGTCAAAACTGAATTCAACCTTCCAGGCCAATTCAAAGCCTTTTCTTGATTCCAACACCTTGCTGGGACACTCAGGAACGCATTGCAATCAAAATCAAGTGTTAACACCCAAAGAATCTCAAGAACAGTCGTATGGTTTGCCCATTCTTTTCCATAATCAAAACTCAAGTTTTATGCATCATTAACATGTTATGATCATTGCTTTGCATTGCTAACACCATTCTGAAGCTAATGGTACAGATTAATTTGATTATGGTGCCCTGAAACGAAAACTGCCATTGGAGAATTCTAGGTTTTTCAAGCTTCAAAATTAGGGCTTTACAGCATAAGAAAAATTAGGACTAATAAAGACTATGGTTGAATTCGTCAAGGCCAGACGAATCAAACCCAACCCTCACGCCCTATTTATATAGCGTGGATTTCTATTCGCTATTTTTGGCTGTTCCATATTGTGGGGGTTTAAAACCCCCGCTATTTGTTTTGTTTTTTACAGGCAAAAGAAAGAAGATGATTGCATGTTGATACAAGATTGGCTGGTTTGAACGAGACGCGCGCTTTTTGTTTGGATAACATGTGAATTAATTTTGCTATATTATAATTACTCATCATTATGTTAACAGATGCAACGCAATGGCCTAGTGGGAGATGATGTGTCTGGTAAGCATTGGGACCTGGGTTCGATTCCCAGGTCCCCCCAAAACTCAATAATATTTTTTCTAATGCGTTCCTATGCAGGCTTCCAAATAGTGAACACCATATACCTCACGCTTCAGCTTACCAAGTGGCCACAAAGGTGAATCCAAAGGCCAGGGATGGTTGAACACCATGCTCCAAGTCAACATGCACGTGGACCATTACAAAAGTCAACGCAGGCTTGGCTTATTGGGCCTAAAATTTCCAGGCTTAACCTCCATTCTTGGGTCAGCAATCCCCCTGGTTAATTACTTTTCTTTTTTTATTTTCTTTTAACTAATTATTTTTTATTAGTAATATTATTTATTTAACTAACATAATTAATATTAATTTTCATAATAAACTCAGAATTAAATATCTATAATATTTTTATTATGTATTAATTTCATTATTAATTTATTTTGTAAATAAAATACTAATAAATTAATTAGTTTAATTAGTTAATTTTAATCTTTTTTCACAATAAATAAAATAGGTTAGAATTAGGGTTTTTTCTTGACTTTTGATTTCTTTTCTTTCTATTTTCATTAAAACATAAAAAAACACAAAAAAACATTTTTCTTTAATTAATTAATTAATTAGTAAATTAGGGTTAATATTTAATTAAATGCAAAGGACAATTTTCTTTCTTTTTCTCAAAAAAGGGTCAAAACCCTAAGGACGTCCCGATTCGATTCTTTCGCGCTTTACTTTATTTTAATCATATTTATGTAACTGTTTCCAAGGATGTAATAGTTAATTAGGATTTACCGCTTTCTTTACTTTCTCGCATTTATTTTCCAAACGGGTTTTTGTTTTTGACTATGTATAGACCCGCGCCTTGTAATAGTGTAGCTTTACCATTCCGCACTTTATTTTCTGCACTCTTAACTGTTAATATGCATGAAAGACTTGTATGACAAATAAAACCAATCCGTAGCTCACAAATGCATGATCAAAGATAAACATAAACTGAAATAACACACATGCACATGCCACTCCAAGGGTACGCCTCACTGGTTGCCTCGAATGTGGTCGTCAAGTATAGGGTGTTTTAGAGGTCGCCCTCCTGTCTAAAGATCCAGTTGCCTCAAAACGGTTGCCTCGGATAAAAAGGATCTAGGACATTAGGGTTACTTCTAAGGTGTCCTACCATTGCTTTGGTGACCACACATGTCCCTCATAAAACAAACAAAAATAACTTTTCGCACCGACACTTTCAAAAAGTTTTCAAACAAATTTTTCATACACTCTTGAGGACAGATACAAGAGTTACTTAGAAATTTTTCAAACAAACTTTTTCAAAACCCACAAACACAAGAAAAGCAAAACTTTTTGAAAACATAGTGAGCAAGTACCTAAGAGCCCGTGGGTAACCACGGATAGAAAGGGTGCTAATACCTTCCCTTTCTATAATCTACCTCCCGAACCGAGAGACATCTCGAAAAGGAATTTTGTTGTGCTTTTGTCCTTTCCTTGTTGGAGAAAATAAAAGACGATGGCGACTCTTGCTTACCGCGACATTTCGCGAACCAGCATTCCAAAACAGTCAGTTCTATTTCCACCGATCACAACTATGATCACCTCCTTGTACGAGCAGTTCAAGATTCAACATCATAATTCATCCCCCTATCGGCCAAAGATGAATGGTGCAGTCGAAGCTGCTAATAAAAACATTAAAAAGATCATACAGAAAATGACAGTCACCTATAAGGACTGGTGTTGTACCCCAATATTTGCCCTCTCATATTTCTCCCAACATTGCAAGAAAAATCTCCAAGTGGCTCAAGATTGCTCAAGAGTTGGATAGTCAAGCTACCTCCTAAGGCAGTCAACCCCAAATTAGGGTTTTATGTTGCATCAAGATCCTTGAGTCCAAATGACCTAAAGTGCTCCCTAACATCCTAATATTTTCTCAAGGTCATCCATGTCAAATTTCAAGCCTTGTAGAGGAAGTTTGCTCAGTCAATTGCTCAAAGGGTCCAAAAATCGACTGTGGCAGGGCAAAAGTCAAATGTGACCTACAAATAGTCAAACTTCAAGATTTTTTGTCAAAATTATCATTTTAAGGATATTTAATCATTTTATCAAGGGTTGATCATGATTCATCAAGGATTGCTCAAAATTCAGCAAGACTCAAAAGTTGCTAAATTAGGGTTTTGTAGGAAAAGTCAACTCAACTTTGACCAAGCATAACTTTCTCATACTTTATGAGAAATGACCCATCTAAATCTCATTTTGAATAGGATTCAATTTACTACAATCCATATTCATACCCCAAGATCAGAAAATGCACTCACAAGAAGTTATAAATTTGGACATTATAGGTCATTTTTGAAAGTCAACAAAAACACATTTTTTTCCAAAGCTTATAACTTTATCATGGAATATAAAAATGAGATGAGACCAAAAGGGTTGGTTAGAGGACATCTCAAGCTTTCTAAAAAGTCCAAGAACACCTCCAAAAGTTCAAAATTGAAGAAGTTATACATTGTTGAAGTTGGGCTTTTTTGCGAAATTGCCAAAAGTCAACTATCCCCAAAACTTCAAATTTTGTCAAATGGGCCCATTCTTTTCCACTTGATTTGGGCTTGAATCATTGTCCACGTGTCCTAGATCCAGCCATGAGCCCATATCTTATTTTTATTATTTTATTTGATTTTTTATTGAATTATTTCATTTTAAATCAAATTAAATCATAAAAAAATCCAAAGCTTTAATTACATGATATCTTTTGGTTGTTTCAGGTCTTAATTGTCATCAGGATCATCATCAAAATTCGTATCAAGCATATCATGTACAAAAAGATGGAGATTTGATAAATTTGGCAAGCTTTAAAGGATGAATCAAATCAAATCACAAAGCATTGATTTAGAGGGATTCCATCCATATTTGTTACCCTAATACCTTGTATCATACATAAGTAAGAGAGGCACACGAAATTGAGGGCTAGAGGCTGCAATGACAATCAAAACAAAACTTGAAAAAGTGTGGAAAAAGCTTGAATCCGAATTCATACTTAGAGGCAATCTCAGAAGCCAAGAAGGATCTCAATTGATTCCTGGAGGTTCACTGAGTTGAAGCCAACCCAAAGCAAGCTCCCATACACGCCCAAACACATTGTAAGCATCACGTTATTCAGCCCTGTATTCGAAATCATAACTCTCCATTCTTGCATCATTTGAATCAATTCTTGGCATATTTATGATCCTTACAGCATTTCTAAACTTTTGGCAATACTTAATTTGATTTATATGGACTGTAACCTCATAACAACATGGCTAGGGTTACGTTTTGGATTTTAGGGATTTGTGTTTCAGGTGAAATTGATTCTCGTGATAGGCATGGTTGAACTCGGGAGAGGGAGACGAACCTAACCATGACTTTGAAGGTCGTTTTTATGGCATGGAGTTGATTTTTGGATCGACCTGCGCATTTTGCTGCTGATCCAAATCCGCAGGAAATATTACAGTGGCTGGAGGTAGGGGACGATGGCGTGTCATCTCCCCAGTGGCCAATTCAAACCATGGCGCGCTTAATTTTGTTGTGTTGGCATATTAGTTTGTTTTCTCTTATTATTATTATTATTATTATTATTATTATTATTTTGTATATAATTAACAAATAGAACACAATAGCCAAGTGGTAAGCGTGCCTGCGAATGATCAACTGGACCTGGGTTCGAATCCCAGGTCCTCCAAAATTCTCAATGTATTTTTTCTTCAGGTAATCATATGCTGATCCAAGCGCGAGGTCTATCATGCACCCTCAAGCATTTGATGGCCAGATGGCCATAGGCCAAATCTGGTGGCTAGAAATTGTTGGTCTACTGTGGAGCCAAGTAAACATGCGCGCAGGGAATCTCAAAAGTCAAACGAGGCCAGATTCAAATGGGCCTCAGCTTGCTATTCTGACCTCCTTTTCAGGCCCATACCCTTTCTCTCTTTCTTTTATTTATTTGTTTATTTTTTATTTGATTTAACTATTTTTATTATTTTCTAACCAATCAAAATTTTTCCTTTAATAAAGTTAAAACCAAAAAATATTTTCTTTATTAAATTAAATTTTAGTATTTTATTTTTTATTAACAAATCTATTAATTAATTTAGGCCATTAATTAGAATTAACTTTAATATATTTCTTTGTAAATAATTAAAACTAATTAGACTTAATTAGGTTTTTACTAACATTAATTTATTTTATTTTATTTCTTTAAATACCAAAAAATCCAAAAAAATAATTTATTTTCATTAATTAATTAATTTAATTTAGTTTAATAATTAACTTAGGATAGTGTCTTTCTTAAAATAAAAACAAAAAAAAAATCTTCTTTTTAATAACAAAGGGTCAATATTGTACTTGTTCCCGAAATGTAATATGTAATTAGGACCATTTATTTATCGCTTTATTTATTTTTCCGCATTTAAATTTCAAAGGGTTGCTTTTGGCGATGTAAATACCCGACGCCTTGTAATTTAATTTCTGCAATTTATTTTCCGCAACTTATAACTGTTAGATGTTTGATAATAGGAATGCATGACAAGACTGGATGTTTTAACCTAAAATCAACATAGATCACCTTTAACATGTAGAAAGATAAAAATAACTGAAACCGACACACTCGCACATGCGCACTCTTAGGGTACACCCCACTTGGTTGCCTTCGTAACACGGTCATTAAGTATAGGTCACTTTAGAGGTCGCCCTCTTGTCCAAAGATCATAAGTTGCCTCGAAACGGTTGCCTCGGATTTTGTTGCCTCAAAACAAATGATCTAAGACATTAGGGTTACCGCTAAGGCGTCCTAACATTGCTTTGGTGACCTCAAGTCCCTAAATTCGAATTGACCCTTAAACTCCAATGACGATGCTACTTACTCATTCATAGTGGGATAGCATCATCTAAAGGACATTAGCACATATTGACTCCTTTTTCGAGTAGGTAGATGGTTCTTAGATACTTGCTCTTTCAAAAAACAAAAACTTTTCACACTTACACTCTTACAAACAAAGTTTTCAAAAAAACTTCATTACACTCTTGAGGACAGAAGCAAGAGTTAAATCGAAGTTTTCAAACAAAAACTTTTTCAAACCCACAAGCACAAAGAAAACAATTTTGAAAACAATTTGAGCAAGTACCTAAGAGCCCGTGGATAACCACAGATAGAAAGGGTGCTAACACCTTCCATTTCTATAATCTACCCCCCGAACCCAAGAAACATCTCGAAAAAGGAATTTTCCTATGTTTTTTTCCCTTTCCTTGTTGGATAAAATAAAAGTCGGTGGCGACTCTTGCTTACCGCGACATTTTGCGAAAACAAACGCAAAACACAAACCAGCATTCCAAAAAACAGTCAGTTCTTCCCACTGCATCACAGAACTGGCGACTCTGCTGGGGATAATTCTATAAGTGGGGTGTACCTTAGGAATAGTTCATAATGTTTTCAATTGCTTGACTTATATTCTTTATCTTTGTGGGCTTGTATCGGAGTTACTATAGATCCTAACCTGGATCTGGGGGATACCCTTTAGGTAAGTAGCAATAAACTGTGAGGGAACTGTACGGCGTAGACCGATACGGTTGAAGTAGTAGCTACATTGGTGTGACACTTTAGTATGTACCGATATCCCTTGTGGCGCAACGAGGAGAATATGGGTCTGCTAAGGGGTCATTAAGCACCAACTGACCTTAGAACCTTTAAATTGACCAACTTGGCCATAGAACAGTAGCAGTATGCTACACTCATTGAGACTAAACTCTCACGATGATTCCGGCTGCAAGAAAAGGTTGCTAAACTGGAATTATGACCGATCGAGGGTAGTCAGTGATATTGAGATCCTCTAGAACCCGGTTACTATTTTTAGGACAGGTTTGAACCAACTGAACTGAAAGAGGGTAGTACCTAGACTCCTTGCCAGCCTGAAATCTAAGGGTTCTCTGTGTGACTTGTGTGCCTTTACCATGTTTTCTATTTGTGGATACTTGTGGTGTGCTTTCTATCATGACATCATTACATCATGACATTTCATGCATCTTGCATTGAGCTAACCTATTTCAAAGACATGAGGGATTCATCTTTGTTCTGTTTTGTAGGTCATGGCACCCATGCGTAGAAACACCATCCGAATCAACTTTGTCCAGGTTCCCACTATGCTTAAAGAATTGGTTGCAAAGATGTCAGATACTACTTCCTTTATCAGAAGACATGGGCACCTTCTCGGTTTGGTCACTTCCAAATTGGACGAGCAGATGATCAGTGTCCTAGTCCAGTTCTTTGATCCACTGTACCATTGCTTTACTTTTCAGGACTACCAGTTGGTCCCCACCTTGGAAGAGTTCTCCGATCTGCTTGGTATCTCTATTCTGGAGCAGACCCCATTCACAGGTTGGGAGAAGATCCTTAGGCCGGAAGAGATTGCTTCAGTCCTTCATCTGATAAAGGCTGAGGTAATGGCTAATTGGGAAACTCGTAGTGGAGCAAAGGGCTTTTTGACTAAGTTCTTGGTTGGTAAGGCTAGTCATTTCTGGGATATTTTAGACTTCCAGGCATTTGAAGATATTCTGGCTCTTCTAATATATGGCTTGGTATTGTTTCCGAACTCTGACTCCTTTGTTGATGTAAATGCGGTAAAAATCTTCATCTCTGGTAATCTTGTACCCACTCTCTTGGGTGACATTCTTCATCAGCTTTATGCCCGTACTGCTCGAAAGCGGGGAACCTTGATATGCTGTGCTCCACTGTTGGCGAGGTGGTTTATTTCTCACCTCCCCAAATCAGTTCTGAAGAACAAAGAAGGCATGGGCTGGGCTTATAGGGTTATGTCTCTCTCTCTCTCTCACAATGACATCATTTGGACTATTAAGGGTATGGATGAGGTGGCCGTTATTAATCACTGTGGGGAATACCCCAATGTTCCACTGATAGGAACCAATGGAGGAATTACTTACAATCCATGCTTGGCTTTGCGTCAGTTTGGGCGAGCCAGAAGGGAAGGACCTCATGAGCTGCTAATGCCTAGTATAATCTTTGATTTCCAAGGGGATAGTGACGAGCAACACCGCGGATTCATAAGGGCTTGGGATAGAGTACACAGATCTGATCCATGCGATCTGGGTGCGAAGACTTCTATACCAATGGAACCATATCTCCGATGGGTTCGCATACATGCCCAAAAGCTGGGAATGCCCTATGAAGCCGTTTTGCCTATTATTGTTGAAGTTGCTGATGGAGAAGGGGTACCTCCTACCATTTTGCACCCTTACATGCCTACTGACATTGGGGCATTGAAGAGGTCCTGGATGCAGCTAAGGGAAGAGCGCGATACTTATAGAGAAAAGTATCACGAGCAAGAGCGAAAGATCCAGAAGTTGACAAGGCAGTTGGAGAATGAGCAGATCATCAACGATTATGTCAGCACTAAAGGCAAATGACCATGGGAGCGCTGATGTCCTTTGATTATTTCCAGTTTTTATTTACTTTTCAGTATTTCCTTTCTTGTAACGCCTTAAGGGCATTTGTTGAACAATTGAATTTCAAGTTTATCTAATAAAAGTGTGTTTCATGTTTGGTTTACGAATTTGAATCTCTCGATGTCTTTGAAATCATAGCATACACATTTCATTCCATGCACCTCATAACAGGTACCCTTACAGGTTTTCTCATCTTCTTCGCTGTTTATTTAAGCATCATGTCTTCTGAACCATCAACTGAACAAGAAATCAAGGCTCTGCAGGCTCAAAACGCCCAGTTCCAGGAGTTGTTCATGAATCTGGCTAAGGGTCAGCAAGATCTGAAGGCCCTTATCTTGAAAGAGAAGAAGAAGAAGAAGAAGAAGACGGTCCTGTTTAACATGGGCCACAGGTTTGGAAACAAGCTACGAGATGAAGTTGATTTGACCCCCTAATCTAGAGGGAAAGATAGTCAGGAAGAAAGGAGGGCTCCTAGCCCTGTAGTTTTAGACAACGAGACGGACTTCGACGAAGACCAGTATCCTCCGGCTGAGGATAAATACAAGCAACTAGAAGACCGGTTGAGTGCGATGGAAGTATAGAAAGTGTCTGGTCTGGACTTTGGTGATTTAGGTCTGTCATCTGGGGTGGTGATTCTCCACAAGTTCAAAGCACCAGCCTTTGCTAAGTACGATAGAGTTTCTTGTCCAAAACTGCACCTCCGGTCGTATGTAAGGAAGATTCATCCGTACACCGCTGACAAGAACCTATGGATCTACTTCTTTCAAGACAGTCTCTTAGGGACTCAACTTGAATGGTTTTACCAGCTAGAAGGAGCTAGTATCCGTAGTTGGGAAGATTTGGTTGCTGCTTTCTACAGGCAGTACCAATACAATGCTGACCTTGCTCCCACGCGTACCCAACTCTAGGGTATGTCAATGGATGCGGGCGAAGGTTTCAAAGATTATGCTCAGAAGTGGAGGGACCTCGCTGGAAGAGTGCAACCACCTTGGCTGATCGGGAGCTAGTTGATATGTTTCTAGGGACCTTGTCTGGTCCGTATTTCAACCATCTGATTGGAAGTTCATCATCCGGGTTTACGGAGCTGATTATGACCGAGGAAAGGATTGAGGCTGGTAACAAATCCGGTAAGATACAGAAAGGTGCTTCGTCAAGCACCAAGAAGAAGCCTTTTAAGAAGGAGTCCAGTGTTGTTTACAGCTCAAAAAGCCAGAATAGACCTGAACGCCGCCAAGCTGTTATGAGGTTGTTATTTCAAGACCTGCTGGTGCTCCTCAGCACAACAATCAGCCAAAGGCCGAGAGACCGCGGAGGCAATTCACTCAGCTCAACATGACTTTATCTCAGATTCTGCCACAGTTATTGAAAACCAATCTAGTGATTCCAAGGGAGGCCCCGAAGAATCCCAACACTACATCACCAAAGTATAACCTTAATTCCCGCTGTACTTTTCACTCTGATAGCCCGGGGCATGATACAGATGATTGTTGGGTCTTGAAGAACAAAGTACAAGACTTGATTGATGCGAAGGAGATCGAGTTCGGAGCACCAGAAAAGCCTAAACAGGATGTGGGAGTGAATGCTATCGGGGATGACGATGATGAAGAGTTTGACATTGACAATTGGATCTACCCAACTGCCAATGGTGGATTAAGCAACTGGACAATGAAGGATTCTATGCTTGTTTCTGTTATCACCCAGTAATGAAACTTTTGTTTTGAATTTGTAACAGACAATGTTTTAAACTTTATGGCCCGGTGTCTTACCCGGGGCACTGTGGCTTCATTTGTGAGGGCTTTATGTGTGGCATTTTCATATATCATTAATAAAAGCATTGGACGTTTCTTGCATTTCAAATTTTGTGCTCCTTGTTTTTCTTTTATTACATATTGCAAAACAGCTATTTTACACACACTCACATATACAGGTCTACATCCACTCTGGATCTCACTGGTAACGACTCTGCTACTGCCAGTTATGACTTTGAAAGTCCGATCAACTTAGTCGAAGACGAAGGTGAAGATAATTGCGAAGTGCCTGGTGAACTTGCTAGACTGCTACTTCAAGAAGAGAGGGCCATTCAACCGCACGAAGAGCCGGTGGAATCAATAAATCTGGGTACAGAGATAGACAGGAAAGAAGTTAAGATTGGTGCCAATCTGGAGCTTAGTGTGAAGCAACGGTTGATTCAGATGTCGCGTGACTATGTTGAGATCTTTGCCTGGTCTTATGAAGATATGCCTGGGTTGGATACCGATATTGTGGTTCACCGATTGCCTACCAAGGAAGACTGTCCTCCAGTGAAACAGAAAGTCCGCCGAATGTGCCCAGATATGTCTGAGAAAATCAAGGCTGAAGTTATGAAACAGTTTGACGCCGGTTTTCTAGCAGTTACTTCTTACCCTCAGTGGGTGGCTGTTGTACCCCAAAATTTGCCCTCCCATATTCATCAAGATTTGTCAAGTCAAGGTCACAAAATTCCCCAAGGGTTGTGCAGTTCAACTGTCTCCTATACAGTCAAAACTAGGGTTTATGTTCTGATCAAGAATTGAAAGTTTTCAAAGGCCCAATCAAGTCTCATATGCCTACAAAGATGGTCAAGTATCCTCATGTCAAGTTTCAAGGCATTCAGCTCAAGATTGCACAGTCAAAACCCTAAATTGCACTACAGTCAACTATAGGGGCAAAATGGTCATTTGACAGTCAAAAGTTCAAATTTTTGGTCAATATATCATTTTGAAGCCACAAACATCATTTGATCAATGCTTGATCATGATTCTCAAAATTTGACTCAGAAATCATCAAAGATGCAAAAGTTGCTATATTTGGACAACTGAAAAAGTCAACTGAAATTGACCAGGGCATAACTTTCACATGGATTATCAGAAAAATTCCATCCAAAGCTCATTTTGAAGAGAAGGACATTTCCTACAACTCATCTTCATATTCCAAGTCCAAGAAATGCTCTCACAAAAAGTTATCAATTTCAATATTATAGGTCATTTTCAAAAGTCAACAAAAAGGGACTTTAAGTCAAAGGCCATAACTTGAGATTGGTAAATCAAAATGACATGGGACCAAAGGCATCGTTTAAAGGACTCAAAGACCTTTCCAAAATGTCCAAGAACATGTGAAAAGCTTAAAAATTGAGCAAGTTATGCCTTGTGGAAGTTGGGAAATTTTTGGGAATTTTGAAAAGTCAACAATGGTTCAAATGACCTAAAAATGCAAATGGGCCCATTTTTCTTCCAAGTTTCTTCATGCCAAGCCTATGCACGACCATTAGGCCCAAAGGGAAGTATTTTCTCATTTTTTTAATTATTTATTTGAATTTATATTAATATTAATTCACTTAAATCATTTTAAATATGTGAAAAATATAAACTTAACCTAAAAAAATCTTTTTATGCATGATTTGGCTTCTATAATTCGTGCACATGCTAATAGGGAAAGATTTGGTGCTAATTGATCAAAATTGATACAAAATACATGAGAAAAAGATTGGAAAAGATCCTTAACAAATCAAATACTCAAAACAATTATTGTCTTGGATTTGATCCAATTTTCTTAACCTAATTGCTTCCTTACAAGTACTAAATCAGAACCCTAATTGCCTTGGACTCTCAGCTGCGCTCATAAGCCATAGACAAACTTGGAAATTCTGAAAAAAATTCAAGAACTGAAAAGTGCCTTAGAGATCGTTTCAAGCCATAATACTGAGTCCATCATATTCCTGAAGCTTCAAGGATCACATACCAATCAAAATCATTCGTTCTAGCATCAAGAATTGGTAAAACGGGCACACCCTGTACCGAAAATATTTGATGTTCTTGCACATTGATTCATACATTTTCCATGATTTTTGAGACTGGATTTGCATTCCTGACATGATTTCGAAGCTAACCCATAACATTAATTTGATTATTATGCGTTGTGGGCGATTTTGCCATTGCTAAAATTTAGGGTTGCAGGTTTCTTGAATTAGGGCTTTTGCGTAGAGGAAAAATTAGGGTTCATGAATACCATGGTTGAATGCAGTAGGTCTGGACGAAGAAGACGCAAGCCTCGCGATCAATTTATGATCACCATAGCGCTAGTCGCTATTTTCTTGTAGCTAGCTTTAGACCACACCCAAAAAACCGTTTCCATAGGCTTGTGTTTTCAGAAAAAATAAAAAGAGGATGAAGACGATGATGCGTTGGCAGGCCATGATTGGGTGTTTCAAATTTGCGCGCGTTTTAACCATTATGCGTTGATTTTGCTTTTTGTTATTTGTTTGATATAATATATTAAATAAAACGTAATGGCTCAGCTGGCAGGTACTAATGCTTGTAACCCTCGTGACCTGGGTTCAAGTCCCAGGTCTGGCAACGTTTCAATATTATTTTTCAACGCGTATTCTCATGCAGGCATAATACGAGGACTCACCATACGTCTTCAAATTGGACCATACACGCGTCCAAAATAATCAGATCAAGGGCCAAGATTCAAGGCGCAGCATACACCAAGTCAATACGTTGGCACACGATCCAGAAAGTCAACAAATTCTGAATATTAATGGGCCAAAATTCCAGGCCTGAACCTCACATTTGGGGCTACACCCCACCCTGGTTTGCCTTCTTCTTTTTATTTATTTTATATTTTATTCTTGTTTCAATTATTATTTTCATTTTAATTGTTGTCTAAATTAATTAATTGTTTTCTTTTTACAAAAATATAAAAACATTAAAAATACAGAAAAGACAAAAAATATAATTAATTTTGATTACTTTCATAAATAAATTAAAGTGTAAATTATTTAGTTTAATTAGGTTTTAATTTTAATTCTTTTTCATAATAAAATCCAAAGAATGTAGAATTAGGTTAATTGATAATTTTTATATCTTTTTAATTTTTCCTTTTTTCTCACAATATTATTTATTTATTATTTTATTTTTATGATTAAAAATTGTACATAAATAATTTAGGGTTTAATTTAGGTTTTAATTTAATTCTTTCATAATAAATAAAGAAAACATTAGAATTAGGGTTTAGATATCTTACTTTAATTATAATTAATCCTTTTTCTTATTTAACCTAAAAAATACAAAATACAAAAAAAAAAGCATTCCTTTTAAATCTTTAATTTTAATTCCTCCTTAATTAATTCATTAACTTTAAATATTTTTGTAAAAGGGTCCAACGCCCATTGTTTTAATTTAATTGCGCATATTTATTTTATGTCATTATAATTATGTAAATCTCCCAAAGCCATGTAACTTTACTTTTCGCACTTTTATTTACTTCGCATTATTTACTTTTCCGTCAAATCGGGTTCTGGAAATTTAGGCGATGTGGACCCGCGCCATTTGTAATAGTCTTAGATTTATTTTTCGCAAACTTTATAACTGTTAAATATGCATGCAAGAATGAATGTCCTAATTAAAATCAAGCGTAGATCACAACAAACATGACAAGACAAATAACTGAAACATGACGCACAATTCACACACACCACCCCTAGGGTACGCCTCACTGTTGCCTTTCGAAAGGTGATCGTCGAGTAGAGGACGTCTTAGTAAGTCCTCATGATCCGGGAACCTGGCATGAGGGTAGCTTCTAAGGTGTCTTCCCATTGCTCTGGTGATCACCACGTCCCTAAAACTCGAATTGACCCGAACACCTCCAATGGTGGTGCTACCTACCTCTCAATGGTGGGATGGCACTACTTTAAAGGACTCTTACACAGACGAATTCCTTAGGGTAGGTAGGTTCTCAAGGATACTTGCTCTCTTCAAAACAAACAAAACAAAATCTTTTCACATTGACACTTTTCAAAAGCTTTCAAAACAAACTTTTCAAACACTCTGACGTACGAGTCGATCTGAAATTTTTTCAAAGAAACTTTTTAAAACCCACAGTTGAAAAGCAAACAAACCATTTTTGAAAACACATTGAGCAAGTATCTAAGAGCCCATGGATAACCATGGATAGAAAGGGTGCTAACACCTTCCCTTTCTATAACCTACCTCCCGAACCGAGAGCAATCTCTTTAAGGAATTTTTCTGTGCTTTTGTCCTTTCCATTTGGAGAAAATAAAAGACGGTGGCGACTCTTGCTTCCGCGACATTTCGCGAACCAGCTTTAAACAGTCAGTTCCAGATCCACCGATCACAGTGGCCAACGTGATTCCTGTGCCGAAAAAGGATGGTAAGGTTCGAATGTGTGTCGACTATAGGGATCTGAACCGGGCAAGTTCCAAGGATGATTTCCCTCTGCCTCATATCGACGTTCTGGTTGACAACACCGCTCAACACAAGGTATTCTCCTTTATGGATGGGTTCTCCGGTTATAATCAGATTAAAATGGCTCCCAAAGACATGGAGAAGACAACCTTTGTTACTCAATGGGGTACCTTTTGCTACAAGGTCATGCCTTTTGGATTGAAAAATGTTGGGGCAACGTATCAGCGTGCCATGGTCGCTTTATTCCATGACATGATTCATCATGAAATTGTGGTATACGTCGACGATATGATTGCAAGGTCCCAAACTGAGGAAGAACATCTGGACCACCTTCAGAAGCTATTTGACAGGTTGAAGTTGTACAAATTAAGGTTAAACCCGAAGAAGTGCACCTTCAGGGTGAGATCTGGTAAGCTACTGGGTTTCGTTGTAAGCGATAAAGGTATTCAAGTGGATCCTGCCAAGGTGAAGGCTATACAGGAAATGCCAGCTCCCAAAACAAAAAAAGAAGTCAGAGGCTTTCTGGGATGTTTGAACTATATTGCCCGATTTATCTCACACCTAACTTCTACTTGTGAGCCAATCTTCAAGCTACTGAAGAAAGATCAAGTAGTACGTTGGAACGATGAATGTCAGGCCACTTTCGAAAGGATCAAGGAATATCTCTAAGAGCCACCCATTTTGATGCCTCCAGTTGAAGGGAGACCTTTAATCTTATACTTGACAGTACTCGACAACTTAATGAGATGTGTGCTGGGTCAGCATGACGAGTCTGTCCGAAAAGAGCATGCTATTTATTACCTTAGCAAAAAGTTTACCGACTGCGAGACCTGATACTCGTTGCTTGAGAAAACTTGTTACGCTTTGGCATGGGCTGCTCGTCGGATGAGACAGTATATGCTGACTCACACTACTCTATTGATATCAAAGATGGATCCAATCAAGTATATCTTTGAAAAGCCTGCTTTATCTGGAAGAATAGTGTTGTACCCCAAAATTTGCCCTCCCATATTCTTCAAGATTTATCAAGGGCAATCTTCAAATGGTTCAAAATCTCTCAAGGGTTGCACAGTTCAAACACCCTCCTAAGCCAGTCAAATTAGGGTTTTGGTTCTTGCAAGGAAGTTGAGGTTTTCAAGGGCTCAATCAAGTCCCACATGCCTATAAACATTGTCAAGCATCCATATGCCAAGTTTCAAGGCTCACAAGGTCAAGTTGCACAGTCAAAAGCCCTGGTTGCTCCACAACCAACTGCAGGGGCAAAATGGTCATTTTACAGTCAAGAGTCAAAATTTTTGGTCAACATCTTATTTTTAAGCCACAATCATCATTTGATCAAGTCTTGATCATGATTCCACAAGAATGGCTCAAAAATCATCAAGATGCAAAAGTTTCCATTTTTGGACAGTTGAAAAGTCAACTGTAACTTGACCAAGGCATAACTTTTTCATGGTTCATCAGAAAAATCCCATCCAATGCTCATTTTGAAGGGGATGACATTTCCTACAACTCATCTTCACATTCCAAGTCCAAGAAATGCTCTCACAAAAAGTTATCAATTTCAACATTATAGGTCATTTTCAAAAGTCAACAAAAAGGCATTTTAAATCAAAGACCATAACTTGATATTGGTAAATCAAAATGACATGGGACCAAAGGCATTGGTTAGAGGACTTCAAGACCTTTCAAAAATGTCCAAGAACATGTTCATATGATCAAAATTGAGCAAGATATGCATTGGAGAAGTTGGGAAATTTTTGTGAAATGGCAAAAGTCAACTATCCTTGAAACTTCAATTTTTGACAAAAGGGCCCACTTTCTTCCACTTGATTCAGCCTTTTCATGCCACCCACGTGTCCCATGATCAATTTCAACACCAAATAATTATTTTTCTATTTTTATTTAATTTTTATGGATTTAATTCATTTTAATCCATAATAATTCAAATAAAATCAAAAAAATTAATTAAATGGTATCTTGTGGTTTGAATAACTTTAATACAACATATGCAAGTTACCAAATTCGTGCCAAGCTCAATTATGCATGAAAATTCAAATTTGAACAAACTTGGAAAGTTCCTTTAATGGTGATTAAGCAAAATCCAAAAACATCATTGCAATGGATCATTGGCTCTTAATGTGACCTATTCTCATTCATTACTACATATGCAAGTGTGACAAGCCTCATTCACGACCTAGAGCTCACTGAAAACAGCCAGAACCAAAACTCAAAATTTGTCAAAAAGTGGGAGATCTAAAACTGTGTTGCAGGCACTTTGAGATCAAAAGAAGCATGTGGTCCTCTTCATTGCCATCCCCTGAAGCCAACGCAACCCTTGCCACGTCCTAATACCCATCACACCGCGCTGTAAGTATTCACAAACTCACCCCTGTACACGAAATGGGAATTCTCCATTCTTGCATTTTCCTCAAAAATATTAGCATAGTTATGTTCCTTGTTTGATTTTTGAGCTAATGACAATAGCCAATTTCATTTTTAGGCCTTATACTGTGATACACGATTCTAGGTTTTGCTTGCTTGTTTTTTAGGCGTTTTCAGTGCAGGAAAAATTGGTCACCATAATGGGTATAGAAGTGATCAGGAGAGGGAAACGAGACCAACCATGGTGTTGGAATTAATTTTTGATGCCTGAGGATGATTTTGAGTAAAGCCTGCGAAATCTCCTACGGATAAAAATCTGCAGGTAAATAACCAGCAAATTGTTGAAGACGATGATGATGTGTCTCCCCGTCACTGGCCGTTTCAAATTAAAACACGTTTTTTATTTTATTTTCAGGATGTTGCTTATTTGTTTTATATAATTTCATTTTCTCATTAGTATAACGAATGGAAGCAGTTGGCGTAGTGGCATAGCGTGCAGGCTTTGAACGTAGGGACTTGGGTTCGATTCCCAGGTCCACCCCATATTCGTTTCCATTTTTTTCTAAAGCGTTCATGTGCAGATTCCCCAAAGCGCCTCACCATACACCTCAAGTTCACAAAGCGCCAGGTGGCTACAGGCATGCATCCAAAGGCCAGGAAGTGATCCACACCATGCACTCAGTCAACCAACAAACACTTGATCCAAGAAGTCAACGTGGCTGGATGAATAATGGGCTTCCAGATTTCTAAACACACACTCAATTCTGGCCCAAACCCCCTTGGTTTTGTTATTCTTTTTTTTATTTTTTTTATTTTCTTTTATAATTCCTTTTTATTAATCATTAGTATTATTATTATTTAATTAACCTAAATTATTTATTTTCATAAAAAATCAAAAAAAACTAATATTTGTATTTATTAATTTCACTCCTTTTTTGTAAATAAATTCTAACATTAATTAATTAGTTGTGTAATTAGGACAATTTTAACATTTTTTTTAATAAGTAAAATTAATTTAGAATTAGGTCTTTCAATTTCAATTTTTAATTTCTTTTTTTACTTTATTTCCATTAAAAACATAAAAGCACAAAAACATTTTTTAATTAATTAATTGATTAGTAAATTAGGCTTAATTTCATTAAAATTGCAAAAAAAGACAAATCTCATTCTTATTCAAAAAAGGGTCAAAACCCTCATGACTTCCCAATTCAATCTTTCGCGCGCATTTATTTTTAATTCATTATTTTGTAACTGCTTCCGGAAATGTAATAGTTAATTAGGACCTCCTTTATTGCTTTATTTTCTCGCACTTTATTTTCCAAAACGGGTTTTTGTTTTTGGCGATGTATAGACCCGCGCCTTGTAATAGTTAGGTTTACATTTCTGCAAATTTATTTTCCGCACTCCTAACTGTTAAAAAAATGCATGAAAGAATGTATGAAAAATAAAAATTAATCCGTAGCTCACAAATAACATGTACAAGATAACCTTAACTGAAACACAACACACAAAGCACATACCACTCCTAGGGTACGCCTCACTGGTTGCCTCGAACGTGGTCATCAAGTATAGGGTGTCTTAGAGGTCGCCCTTCTGTCTAAAAGATCCAGTTGCCTCGAAACGGTTGCCTCGGATAAAAGGATCTAGGACATTAGGGTTACCACTAAGGTATCCTACCATTGCTTTGGTGACCACAATGTCCCTAATAATCGAATTGACCCAAACACCTCCAACGATGGTGCTACCTACCTCTCAGTGGTGGGATAGCACTATCTAAAGGACTCTTACACAGCCTAATTCCTTAGGGTAGGTAGATCTCATGGGTACTTGCTCTTTTCAAAACAAACAAAACAACTTTTCACACCTCACACTTTCAAAAAGTTTTCAAACAAATTTTTCATACACTCTTGAGGACAGATACAAGAGTTACTTAGAAATATTTCAAACGAAACTTTTTCAAAACCCACACACATTTGAAAAGCAAAAAAATCTTTTGAAAACATAAGAGCAAGTACCTAAGAGCCTGTGGATAACCACGGATAGAAAGGGTGCTAACACCTTCCCTTTCTATAAATCTACCTCCCGAACCGAGAAACATTCTCGAATAAGGAATTTTGCTGTGCTTTTGTCCTTTCCATGTTGGAGAACATAAAAGACGGTGGCGACTCTTGCTTACCGCGACATTTCGCGAACCAGCTTAAAAAACAGTTAGTTCTATTTCCATCGATCACAGAACTGGCGACTCTGCTGGGGATATAATAAGTGGGGTGTACCTTAGGAATAGTTCATCATCATGTTTTCAATTGCTTGCTTTGCTTGATTTAATATTGTGGGCCTGTTTTGGGAGTTTCATAGATCCTAAGCCGGATCTAGGGGATACCTTTTAGAAAGTAGCAACAAACTGTGAGGGAACTGTGCGGCGTATACCGACACGGTTGAAGCAGTTTGCTACGTTGATGTGGCACTTTGGTGAGTACCGGTAACCCTTGAGTCAAGTCAAGGAGAGTAAGGGGCCGCCGCGTGGTGTCGTGAAGCATCAGTTGACCTTAGGAACCTTACCTGACCATCCTGGCCTCTTTAGGGATAGTGAGATGACCGACTTTGGTGCAGTCCGAAGTTGGTAGATACTCGATACTACACTCATTGAGGGTTGTTTTCTTGGAATATTTTGATCGCCAGTTCAATGGCTAAATCAAAACAATGAACATAGAAAACAACCCAATGATATTGAGCTCCTTAGAACCCGGTTACTTTTGATAGGACAGGTTTGAGCCCACCAACTTCAAGAGGGTAGTACCCCAAACTTCATGTTGGACTAAACTCTAAGGGATATGGTGTGACTTGTGTGCCTTATCATGTTTGCTTTTTGTGAATACTTGTGGTGTGCTCTTATCATAGCATCATAGCATCATACAGCATCATATGCATTCACTAACCACTTCAAGGGTTCAAATCTTCATCTTTGTTCTTGTTTTGTAGGACATGGAAATTATCCGCAGAAAGACAATTCAAATCAACCTTGTAAGGGTCCCTCCTCAGCTTAAGGAGCTTACATCCAGGATTCCCGAGAACTCTTCCTTCAGTGAAAGACATGGTAGACTCATCAGCTTGACCAACACCAACATTGAAGAGGATATGGTGAAAGTGTTGTTCCAGTTCTTTGACCCTCTGCATCACTGTTTTACTTTCCCAGATTATCAACTGGTGCCTACTTTGGAAGAGTTTTCCCAGCTGCTGAAGGTCCCTATCCTTAGTCAATTACCCTACAATGGTATAGAAAAGGAGCCAAAACTTGAAGAGATGGCCAAAGCACTATACCTACAACCATCTGACATCAAGGGCCATTGGGAAACCAGAAGCGGCATCAAAGGATTCTTGGCAAAGTTTCTATTTACGAAGGCCCAAGAATGTTGGAATTCCCTTGACCTACAAGCATTTGAAGAAGTTGTGGCACTCCTTGTCTATGGGTTGGTATTGTTCCCTAATCCGGATCAACTTATAGATATCAATGCTGTCAAGATCTTCATGTCCAGGAATCCTATACCTACGTTGCTTGGGGACATCCTCCACTCATGTTACACTCGAACCATGAGAAAAAGAGGTGTTCTCATGTGCTGCACTCCTCTCCTGGCAAGGTGGTTTATTTCGCACCTTCCACAATCAGTTTTGAAGAACGAGCGCGGTTTGAGGTGGTCACAATGGTTAATGACCCTTACACATGCTGATATACATTGGTGTTCTCGGTCCAGAGAGAATGTCACCATCATTGACCATTGCAGAGAGTTTCCTAATGTTCCTTTACTTGGAATTAGAGGGGGCATTACTTACAACCCATGTCTAGCTTTGAGACAGTTTAGATATGCTCGGAGGGATGGCCCTCATGACATGTTGATTCCTGACATAGTTTTTGACTTCGACAATGATGCACAAGGACTTCGCCAGAGATTTATCAGAGCTTGGAGGATGTCCAACAGGGTAGATAGCAAGACACTGGGGCACAAGAACTCCATCCCCCTGGAGCCTTATCTCAAGTGGGTACGGGCCCGCTCCCAGAAGCTGGTAATTCCATATCCTCATGCTCTCCCTGTGATCAAAGAGCCAATTTTGGAAGGAGAAGTGCCCTACACCATTCTACATCCTGACATGCCAACATCTTGGGAAGAAATGCAGAAGAGATGGATCCAACTCAAGGAAGAACGAAATTCTCTTGAAACCAGTCTACACGCCAGTGAGAAGAAGGTCTTGGAGCTCACCCGTCTACTTCACGAGGAAAAGACTCTCAACACCTACATCGCACCAAAGAGGACGCGTAGTGTCTTTTGGGATTAATTGTTTTGTAATGTTTTGCCCATGAGGCCCTGATGTACTGAACAGATTATTTCCTAATACAACGTGTGTTTCCTTTTTGTCTACAACGAACTTGAACTTTTGAACCCTTGAATGCATTGCATAAATAGCATATCATGCATCATGTGCATAACAGGTACCCTTTTTCTACAGGTTGCTTAATCTTCTTCGCTGTTTATTTCAGCACTCAGTCATCATGAATCCTGAACCTACTACCGAGCAAGCTATCAAGGCCCTCCAGGCCCAGAACGCCCAGTTTCAAGAGATGGTCATGAGCTTAGCCCAAGGATAACAGGAGTTGAAGGCTTTGCTCCTGAAGAAGAAGAAGAAGAAGAGGATTGTGTTGTTCAACACTGGACGCAGACTCAGGAATACACTGCAGAATGAAGCTGAGCTGACTACTCCATCTGTTGGGGAGGGCAGTCACCAGGAGGGAGGGGTCCCTAGTCCTGTGGTCTCTGACACCGAGACAGATTTCAATGATGAACAGTACCCTCCTGCTGAGGACAGGTACAAACAGCTGGAGGACCGGTTAAATGCTATGGAGATTCAACGTGTGCCTGGGTTGGATTTTGGAGACTTAGGGTTATCTTTTGGGGTGGTGATCCCACACAAGTTCAAGGAACCTGCCTTTGTGAAGTATGACGGGGCTTCTTGTCCTAAACTGCACCTCCGCTCTTATGTAAGGAAGATCCAGCCTTACACTGCAGTCAAGAACTTATGGATCCATTTCTTCCAGGAGAGTCTTTCAGGGACTCATCTCGAATGGTTCTATCAGCTGGATGGAACCAACATTCGTAACTGGGAGGACTTGGCTACTGCTTTTTATAAGCAGTATCAGTACAATTCCGACCTCGCTCCCACGCGTACCCAACTCCAGGGTATGTCACTGGGAACGAGTGAAGGTTTTAAGGAGTACACGCAGAAATAGAGAGACCTAGCTGGTAGGGTGCAACCACCGTTGACTGACCGTGAACTCGTGGACATGTTCTTGGGGACCCTGTCTGGTCCATTCTTCAACCACCTGATTGGTAATTCCTCTGCTGGGTTTATAGACCTGATCCTGACTGGTGAGAGGATCGAAGCCGGTATCAAATCGGGGAAGATACAGAAAGGTGCCTCCTCGAGTACTGAAAAGAAGCCCTTCAAGAAGGAAGCTAGTGTTGTGTATGGTCCCAGGAGACAGAACAAACTGGAACGCCGCCAAGCTGTCAACGTGGTGGTAATTTCTAAGCCTGCTGCTGCTCCTCAGCAATACAACCAGCCAAGAGTTGAGAGACCCAAAAGGCAGTACACTCGGCTCAACATGACCCTCTCTCAGATATTGCCGCAACTGCTGTCAACCAATCTGGTAACTGTCAAAGAAGCTCCGAAGGTGGTAAACACAACCTCCCCAAAGTACAACCCCAACGCCCGCTGCGCTTATCACTCTGATAGCCCGGGGCATTCTACTGATGATTGTTGGGCTCTGAGGAATAAGGTTCAAGACCTTATTGATGCTAAAGAGGTTCAGTTCGAGGCGCCCGAGAGGCCTAATGTGGTGACAGCTCCCATGCCCAACCATGGAGTAAATGCTATTGAAGACGAAGTGGAGGAATCCGAATTTGACAGCTGGATCTACCCGACGACCGACGGTGGACCAAGCAACTGGACGACGAAAGATTTCACACCTATTACTTTTGTCACTCAGTAATGAACTCCTTTGTTTTGAATTTGTAACAAACAATAATTTGAAACTTTATGGCCCTGTGTCTTACCCGGGGCACCGTGGCTTCATTTGTGAGGGCTTGTTATTTGTCACTTTCATATATCATGAATAATAGCATTGGACGTTTTTTTCGCATTTCAAATCTTACGCTCCCTTTCTTTCTTTATTATATATTACAAAACAGCTATATTTACACACACTCACTTATACAGGTTCCAATCCACTCTGGATCCCACTGGTAACGACTCTGCTACTGCCAGTTATGACTTCGAAAATCCGATCAACTTAGCCGAAGACGAAGGTGAAGATGATTGCGAAATGCCTGGTGAGCTTGCAAGACTGTTACTTCAGGAAGAGAGGGCCATTCAGCCACATGAAGAGCCAGTGGAAACAGTAAATCTGGGTACTGAGACAGACAGAAAGGAAGTCAAGATTGGTGCCAATCTAGAGCTCAGTGTGAAACAACGGTTGATTCAGATGCTGCATGATTATGTGGAAATCTTTGCCTGGTCTTACGAAGACATGCCCGGTTTGGATACTGACATTGTGGTTCATCACCTGCCTACCAAGGAAGACTGCCCTCCGGTTAAACAGAAGGTCCACCGTATGCGTCCAGAGATGTCCGAGAAAATCAAGGCTGAGGTTATGAAACAATTTGATGCCGAGTTTCTAGCAGTGACTTCTTACCCTCAATGGGTTGCCAACGTGGTTCCAGTGCCGAAGAAAGATGGTAAGGTCAGAATGTGTGTTGATTACAGGGATTTGAATAGGGCGAGCCCCAAAGATGATTTCCCTCTGCCTCATATCGACGTTCTGGTTGACAACACTGCTCAACATAAGGTATTCTCTTTCATGGACGGGTTCTCCGGATATAATCAAATCAAGATGGCTCCCGAAGATATGGAAAATACCACTTTTGTTACTCAGTGGGGCACCTTTTGCTACAAGGTCATGCCTTTTGGGTTCAAAAATGCTGGGGCAACCTACCAACGTGCCATGGTTGCTTTGTTTCATGACATGATCCATCATGAGATAGAAGTATACGTCGATGATATGATTGCAAGGTCCCAAACTGAGGAGGAACACCTTGACCATCTGCAGAAGCTGTTTGACCGTCTGAAGTTGTACAAGCTGAGGTTGAACCTGAACAAGTGTACCTTCGGGGTGAGATCTGGAAAATTGCTAGGCTTTGTCGTAAGCGAAAAAGGTCTTCAAGTGGACCATGCCAAGGTGAAAGCCATACAAGAGATGCCATCTCCCAAGGCAGAGAAAGAAGTCAGAGGCTTTCTAGGACGGCTGAACTATATTACCCGATTCATCTCACATCTAACTGCTACCTGTGAACCAATCTTCAAGCTACTGAAGAAAGATCAAGTAGTACGTTGGAACGATGAATGTCAGGCCGCTTCCGAAAGAATCAAAGAGTATCTCCAAGAACCACCCATTCTTATGCCACCGGTTGAAGGGAGACCTCTAATCTTATACCTGACAGTACTTGACAGCTCAATGGGGTGCGTGTTGGCAGCATGACGAGTCTGGCCGAAAAGAGCATGCTATTTATTACCTTAGCAAAAAGTTTACCGACTGTGAGACCCGATACTCACTGCTCGAGAAAACTTGCTACGCTTTAGTGTGGGCTGCTCGCCGGCTGAGACAGTATATGTTGACTCACACTACTCTGTTGATTTCAAAGATGAATCCAATCAAGTACATATTCGAAAAGCCCGCCTTGTCCGGAAGAATAGCAAGATGGCAGATGATCTTGACAGAATATGACATCCAATACACGACTCAGAAGGCAATCAAGGGAAGTGTATTGGCAGACCATTTGGCACACCAGGCAGTGGATGACTACCAGTCGATGAACTTTGAATTTCTAGACGAGAATATCATGGTAGTGACTGATTGTGAAGTACCTGGACCGGATGAAGGACCTGAGGAAGGATCCCGATGGTCTATGCACTTTGACAGAGCCTCAAACGCTTTGGGTAACGGTATTGGCGCTGTGATCATATCCCCTAAAGGCACTCATACTCTACTCACTGCCCAGCTATGTTTCAACTACACCAACAACATGGAAGAGTATGAGGCATGCATCATGGGTCTTCAAGCTGCAATTGACTTAAGGATCAAGTTTCTAAGTGTCTTCGGAGATTCCGCTCTCGTGATCAATCAGATCAAAGGCGAGTGGGATACGAAACATCCAAATCTTATTCCCTACAAAGAGTATGTGTTGATGTTGATCCCCCATTTCACGGAGATAACTTTTGAACACTTCCCAAGAGAGGAGAATCAGTTGGCGGACACGTTGGCTACGATGTCTTCCATGTTCAAAGTCAAATGGGACAACGAGGCTCCCCGGATCATTATCTGGAAATTGGACGAACCTGCACATTGCTGCGATCTTGAGGATGAAGAGGTAACAGAAAAACCTTGGTATCATGAAGTGAAGAGGTACCTGGAAGCTCAAGAATACCCCGAGGGTGCATCTGTCAACGACAAGAAGTTCCTGAGAAGGTTCGCTGCAAAGTTCTTCCTCAGCAACGACATTCTTTACAAGCGAAACCATGATTCAACCTTACTGCGTTGTGTGGATAAGACTGAAGCAGAAAAGATCATGGCGGAGCTACATGAAGGTACCTTCGGAACACATTCTAGTGGGCACACCATGGCAAAGAAAATCCTTCGGGCAGGATATTTCTGGTCCACAATGGAAGCCGACTGTTACCAACATTCTAGGACATATCACAAGTGCCAGATATATGCTGATAAGGTGCACATTCCTCCAGTTCCCCTGAACGTCTTGACAACACCTTGGCCTTTTGCAATGTGGGGCATTGATATGATCGGCGAGATCAGACCTACAGCGTCCAACGGGCATCGCTTCATCCTGGTAGCGATTGATTACTTCACAAAGTGGGTTGAAGCAGCTTCCTATGCTACCGTAACCAAGAACGTCGTGGCACGGTTCATTCGACACAACCTGATTTGTCGATACGGTGTACCTGAGAGGATCATTATGGATAATGGTACCAATCTTAACAACAAGATAATCACTGAGCTCTGCGAGCAATTCAAGATACAGCACCACAACTCTTCTCCTTACCGGCCGAAGATGAATGGGGCTGTCGAAGCGGCAAATAAGAACGTTAAGAAGATTATGCAGAAGATGACAGTGACCTACAAAGATTGGCACGAAATGTTACTGTTTGCTCTTCATGGGTACCGTACCTCAGCACGGACATCAACAGGGGCAACACCTTTTTCTTTGGTCTACGGCATGGAGGCAGTCTTGCCTATTGAAGTCCAGATACCCTCTCTCCGGATAATGAAGGATGCAGATTTGAGCGAAGATGACTGGATCCAGACTCAACTTGATCAATTAAACCTAATTGACGAAAAGAGACTCACTGCTATGTGTCATGGTCAGACGTACCAAAAACGGATGATCAGGGCATTTAACAAGAAAGTCAGACGACAAGAGTATCAAGTCGGAGACCTGGTAATCAAGCGCATCATTCTTCCTCAAAGTGATCCCAGGGGCAAGTGGACCCCTATGTACGAAGGGCCATTTGTGGTTAAACGTATCTTCTCAGGAGGAGCTATGATTCTAACCACCATGGATGGCGACGACCTTCCTCACCTCGCCAATGCAGACATAGTAAAAAGATACTACGCATGAATTAAAGACCCGCTAGGTTGACACACCTAGGCAAAAATAAGGGCTTCCCGGCGAACCAAAAGGGTTCAGGCAAAAATAAGGGATGAAATAAAAAAAATCTCTGTACACCCGGCAAGTCGAAAACTTGAAAAGGCGGCTTGGGCAAAAATGGGTATCCCGGTGGACTGAAAACCCGAAAGGGCGGTCCAGGCAAAAGTTAGGGATAAAGCGTAATACTATGTCTCATTGGATCACCTTGCATCTAGAATTCGGTATCAACTATTAGGTTCAGACGGCATCAATCAGTCAGCTTCACCTTCAACTAAGCAGCCAAGTGATGAGACGCTTGAAGACATAAAGGCGATAGCAAAGTTGGAACTGTTGTACCCCAAATTTTGACCTAAGATATCGTCTCCTACTTGCATTGTTACATTACAGTCGTGTTGATCCATCAATTTTAAAATTTCATGACTTTTTCCGGACAAGGGCTATTTATGCTGAACATTAAATCATTTAATCGATTCGTGCTAAAACGATATTCATTAATTATTTATCATCTAAAATTTAAATAATGGAAATTCGTTTTCGATTATTATGTAGTTTAAAGATGTATAGATAATAAAATGAACATCAGAGAAGAGGCGCATTAACTGTGTGGACAGTATTTATTTATTACTCATTATCTTAAATTTAAGTAACTGGAATTTATTCTTAGTTATTGCATAATTTAAAGGTTTATGAATAATATAATAAGCATTCGGAAAAAGTTCATTGGTCAATAACGATTGTTTAATCATTCGTCGTTCTAAGTTAAATAATTGAAACCCTGTTTTAATTATTATAATTTAGTTGTGAATGATGAATTAAATAACCGAAGATATTAGTTGATCAATGATAATTGTTATTTATCGGTTTATTATTTTGAATGTAGGTAATTGAAAATTTGTTTTCAATTACTATTCATTTGGAGAATTGTAAGTGATAAATAAATAATAAAAAGGAAAGAAGAATTTAATGGGCAAATAGTTTTCTTTTATTCATTTTCTTATTGTACAAGTTATTATGTAAATATTGTATATATTACAGTAAATTACAATAATGAATTGACAAAAACTAAAATGAAATAAAAAAAAACTAATCTATCCTAATTCTAAAACTTCCGATCCAATGCGTTTTGTCCGCTCATTTAATGTTACCTGCACAATTAAAAGAAAGAAATTAAAATTCGAATAAATAATTAAAATGCAGAAAATAAATTTAATTTCATCATTAAATGCAATGGCCGGAATCAGTTATTTTTTTTTTGCAAATCACGGGATTGCTCCCGGTTCACAAAAAAGAAAAGAAAAGAATTTTAAAGCATATGCACAAGTTATGTTTTCCAAAAAAAACTGCATATTTAAATTAATTACATTTGTTTAAAATCCCAAATGCAATTTCAAAAAGCCTACAGCATAAGCATACAAAACCATGCAGTAACTACATATGCAAGCATGCTTACATGAACCATTGCCTACACAGCAGAAAACAAAACAAGTTTGTACTAAAAGGAAAACATGCAGTTTGACCATATTTGCAAGCAATACAAAAATTCCTTTTTCATCATTTTCTGGCCATTACAGTTTCAGAAAAATGTACAGCTTATCACTCTTTTATCAAAGCCATACTGAGAGAAAAAAAGAGAGGGAGAAGTGTGGGAGTTGCAGGCTTAGCATAGGCAGAAAGAGGTATACAAGACAAACAAAAATATAGCCAGTAGAATTAATAACACAAAAGAAGAATAGAAACAAATTGGAGGGACAGTAGTGCAGATTGCTCAGGGAAATCCCAAAGCATTTTTGAATTCCTGGCCTGTAGTGAAAAGAAGAGGGAAGAGTTGTTATAATACACAACAAAGAGAGAAAACAAAAGAAGACAGCAGAACACATATCAAAGCCTCCAAGAAAAAACTTAGAGATTTTTTCCTCCAAAAACACACAAAGCTAGCAACCTGCATAATCACATACTGAAAAAACCATTTCCAAACCATACACAAAAACCTTGCAAACCGATTGAGCCACAAAAGCCAATATCATCATCATCCCACTATCATCAAAAAGATATAAAAACAACCTCACAGAAAACCAGTCAAAAAACCACCATCCGTATGGCCTAGCTAAAACACATGCCCAAGTTCCCTCAATTTGTCCAAACCATACAAAGTCCTTACATTCATCACCATGTCAACATTGTTGTTCGAGCTTGAGTTCCCTTAATCCAAAACCTGAAAGGCAACCGATTTGGCCTCAGTATCAACATCATTGGCCCCTTTCAAAAATTACTCAAGCCAATAAAATCGTCATACAGTACAGTTTCAAGAAGAAGTGCAGTATCAATTCAACAGAACCAAGTGCCATATCATATTCAAAGAAGAAGAGAAACAGCATTACAGTCAGAGAAGAAGAGAAATAGTAACTCATTCAACCAAGTGCAGTATCATGTTCAAGCAAGAAGGAGAAAAGCAGAAGTGCAGTTTCAACGCAAAGAAGAAAAACACAATCATCCTACAGTAACACATTCAAAGAAGAAGAAGAAAACCGAAGCACAGTACCAAGGCTCAAAGACGAAACAGAAGCACAATACCAACAACCAAGGAGAAGAAAAATCATAATACCGTTCACCGTTGGACTCGCGTCTCCCTCTCCTCGCCGCCCGGCCTCCGTCACCCCTAGCTCGTCCTCCATCTCCACCTAGGTAACAATCTCTCCTTTCTCTTATTTCTTCAAATGCCACTCAAATCAACATGGACAATCAAGATAAGAACCAGTCAAGATCAACATAATAAACCATAAAATCAACATGCAAGACGAATTAAGTATAACAAATCAAACGCGTTCTTACCGTCTCCGCTTAAGCCGTCTCGTTTTCGTGTTCAATGGAGGGAAGAAGAGCCAAGAGTGGGTGGCCGTGGCAAAGAGAACGTCAAGTCCGGTGGCGAAGAGGAAGAAGCAGGGCGAAGAAGATGAAGATCGCGAAGAAGAGAGAGAGCGCCGTTTCTGCCTTAAGACAAACCCTAATCCCAATTTGTGTTAAACATTTTCTAACCCTAATGCTGTATAATCTTGGGCCATCCTTACTCCCAGCTTAAGCCCACGAAATTTGTACACCCCCCCCCCTGTCTTCATTTCGCCTTGGGCCTTATCCCAACCTTCTAGCCCATTCTGACTTAGTTATACACCCCTATTAACTCATTTCTTTCTATTTTAATTATCTTCTTAAAATCTCATTAGTTTTAATTATAGTTTAGTTAACCAAAAATAATCTAAAGCTTTTTTTAATAATAGGCCATTTTATCAATTCAAACTTTCAAGATTTAATAATCCTAATACCTTAAAAAAAATTAGATTTTAGTTAGTAATATTGAGTTTTAATTTGATCTAAGGAATTCCTAAAATAATACTTTTACAATAAAAGGCATAAGAATAGAAAACTAAAAAATATTTTTATTATCTTAATATTAATATCAAAAAATATAAAAAAAAACTTAATAACTTAAGATTAAAAAATGTCACGTCCTCATTAAATAATTCTTTTGATTTATCCTTATAAAAAAAATGCGTAAAAAATTTAAAATACTTTCTTCCCGTTAATATTAAACAAAAATCATAAAAACGCATTGTTCGCATCTTTTGTTCCATCATTTAGATTATTGCTATTAATTGTTATTCGCATAATTTTGTTCGTGTACTTTTGTTTATTCGGTTTATGTTTAAATCCAAAGGAAAAAACAGTAAATTTGTTGACTTCATGTCTCCAAATCTAACTGCGCAATTTTCGCATTTTCATTGAAACTTAGGATAATTTTTCCTCAAACATTCACCTTACTTCAAAATTTCAACCTTCCAAGACTTATACTTTTTAAAGCAAAAACTTCGACATTAGGTCGTCGTATCTTCAAAAAACCCGCCTGTATCCTTTTTCGGCCAAAACGATTTATTTTCAATCGAGTGATCAATTTTAATTAAAACAGATATTTCAAAAGGTTCCTATAGAGTACTATAGATGCATTGGGTGCTAGTACCTTCCCATTGTATAACCAACCCCCGAACCATAAGATCTCTTTCAAAAACGCTTTGTATTTTATTATTGTTTACATCGCATATTTAGGGTTTTATTTCGCTCTTTTCCCTTTTCCTTTGGAAACAATAAAGCACGGTGGCGACTCTTGCTTTTGCGAGACGAATTAATCAATAATTCGATCTCCGATTTACCCCGCTACATTTTTTATCGCTACAGAATTGGCGACTCTGCTGGGGAGAGATTGACCTCTTGCTGGTCAATCCCTAAGTGGGTTAAGCCTAATTTGTTTTATCTGTTTATTATTATTTGATTTGCTTGATTATGTGTTTAAATTTGGGGTGTTTGGGTTTTTTTTGCAAAGGACGAATCCTATACCCGGATTAAGTAACACTTAAGGAACAGGACGGGCGGTATAGTCATGTTAACTTTGAGGGAGTAATCCCGAAGAAGGAGGCATGAGATCCCCCACTCAATGGAAGGCCCTCTTGAACTTAATATTTGTTTACCGAGTAATCGGGAAGACATTATTATTTTCGACCTAGGAGCCCGAGAAGTTGAGGACCGTAGAACCCTAACCCATCTTGGCCTTTTTAGGTGTAGCGCGGAGACTATAACGGAGTAATTCGGAAGTAGTTGTTACGCGATGCTACGCTCGGACGAGTTTCTCTTGAGAATATTGCTAATTATCGAGTAATCAAGACGTTTGCAATATCCGAAGGAGGAATGTAGACTCTGGGAACTCTTAGAACCTTGTTCTACAGGTGTGAGTAAACCCTTAGTACATACCGTAGGGGTGTTCCTTACCCTCGACTCCATGCTGAAACGTTGAACCTTTAAACCCCATGTTTTTGACCTTGCTTGTGGTTGTTGCATCGCCATGCATTCATGCATCCATAAAACTCTTTTCACTTGACTTTGAAGGAGTTTGGAGATCTTTCTTTGTAAACATCACTAGTTTCGTCAAACTCAATGGATCTTGGGTGTCGATAGGGCGAAAACCCTAATCCACCAAAATGGATGATTGATCTTGACGATAACTTGATCAATGTTTGGAGCCAATTTAAAATTCATCTGTTATCTTCATACTTGGATGTTTATAACTTGATATCTTGAGTTCCTTGAAAGTCAAATAAAACTCTCTTTTGCATATCATACATCATTCTACATTTTCTTTGTCTCACTTTCAAAGGTCTTTTTCCGAGTCTTATTTTTTCCCTTGGTCTCACTAGTACAACACTCGCGCTAAGAGGATAATGGAGAATATCAAGCAAGAGGTTTCTGAACTCCGCAGAGAGGTGACTATTTTGAAAGCTGGTTTGGATCACTTAACTGGTTTGGTTGAAATTCTGATCTCCGCCCAAGTCAATCCTTCTAGGAGGGAGGAAGCAAGGATAAAAGTCTTCACGGAGACTCTAAAATCTTTTTCTCATGAAAAGGTGACGGTTAATGCACCTGATGACTTTCCTGACAAGGTGAATGTGGGAGTGCGTCTAGAAGAAGATGTCGGAAAGGGATGTTTATATGAGGTGGGTAGCTCAGTTAATGGTGTGAAGAAGTTTGATAATGACTTTTCCAAGAAGAGAACCAGAGGAAGGAATAATCATCATCAGAATCATCACGTTCATCAACAGAATCAGCAAGTTCCTAATCAGAGGAAAACCCAGTTTGATTCAATTCCAATCACCTATACAGAGTTGTTCCCTATCCTGTTGCAGAGGAATTTGGTTCAGACCCGACCTCCACCGAAGGTCCCTAAGAAGATACACTGGTACTACAAAGCTGATTTGGCTTGTACTTTTCATCAAGGTGCTCCTGGGCATGACTTGGAGGGTTGCTTTGCTTTGAAGATTGAGGTTCAGAAGTTGGTCCGAAGTGGTATCTTGTCATTCAAGGACGTTGGTTTTGAAGTTCAAATCAAACAGGCGCCGAAGAGTAAACACGATTGAGGGTGACTTTGAGTTTTTGAAGATGTTTTCGGTAGTTCAAGTGGAAAGCCTTCCCAGATTTTTAACTTGTTTCTGCTTTTGTAGCTTTTCTTATTTATCGAAACATTGTTTGCATGTAAGAACTTGTTTGCGTCTGAATGATTATTTTAATACAATGAGTATGTTTGTCTTGAAGAAATTCATTCGTTTCACTCATATTTGCTTTCAAATTTTAAATTTCTTTTTGCATTATGATACCAACATGTTGCCCATTCTCTTGCCTAGGCAGAGATTGAAGGGAGGATGATGATCTAAAGAACACAAAATCTCTGGTTGTTTGCTTTTGAATAAGATCTTGTTGATGATGTACAGGCATTGTTTCAACCCTAAACACCGGAGATATAAGGATCTATACGAAAAAACCTTGAATTTTAACCTGGGGCAGGGTAGTTTTCAGTTAATCTGATTGAGCGTTCAAAATTCGCAAGGAAAATGTTACCGTCACAAAATCCTTTGAGAGATGAACACTCATGTTGAATTAACCGAACATAGAGTTGGAGAACATCATGAAGAATGGGTGGGCACCAAATATTTTGAGCCTTAAAATCTTTTTCTAAAAAACCCACGAACTGGACCACCTTACAACCTTTGAAAGTCCTGATTGAAGCAAGGTCATTCTGAAAGCATACTTCAATGAGATAGTGTTCCTGACTCCCATGAATGTTCTAAATAGTTATGTTGGTATCATATGTTTCTCCTATACAAAAATAAATGGCGCTTTAACTCGCAAAGTTTGTGCGATATCTTTCAAAAATCTTCAAGACTTATATAACTGTTGCATTAGAATTCTCATTCTCATTGTAAACTTTTTTCTAACTGCAAAACATTTGTTTGATATCAAGGAAGCTCACATAAGCACCAATGATGAGTTTATTCTTTTAAGGCTTGAAACTATGTTGAGTAATTGGCGGATCACGTCAAGAAAAAATCATATCCAGGGGCATGTTAGTTGAAGACCTTAAGCATGGACAGGTTGCTTCTCCTAGTTAATGTTTTTCCCAATTTGTTTGCTCGTTTGGGGCAAGAATTCGAAGACTTTGTTGTGCCGACTACAGTCAATCCGGGGCAATCACGTCGAGATTTGATAAATTCCTCTAAGAGTTTGAAGACACCAGAGCATGGTGAATGCCAGGTCTTTTGTAAAACCCTCGTTAGACGATTTTCTCGCCATCAACCTTTTAGCTTGGGGCATTTGAGAAGTGAAGCTATTTGTAAGAATTGTCGTGCAACATGTAGCTCATCAGCAGTGAGTTTGGGGCATCCAATTTGGTCCCAGGGGCAATCTAGACTTGTCATAATGTGTGTTATGTATCGCACACTTTATCAGAGGGTGGTGTTCCCAGTATCTCCAGCTAAGCATGACTCTTTCCAGCTGAAGCATTTGTTCGTGTTGTTATCCTTTCAATGGGTTGTCGACGTTAGAAGACTGGACTTCGGGTTTTCTACTTGAAATATCTTCCTCTCCAAGAGATTTGAGATTTGTAGGATGACTTTGCTCTAGTGATGGCGTTTGTCTTCTATCTCCAGTGATGTTCCCCTCCTTTTGAGATTAGCCGAGTGTCGGGTTGTACTGTGATGTCTTATCATCTTCTGTCCATTTCCCCTGTCGGTTTCGTCAGCATATACATGACATTCATTTATTCACCATTGCCTCATGCATGCACAATTGAATTTGTTGTTGTCTTTGAGTTCGTACACCTCGGTTGTGCCTTTTCAAATAGCACATTTGATCTTTCCAAATAGAGTGCCAACTTAAGCATAAAATGTGCCTCCTTTCTAATTCCCCAACTGAGCTAATCCTCGTGGATGATTTTTGATTTAGCTTACCTTGTCCATTTCTGGATAGGGTAATTTCCCCAATCGAGTTACTTTCTCATTGGGAGGAGTCTTGTTTGACTGTTTTCTCTCTGGTTATTCATGGATGAAGTTGTTGCCTCTTGCATAGGCTATACTCTTTGATTTTCCCCAGTGAGTTTGCGACCAAGACGACTGGTGCATTTATTTTGCATATTTAAGTATTTGATCTCCTCGGGAAGGATTGATTCAGGGTTCTCTTTGATGAAGATTTTATTCTCTGCCAATATCATCGCAGTTTCCTTCTGAATTATTTTGGAAAACGACAAGCGGTAGCTCTTCATGAGCAACTTGTACGTTTACTTGTTGAAAGCGCCGAGCAGCAGTTCTTCATGAGCTACTAGTGCGTCATTTTATCTTTTCGAAAGCGCCGAGCAGCAGTTCTTCATGAGCTACTAGTGCGTGATTCACTTCTTTTTGAAAGCGCCGAGCAGCAGTTCTTCATGAGCTACTAGTGCGTTATTTACTTCTTTTTGAAAGCGTCGAGCAACAGTTCTTCATGAGCTACTAGTGCGTTATTTACTTCTTTTTGAAAGCGCCGAGCAGCAGTTCTTCATGAGCTACTAGTGCGTCATTTATTCTTTTTGAAAGCACCGAGCAGCAGTTCTTCATGAGCTACTAGTGCGTCATTTTATCTTTTCGAAAGCGCCGAGCAGTAGTTCTTCATGAGCTACTAGTGCGTTATTTACTTCTTTTTGAAAGCGTCGAGCAGCAGTTCTTCACGAGCTACTAGTGCGTCATTTTCTTTTTTTTCTGAAAGCGACAAGCAGCAAACTCTTCATGAGTTACCAATACGTTATTACTTTTCTTTGAAAAATAGCAAGTGGTAGCCTCTTTATTTGAGCAGCTTGTATGTCATCGGTATTTTCTGTGGACGACAGCAAGTGGCAGCTTCTTTATTTGAGCAACTTGTATGTTATCGGTATTTTCTTTGGACAACAACAAGCGACAGCCTCTTTATTTGAGCAACTTTTATGTCATAGTTTTGGAAAACAGCAAGCGGCAGCTTCTTTATTTGAGCAACTTGTGTGTTATTGACATCTCTGGAATACGGCAAGTGACAGTTTCTTTATTTGAACAACTTACGTATCTACAATCTTATTATCCCAACATTATTGGTGTCTCTCCGGAAATCTAGCAGAGAAGTCTGTTACGAATCTATACCTCCAAAATTCAGTGATCGATTATCAGCCATTTGATACTCTCTGTCTATCATCGACCTTGAGTTGCGAACTCACTGTTTTGGGATCAATAATCTGTTACGGCCTATGCAAGATACCTTCTTTGTTAGGGTTAGAGGTTGTTTTCCCTCGATTTTACTCGCTGTCAGGAGTCTGTCGTTTGAAGCTGATAGCTCATTTCCCCAGCAATGTATAATCCATACCGCTGTGTCTTGTTGGTGTTCGATTCCCCCAACATTGTCTCGTTTCACAATATCTTTCTCTGTGAGTTCGATTGTTGCATTCATATCAAACATGACGACGACATCTCAGGACAAAATTTGCGTAGTTATGTATTTAAGTACCTTCAATCTCGTCGAAACGAAGATTTCAATCTTCATATCTCCGGATAGAAGAAACTTAAATAGGGGCAGCTGTTGTACCCCAAATTTTGACCTAAGATATCGTCTCCTACCTGCATTGTTACATTACAGTCGTGTTGATCCATCGATTTTAAAATTTCATGACTTTTTCCGGACAAGGGCTATTTATGCTGAACATTAAATCATTTAATCGATTCGTGCTAAAACGATATTCATTAATTATTTATCATCTAAAATTTAAATAATGGAAATTCGTTTTCGATTATTATGTAGTTTAAAGATGTATAGATAATAAAATGAACATCAGAGAAGAGGCGCATTAACTGTGTGGACAGTATTTATTTATTACTCATTATCTTAAATTTAAGTAACTGGAATTTATTCTTAGTTATTGCATAATTTAAAGGTTTATGAATAATATAATAAGCATTCGGAAAAAGTTCATTGGTCAATAACGATTGTTTAATCATTCGTCGTTCTAAGTTAAATAATTGAAACCCTGTTTTAATTATTATAATTTAGTTGTGAATGATGAATTAAATAACCGAAGATATTAGTTGATCAATGATAATTGTTATTTATCGGTTTATTATTTTGAATGTAGGTAATTGAAAATTTGTTTTCAATTACTATTCATTTGGAGAATTGTAAGTGATAAATAAATAATAAAAAGGAAAGAAGAATTTAATGGGCAAATAGTTTTCTTTTATTCATTTTCTTATTGTACAAGTTATTATGTAAATATTGTATATATTACAGTAAATTACAATAATGAATTGACAAAAACTAAAATGAAATAAAAAAAAACTAATCTATCCTAATTCTAAAACTTCCGATCCAATGCGTTTTGTCCGCTCATTTAATGTTACCTGCACAATTAAAAGAAAGAAATTAAAATTCGAATAAATAATTAAAATGCAGAAAATAAATTTAATTTCATCATTAAATGCAATGGCCGGAATCAGTTATTTTTTTTTTTGCAAATCACGGGATTGCTCCCGGTTCACAAAAAAAAAAGGAAAAGAATTTTAAAGCATATGCACAAGTTATGTTTTCCAAAAAAAACTGCATATTTAAATTAATTACATTTGTTTAAAATCCCAAATGCAATTTCAAAAAGCCTACAGCATAAGCATACAAAACCATGCAGTAACTACATATGCAAGCATGCTTACATGAACCATTGCCTACACAGCAGAAAACAAAACAAGTTTGTACTAAAAGGAAAACATGCAGTTTGACCATATTTGCAAGCAATACAAAAATTCCTTTTTCATCATTTTCTGGCCATTACAGTTTCAGAAAAATGTACAGCTTATCACTCTTTTATCAAAGCCATACTGAGAGAAAAAAAGAGAGGGAGAAGTGTGGGAGTTGCAGGCTTAGCATAGGCAGAAAGAGGTATACAAGACAAACAAAAATATAGCCAGTAGAATTAATAACACAAAAGAAGAATAGAAACAAATTGGAGGGACAGTAGTGCAGATTGCTCAGGGAAATCCCAAAGCATTTTTGAATTCCTGGCCTGTAGTGAAAAGAAGAGGGAAGAGTTGTTATAATACACAACAAAGAGAGAAAACAAAAGAAGACAGCAGAACACATATCAAAGCCTCCAAGAAAAAACTTAGAGATTTTTTCCTCCAAAAACACACAAAGCTAGCAACCTGCATAATCACATACTGAAAAAACCATTTCCAAACCATACACAAAAACCTTGCAAACTGATTGAGCCACAAAAGCCAATATCATCATCATCCCACTGTCATCAAAAAGATATAAAAACAACCTCACAGAAAACCAGTCAAAAAACCACCATCCGTATGGCCTAGCTAAAACACATGCCCAAGTTCCCTCAATTTGTCCAAACCATACAAAGTCCTTACATTCATCACCATGTCAACATTGTTGTTCGAGCTTGAGTTCCCTTAATCCAAAACCTGAAAGGCAACCGATTTGGCCTCAGTATCAACATCATTGGCCCCTTTCAAAAATTACTCAAGCCAATAAAATCGTCATACAGTACAGTTTCAAGAAGAAGTGCAGTATCAATTCAACAGAACCAAGTGCCATATCATATTCAAAGAAGAAGAGAAACAGCATTACAGTCAGAGAAGAAGAGAAATAGTAACTCATTCAACCAAGTGCAGTATCATGTTCAAGCAAGAAGGAGAAAAGCAGAAGTGCAGTTTCAACGCAAAGAAGAAAAACACAATCATCCTACAGTAACACATTCAAAGAAGAAGAAGAAAACCGAAGCACAGTACCAAGGCTCAAAGACGAAACAGAAGCACAATACCAACAACCAAGGAGAAGAAAAATCATAATACCGTTCACCGTTGGACTCGCGTCTCCCTCTCCTCGCCGCCCGGCCTCCGTCACCCCTAGCTCGTCCTCCATCTCCACCTAGGTAACAATCTCTCCTTTCTCTTATTTCTTCAAATGCCACTCAAATCAACATGGACAATCAAGATAAGAACCAGTCAAGATCAACATAATAAACCATAAAATCAACATGCAAGACGAATTAAGTATAACAAATCAAACGCGTTCTTACCGTCTCCGCTTAAGCCATCTCGTTTTCGTTTTCAATGGAGGGAAGAAGAGCCAAGAGTGGGTGGCCGTGGCAAAGAGAACGTCAAGTCCGGTGGCGAAGAGGAAGAAGCAGGGCGAAGAAGATGAAGATCGCGAAGAAGAGAGAGAGCGTCGTTTCTGCCTTAAGACAAACCCTAATCCCAATTTGTGTTAAACATTTTCTAACCCTAATGCTGTATAATCTTGGGCCATCCTTACTCCCAGCTTAAGCCCACGAAATTTGTACACCCCCCCCCCCTGTCTTCATTTCGCCTTGGGCCTTATCCCAACCTTCTAGCCCATTCTGACTTAGTTATACACCCCTATTAACTCATTTCTTTCTATTTTAATTATCTTCTTAAAATCTCATTAGTTTTAATTATAGTTTAGTTAACCAAAAATAATCTAAAGCTTTTTTTAATAATAGGCCATTTTATCAATTCAAACTTTCAAGATTTAATAATCCTAATACCTTAAAAAAATTAGATTTTAGTTAGTAATATTGAGTTTTAATTTGATCTAAGGAATTCCTAAAATAATACTTTTACAATAAAAGGCATAAGAATAGAAAACTAAAAAATATTTTTATTATCTTAATATTAATATCAAAAAATATAAAAAAAAACTTAATAACTTAAGATTAAAAAATGTCACGTCCTCATTAAATAATTCTTTTGATTTATCCTTATCAAAAAAAAATGCGTAAAAAATTTAAAATACTTTCTTCCCGTTAATATTAAACAAAAATCATAAAAACGCATTGTTCGCATCTTTTGTTCCATCATTTAGATTATTGCTATTAATTGTTATTCGCATAATTTTGTTCGTGTACTTTTGTTTATTCGGTTTATGTTTAAATCCAAAGGAAAAAACAGTAAATTTGTTGACTTCATGTCTCCAAATCTAACTGCGCAATTTTCGCATTTTCATTGAAACTTAGGATAATTTTTCCTCAAACATTCACCTTACTTCAAAATTTCAACCTTCCAAGACTTATACTTTTTAAAGAAAAAACTTCGACATTAGGTCGTCGTATCTTCAAAAAACCCGCCTGTATCCTTTTTCGGCCAAAACGATTTATTTTCAATCGAGTGATCAATTTTAATTAAAACAGATATTTCAAAAGGTTCCTATAGAGTACTATAGATGCATTGGGTGCTAGTACCTTCCCATTGTATAACCAACCCCCGAACCATAAGATCTCTTTCAAAAACGCTTTGTATTTTATTATTGTTTACATCGCATATTTAGGGTTTTATTTCGCTCTTTTCCCTTTTCCTTTGGAAACAATAAAGCGCGGTGGCGACTCTTGCTTTTGCGAGACGAATTAATCAATAATTCGATCTCCGATTTACCCCGCTACATTTTTTATCGCTACAGGAACCCAATGGGATTATTTTTCACATAGCTTTTTTGTTTTCCTTTTCACAAAATGTATAAACTCTGCTGTTCGGCGGCGTTCTCTTACTAGGACGTCAGCCTCTTGTACATAAAAGCCTATTTACAGGCAAATTCAAAATCAATACAAATTCATTTTACCAGACAAATTTCCAATTGTTTTTCCTTTATCTGTTTTGTTTTGCAAAGAACGTCCAATGTTCATTTTTGATATATGCATTTGACATTAATTGCTAAACTCATAAATATTTGCATGCGAAACAAAGGACTAATTACAGGTGACATCAGAAATAGGGGCAATAATGAGTTGTCTAAGCAATCTAGTTGCTCTGTCCACCAAGGTACCAAGGTAGGTTCGGCTGAAGAACGCAACCAGGATACCTTCACTCCCCGCAGAGTAAGATAAGGATCAGCAATACTCTCCCCCCGAGCAGAGTTGGTCTCCCATCAACCCTAACAAGGCACAATATCTCCAGCAAGTCAGTGGTACTCTCCCCAAGCAGAGTTGGTCTATTGTCAGCCTTAAGGAAGTTGGGTACCCCCAAAAAAATCTCAACATTCCTCAGCGGAGTATACAGATGTTCCTAAACAAGCATCCCCGGCAGTCTTGATCTAAGATTGTTCGCTGGAGGAATACAAACACCCTAGTGGAGCCACTCCCCAGTATAATCCAAAAGTTTCCCCAGGAGAGTTGAATCAATCTCCCCAGTAGATTCTGGAAGCTTATCCCCAGTAGATTCTGGAAGCTTATCACCTGCAGAGTACAAACGCATCTCCCCGGCTTTATTCAAAGGTTATTCCCCACCAGAGCTTATAACTGGGTTATCCTCAGCTAATTGCCACGGAAAGATCGTCCTCGGCGAAGTTCTTCCTATCCCCAGCGGAGTTCATCAAATTCCCCAACATAACTTATCAACGGAATCCCCAGCGGAGTTATCATCAAACTCTCAACGAAGTATCTCCTCCCCACATAATAATTCCCCGCAGAGTAATATCTTCATCAAGTTTATTCCCCAACGGAGTCATCTTCTCTTACCGGTTTATTCTTGCAACCATCATCCCCAGCGGAAACGGAGAACTCTACGCTTCAAACATCAGCCCAGGATTCAACTTCCCGGCATTCGTCAAGGATTTATTTTCCTAGACAAAAATACATTCATAAACATTACATTATCATACACCATGACGCATGCATATACGCATCATAACACACAATCTCATTTATTCTTGAGAACATCATGACATCATGCATTTCATACATCATGACATTGCGTACAACTGATGTTTTGCCTTTTCAGGAAAAAGGTCAATCCAAAGATGATTACTATCAACTGTCGCAATTCCAGATTTAATTCCTGTATCCAGCCAGGGCATATCTGAAGAGTTTAAAGATTCGATACCTGTATCCAGCCAGGGCATATCTGTAGACGACTAATTCCATATTCGATTCCTGTATCTAGCCAGGGCATATCTGAAGAGTTTGAAGATTCGATACCTGTATCCAGCCAGGGCATATCTGTAGACGACTAATTCCATATTCGATTCTTGTATCTAGCCAGGGCATATCTGAAGAGTTTGAAGATTCGATACCTGTATCCAGCCAGGGTATATCTGTAGACGACTAATTCCAGATTCGATTCCTGTATCTAGCCAGGGCATATCTGTGAGTAACTGATTGTAGATTCGATACCTGTATCTAGCCAGGGCATATCTGAAGAGTTTGAAGATTCGATACCTGTATCCAGCCAGGGCATATCTGTAGATGAGTAATTCCAGATTCGTTTCCTGTATCTAGCCAGGGCATATCTGAAGAGTTTGAAGATTCGATACCTGTATCCAGCCAGGGCATATCTGTAGACGACTAATTCTAGATTCGATTCCTGTATCTAGCCAGGGCATATCTGAAGAGTTTGAAGATTCGATACCTGTATCTAGCCAGGGCACATCTGTGAGCAACTGATTGTAGATTCGACACCTGTATCCAGCCAGGGCATATCTGCATGAAGAGTTTGAAGATCAACACCTGTAACAGGCCAGGAAACCATCTTCCTTTCTCAAGTACGCAAGTTCTCGCTAAGGAATCTCTTACGCGATCGACACCCCGGATGGCATCTATAGGCCCATCCTCCTACCCATCATATCTCAAAATGGCATCTATAAGCCCATTCCCGACAAAGTCTGTCACACCTCCCGATGGCATCTATAAGCCCATCCTCCTATCCATTACATTTCCAAATGGCATCTGTAAGCCCATTCCCGACGAGATTCTGTCACATCTCCAGATGGCATCTATAATCCCATCCTCCTATCCACCATCTCTCCAAATGGAATCTGTAAGCCCATTCCCGCCATCACACTGCTGATATTCTACTATGTGAGTGCAAATTTCTGGGCACTCTAGTGTTCAATCATCTTCCACCTTTGGATCACGAAAGGCACGCAAGCCAATCTATATCCTCAGGTCTAAGAAGATTGAACAGGGGCAACTGTTGTACCCCAAAATTTTCCCTCCCATATTCTTCAAGATTTATCAAGGGCAATCTTCAAATGGTTCAAAATCTCTCAAGGGTTGCACAGTTCAAACACCCTCCTAAGCCAGTCAAATTAGGGTTTTGGTTCTTGCAAGGAAGTTGAGGTTTTCAAGGGCTCAATCAAGTCCCACATGCCTATAAACATTGTCAAGCATCCATATGCCAAGTTTCAAGGCTCACAAGGTCAAGTTGCACAGTCAAAAGCCCTAGTTGCTCCACAACCAACTGCAGGGGCAAAATGGTCATTTTACAGTCAAGAGTCAAAAATTTTGGTCAAAATATTATTTTGAAGCCACAATCATCATTTGATCAAGTCTTGATCATGATTCCATAAGAATGGCTCAAAAATCATCAAGATGCAAAAGTTTCCATTTTTGGACAGCTGAAAAGTCAACTGTAACTTGAGCAAGGCATAACTTTTTCATGGTTCATCAGAAAAATCCCATCCAATGCTCATTTTGAAGGGGATGACATTTCCTACAACTCATCTTCACCTTCCAAGTCCAAGAAATGCTCTCACAAAAAGTTATCAATTTCAACATTATAGGTCATTTTCAAAAGTCAACAAAAAGGCATTTTAAATCAAAGACCATAACTTGAGATTGGTAAATCAAAATGACATGTGACCAAAGTCATTGGTTAGAGAACTTCAAGACCTTTCCAAAATGTCCAAGAACATGTTCATATGATCAAAATTGAGCAAGATATGCATTGGAGAAGTTGGGAAATTTTTGTGAAATGGCAAAAGTCAACTATCCTTGAAACTTCAATTTTTGACAAAAGGGCCAACTTTCTTCCACTTGATTCAGCCTTGTCATGCCACCCACGTGTCCCATGATCAATTTCAAGACCAAATAATTATTTTTCTATTTTTATTTAATTTTTATGGATTTAATTCATTTTAATCCATAATAATTCAAATAAAATCAAAAAAATTAATTAAATGGTATATTGTGGTTTGAATAACTTTAATACAGCATATGCAAGTTACCAAATTCGTGCCAAGCTCAATTATGCATGAAAATTCAAATTTGAACAAACTTGGAAAGTTCCTTTAATGGTGATTAAGCAAAATCCAAAAACATCATTGCAATGGATCATTGGCTCTTAATGTGACCTATTCTCATTCATTACTACATATTCAAGTGTGACAAGCCTCATTCACGACCTAGAGCTCACTGGAAACAGCCAGAACCAAAACTCAAAATTTGCCAAAAAGTGGGAGATCTAAAACTGTGTTGCAGGCACTTTGAGATCAAAAGAAGCACGTGGTCCTCTTCATTGCCATCCCCTGAAGCCAACGCAACCCTTGCCATGTCCTAAGACCCATCACACCACACTGTAAGTATTCACAAACTCACCCCTGTACACGAAATGGGAATTCTCCATTCTTGCATTTTTCCTCAAAAATATTAGCATAGTTATGTTCCTTGTTTGATTTCTGAGCTAATGACAATAGCCAATTTCATTTTTAGGCCTTATACTGTGATACACGATTCTAGGTTTTGCTTGCTTGTTTTTTAGGCGTTTTCAGTGCAGGAAAAATTGGTCACCATAATGGGTATAGAAGTGATCAGGAGAGGGAAACGAGACCAACCATGGTGTTGGAATTAATTTTTGATGCCTGAGGATGATTTTGAGTAAAGCCTGTGAAATCTCCTGCGGATAAAAATCCGCAGGTAAATAACCAGCAAATTGTTGAAGACGATGATGATGTGTCTCCCCGTCACTGGCCATTTCAAATTAAAACGCGCTTTTTTTTTTTCAGGATGTTGCTTATTTGTTTTATATAATTTCATTTTCTCATTAGTATAACGAATGGAAGCAGTTGGCGTAGTGGCATAGCGTGCAGGCTTTGAACGTAGGGACCTGGGTTCGATTCCCAGGTCCACCCCATATTCGTTTCCATTTTTTCTAAAGCGTTCATGTGCAGATTCCCCAAAGCGCCTCACCATACACCTCCAGTTCACAAAGCGCCAGGTGGCTACAGGCATGCATCCAAAGGCCAAGAAGCGATCCACACCATGCACTCAGTCAACCAACAAACACTTGATCCAAGAAGTCAACGTGGCTGGATGAATAATGGGCTTCCAGATTTCTAAACACACACTCAATTCTGGCCCAAACCCCCTTGGTTTTGTTATTCTTTTTTTTTATTTTTTTTCTTTTCTTTTATAATTCCTTTTTATTAATCATTAGTATTATTATTATTATTTAATTAACCTAAATTATTTATTTTCATGAAAAATAAAAAAAAAAACTAATATTTGTATTTATTAATTTCACTCCTTTTTTGTAAATAAATTCTAACATTAATTAATTAGTTGTGTAATTTGGACAATTTTAACATTTTTTTTAATAAGTAAAATTAATTTAGAATTAGGTCTTTCAATTTCAATTTTTAATTTCTTTTTTTACTTTATTTCCATTAAAAACATAAAAGCACAAAAACATTTTTTAATTAATTAATTGATTAGTAAATTAGGCTTAATTTCATTAAAATTGCAAAAAAAGACAAATCTCATTCTTATTCAAAAAAGGGTCAAAACCCTCATGACTTCCCGATTCAATCTTACGCGCACATTTATTTGTAATTCATTATTTTGTAACTGCTTCCGGAAATGTAATAGTTAATTAGGACCTCCTTTATTGCTTTATTTTTTCGCACTTTATTTTCCAAAACGGGTTTTTTGTTTTTGGCGATGTATAGACCCGCGCCTTGTAATAGTTAGGTTTACATTTCTGCAAATTTATTTTCCGCACTCCTAACTGTTAAAAAAATGCATGAAAGAATGTATGAAAAATAAAAATTAATCCGTAGCTCACAAATAACATGTACAAGATAACCTTAACTGAAACACAACACACAAAGCACATGCCACTCCTAGGGTACGCCTCACTGGTTGCCTCGAACATGGTCATCAAGTATAGGGTGTCTTAGAGGTCGCCCTTTTGTCCAAAAGATCCAGTTGCCTCGAAACGGTTGCCTCGGATAAAAGGATCTAGGACATTAGGGTTACCACTAAGGTATCCTACCATTGCTTTGGTGACCACAATGTCCCTAATAATCGAATTGACCCGAACACCTCCAACGATGGTGCTACCTACCTCTCAGTGGTGGGATAGCACTATCTAAAGGACTCTTACACAGCCTAATTCCTTAGGGTAGGTAGATCTCATGGGTACTTGCTCTTTTCAAAACAAACAAAACAACTTTTCACACCTCACACTTTCAAAAAGTTTTCAAACAAATTTTTCATACACTCTTGAGGACAGATACAAGAGTTACTTAGAAATCTTTCAAACGAAACTTTTTCAAAACCCACACACATTTGAAAAGCAAACATATCTTTTGAAAACATAAGAGTAAGTACCTAAGAGCCCGTGGATAACCACGGATAGAAAGGGTGCTAACACCTTCCCTTTTTATAAATCTACCTCCCGAACCGAGAAACATTCTTGAATAAGGAATTTTTCTTTGCTTTTGTCCTTTCCATGTTAGAGAACATAAAAGACGGTGGCGACTCTTGCTTACCGCGACATTTCGCGAACCAGCTTAAAAAACAGTCAGTTCTATTTCCACCGATCACAAATAGAAAGATGGCAGATGATCTTGATTGAGTATGACATCTAATATACGACCCAAAAGGCAATTAAGGGAAGTGTGTTGGCAAACCATTTGGCACATCAGGCAATGGATGATTACCAGTCTATGAACTTTGAATTCCCGGATGAGAATATCATGATAGTGACTGACTGTGAGACACCTGGACCGGATGAAGGACCTGAGGAAGGACCCCGATGGTCTATGTACTTTGATGGAGCTTCGAACGCTTTGGGCAATGGCATTGGCGCCGTGATCATATCTCCTAAAGGCTCTCATACTCCGTTCACCGCCCGACTATGTTTCAACTACACCAACAACATGGCGGAGTATGAAGCATGCATTATGGGTCTTTGAGCAGCAATTGACCTAAGGATTAAGTTTCTAAGTGTTTTCGGAGATTCCGCTCTCGTGATCAGTCAGATCAAAGGCGAGTGGGATACGAAACACCCAAAATTTATTCCTTACAAGGAGTGTGTGTTGATGTTGCTTCCCCACTTTGAGGAGATAACCTTTAAACACTTCCCTAGAGAGGAGAATCAGTTGGCGGACGCGCTAGCTACGATGTCTTCTATGTTAAAAGTTAATTGGGACAACGAAGCTCCCCGGATTATCATTGAAAGATTGGACGAACCTGCACATTGCTGTGACATTGAGACTGAAGAGGTAGCAGGTAAACCCTGGTTTCATGAGGTGAAGAGATATCTTGATGCTTGGGAATACCCCGAGGGTGCATCTGTTAATGACAAGAAGTTTCTGAGAAGGTTCGCGGTGAAGTTCTTCATCAGTAATGGCATCCTTTACAAGCGTAACCATGATTCAACCGTACTGTGATGTGTGGATAAGAACGAGGCAGAAAGGATCATGGCAGATTTACATGAAGGTACTTTCGGAACTCACTCCAGTGGACACACCATGGCAAAGAAAATCCTTCGGGCAGGATACTATTGGTCCACTATGGAAGCCGACTGTTATCAGCATTCTCGGACAAGTCACAAGTGCCAGGTCTATGCTGATAAGGTGCACATACCTCCAGTTCCTCTGAATGTCTTGACGGCACCTTGGCCTTTTGCAATGTGGTGCATTGATTTGATCGGCGAGATCAGACTTACAGCATCCAACGGGCATCATTTCATCCTGGTAGCAATTGATTACTTTACGAAGTGGGTTGAAGCAGCTTCATTCGCTACAGTGACCAAGAACATCGTGGCACGGTTCATTCGGCACAATCTGATTTGTCGATACAGTGTACCAGAGAGGATCATTACAGATAATGGTACGAATCTCAACAATAAAATGATCACTGAGCTCTGCAAGCAGTTCAAGATACATCATCACAACTCTTCTCCCTACCGGCCGAAGATGAATGGGGCTGTGGAAGCGGATAATAAGAACATTAATAAGATTGTGCAGAAGATGACGGTGACCTACAAAGACTGGCACGAGATGTTACCATTTTCTCTTCATGGGTACCGTACCTCAGCACGGACGTCAACAGGGGCAACACCTTATTCCTTGGTATATGGCATGGAGGCAGTCTTGCCCATTGAAGTTCAGATACCCTCTCTTCGGATCATGAAGGATGCAGGTTTGAGCGAAGATGACTGGATTCAGACCCGGCTTGATCATCTGAATTTAATAGATGAAAAAGACTTACTGCTATTTTACATGGTCAGACGTACCAAAAGCGGATGATCAAGGCATTTAACAAGAAAGTTAGACGACAAGAGTATCAAGTTGGGGACCTGGTTATCAAGCGCATCATACTACCTCAAGGTGATCCCAGGGGCAAATGGACCCCCTACTTATGAAGGGCCATTTGTGGTTAAGAACATTTTCTCAGGAGGAGCTATGATTCTAACCACCATGGATGGTGACGACCTTCCTCACCCCGTCAATGCAGACATAGTGAAAAAATACTACGCATGATCAAAGACCCGCTAGGTCGACTGGCCTAGGCAAAAATAAGGGCTTCTCGGCGAACCAAAAGGGTTCGGGCAAAAATAAGGGATGAAAATGAAAAAACTGTACACCCGGCAAGTCGAAAACCTGAAAAGGCGGCTTGGGCAAAAAAGGGTATCCCGGTGGACTGAAAACCCGAAAGGGCGGTCCAGGCAAAAATTAGGGATCAGCGTAACACTATGTCTCATTGGATCACCTTGCATTCAGACTTCGGTATCGATTATCAAGCTCGGACGACGCTAATCAATCTGATCTACCTTCAACCAAGTACCAAAGTGATGAGATGCTCGAGGATATAAAAGCAATAGCAGAGTTGGAACCCAGTGGGATTATTCACATAGTTGTTTTGTTTTCTTTTCATAAAATGTATAAACTATCTATTCGGCGGTGTACTCTTACTAGGACGTCAGCCTCTTGTACAAAAACGCCTATTTACAGACCAAACTTCAAAGTCAATACAATTCATTTTCAAAGAAATTTCAAACTGCTTTTTCCTTTATCTGTTTTGTTTTGCAAAGAACGTCCAATGTTCATTTTTGATATATGCATTTGATATTAATTGCTGCTCATAAATATTTACATGCGAAACAAAAGACGGTTACTGGTAATATCAGAAACAGAGGCAATAAGATTTGTCCAAGCTTTATAGCTGCTCTATCCACCAAGGTACAAAGGTAAATTCAGCTGAAGAATAATGACCAATGTACTTTCACTCCCCGCAGAGTAAGACAATAATGTTAGCTCTCCCCAGATGAGACTTGCAACTGCAAATGAGTTGGTAATATTCTCCCCAAGCAGAGATCATTTACCATCAACACTGAAAAGGCTTAATATCCCCAGCAGTCTTAATATTCCCCAACGGAGTATAAGAATATTCCCCGGCAGAATACAAGATATCCCAATGGAGTTAAAATTCTCCCAGCGCAGTTTGAAAAAGCTTTCCCAGTGGAGTTGAAGAATCATCCCCAGTAGAATCTGGAAGTTTGTCCCCGGCAGTATAAAAATAAATATCCCCAACCGAGTTCAAAGGAAGATTGTCCCCAGCAAAGCTCAAAGAATTATCCCCACAAGAGTCTAACAGGTTATCCCCAGTGAAGTCGCAACTGAAAGACCATCCCCAGCGGAGTTCTTTCCTTTCACAAACAGGAATTTAATCCCCAACAGGATTCAGTATCACCAGCAACGGTAATTCGTCTCCAACGGAATTTATCGGTGGAATCCTCAACAGAACATATCTTCCCCAAAGAATAATCTCCTTCTCAGTTTATTCCCAAACGGAGTTATCTTCTCCTGCAGGTTTATTTTCGCAATCATCTTCGTTCATCATCCCCAGCGGAAACGAAAAATCCAACTCTATTCTCCAACAGCCACCCGAGATTTACTTCCCCAGCTACAAACATCATATTCCCATACATCATGATACATGCATATACGCATCATACAACACGATCTCATTTATTTTGAGAACATCATTGCTTGACATATATCATGCATTGCATACGATTGACCTTTACCTTTCAGGAAGGAGGCAGTTAAGTTCTCAGCTATGTCGAAGAACTGGATCGGTTCTTAAATCTCAACTGAATTATCCTCGGTTGAATTTCAGATAAGGTTCTCAATCTTGACAATTTTCCTCTGTCATAGTGTGGACGAGTTCTACAATCTCAACGGTATACTACGTTGAAAACCAGACAGTTCCTAGATCTTGATGAAGATGTTTTCATCCGTCATAGTGTGGACGAGTTCTACAATCTCAACGGTATACTACGTTGAAGATCAGACAGTTCCTAGATCTTGATGAAGATGTTTTCCTCCGTCATAGTGTGGACGAGTTCTACAATCTCAACGGTATACTACGTTGAAGACCAGACAATTCCTAGATCTTGATGAAGATGTTTTCCTTCGTCATAGTGTGGATGAGTTCTACAATCTCAACGGTATACTACGTTGAAGACCAGACAGTTCCTAGATCTTGATGAAGATGTTTTCCTCCGTCATAGTGTGGACGAGTTCTACAATCTCAATGGTATACTACGTTGAAGACCAGACAGTTCCTAGATCTTGATGAAGATGTTTTCCTCCGTCATAGTATGGACGAGTTCTACAATCTCAACGGTATACTATGTTGAAGACCAGACAGTTCCTAGATCTTGATGAAGATGTTTCCTTCAGTCGAAGACCTGACCGGTTCTTAAATCTCAACTGAATTATCCTCGGTTGAATTTCAGATAAGGTTCTCAATCTCGACAATTTTCCTCCGTCATAGTGTGGACGAGTTCTACAATCTCAACGGTATACTATGTTGAAGACCAGACAGTTCCTAGATCTTGATGAAGATGTTTTCCTCTGTCATAGTGTGGATGAGTTCTACAATCTCAACGGTATACTTTGTTGAAGACCAGACAGTTCCTAGATCTTGATGAAGATGTTTTCCTCCGTCATAGTGTGGACGAGTTCTACAATCCCAACGGTATACTATGTTGAAGACCAGACAGTTCCTAGATCTTGATGAAGATGTTTTCCTCCGTAATAGTGTGGACGAGTTCTACAATCTCAACGGTATACTACGTTGAAGACCAGACAGTTCCTAGATCTTGATGAAGATGTTTCCCTCAGTCGAAGACCTGACTGGTTCTTAAATCTCAATTGATTTACCCTCGGTTGAATTTCAGATAAGGTTTTTAATCTCGATAATTTTCCTCGGTCATAGTGTGGACGAGTTCTACAATCTCAACGGTATACTCTATTGAAGACCAGACAGTTCCTAGATCTTGATGAAGATGTTTCCCTCATTCGAAGACCTGACCGGTTCTTAAATCTTAACTGAATTATCCTCGGTTGAATTTCAGATAAGGTTCTCAATCTTGACAATTTTCCTCCGTCATAGTGTGGACGAGTCCTACAATCTCAATAGTATACTTTGTTGAAGACCAGACAGTTCCTAGATCTTGATGAAGATGTTTCCCTCAGTCGAAGACCTGACCGGTTCTTAAATCTCAACTGAATTATCCTCGGTTGAATTTCAGATAAGGTTCTCAATCTCGACAATTTTCCTCCGTCATAGTGTGGAAGAGTTCTACAATCTCAACGGTATACTACGTTGAAGACCAGACAGTTCCTAGATCTTGATGAAGATGTTTCCCTTAGTCGAAGACCTGACCGGTTCTTAAATCTCAACTGATTTACCCTCGGTTGAATTTCAGATAAGGTTCTCAATCTCGACAATTTTCCTCCGTCATAGTGTGGACGAGTTCTACAATCTCAATAGTATACTCTATTGAAGACCAGACAGTTCCTAGATCTTGATGAAGATGTTTCCCCCCAGTTGAATTATGGACAGGTTCTTAAGACTCAGCCGAGGCATTCTCACCGTTGAAGTACAGGTAAGTTCCTAAATCTCGACAAAAACCAGGCTTCCCCAGCGGAATCTTCTACAACAACAGGTATGCAAGTTCTCGCTAAGGAATCTCTTACGCGATCGACGCTCCTGCAGATGGCATCTGTAAGCCCATCCTCCTACCAACAATCTCCAAATGGCATCTGTAAGCCCATTCCCGACATCACAAGGCTGATATCACTTCATGCGAGTGCAAATTTCTGGGCACTCTAGTGTTCAATCATCTTCCACCTTCGGATCATAAAAGGCGCGAAAGCCAATCTACATCCTCAGGTTTAAGAAGATTGAACAGGGGCAGATGTTGTACCCCAAAATTTTCCCTCTCATATTTCTCCCAACATTGCAAGAAAAATCTCCAAGTGGCTCAAGATTGCTCAAGAGTTGGACAATCAAGCTACCTCCTAAGGCAGTCAACCCCAAATTAGGGTTTTATGTTGCATCAAGATCCTTGAATCCAAATGACCTAAATTTCTCCCCAACATCCTAATATGTTCTCTAGGTCATCCATGTCAAATTTCAAGCCTTGCAGAGGAAGTTTGCTCAGTCAATTGCTCAAAGGGTCCAAAAATCGACTCTGCTAGGGCAAAAGTCAACTGTGACCTACAAATAGTCAAACTTCAAGATTTTTTTGTCAACATTCTCATTTTGAAGGATATTTCATAATTTTATCAAGGGTTGATCATGATTCATCAAGGATTGCTCAAAATTCAGCAAGACTCAAAAGTTGCTAAATTAGGGTTTTGTAGGAAAAGTCAACTCAACTTTGACCAAGCATAACTTTCTCGTACTTTATGAGAAATGACCCATCCAAATCTCATTTTGAAGAGGATGCAATTTCCTACAATCCATCTTCATACCCCCAAGATCATAAAATGCACGCACAAGAAGTTATAAATTTGGACATTATAGGTCATTTTTGAAAGTCAACAAAAACACCTTTTTTCCAAAGCTTATAACTTGATCATGGAATATCAAAATGAGATGAGACCAAAAGGGTTGGTTATAGGACATCTCAATATTTCTAAAAAGTCAAAGAACACCTCCAAAAGTTCAAAATTGAAGAAGTTATGCATTGTTGAAGTTGGGCATTTTTGCAAAATTGCCAAAAGTCAACTATCCCCAAAACTTCAAATTTTGTCAAATGGGCCCATTCTTTTCCACTTGATTTGGGATTGCATCATTGTCCAAGTGTCCTAGCTCCAGCCATGAGCCAATATCTTATTTTTATTATTTTATTTTATTTTTTATTGAATTATTTCATTTTAAATCAAATTAAATCATAAAAAAATCCAAAGCTTTGATTACATGATATCTTTTGGTTGTTTCAGGTCTTAATTGTCATCATGATCATCATCAAAATTCGTATCAAGCATATCATGTATAAAAAGATGGAGATTTGATAAATTTGGCAAGCTTTAAAGGATGAATCAAATCAAATCATAAAGCATTGATTTAGAGAGATTCCATCCATATTTGTTACCCTAATACCTTGTATCATACATAAGCAAGAGAGGCACACGAAATTGAGGGCTAGAGGCTGCAAGAACAATCAAAACAAAACTTGAAAAAGTGTGGAAAAAGCTTGAATCTGAATTCATACTTAGAGGCGATCTCAGAAGCCAAGAAGATCTCAATCGATTCCTGGAGGTTCACTGAGGTGAAGCCAACCTAAAGCAAGCTCCCATACACGCCCAAACACACTGTAAGCATCACATTATTCAGCCCTGTATTCGAAATCATAACTCCCCATTCTTGCATCATTTGAATCAATTCTTGGCATATTTATGATCCTTACAGCATTTCTAAACTTTTGGCAATACTTAATTTGATTTATATGGACTGTAACCTCATAACAGCATGGCTAGGGTTACATTTTGGATTTTAGGGATTTGTGTTACAGGTGAAATTGATTCTCCTGATAGGCATGGTTGCACTCGGGAGAGGGAGACGAACCTAACCATGACTTTGAAGGTCGTTTTTATGGCCTGGAGTTGATTTTTGGATCGAGCTGCGCATTTTGCTGTGGATCCAAATCCGCAAGAAATATTATAGTGGCTGGAGGTAGGGGACGATGGCGTGTCATCTCCCTAGTGGCCAATTCAAACCATGTCGCGCTTAATTTTGTTGTGCTGGCATATTAGTTTGTTTTCTCTTATTATTATTATTTTGTATATAATTAACAAATAGAACACAATAGCCAAGTGGTAAGCGTGCCTGCCAATGATCAACTGGACCTGGGTTCGAATCCCAGGTCCTCCAAATTTCTCAATGTATTTTTTCTTTAGGTAATCATATGCTGATCCAAGCGCGAGGTCTATCATGCACCCTCAAGCATTTGATGGCCAGATGGCCATAGGCCAAATCTGGTGGCTAGAAATTGATGGTCTACTGTGGAGCCAAGTCAACATGCGCGCAGGGAATCTCAAAAGTCAAACGAGGCCAGATTCAAATGGGCCTCAGCTTACTATTCTGACCTCCTTTTCAGGGTCATACCCTTTCTCTCTTTCTTTTATTTATTTGTTTATTTTTTATTTGATTTAACTATTTTTATTATTTTCTAACCAATCAAATTTTGTCCTTTAATAAAATTAAAACCAAAAAATATTTTATTTATTAAATTAAATTTTAGTATTTTATTTTTTATTAACATATCTATTAATTAATTTAGGCCATTAATTAGAATTAACTTTAATATATTTCTTTGTAAATAATTAAAACTAATTAGACTTAATTAGGTTTTTACTAACATTAATTAATTTTATTTTATTTCTTTAAATACCAAAAAATCCAAAAAAATAATTTATTTTCATTAATTAATTAATTTAATTTAGTTTAATAATTAACTTAGGATAGTGTCTTTCTTAAAATAAAAACAACAAAAAAAATCTTCTTTTTAATAACAAAGGGTCAAAACCCTAAACTTGCGCTTGATTTAATTTCCCGCACGCGATCTATTTATTCAATATTGTACTTGTTCCCGGAATGTAATAGGTAATTAGGACCATTTATTTATCGATTTATTTATTTTTCCGCATTTAAATTTCAAAGGGTTGCTTTTGGCGATGTAAATACCCAACGCCTTGTAATTTAATTTCCGCAATTTATTTTCCACAACTTATAACTGTTAGATGTTTGATAATAGGAATGCATGACAATACTGAATGTTTTAACCTAAAATCAACATAGATCACCTTTAACATGTACAAAGATAAAAATAACTGAAAACGACACACTCGCACATGCGCACTCTTAGGGTACACCCCACTTGGTTGCCTTCGTAACACGGTCATTGAGTATAGGTCACTTTAGAGGTCGCCCTCTTGTCCAAAGATCATAAGTTGCCTCAAAACGGTTGCCTCAGATTTTGTTGCCTCAAAACAAATGATCTAAGACATTAGGGTTACCGCTAAGGCGTCCTAACATTGCTTTGGTGACCTCAAGTCCCTAAATTTGAATTGACCCTTAAACTCCAACGACGGTGATACCTACTCATTCATAGTGGGATAGCGTCGTCTAAAGGACATTAGCACAGATTGACTCCTTTTTCGAGTAGGTAGATGGTTCTTAGATACTTGCTCTTTCAAAAAACAAAAACTTTTCACACTTACACTCTTACAAACAAACTTTTCAAAAACACTTCATTACACTCTTGAGGACAGAAGCAAGAGTTAAATCGAAGTTTTCAAACAAAAACTTTTTCAAACCCACAAGCACAAAGAAAACAATTTTGAAAACAATTTGAGCAAGTACCTAAGAGCCTGTGGATAACCACGTATAGAAAGGGTGCTAACACCTTCCCTTTCTATAATCTACCCCCCGAACCTGAGAAACATCTCGAAAAAGGACATTTTCTGTGCTTTTTTTCCTTTCCTTGTTGGATAAAATAAAAGTCGGTGGCGACTATTGCTTACTGCGACATTTTGAAAAAAAAAAACGCAAAACGCAAACCAGCATTCCAAAAAACAGTCAGTTCTTCCCACCACATCACAACTGGCATGAGATGCTACCATTTGCTCTCCACAGGTACCGTACCACGGCTCGCACGTCGACTGGGGCAACACCCTATTCTTTTGTTTATGGCATGGAGGTTGTCTTGCCTATTGAGGTTCAAATCCCCTCTTTGAGAATTATGAAGGATGCAGGTTTGAATGAGGACGATTGGATCCAGACTCGACTTGATCAACTAAACTTAATTGATGAAAACAGACTTACTGCTGTTTGCCATGGTCAGATGTATCAAAAATGGATGATCAAGGCTTTCAACAAGATGTATCAAAAAAGTTGGAGATCTAGTGATCAAGCGCATTATCTTGCCACAAAGTGATCCCAGAGGCAAATGGACTCCTACCTATGAAGGACCATTTGTAGTCAAGAACATCTTCTCCGGTGGGGCAATGATCTTAACCACCATGGACGGTGATGACTTGCCACACCCTGTGAATGCGGATATAGTCAAAAGATACTACGCATAAGAGACCCGCTAGGTTGACACACCTAGGAAAAAAGGGCATCCCGGCGAACCAAAAGGTTCAGGCAAAAATTAGGGATAAGATTAAAAAAATCTGTACACCCGGCAAGTTGAAAACCCGAAAGGGCGACTTGGGCAAAAAAGGGTTTCCCGGTGGACTGAAAACCCGAAAGGGCGGTCCAGGCAAAAGTTAGGGAATTAAAGCGTATGACTATGTCCCGTTAGATCACTTTGAGGACAATCTCTTCACTGACAAACTCGGAGTTCCTGATCAATTCAATCATCTTCGGATGAAGCAACAAATAGACAAGATATTCAGGGATACGGAGGCTATAGCAGAATGGAAACCCCATGGGATTATCACACATAGCTGTCTTTCTTTGTATAAAATTTTCTTACTTTTACGGCACCATCCTCTTACTAGGATGTCTGTCTCTTTTGTACAAAATAATTATTCAAAGTAAATACAAAGATATCTCTTTAAAGTACAAAAAACTATTTTTACTTTTCTTTTACACTTGTGTTTTATTTGCAAAAATGTACAATGATTCATTAATGAACATATGCATTTGAACATAATTATTGTTTACAAATAAACAAAATGAGAAAGATAATTACTGACAGATTGAGAGAATAGGAAAACGTCTTTAGGCTATTCCATGAGAAATCCCCACGGTACGTCATTTAGATTCTCGGAGCTAAAACTTCAAACTTTTAATCCCCGGTGGAAACCATCCAATTTCTCCAAATTCCCCAGCAAGTTGTTTTGAAGCCTGAAACCCAACTGGGTGACAATTGACTTCTGATACTCCCCAACGGAACAAAGATTCCCATTATTAATCCCTAGTAGAAGTCATCAAAATTCTCTGGATTCCCCAAGCAGATTCCTCAAGCAGTATATGGCATTGCTCTCCCAACATAATTTTTGTCAAATACTCCAACTTCAAGACATGAAGAATCCATATTATCCTCAGCAACAGTCAAGGATTTATTTTCCTCAGCAATACAGCAAAACAGCTTACATGCACATACATTACATCCACATATCATAAACATTGATAAAACACATATATTGCATCATACATTCCATGCAACATAATTTGGTGTTCCAGCTAACATTTTACCCTTTTCAGGATAAGATTAACAGCTACCATTAACAATATGCAATCATGATACAATACAGATACGCTCCAGACACGGATGTCATTCTGTAACTCATTCAAATTCAGCTTTCAGATACACTTCAGATACGCTCCAGACACGTACGCCATTCTGTAACTCATTCAGATTCAGCTTTCAGATATAGTTCAGATACGCTCCGGACAAGGATGCCATTCTGATACTTATTCAGATTCAGATTTCATATACAGTTCAGATACGCTCCAGAAAAGGATGCCATTATGATACTTATTCAGATTCAGAATTCAGGAATAGTTTGGATACGCTCCAGACATGGACGCCATTCTGTTACTCATTCAGATTCAGACTTCAGATACAGTTCGGATACGCTCCAGACACGGATGCCATTCTAATACTCATTCAGATTTCAAGTTCAGATACAGTTCAGATACGCTCCAGACACGGACGCTATTCTGATACTCATACCAGATTTCAAGTTCAGATACAGTTTAGATACGCTCCTGACACGGATGCCATTCTATTACTCATACAATTTCAAAATTTAGATACCGTTCAGATACAGCTCAGATACGTTCCAGACGCGGACACCATTCTGATGCTTATTCTTTCGACTTACAATTCAACAAACATTCTTGGATGGCATCAACAAGCCCATCTCCAACAAGACTCTATCACTTCTCCAAATGGCATCTTTAAGCCCATTCCCTCAACTACACATTGTCGAGTGCAAATTTATGGGCACTCTAGTGTCCAATCATCTTTCACCTTCGAGTCACGAATGGCAAAGCTCGCCAATCTAATTCTTCAGGTTTAAGAAGATTGAACAGGGGCAGCTGTTGTACCCCAAAATTTGCCCTTTATTTATCAAGACTTCTCTCACAAGGTTTCTTTGACTCAAGACTGGATTAGGGTTTGGTCAGCTCAAGACATCTCATCTTGCACTGATAACCCAAAATTAGGGTTTGAGTTTGCACAAGGATTGTTGGACTATCAATGCTTCATATGAATTTCAAACATCATTATGGATCCCTAAGATCACTCATGACAAGTTTCAAGCCTTGAACCACATTTTTGATCAGTCAATTGGACAGTTGACCTAAAAATCAGTTGCATTGGGGAAAAAGTCAACTATGGCCAATTTACAGTCAAACTTCATAATTTTTGATCCACATCATCATTTAGAACTTACATGTGTCATTTGGTCAAGTTTGGATCTCAATTCCTCAAGAAATTTGGTCAAATCACAAAAAGGGCAAAATGGTCAAAATTAGGGTTTTGACTGAGGAAGGGCAATTTCTAATTTTTTAACCTAGCAAATGACCAATTGAGTTCAAGCATGATTTCAAGGATTCAATTACATCATCTTGGATTAATTACATGGCTCAAAACATTTCAAATTCATTGGATTGACAGATAAATTTTGCAGTCAACTGATCAAAAGTCAACTGTATACTGAAAAGTCAAACTTTGACTTTTTGGTCAAAATCAAGTGCCAAGGGTCATAATTCATCAATACATGTCAAAATATGAAACTTGTTCATCAAGAAATCCAAATTTGAAATTTAGGGTTTGAATTTGAAAATTTTCCTAACTTAGAAATTTTCTATGGAAAATTTTCTTATTTTTTCTCAACTATTAGGCCATTTTTACACCATGATGCATAATGATTCAAGGAAAGTTCCCAACATGAAAGTTGTATATATACATAAAATTTACAACTTTTATTCACAAACTTTTCCCTAAATATGCTTGGATCTCAAGATATAAATTTGTGAATACATGGTCATGAACTTGTTAACTTAGTGAAATTTTGCCCTAATTTAGGCAGATTTTGGACCCAACTTCATGGCAATTTTTCACCTAGTTCCAAGAGGTATCTCAAAATGCATTTCAAATATGAATTATAGAGAAAATTGCAATATTTCCAAAATTTCAGAGAACTCCTCAAGATCATTTTTGAGTAGGGAGAATTGAAGAGATGAAGTTGGAAATTTCTCACTTTTTGTCCAAGCCATTTCATGAAGAACAAAGTTGCAAATCAATCCTATGCTGACTAATTCATGCTGTACAGGTCCTAAACTTGTTCCAAACTCCTTAATTAAATGCTTACTCAGTTGACAAAGCTTTGATCCATGCTTTTGAACCTTTATCCAACTTGTAATTCCATTTGTGGCAAAAAGGTTCCATTGCCATTTTGAAAAAGAGAAACTTTTGCAAACTTTACAATTTTGAGCTTTGGACCTGTCCCCTTAGTGCATACAAATCTCACTGGTCTCAAGTAATCTGTACAAACTAATACCAACCCTAAGGGAGCAAGTACAAGCATGGCAAGTATGGTCACTTCACTTTACTTCAAATGTAAGGAAAGTTGCAAAAAGGCTAGAGCTTGCAAATCTGTTAGAGAGCTGACCTATGACCATTTCCATACTAATATACAAATAATATACAAAAGAATACACGATTGGCAAGGACCTGAAACACTCCCAAGCTGAAAAACACCAAAATTATGTTCAAACCTACAGTTTCTACACAAGCATACCCATCTTCCATTTGGCTCGTGCGTTTTGGTTTGGATCATTCAAACACCTTACATACTTGATACCTAGTCAATCCAGGCCTTCATCCCTGTTCTGTAATCACTTCTTCACCATCTGCCATTGTTGACTTCAGAGCTTGCAGTTTGACTTGGCCAAGGAGTTCCAGCTACTTTCAGAGCAAGGCAAGGGTTGGGATACATCCAGGGAAGTTCAAGGAAGCTCAAGCAAGCATCAGGCCTCCCTCAAACTCACCCCAGTTCCACTCACAATTCCAACTGAAGGAGGTAAAATTTCAAACTCTATCTCCTTATACAGGCAACCTTAGGCCATAATTTGTGAATAAAAAATGTAGTCCTCATCATAACGAAATTGTACATACCATTATCTTGCATTGATTTTACTTATGCTGAGAGAATTTGGAACTTGAAATTTCTGGAAATATTAGGTCAAGATTTAGGGTTGTTAAAATTCTCTTTGTTCTTTGATTAATAGTTCACATAATTTATATGGTTGGAATCGTGTGCTCAAATGCTATAAGTTTCATGTTATGCATTTTCATTTTTATGGAAGTATGAGGAAGTTACAGGATGTCTGGCCAAAGCTTGAGGAAGAAGATGAAACAGGGCATAGGGCGCGTTTTGTAATATGTTATTTTTATTTCACTTAAGATAATGGAAGTATAGCCACCCCAGTGGCAAAGCAGCGCGCTGGTGAGACCCATGTCCTGGGTTCGAACCTGGGTGCGCTACTTTTATATTTTTCACTCTTTTTCTTTTCCATTTCACATTTTTGCAGGTTGGGCTTGGTCTTTTGGGCCAAATTGTTTTTGCTATCATCATCAGCACTAATCTTCTACCTTACCCCCCATGCCAACTTTTATATATTTTTTTTTATTTGTTTTATTTTCATTTTTAATATTTTAAATATTTTCTTTAACACATAAAAATCCCAAAACATGTAAATTTGATCATATTGCATTTTTATTTTATTTTATTTTATTTTGCACATAAAATACATTTTATTTTAATAGTATATCATTCATTTTCTTAATAAACTTGTAAATATATTTAAACATATTTATTTCAATTTATTTTTCATTTCATATTTATAAATACTTATTTTTGCATATATTTAATTTTAATATTTATATTTTATTATTTTTATACAAGAAAATGCACAAAATAATATAGAAACTTTATTTTCTCTTAAATAATAATTAGGGTTAAACCCCTTTTAGAAAATTAATTCCTTTTTTATATTTTTAGGTTTAGATTAAATTTTGTTTTACATAAAAACAAGACACAAATATCTTTTTTTACATGTACATTGCATTGCATTCTAAATATTATATTGTATTTATTCTAAATTTGTACAAATTCTATTTGGTTGTAATAATTTATTTAGCTTTATATTCTTGCAAAATCCCCATTCAAACTTGTATTCTCCCCTCCCATAAATTGTTGTAATAGCTTAGTAATTTTTACATAATGCAATTTATCGCTTTATATGCCATGATTAGTAATTAGGGGTTGTATGACAAGAACAAAACAAAACAAAATAGAACACCCTAAATACAAGACAAAATCAAAGCATGAAAATGATATACTCGCACACAAGCACCCTTAGGGTTTCTCCCACTTGGTTGCCTAAAACAAAATATCCATATTACGCACGTGAAGTATCTTGGCAAAACAAAACAAATATAAGATCATAGTCCCTCGATGAAGCTATTCAAAAGTTGCCTTACAAAATGATCTTGGTCCCTCAAAAATGATAAGATACTTTGCAAACATTGCTAATCATTGTTATACGATGACTTGCGCCCGTCCCGTTAACATCTAAAGATAGGGTTGCTTACCAAATCAATGGTAAGACAACAATGTCAAAGGAATAGAAAATACATAAGAAAGACAGTTGAGTAAGTAGATAGCTTCTAGTTACTTGCTCCATTTCAAACAACAATCCTTGCTATTTTCAAAAACAAACACACATATTTCAAAAACATCTTCCGAACATTGAAAACATTTTCAAAAAAGACAAACGTCTTTTTATACATTCTTACAAACTAGAATCATTACAAAGATTGCCTAAACGAATAACCTCTTTTACAAAATACTTTTAAAACCACACCAAACACAATTTTAAACAAACAAAAGCAAGTGATCTAAGCAAGTAACTAAGAGCCCATGGAAAACCATGGATTAAAAGGGTGCTAATACCTTCCCTTTTCATAATCTACCCCCCGAACTCAAGAAAACATCTCAAAAGTCTTTCTTGTGCTTTTTCACCTTTCCTTTTGGATAAAAGAAAAGTCGATGGCGACTCTTGCTAACCGCAACATTTGTGATAAAATGCAAAACCTCAAGTCAGTTCTCCCACCGCATCACACATAGCTACTTCTCTTTGTGCATGTCATGAAACATGGATGGTGAACTTGGTCGAAGAGATATGTTAACATACATTTTGTGAGTTAATTCATGGTCGACTAGAATTCTTACTATTGATTATAAGCTTCTTCATTATTTTCTTGTTTATGTTATTATACCCAAATTCTCAAATTTTTCTCAAATTTCTGATTGTGAGATGCAGATTTTGTATGCTATTAAAAACAGGATGCTAATCAATTGGGATTATGTGATTTTTTATCACATGGTAATTCATGATGAGGGTGCTTCTGCACTTCCCTATGGAACTTGGCTAACTCTTGTTTTTGAAAAAATTAATGTGGCTTTCTATGGAGAAACAATGTTGGAACCTGACTCTCAAAGATATGAAATGACTCCGAAAAAGGTTTGCACTACAAAAACTGGTGTCAAATATGATCCTATCAAAAGGACCATTACCTACATCAACTTTACTCCAGATCAAGTTCCTCAACCTTAAAAGGGTTCCTACAATCAAGTTTTTGACTACCTTCAGCATATGAATCACAACATGAACAACCAATTTGCTCACTGTGATACGGTGGGAGAACTAACTTGAGGGTTTGCATTTTATCGCAAATGTTGCGGTTAGCAAGAGTCGCCACCGACTTTTCTTTTATCCAAAAGGAAAGGTGAAAAAGCACAGGAAAGACCTTTGAGATGTTTTCTTGAGTTCGGGGGGTAGATTATGAAAAGGGAAGGTGTTAGCACCCTTTTCATCCATGGTTTTCTATGGGATCTTAGTTACTTACTTAGATCACTTGCTTTTGTTGTTTAAAAATGTGCTTTGTGTGGTTTTGAAAGTATTTTGTAAAAGAGGCCATTCGTTTAGGCAATCTTTGTAATGATTCTCGTTCGTAAGAATGTATACAAAGATGTTTGTCTCTTTGAAAATGTTTTCAATGATTGTAAGATGTTTTGAAATGTGTGTGTTTGTTTTTGAAAATAGCAAGGATAATTGTTTTGAAATAGAGCAAGTAACTAGAAGTAATCTACCTACTCAAATGTCTTTCTTGTGCATTTTCTATTCCTTTGACATTGTTGTCTTACCATTGACTTGGTAAGCAACCCTATCTTTGGATGTAAATGGGACGAGCGTGGGTCATCGTATAACCATAATTAGCAATGTTTACAAAGTACCTTAGCATTTTGAGGGACCAAGATTATTTTGTAAGGCAACTTTTGAATAGCATCATCGAGGGACTATGATCTTTACATTTGTTTGTTATGCCAAGATACTTCGCATGCGTAATATGGCTATTTTTTGTTTTAGGAAACCAAGTGGAGAAACCCTAAGGATGCTTGTGTGCAAGTGTATCATTTTCATGCTTTGATTTTGTCTTGTATTTAGGATTTTCTGTTTTGCTTTATTTCGATCTTATCATACAAATCCTAATTACTAATCATGGCATATAAAGCGATAAATTGCGTAATGTAAATATTACTAAGCTATTACAACAATTTTATGGGAGGGGGGAATACAAATTTGAATGGGGATTTGCAAAAATATAAACCTAAATAAATTATTACAACCAAATCGAATTTGTACGAATTAGAATAAATAAAATATAATATTTAAAGATGCAATACAATGTGTATGTAAGAAAAGATTTTTTTTTTGTTTTTATGTAAAAGAGATTTTAATCTAAACCTAAAAATGTAAGGAAAAGGAATTAATTTTTAAAAGGGAGACTTAACCCTAATTATTATTTTAAAAGAAAATAAAGTTCTTATATATTATTTTTTATGTATTTTTTGTATTAAAAATAATAAATAATATTGTATAAAAAGATAAAGTTTTTATATATGCAAAAATAAATATTTATAAGTATGAAATGAGAAATAAATAAGTAAATTAAACTAAATATACTTTGATTATATTTTACAAGTTATTAAGAAAATACATGATATATATATTAAGAATAAAATATATTTCTATGTGAAAAATAAACTAAAATAAAATAAAATGCAATATTATGAAATTTAAATTTTTTTAGGATTTTTATGCATCAAAGAAAATATTTAATATATTAAAAATGAAAATAAAACAAATAAAATAAAAAATATAAAAAGTTGGCAGGGGGTGATATAGCAAAACTGGCAGCAATGTTAGTAAAAAATGCCAAGCCCAAGGAACTAAGCCCAAACCTGCAAAAATAAGAAAAATGGAGAGAAGGAAAAATGTGAAAAAAATAAAAGTAGCGCCCAGGTTCGAACCCAGGACATGGGTCTTACCAGCGCGCTACTTTGCCATTGGGGTGGCTATACATCAATTGTCTTAAGGAAAGCAAAAATAATATAACACAAAACAAGTCCTTGCCATGTACTTTATCTTCTTCCTCAAGCTTGGCCAGACATCCTGTAACTCTCTCATACTTCCATGAAAATGAAAACTCATAACATGAAAGTTGTAGTATTTGAACTCACGATTCCAACCATATAAGTTATGTGAACTAACAATCAAGGGTCAGAAAGAATTTTAATAGCCCTAAATTTTAACCTAATATTTTCAGAAACTTCAAGTTCCAAATTCTCTCAACTCAAGTAAAATCAATGCAAAATAAAGATATGTACAGTTTCGTTGCAATGAGGACTACATTATTTGTTCACAAATCGTGGCCAATGGTTGCCTGTACAAGGAGATAGAGTTTGAGATTTTACCTCCTTCAGTTGGAATCGTGGATGGAACTGGAGTGAGTTTGATGGAGGCCTGATGCTTGCTTGAGCTTCCTTGAACTTCCCTGAATGTATCCCAACCTTTACCTTGCTCTGAAAGTGCCTGAAACTCCTTGGCCAAGTCAACCTGCAAGCCTTGAAAACAAAAATGGAAGATGATGGAGAAGGGGTTACAGTACATGGATGAAGGTCTGGATTAGTTTGATATCAAGTAGGTAAGATGTTTTGATGATAAAAAATGGAAACGCACGAGCCAAATATGAGATTGGTATGCTTATGCCAAAACTGCAAGTTTGGACAGTTTTTTGGTATTTTGAGCTTGGGAGTGTTTCAGGCCTTAACTAATCGTGTGCTAAGTTGTATTATGTTTGTATATTAGTATGGAATTGGTTTCATGTCAACCCTGTAACAGCTGTGCCAGTTCTAGCCTTTTTGCCACTTTTCTTGCATTTGAAGTAAAGTGAAGGGACAATGCTTGACATGCTTGTACTTGCTCTCTTAGGGTTGGTATCAGCTTGTACAATTTGCTTTAGACCTGTGAGACTTATATGTACAATGGAGACAGGTGCGATGCTCAAGAATTGGAAAGTGGCAAAAGTTGTGCTTTTCCAAAATGGCAATGGTCACTTTATGCCATTTATGAAATTGCAACTTGGGTAATGGCTCTAGGGCATGGATCAAAGCTTTGTCAACTGAGTAAGCATTAAATTAAGGAGTTAGGAACAAGTTTGGGACCTGTAAAGCATGGATTAGGCAGCATAGGTATTGGTTGCAACTTTGTTCTTCATGAAATGGCTTGGATAAAAAGTGAGAAATTGCCAACTTCATCTCTTCGATTCTCCCTACTCAAAAATGATCTTGAGGAGTTCTTGGACATTTTGGAAATCTTGCAATGTGCCCTGTAACTCATCTTTGAAATTAATTTTGAGATACCTCTTCTAACTAGGTGAAAATTTTCCATGAAGTTGGTACCAAAACCTGCCTAAACTAGGGCAAAATTTCACTAAGTTATTTAGTTCATGACCATGTATTCATAAATTTATATCTTGAGATCCAAGCATCTTTAGGGAAAAGTGTGTGAAGAAAAGTTGTATATTTCATGGAGGTATACAACTTTCATGTTGGTAACTTTCTTTGAATCATTATGCATCATGGTGAAAAAGTGGCCTAAATTTGAGGAAAAAATAGGAAATTTTCTATACTTAGAAAATTTCTAAGTTAAGAAAATTTTCAAATTCAAACCCTAATCTTCAAAAATGAATTTATTGATGAAGAAATTTCACATTTTGACATGCTTTGATGAATTATGACCCTTGGCACTTGATTTTTGACCAAAAAGTCAAAGTTTGACTTTTCAGTGTACAATTGACTTTTGATCAGTTGACTGCAAATTTCATCTGTCAATCCAATGAAATTGAGATGTTTTGAGCCATGTAATTAGGTCAAGATGATGAAATTGAACCCTTGAAATCACACCTTAACTCAATTGGTCATTTGCTAGGTTAAAAATCAGAAATTGCCCTTCCTCAGTCAAAACCCTAATTTTGACCATTTTGCCCTTTTGATGATTTGATCAAATTTCTTGAGGAATTGTGATCCAAACTTGACCAAATGACACATGTGGGACTAAAATGTTAATGTTGATAAAAAATTATGAAGTTTGACTGTAAATTGGCCATGGTTGACTTTTCCCCCTAATATAGCTGATTTTTAGGTCAATTGTCCAATTGACTGATCAAAAACGTGGTTCAAGGCTTGAAACTTGTCATGAGTGATCTTAGGGATCCATAATGATGTTTGAAAGTCACATGAAACATTGATAGTCCAAAAATCCTTGTGCAAACACAAACCCTAATTTTGGGCTATCAGTGCAAGATGAGATGTCTTGAGTTGACCAAACCCTAATCCAGTCTTGAGTCAAAGAGATCTTGTGAGAAAAGTTTTGATAAATGAGAGGGCAAATTTTGGAGTACAACAGCTTCCCCTGTTCAATATTCTTAAACCTGAAGAGTTATATTGGCGAGTTCTGTCATTCGTGACTTGAAGGTGAAAGATGATTGGACACTAGAGTGCCCATAAATTTGAACTCGACAAAGTGTAGCTGAGGGAATGGGCTTAAAGATGCATGTTGTACCCCAAAATTTGCCCTCTCATTTATCAAGATTTTTTCTCACAAGATTTCTTGGACTCAAGACAAGTTTAGGGTTTGGTCAGCTCAAGACATCCCCTTGCACTGATAACCTGAAATTAGGGTTTGAGTTTGCACAAGGATTTTTGGACCATTAATGTTTCATGTGACTTTCATACACCATCTTGTACCTCTAATATTACCCATGTTAAGTTACAAACCTTGAATCACATTTTTGCTCAATCAATTGGACAGTTGACCTAAAAATAAGTTGTATTGGGGAAAAAGTCATTCATGGCCAATCTACAGTCAAACTTCATAATTTTTTATCCACAACCATATTTTAGACTCATATGTACCATTTGATCAAGTTTGGATCACAACTCCTCAAGAAATTTGATCAAATCATCAAAAGGGCAAAATGGTCAAAATTAGGGTTTTGACCGAGGAAGGGCAATTTCTGATTTTTAACCTAGCCAATGACCAATTGGGTTCAAGCGTGATTTCAAGGACTCAATGGCATCATATTGACCTAATTGCATAGTTCAACAGATCTCAAGTTCTTTGGATTGACAGATGAATTTTGCAGTCAACTGATCAAAAGTCAACTATACACTGAAAAGTCAAACTTTGACTTTTTGGTCAAAATCAAGTGCCAAGGGTCATAATTCATCAAGATATGTCAAAACATGAAACTTTTTCACCAAGAAAACCAATTTTTAAAATTAGGGTTTTGAATTTGAAAATTTTCATAACTTAGAATTTTTCTAAGTATGGAAATTTTCTTATTTTTTCCCAACTTTTCACCACTTTTTCACCATGATGAAATTTGATTCATAGAAAACTTCCAACATGAAAGTTGTATTCCTCCATGAAATATACAACTTTTATTCACAAAGTTTTCCCAAAAGATGCTTGGATCTCAAGTTATGAATTTGTGAATAGGGGTCCATGAACTAAATAACTTAGTGAAATTTTGCCCTAGTTTAGGCAGGTTTTTGACCCAACTTCATGGACATTTTTCACCTAGTTCCAAGAGGTATCTCAAAATGCATTTCAAAGATGGATTGTATAGAATGTTGCAAGCTTTCCAAAATGTCCAAGAACTCTCCAAGATCATTTGTGGTTAGGGAGAATCGAAGAAGAGAAAATGGCATTTTGTCACTTTTGATCAAGCCATTTTTACAAAGTGTCAAGTTGCAAATCTGATCATGGATGCTTGTACCTTGCATTACAGGTCCCAAACTCATTCTACACTCCATAATTAAATGAAAACTCAGAGGATAATGGCTTTATCTTTGCTTTTGGAGCATTGTACAAGAAATAAATCCATAAATGGCATAAAGGGCACATTGCCATTTTCATAAAGGTAAGCTTTTGTAACTTTATCAACCTTGAGCCATGGAACTGTTTCTTGGAGGCAAGCAATTTCCACAGATATCAAGCATTGTACACCAACTCTCTGCAGCCCACAAGCAAGCAAGGACAGGCCTGTTGCACAAGTCACTTCAACTTTTCTTAAAATGCAAGAAAGTTGGCCAAAAGTTCAAAACTTGTACAAGTTGATAAAGGGTGGACTGGGTATCATTCTAGAAAGATTCACAAACTTGTTACAAGCTAGAATACGAAGGCTTATCATCTGAAACACTCCAAAACTAAAAAACTCTAAATTTCTGCCCAAACATTGCAGTTCTGCAAAACTCTTGCCATTTCATTTTTGGCTCGTGCGTTTCTTGTTTCAAGACTTCAAACACCTTACATATATCCTATCAAAGCTATCAAAGCCCTTGTCCTGGTTCTGTGAGCTCTGTTTCAGCCATCACCATTTTCACTTTGGAAGGTTGCAACTTGACTTCTACAGAGAGTTTCAGCCATCCACAAAGCAAGCTAAGCATTGGAATAGCTTGAGGGAACTTTAAGGAAGCTCACACGATCCTCAGGCCTCACTTAAAGTCCCCACATTGCCATATCCAAATCCAGCTGAAGGAGGTATTTTTAAAAACTCTCTCTCTCTATTTAAGCATCCTCAAGCCATGATTTGTGAAGCAAAAATGTAGTCTTTAACTTGGTGAAGCTGTACATATGCATATTTGTCATTTATATTAACTGTGCCATGAGAATTTGAAGCTTGAAGTTCATGAAAAAAATTAGGTCAGGAATTAGGGGTTACAAAATTCTCCCTGATCTTTTAGAGTTAAGTTACAAATCTTATATCATTGGAATCGTGAGATTAAGAGCTACATGTTTCATGTTACAAGTTTTTGTTTTTATGCAAGCATGAGCGAGTTGCAGGTTTGAGTTGAAAACGCGCGCAAGCTGAAAGACAAGGATGAAGCTGAGTTGTCTTGGGCTTTTTGTTGCTTCTGACCTTTTTGGTTTTGCTTTTCACACCCCATGTATTACTTTTGCACCCCCTTTGCATATTTGTTTTATCTTTCATATTTCTTTTATATTTTTATATTTATTGCTTTTATTTATTTTTTCTGAAACATAAAATTATGAAAAATATTTTCTTTATTTTTTGCATTTTATTTTATTTTTTTATTATTTTTAATGCATAAAAAAATAGTCTTATTAGAATAAATAGAATTTATTTTCTTAAATAAATTGTAAATATATTTAATAAATACTATACATTTTTATTTTATTATTTAACACATAAAAATAATTATTTTCACACATATTTAATTTTTAATATTGTATATAATATTACTTATATTTTCTTGAACAAAAATGAGCAAAATAATAAAAGGAAACCTTTTATTTCTTTTAATTTGAAAACTAGGGTTTCATCCCTCCAAAAATAACAATATTATTTTTCCTTATTTTCTAGGGTTTACATAAATCTTTTTCTCATACAAAAAATCAAATACAAAACATTTTTTCATAAATACATTTTTATTGCATTTTTAATATTTGTATATTTATTTAATTTGCACATAATTCAATTGGGTTGTATGATACGGTGGGAGAACTGACTTGAGGTTTTGTGTTTGTGTTCGCAAATGCTTCGGTTTAGCAAGAGTCGCCACCGACTATTATTTTATCCAAAAGGAAAGGTAAAAAAGCACAGGAAAGACCTTTGAGATGTTTTCTTGAGTTTGGGGGGTAGATTATGAAAAGGGAAGGTGCTAGCACCCTTTTCATCCATGGTTTTCCATGGGCTCTTAGTTACTTGTTTAGATCACTTGCTTTGCTTTTGCAATTGTTTGAAATGGTGTTTTGTGTGGTTTTGAAAGTATTTTGAAAAGAGGCCATCGTTTTGGCAATCTTTGTAATGATTCTCGTTCGTAAGAATGTATACAAAGATGTTTTATCTTTTGAAAAATGTTTCAATGTTTTGAAAGTTGTTTGGAAATGTTTTGAAATGTGTGTGTGATGTTTTTTAAAATAGCAAGGATTTGTTTGCAAATTGATCAAGTAACTAGGAACATCTACCTACTCAAATGTCTTTCCTACACATTTTTATTCCTTTGACATTGTTGATTTACCATTGCTTTGGTAAACAACCCTATCTTTTGATGTTAAACGGGACGGGCGTGGGTCATCGTATGACCATGATAGCAATGGTTCCAAGTATCTTAGCTTGTTTGAGGGACCAAGATCATTTGTTTTTAGGCAACCTTTTGATAGCGTCATCGAGGAACTATGATCTTTTATTTTATTTTGTTTTGCCAAGATACCTATCATGCATACCATGGCCATTTTTTAGGCAACAAAGAGGGTGAAACCCTAGGGGTGTTGTGTGCAATGTGTGTCATTTTACATGCATTTGTTTGTCTTGTATTAGGTCTTGTATTTGTTTGATTTTTGTCTTATCATACAAACCCTAAATTTACTAAACATGTATACAATGCGGTAAATTGCGTAAAGTAAAGCTAAGCTATTACAACAATATTATGGGAAGGGGGATACAAGTTTTGAATGGGGGATATTGCTCAAAATAAAACCCTAAAAATTATTACAACCCAATCGAATTTTTGTACAATAAATAAATAAAAAATTATTTAAATATGCAATAAAATGTATGGATGCAAAATGTTTTTTTGTATTTATTTTATATATGTAAAAATAAATTATTTAAGTTCTAAAAATAAGAAAAATTATATTGTTATTTTTGGAAGGGTGAAACCCTAGCTTTTTTATTAAAAGAAATATATGTTTTCTATATTATTTATTTTGTTCATTTATGTACAAGAAATAAATAAATAAAAATATTTACAAATATTAAAAATTAAAATATAAGTGGAAATAATGTTTTATGTGTATGAATAATAAAAATAAAATGTATGATATTTTTAAATATATTTACTATTTATTTAAGAAAATAAAGTTCTATTTATTTGAATGATTAATATTTTATACAAAAAATAAGATAAAAAATGCAAAAAATTAAGAAAATATTTTTGGGATTTTTTAATGTTCAGAAAAAATAATAATAAAATCAATAAACATAAAAAAATGAGAAAATATGCAAAAATATAAAAATATGCAAAGGGGGGTACAAATAGTAAACTGGGGGTATAGGAAGTAAAACAAGAGGCCCAAAGGCGCCTAGGCCCAGAACATCATCTTCATCCATGTCCTTGGCTTCCTGCGCGCGTTTCTGAGTTCAAACTTTAACTTGCTCTAGCTTGCATAAAATCAAAAACTCATAACACAAAAAATGTAGCTTATGATCTCACGATTCCAGTGATATAAAGTTTGTAAACTAACTCTCAAAGATCAGAGAGAATTTAATCACCCCTAATTTCTGACCTAGTTTTTTCATGAACTTCAAGCTTCAAATTCTCACTACTCAGCTAATATAAATGATAACTATGCATATGTACAACTTTAGCAAGTTAAGGACTATATTTTTGCTTCACAAATCAAAGCTTAAGGATTCCTAAATATAGAGATAGAGTTTTGAAAAATACCTTATTCAGCTGAGTTTGGATATGGAAATGTATGAACTTTGAGTGAGGCCTAAGGATCGTGTGAGCTTCCTTGAAGTTCCCTCAAGCTATTCCAATGCTTAGCTTGCCTTGAGAATGCTTGAAACACCCTGCACGAGTCAACCTGCAACCTTCTAAAATTAAAATGGTGATGTCTGGAATAGGGCTTACAGAACCAGGACAATGTCTTGGATAGTTTTGGTAGGATGTATGTAAAGTGTTCCAAGTGTTATAGGAAGAAACGCACGACCCGATATTGAAATGGCAAGACTTTTGCATAAGCGGCCCTGTTTGGGCAGAAAAATGTGTTTTGAGTTTGAGAGTTTTTTAGATGTTGTGTATTCGTGTATTTGCTTGCAACAAGTTTGTGAAGTCATTTAGAATGAAGCCAAGTCTTCTCTTTATCAGATGGACAAGTTCCCTTGACTTTTGCCACTTTTCTTGTATTTGAAGAAAGTTAAAACGACTTAAGCCAAAGTGTTGTACTTGCTAGTTCTAGGGCTGATAATAGTTGGTAAACATTGCTTGTTATCTGTGGAAAATTCCTGTATCCAAGGAACAAGTCCAAGGCTCAATGTTGATAAAGTTCAAAAAGCTTGCTTTATCAAAATGGTATTGTGAACTTTATGCCATTTATGGATTAATCTTTTGTACAATGCTCCAAAGATCAAAATAAAGCCACTGTCCATTGAGTTAGCATTCAATTATGGAGTGTATAAGGGATTAGGACCTTTAATGCAAGGTACAAGCATGCTAGGATCTGATTTGCAAGTTGGTGCATTGTGAAAAATGGCTTGAACAAAAGTGACAAATTGCCATTTTCTCTTCTTCTATTCTCCATAACCACAAATGATCTTGGAGAGTTCTTGAACATTTTGGAAATCTTGCAACATGCTCTACAACCCATATTTGAAATGCATTTTGAGATACCTCTTGGAACTAGGTGAAAAATGTCCATGAAGTTAGGTCAAAAATCTGCCTAAACTAGGGCAAAATTTCACTAAGTTATTTAGTTTATGGACCCTTATTCACAAAATCATAACTTGAAATCCAAGCATGTTTTGGGAAAACTTTGTGAATAAAAGTTGTATATTTCATGGATGAATACAACTTTCATGTTGGAAGTTTTCTTTTAACCTAATTGCATCATGGTGAAAAAATTGTGCAAAGTTAAGAAAAAATAAGAAATTTTTCATACTTAGAAAAATTCTAAGTTATGAAAAATTTCAAATCAAAACCCTAATTTGCAATTTTAGGTTTCTTGGCCAACAAGTTTCACATTTTGACATAACTTGATGAATTATGACCCTTGGCACTTGATTTTGACCAAAAAGTCAAAGTTTGACTTTTCAGTACACAGTTGACTTTTGATCAGTTAACTGCAAAATTCATCTGTCAATCTTATGCATTTGAGATCTTTTGAACTATGTGATTAGGTCAAGATGATTCTATTGAGTCCTTGAAATCATGCTTGAACCCAATTGTCCATTGTCTAGGTTAAAAATCATAAATTTCCCTTTCTCAGTCAAAAACCCTAATTTTGACCATTTTGCCCTTTTGATGATTTGATCAAATTTCTTGAGGAGTTGTGATCAAAACTTGATCAAATGGTTCATATGAGTCTATAATGTTGATGTGGATCAAAAATTATGAAGTTTGACTGTAAATTGGCCATGGTTGACTTTCCCCCAATACAGTTGATTTTTTGGTCAATTGTCCAATTGACTAGTCAAAAATGTGATTCAAGGCTTCAAACTTGACATGGGCAATCTTAGGGATCCAAGATTGTGTATGAAGGTCACATGAAGCATTGATTGTCTAAAAATCATTGTGCAAACTCAAACCCTAATTTCAGGTTATCAGTGCAAGGAGATGTTTTGAGCTGAGCAAACCCTAAATTGGTTTTGAGTCCAAGAAGTCTTGTAAGGGGAAATATTGATAAAATGAGAGGGAAAATTTTGGGGTACAACAGCTGCCCCTGTTCAATCTTATTGAACCTGAAGAGTTAGATTGGCGAGTTTTGCCGTTCGTGACTCAAAGGTAAAAGATGATTGGACACTAGAGTGACCGTAAATTTGCACTCGTCAAAGTGTAGATGATGAAATAGGCTTAAAGATGCCATTTGAAGATGTGATAGAATATTGTTGGAGATGGGTTTAAAGATGCCATCCAGAATGTTTTTTGAATTTTAAGTCAGAAGAATAAGTATCAGGATGGTATCCGTATCTGGAACGTATCTGAGTTGTATCTGGAGACTGAATCTGTATGAGCAATAAAATAGCATCCGTGGCTGGAGCGTCTCTGAGCTGGGGAAAATCAGAATAAGTGATAGAATGGAAACTGTGTCTGGAGCGTATCTGGACTGTATCTGAAGTTTGAATCTAAATGAGTAATAGAATAGCATCTTGTGTTTGGAGCGTATCTAAACTGTATCTAAGATCTGAGTCTGAATGAGCGACAGAATGACCTCCATGTCTGGAGTGTATCTGTATTGTATCTGAATTGGAAAACTTGATAAAGGCCAGAATGGCATCCGTGTATGGAGCATATATGAACCAGAATTTGAATAAGTGACAGAGTGACTTCCGTGTCTGGAGTGTATCTGAACTGTATCTGATAGTTGAAATCTGAATAAGTATCAGGATGGCATCCGTATCTGGAGTGTATCTGAACTGAATCCTGACTTAAAATCTGAATAAGTATCAGAATGACTTCCGTGTCTGGAGTGTATCTGTACTGTATCGGAAATCTTTGAACATTGTTAATGATAATTGTTAATCTTATCCTGAAAAGGGTAAAATGTTAGCTGAAACACAAAATTATGTTGCATGAAATGCATGATGCAATAAATGTGCTTTATCAATGTTTATGATATATGAATGTAATGTATGCGCATGTAAGTTGCTTAGCTGTTTTGCTGAGGAAAATAAATCCTTGACCGCTGGGGATAAGAAAATCTTTGGCGACTGGGGATAATAACTCTTTGACTGCTGTCGGGGAAAATAAATCCCTGGCCACTACTAGAGATTCAAAATCTTTGACTGCTGAGGATGAGAAATCCTTGGCGACTGTTGGGGATTAAAAATCCTTGATTACTTTCTTGGGGATATAAGGAACCTTCAAGTCTTGAAGTTGGAATATTTGACAAAAATTCTGTTGTGAGAGTAATGTCGTGTACTGCCTGAGGAATCTTCTTGGAGAATTCAGAGAACTTTGATGACGTCTACTGGGGATTACACAAAGAGAATCCTTGTTCTGCTGGGAAATAGAGAAAACTCTGATGAATTCTGCGGGGAATTAAGAATGAGAATCTTCATTCTGGAGACCTCACTGGGGAATAATAAGACTCTGGGGGAGAAGGCTTACTGATGGAGAGTAGGTCCAGGAGTTTAGGTTGCCTGCCACTCTACTGGGGAATCAACCTAGGTTGGGGAGTAACAAAAAGTTAATTGTTATTTGGTTGCTTTTCAGACTTCAAGATAACTTGCTAGGGAATTTGGAGAAACTGGATGGTTTCTGTTGTGGATTGATAGTTGGAAATTTTGGCTCCGCTGGGGATTGAAGGTTTCAGCTCCGCTGGGGATCTGTGGTTCATAGTTTTGGCTCCGTTGGAGATTGGGAGTTTAAAGTTTTAACTCTGATGGGGATTAAGGGTTTGAAATTTTAGCTCTGCTGGGGGTCTAAATGATATACTGTAGTGATTTCTCATGGAATAGCCTAAAGACGCTTTCCTATTCATTCAAATTGTCACTAATTGTTCTTTTTCATTCCTGTTTATTTGTAAACAGTAATTATGTTCAAATGCATATGTTCATCAATGAATCATTGGACGTTTTTACAAATAAAACACAAATGTAAAAAAAAGGGCAAATAGTTTTCTGCACTCTAAAGAGATATCTTTGTATTTACTTTGAATAAGTATTTTGTACAAAGGAGACAGACATCCTAGTAAGAGGATAGTGTCATAAAAATGAGAAAAATTTTATACAAAGAAAGATAGCTATGTGTAAAAAATTCCAATGGGGTCCCCATTCTGCTATAGCCTTTGTAACTCCGAATATCTTGTCCATTTGTTGCTTCGTCCGAAGATGATTGGATTGATTAGAAGCTCTAGGTTTGTCAGTGAAGAGATTGTCTTTAAAGTGATCCGACGAGACATATTCATACGCTTTAATTCCCTAACTTTTGCCTGGACCTCCCTTTCGGGTTTTCGATCCATCGGGAAACCCTTTTTTGCCCAAGTCGCCCTTTCGGGTTTTCAACTTGTCGGGTGTACAAATTTTTTTGTTTTATCCCTAATTTTTGCCTGAATCGTCCTTTCAGGTTTTCGATTCACCGGGATGCCCTTGTTTTGCCTAGGTGTGTCAACCTAGCGGGTCATTTATGCGTAGTATCTTTTGACTATGTCTGCGTTTGTAGGGTGCGGCAACTCGTCGCCGTCCATGATGGTTAAGATCATTGCCCCACTAGAAAATATGTTCTTGATTACAAATGGTCCTTCATAGGTAGGAGTCCATTTGCCCCTGGGATCACTTTGTGGAAAGATGATGCGCTTGATCACTAGATCTCCAACTTGATACACTTGGCGTATAACTTTCTTGTTGAAAGCCTTGATCATCCGCTTTTGATACGTCTGACCATGGCAAACAACAGTCAGTCTCTTTTCGTCAATTAAGTTCAACTGATCAAGTCGGGTCTGAATCCAATCGTCTTCACTCAAACCAGCATCTTTCATGATTCTCAAAGACGGAATCTGAACCTCGATAGGTAAAACAGCTTCCATGCCATATACCAAGGAATAGGGTGTTGCCCCAGTTGATGTGCGTGTCGTGGTACGGTACCCGTGAAGAGCAAATGGTAACATCTCATGCCAGTCCTTGTAGGTGACTGTCATCTTTTGTATGATCTTCTTGATATTTTTGTTTGCAGCTTCGACTGCACCATTCATCTTCGGCCGATAGGGGGATGAATTGTGATGTTGAATTTTGAACTGCTCGCATAGGGAGGTGATCATAGTATTGTTAAGGTTTGTACCATTGCCAGTGATGATCCTTTCGGGGATACCGTACCGGAAAATAAGGTTTTGTTTGATGAAGCGGGCAACAACATTCTTAGTAACGAATGCGAAGGAAGCTGCTTCGACCTATTTGGTTAAATAGTCAATAGCCACCAAAATGAAGCGGTGTCCATTAGATGTTGTAGGCTTGATCTCTACAATCATGTCGATTCCCCACATAGCGAACGGATAAGGAGATGTTAAGACATTTAGAGGAACAGGAGGCACGTGCACCTTGTCTGCATAGATTTGACATTTATGGCAGGTGTGGGAGTGTTGATAGCAGTCAGCTTCCATGGTAGACCAGTAATAGCCTGCCCATAGAATCTTCTTAGCCATCATATGCCCGCTAGAGTGAGTGCCAAAGGTACCTTCATGCAATTCGGCCATGATCTTTTCAACTTCAACTTTGTCCACATAACGGAGCAGAATAGAATCATGATTGCGCTTGTACAGGATGCTATTGCTTAGGAAGAACTTTTTCGAGAATCTCCTTAAGAACTTTTTGTCATTGACTGAAGCTCCTTTTGGATATTCCTGAGCCTCGAGATACCTTTTGACTTCATGAAACCACGGCTGGTCCACTACTTCCTCGGTATTAATCTCGTGACAATGTGCAGGTTCGTCCATCCGTTTAATGGTGATTTGGGGAGCCTCATTATCCCAGTTAAGTTTAAACATGGACGATATTGTAGCTAGAGCATCTGCTAGCTGATTCTCTTCTCGCGAGAAGTGCTCGAAGGTAATCTGCTCGAAATATGGTAGCAATTTCAGGACATGTTCTTTGTAAGGGATGAGGTTTGGATGCTTAGTGTCCCACTCTCCTTTGATCTAACTGATGACCAGAGCTGAGTCCCCAAACACAACTAAAGATTTTATTCCCAAGTCTATGACGGCCTTGAGTCCAAAGATGCATGCTTCATACTCTGCCATGTTGTTCGTACAGTTAAAGCAAAGTCTGGCTGTAAAAGGAGTGTGGCAACCCTCTGGAGATATAAGCACAGCACCGATACCGTTACCAATCGCATTGGAAGCCCCATCAAAGTATAGGGTCCATCGGGATCCTTGTTCAGGTCTGTCATATAGTCTGAAATCTTCAATGTTGTCCAATGTCATGATGTTTTCGTCAGGGAAGTCGAACTTCATGGATTGATAATCTTCTACAGCTTGATAAGCCAGATGATCGGCTAGCACACTGCCTTTTATAGATTTTTGGGTTGTGTACTATATGTCATACTCTGTTAGGATCATCTTCCATCTAGCTATCCTTCCAGACAAAGCAGGCTTCTCAAAGATGTATTTGATTGGATCCATCTTAGATATCAGTAAAGTGGTATGAGTCAAGATATACTGCCTTAGCCGGCGAGCAGCCCGCAACAAGTTTTCTCGAGCAGTGAATATCTGGTTTCACAGTCGGTAAACTTTTTGCTAAGGTAATAAATGGCATGCTCTTTTCGGCCAGACTCGTCATGCTGCCCTAGTACGCACCCCATTTAATTCTCTAGGACGGTCAGGTACATGATTAGCGGTCTTCCTTCGACGGGTGGCATCAAGATAGGAGGTTCTATTAAATACTCCTTGATTTTGTCAAAAGCAACTTGACATTCCTCATTCCATCTAACTACCTGATCCTTCTTTAACAACTTGAAGATTGGTTCACAAGTAGATGTTAGGTGAGAAATGAACCTTGCAATGTAGTTTAGGCGTCCCAAGAAACCTCTGACCTCCTTCTTAGTGCGAGGAGCATGCATTTCTTGTATATCTTTGACTTTGGCAGGATCAACCTCGATGCCTTTGTTGCTGACAATGAAACCTAAGAGTTTACCGGATCGGACTCCGAATGTACACTTGTTTGGGTTCAGTCTGAGCTTGTACTCCTTCAACCTGACAAATAGCTTTTGCAAGTGATCAAGGTGTTCTTCTTCAGTTTGTGATCGGGCTATCATGTCATCTACGTAGACTTCTATCTCATGATGTATCATATCATGAAACAAAGTTACCATGGCGCGTTGATAGGTTGCCACGGCATTCTTCAGTCCGAATGGCATCACTTTGTAGCAGAACGTACCCCACTGTGTAACAAATGTAGTTTTCTCCATGTCCTCAGGTGCCATTTTGATCTGGTTATAGCCTGAGAATCCGTCCATGAAAGGAAATACTTTGTGCTGAGTTGTGTTGTCAACCAGGATGTCGATGTGTGGAAGTGGAAAATCATCTTTAGGGCTGGCCCTGTTTAAATCTCTATAATCCACGCACATTCTCACTTTGCCGTCCTTTTTAGGTACGGGAACAATGTTAGCAACCCATTGTGGATAGGAAGTAACAGCAAGAAACCCAACATTGAACTGCTTCATAACTTCGCCTTTGATCTTTTCTGACATGTCAGGTCTCATGCGGCATACTTTTTGTTTTACTGGTGGACATTCTTCTCTTGTGGGTAGACGGTGTACCACAATATCAGTATCAAGTCCCGGCATGTCTTCGTATGACCAGGCAAAGATCTCAACATATTCATGAAACAGCTAAATTAAGCGCTCCTTGACACTCGGCTCTAGGTTGGCACCCACTCTGATTTCCTTTCTATCTTCCTCAGTACCCAAGTTGATTGTGTCCAACAACTCCTCATGAGGCAGAATAGCTCTTTCTTCTTGTTGTAAAAGTCTGGCCAATTCCCCTGGCACCTCACAATCTTCCTCACCTTCGTATTCGGCTTGGTAGACCAGATATTCAGAGTCACTAAAGGCTATAGCAGTATCGTTACCCATGGGTTCCGGAGTAGAAGGGTACCTGCATTTGTGAGTGTGGGTGTGTGTAAGGGCATAGCCATCTTAAAACAACAAAATGTAAAAGAAAGACAATGAGCACAAAAGGTTTATATATGAAAAGCGTCCATGATTCATTAAAATGACATATGAAAATGAAATAAGAACCCTTACAAATGGACCTATGTGCCTCGGGTAAGACACATGGTTAAAAAAGTACGAATTGTTTATGAATTATTACAGATCCAACAGAAATGGAAAAGATAAATTACTGCGGTATGAAAGTAATCAGAACAAAGTCTTTTGCTTCCCAGTTGCACAGTCCTCCGCCAACAGTAGGGAAAATCCAGTCTTTCATGCTACCTTCTTCATCACTGTCCTCTAATGCATTAACCCCTTGGTGGTTGATCTTCACAGGTGGCCCTCCGGCACGGGTGCGGCGCACGGCCATCTGAGCAGTCAAGGTAAATCCCAAGCCGAATTTATCTGATTTGAAAGGAAAGTCGGGAAGCTTCCCCCAAATAATGGATCCACCTTCTTCCACCACTGCCCTCACATCTTTTAGAGAAGACATCTGAGGCACAGGTCTCGTGATCGCTGGAGTTGAAGATACTGCTTTGGTCGCTGCTATTTCCTGAGAAACTTCTTCAAAATGTTGGAAAGGGGTCTCAATGAATTCGCCATCCAATTTTACATATCGGAAAGAATTTAGATGACTAATCATGTATTCCTCTTCACCATGGACAGTTATGATTTTCCCTTGGACATGGTACTTTAGCATCTGATGCAAAGTCGAGGTGAACGCACCGGAATTGTGAATCTAGGGACGTCCCATCAGGTAAGAGTAAGAAGGACGGATGTCCATCACGTATAATGTTGAATTGAATGTCTGGGTACCCACCTTGATCGGGATGTCCACCTCTCCATGGACCATCCTTTTAGAGCCGTCAAATGCTCGCACAATGATGTTGCTGGGTTTCAGGGTTAGGCCTTCACAATCCAATCTATCCAAGGCTTTCTTTGGCAATACGTTCAGAGATGATCCAGTATCAACCAAAACATGAGCTAGGGTGGTTCCCCTACACTCCATCGAGACATGTAGCGCGTCGTTATGTTTTCTCCCTTTGGAGGTCAAGTCTGTATCGGAGAAACCCAGGCCATTGTCAGCTGTCAGACTGGCTACACATTCTTGGAATTGATCTGCGGACGTCTCTTGCGGAACATGAGTCGTCTTTAAAAACTTTACCAAAGCTTTAGTGTGTGCCTCAGAGCAAAGCAGCAATGCTAACATAGAAATTTTGGAGGGGGTCTTCCGCAGTTGTTCAACAACATATTAATCACTTTTCTTGATGATCCTCAGGATTTCTTCCATCTCCTTCTTAGATGTCTCAGGAATGACTAATGATTGAGCCTTCGTCAAGACAGGCTCCTCTTGAACGTTCTTTCCTTTTTTCTCAGCAGCGGAAACAAGGATGGGAATTGTATTGTTATTGTCAGCGGGTACACTTGTAGGTACAATCACAGGGGTAATCTTCGGAATGACCACGGGTCCAAAGATTGCTATTGGAGGAGCAATCTCTGGAGAAAAGATTCTTCCACTACGAGTAACCTTGCTTGTTCCGGCAATGTTACCGATGTCGGGAGTATCCTCTTAGGAGCTTTCTTCTTCTGCAATCTATTCAATTTGTTTGACACCATGGTAGTAGATTTCTCCACCATAGTTCCATGGTACCATTTTATCAGATTTGTATGGGGCTGGCCCGGGCATTGTTATCTTCAACGGAGTAGTCATAGGAGCAGATGTAATCCTAACGGGTTTTTTAGGAACCCTGAAAGGATTGGCGTATATGGTTATTATTGAAACTTCTGGAACTGGAATGGGTGAGACAAGAGCTTTCTCAAACAAAATTTCCTTGTTAACAATCAATTGTTGGATTCCTTTCTTCAATAGAGGACAGTCAAATAGGGAGGATAGGCAAGCATGGCAATCTTGGTCACAACCTGGGAACACCCCAGCTTTTAACAAATTCAACTTGATGGTTAGGAGAGGAGTTATCAATTCATTTACAGCAGAAACAAATAGATCTTCTTCCACAACACTGGCATTGTGTCCATGCATAGGCATTGGAGCAGAGATGACATTCGGCTTTTCAGGAGCTTCAAATTCAACTTCCTTTGCGTCAATCAAATCTTGAATCTTGTTCTTCAGAGCCCAACAATTGTTGGTGTCATGCCCTGGACTTTCTAAATGGTAAGCACACCTGGAATTTGGATGGTAGGGTGGAGATGTAGTATTAGGGTTTTTAGGGGCCTCTTTCAGCATGGCAAGGTTCAACTTCAGGAGATGTGGTAGGACTTGAGAAGGAGTCATGTTTATCTTGGTGAATTACCTTACAGGCCTTTCCACCCTTTGCTGGTTATTTCTCGGCTGATCATTTCTCGGCTGATTGTTTCTCGGCTGGTCTGATGTAGACTTCTGAATCATGACGGCCCCCACTGTTGGTCGTCGTTCGGTTCTTCCCTGATTCCTCTATGCATAGACAACAGACACTTCCTTCTTTCCAGTGAAGGGCTTCTTTACAGCAGCAGAGGTAGACGCATCTTTTTGAATTTTCCCGCTTCTAATACCGGCTTCCACCCTTTCACTAGTTAAAATCAACTCAGTGAAACCTGTAGAGGAGCTTCCAATCAGGTGATTAAAGAAAGGACCTGACAGAGTCCCCAAGAACATGTCCACTAGCTCTCTTTCAGATAAAGGTGGTTGCACCCTTCCGGCTAAATCCCTCCATTTTTAGGCGTAGTCTTTGAAGCCCTCATTGGACACCATAGCCATGCTCTGGAGTTGAGTACGGGTTGGTGCCAAGTCGGTGTTGTATTGATACTGTTTATAGAAGGCGGCTGCCAAATCTTCCCAATTATGCACATTAGACCTCTCCAACTGGTAGAATCAATCCAGTTGCGTCCCCGATAAATTGTCCTGGAAAAAGTGAACCCACAAATCTTTGTCTGCTGAATGTGGTTGCATCTTCCTGACATAAGAACGAAGGTGCATCTTGGGAAAAGACACCTCATCGTATTTGGAAAATAGTGGCACCTTAAACTTCAAAGGGATTACTATTCCAGATACCAGCCCTAACTCTTCAAAGTCCAACCCAGACACTCTCTGTATCTCCATAGCAGCTAGACGCTCTTCCAGATTTTTGTATTTGTCATCGGTCAGAGGGTATTTTTGTTCAGAGTAATCCTCTTCTTCCTCTTCTTCTGCTTCAGATTCAGATGGCACTTCAGTCTCTTTACCTTTTCTCTCTCCTTCCTCAGAGGTTGATGGAAATTCCAAGGTCCGTCTGGCTTGTCCTTCAAACCTTCTGCCCATAAGAACCACCCCAGCTTGCTTCTTCTTCTTTTTCTCTTTTTCCTTTTCTAGCAGAGTCTTGAGCTCCTCCTGCCCCTTGGCCAAGTTCAAGAGTAGCTGTTGAGATTGTGAATTCTGAGCTTGCAAGTCTTTGACCGTTTGTTCAATATCCATCTTGCTGAAATAAGCAACAGAGAGATGAGGAAACTTGGTGTGAAGACCTGTTTATGCATATGATGAATGATATGTATTCATGTAATGCTTTCAAGGATTTAGAAATTTCAAATTTGTGTTAAATAAAAAGGAACAAACGTTATATTAATAAAATAGAATTTGTTTACATCAATGCCCCTAGGGCAAAATAGTACAAAATTCTAAGATAAAAAGACGTTGCGCATCCTCTTTGGTGCAATGTAGGTGTTGAGAGTCTGCTCTTCGTGAAGTAGCCGAGTGAGTTCCAAAACCTTCTTCTCGCTTGCATAGAATTGGGCTTCAAAAGTATCACGCTCTCCCTTGAGCTGTATCCAACTCCTTTGTAAATCTTCGAGTGATGTTGGCATGTCAGGATGTAGGAGGGCGTATGGAACCTCTCCTTCCTTAACAGGCTCTATAATCACTGGGAGAATAGAGGGGTAAGGCATCATAATACTTTGGGCGCGGGTTCGTACCCACTTGAGGTAAGGCTCAAGGGGGATGGAATTCTTGTGTACCAAGGTCTTATTGTCTACCTTGTTTGGCATCCTCCAAGCTCGGATGAACCTTTGTCGAAGTCCTTGATTGTCGTTGTCGATGTCGAAAACTAAACCTTGAACTAGCATGTCATGTGGGCCATCCCTTCAGGCATAACCAAACTGTCTCAGAGCCAAGCAGGGATTGTAGGTGATGTCTCCCCTAATGCCAAGTAGAGGGACATTAGGGAATTCTCCATAACGGTCGACGATGATAACATTCTCTTTGGATTAAGAACACCAATGAATGTCTGAATGTGTAAGAGTCATCAATCGTTGTGACAACCTCAAACCTTGCTCATTCTTCAAAACTGATTGGGGAAGATGAGAAATAAACCATCTTGCCAGTAGAGGAGTGCAACACATGAGAACACCTCTTTTCCTCATTGTACGAGTGTGAAAAGAGTGTAAGATATCCCCAAGCAATGTAGGCACCAGGTTGCGAGACATGAAGATTTTGACAGCACTTACATCTATGAGTTGATCAGGATTAGGGAACAAGACCATCCCATACTATACATTTCTTATTATTTTTTGGCATAAAAAAATAGTCTTATTAGAATAAATAGAATTTATTTTCTTAAATAAATTGTAAATATATTTAATAAATACTATACATTTTTATTTTATTATTTAACACATAAAAATAATTATTTTCACACATATTTAATTTTTAATATTGTATATAATATTACTTATATTTTCTTGAACAAAAATGAACAAAATAATAAAAGGAAACCTTTTTTTCTTTTAATTTGAAAACTAGGGTCTCATCCCTCCAAAAATAACAATATTATTTTTCCTTATTTTCTAGGGTTTACATAAATCTTTTTCTCATACAAAAAATCAAATACAAAACATTTTTTCATAAATAAATTTTTATTGCATTTTTAATATTTGTATATTTATTTAATTTGCACATAATTCAATTTGGTTGTGTGATACGGTGGGAGAACTGACTTGAGGTTTTGCGTTTGTGTTTGCAAATGTTTCGGTTTAGCAAGAGTCGCCACCGACTTTTATTTTATCCAAAAGGAAAGGTAAAAAAGCACAGGAAAGACCTTTGAGATGTTTTCTTGATTTTGGGGGGTAGATTATGAAAAGGGAAGTTGCTAGCACCCTTTTCATCCATGGTTTTTCATGGGCTCTTAGTTACTTGTTTATATCACTTGCTTTGCTTTTGCAATTGTTTGAAATGGTGCTTTGTATGGTTTTGAAAGTATTTCGAAAATAGGCCATCGTTTTGGCAATCTTTGTAATGATTCTCGTTCGTAAGAATGTATACAAAGATGTTTTGTCTTTTGAAAAATGTTTCAATGTTTTGAAAGTTGTTTGGAAATGTTTTGAAATGTGTGTGTGATGTTTTTGAAAATAGCAAGGATTTGTTTGCAAATTGATCAAGTAACTAGGAACATCTACCTACTCAAATTTCTTTCCTACACATTTGTATTCCTTTGACATTGTTGATTTACCATTGCTTTGGTAAATAACCCTATCTTTGGATGTTAAACGGAACAGGCATGGGTAATCGTATGACCATGATAGCAATGGTGCCAAGTATCTTAGCTTGTTTGAGGGACCAAGATCATTTGTTTTTAGGCAACCTTTTGATAGCATCATCGAGGGACTATGATCTTTTGTTTTGTTTTGTTTTGCCAAGATACCTATCATGCATACCATGGCCATTTTTTAGGCAACAAAGAGGGTGAAACCCTAGGGGTGTTGTGTGCAATGTGTGTCATTTTACATGCATTTGTTTGTCTTGTATTAGGTCTTGTATTTGTTTGATTTTTGTCTTATCATACAAACCCTAAATTTACTAAACATGTATACAATGCGGTAAATTGCGTAAAGTAAAGCTAAGCTATTACAACAATATTATGGGAAGGGGGATACAAGTTTTGAATGGGGGATATTGCTCAAAATAAAACCCTAAAAATTATTATAACCCAATTGAATATTTGTACAATAAATAAATAAACAATTATTTAAATATGCAATAAAATGTATGGATGCAAAATGTTTTTTTGTATTTATTTTATATATGTAAAAATAAATTATTTAAGTTCTAAAAATAAGAAAAATTATATTATTATTTTTGGAAAGGTGAAACCCTAGCTTTTTGATTAAAAGAAATATATGTTTTCTATATTATTTATTTTGTTCATTTATGTACAAGAAATAAATAAATAAAAATATTTACAAATATTAAAAATTAAAATATAAGTGGAAATAATGTTTTATGTGTATGAATAATAAAAATAAAATGTATGATATTTTTAAATATATTTACTATTTATTTAAGAAAATAAAGTTCTATTTATTTGAATGATCAATATTTTATACAAAAAATAAGATAAAAAATGTAAAAAATTAAGAAAATATTTTTGGGATTTTTTAATGTTCAGTAAAAAAATAATAAAATTAATAACATAAAAAATATGAGAAAATATGCAAAAATATAAAAATATGCAAAGGGGGGGGGGGGGGGGTACAAATAGTAAATTGGGGGTATAGGAAGTAAAACAAGAGGCCCAAAGGCGCATAGGCCCAAAACATCATCTTCATCCCTGTCCTTGGCTTCCTGCGCGCGTTTCTGAGTTCAAACTGTAACTTGCTCTAGCTTGCATAAAATCAAAAACTCATAACAAAAAATGTAGCTTATGATCTCACGATTCCAGTGATATAAAGTTTGTAAACTAACTCTCAAAGATCAGAGAGAATTTAATCACCCCTAATTTCTGACCTAGTTTTTTCACGAACTTCAAGCTTCAAATTCTCACTACTCAATTAATATAAATGATAACTATGCATATGTACAATTTTAGCAAGGTAAGGACTACATTTTTGCTTCATAAATCAAAGCTTAAGGATTCCTAAATAGAGAGATAGAGTTTTGAAAAATACCTTGTTCAGCTGAGTTTGGATATGGCAATGAGGGGACTTTGAGTGAGGCCTAAGGATCGTGTGAGCTTCCTTGAAGTTCCCTCAACCTATTCCAATGCTTAGCTTGCCTTGAGAATGCTTGAAACTCCCTGCACGAGTCAACATGCAACCTTCCAAAATGAAAATGGTGATGTCTGGAATATGGCTTACAGAACCAGGACAAGGGCTTGGATAGTTTTGGTAGGATGTATGTAAAGTGTTCCAAGTGTTATAGGAAAAAATGCACGAGCCAATATTGAAATGGCAAGACTTTTGCAGAAGCTGCTCTGTTTGGGCAGAAAAATGTGTTTTCTGAGTTTGAGAGTGTTTTAGATGTTGTGTATTCGTGTATTTGCTTGCAACAAGTTTGTGAAGTTGTTTAGAATGAAGCCAAGTCTTCTCTTTATCAGATGGACATGTTCCCTTGACTTTTTCCACTTTTCTTGTATTTGAAGAAAGTTGAAATGACTTAAGCCAAAGTGTTGTACTTGCTAGTTCTAGGGCTGATAATAGTTGGTAAACATTGCTTGTTATCTGTGGAAAATGCCTGCATCCAAGGAACAAGTCCAAGGCTCAAGGCTGATAAAGTTCAAAAAGCTTGCTTTATCAAAATGGTATTGTGAACTTTATGCCATTTATGGATTAATCTTTTGTACAATGCTCCAAAGATCAAAATAAAGCCATTATCCATTGAGTTAGAATTCAATTATGTAGTGTTGAAGGGATTAGGACCTATAATTCAAGGTACAAGCATGCTAGGATCTGATTTGCAAGTTGGTGCATTGTGAAAAATGGCTTGAACAAAAGTGACAAATTGCCATTTTCTCTTCTTCGATTCTCCCTAACCACAAATGATCTTGGAGAGTTCTTGGACATTTTGGAAATCTTGCAACATGATATACAATCCATCTTTGAAATTAATTTTTAGATACCTCTTGTAACTAGGTGAAAAATGTCCATGAAGTTAGGTCAAAAATCTGCCTAAACTAGGGCAAAATTTCACTAAGTTATTTAGTTTATGGACCCCTATTCACAAAATCATAACTTGAAATCCAAGAATCTTTTGGGAAAACTTTGTGGATAAAAGTTGTATATTTCATGGAGGACTACAACTTTCATGTTAGAAGTTTTCTTTGAATCCAATTGCATCATGGTGAAAAAATTGTGCAAAGTTAAGAAAAAATAAGAAAATTTCCATACTTAGAAAAATTCTAAGTTATGAAAATTTTCAAATCAAAACCCTAATTTGCAATTTTAGGTTTCTTGGCAAACAAGTTTCACATTTTGACATAACTTAATGAATTATGACCCTTGGCACTTGATTTTGACCAAAAAGTCAAAGTTTGACTTTTCAGTGCACAGTTGACTTTTGATCAGTTGACTGCAAAATTCATCTGTCAATCATATGCATTTGAGATCTTTTGAACTATGTGATTAGGTCAAGATGATTCTATTGAGTCCTTGAAATCATGCTTGAACCCAATTGGCCATTGTCTAGGTTAAAAATTAGAAATTGCCCTTTCTCAGTCAAAAACCCTAATTTTGACCATTTTGCCCTTTTGATGATTTGATCAAATTTATTGAGTAGTTGTGTTCCAAACTTGATCAAATGGTTCATATGAGTCTATAATGTTGATGTGGATCAAAAATTATGAAGTTTGACTGTAAATTGGCCATGGTTGACTTTTTCCCCAATACAGCTGATTTTTAGGCCAATTGTCCAATTGACTGGTCAAAAATGTGATTCAAGGCTTGAAACATGACATGGGCAATCTTAGGGATCCAAGATGGTGTATGAAGTTCACATGAAGAATTTATGGTCTAAAGATACTTGTGCAAACTCAAACCCTAATTTCAGGTTATCAGTGCAAGGAGATGTTTTAAGCTGAGCAAACCCTAAATTGGTTTTGAGTCCAAGAAGTCTTGTGAGGGGAAATCTTGATAAAATGAGAGGGAAAATTTTGGGGTACAACAGGTTGTAATAGTATTTTAGGGTTTATATTTGTGCAATATCCCCATTCAAAAACTTGTATCCCCCATCCCATAATAATTGTTGTAATAGCTTAGTTTACATTTACGCAATTTATCGCTTTATATACTTGTGTAGTAAATTAGGGTTTTGCATGATAAGACCAAAAACAAACAAATAGACAAAACCTAATAAAAGACAAATGCATGTAAAATGACACACATTGCACACAAGCACCCTTAGGGTTTCACCCACTTGGTTGCCTAAACAAAATGGTCATGGTATGCATGCAAAGTATCTTGGCAAAACAAAACAAAATAAGATCATAGTCCCTCGATGACGCTATCAAAAGGTTGCCTAAAACAAATGATATTGGTTCCTCAAAATGCTAAAGATACTTGGCAACATTGCTATCATGGTCATACGATGACCCATGCTCGTCCCGTTTAACATCCAAAGATAGGGTTGTTTACCAAATCAATGGTAAATCAACAATGTCAAAGGAATAAAAATGCATAGGAAAGACATTTGAGTAGGGTAGATAGTTCCTAGTTACTTGCTCTCTTCCAAACAATCTTTGCTATTTTCAAACACACACACACATTTTCAAAACATTTCCAAAACAATCTTTTAAAACATTGAAACATTTTTCAAAAGACAAACATCTTTGTATACATTCTTACGAACGAGAATCATTACAACGGTTGCCTAAACAAATGGCATCTTTTCAAAATACTTTCAAAATCACACCAAACACAAAGCACCATTTTAAACAATTTCAAAAGCAAAGCAAGTGATCTAAGCAAGTAACTAAGAGCCCATGGAAAATCATGGATGAAAAGGGTGCTAGCACCTTCCCTTTTCATAATCTACCCCCCGAACTCAAGAAAATATCTCAAAGGTCTTTCCTGTGCTTTTTTACCTTTCCTTTTGGATAAAATAAAAGTCGGTGGTGACTCTTGCTAAACCGCGACATTTGCGACGAAACGCAAAACCTCAAGTCAGTTCTCCCACCGTATCACAATGCCATTTGGAGAAGAGATGGAATCTTGTTGGAGATGGGCTTGTAGATGCCATCCAAGAATGTTTGTTGAAGTGTAACTTGTAAGCTGAAAGAACGAGCATCAGAATGGTGTCCGTGTCTGGAACGTATCTGAGTTGTATCTGAATGAGTATTAGGATGGCATCCGTGCATGGAGCGTATTTGTGCTGTATCTGAAGGTATCATAATGGCATCCATGTCTGGAGCGTATCTGAATTGTATCTGAAATCCGAATCTGAATGAGTATCAGAATGGCATCTGTGTCTAGAGCGTATCCGTATTGTATCTGAGCCTGAATCTGAATGGGTAACAGAATGTCATCCGTGTCTGGAGCGTATCCGTACTGTATCTGAAGTCTGAATCTGAATGAGTAACAGAATGGCATCCGTGTCTGGAGCGTATTCGTACTGTATCTGAAGTCTGAATCTGAATGAGTAACAGAATGGCATCCGTGTCTGGAGCGTATCTATGATGTATCTGAAGGTATCAGAATGGCATCCGTGTCTAGAGCGTATCTGAACTGTATCTGAAAGCCAAATCTGAATGAGTATCAGAATGGAATCCGTGTCTGGAGCGTATCCGTACTGTATCTGAGCCTGAATCTGAATGGGTAACAGAATGGAATCTATGTCTGGAGCGTATCCGTACTGTATTTGAAGTCTGAATCTGAATGAGTAACAAAATGGCATCCGTGTCTGGAGCGTATCCGTACTGTATCTGAAGTCTGAATCTGAATGAGTAACAGAATAGCATCCGTGTCTGGAGCGTATCCGTATTGTATCTGAAGTCTGAATCTGAATGAGTAACAGAATGGCATCCGTGTCTGGAGCGTATCCATATTGTATCATGATTGCATATTATTAATGGTAGATGTTAATCTTATCCTGAAAAGGGTAAAATGTTAGTTGAAACACAGAGTTATGTTGCATGCGATGCATGATGCAATGTATTTGCTTTAATCAATGTTTATGATGTATGGATGTAATGTATGCGCATGTAAGCTGATTTGTTGTATTGCTGCCTGATTGAGGAAAATAAATCCCTTAAAGCTGCTGGGGATATATGGATTCTTCATGTCTTGAAGTTTGAAGTACTGCCAAAAATTCGCTTGTGAGGGCAATGCCACATATTGCTTTGAGGAATCCTGAGAATTTTGACGATCTCTACTGGGGATTAATAATTTGAAGTTTATTCTGTTGGGGATTTAAATGATGCACTATGGGGATTGCTTATGGGATAGCTTAGAGACATTTCCCTATCCTTTCAACCTATCAGTAATTGTCTTTCTCATTTTGTTTATTTGTAAACAGTAATTGTGTTCAAATGCATATGTTCATTAATGAATCATTGGACGTTTTTGCAAATAAAACACAAGTGTAAAGAAAAAGACAAATAGTTTTTATGTACTTTCAAAGAGATATCTTTGTATTGACTTTGAATAAGTATTTTGTACAAGGGAGACAAACATTCTAGTAAGATAATGGCGCCATAAAAAGCAAGAAAAACTTTATACAAAGAAAGATAGCTATGTGTAATAATCCCATGGGGTTTCCATTCTGCTATAGCCTTTGTATCTCTGAATATCTTGTCTATTTGTTGCTTCGTCCGAAGATGATTGAATTGATCAGAAACTCTGAGTTTGTCAGTGGAAGTCAAAAGGTTGTCCTTAAAGTGATTTGACGGGACATAGTCATACGCTTTAATTCCCTAACTTTTGCCTGGACCGCCCTTTCGGGTTTTCAGTCCACCGGGAAACCCTTTTTTGCCCAAGTCGCCCTTTCAGGTTTTCAACTTGCCGGGTGTACAGATCTTTTTGTTTTATCCCTGATTTTTGCCCGAACCTTTTGGTTCGCCGGGATGCCCTTGTTTTGCCTAGGTGTGTCAACCTAGCGGGTCTCTTATGCATAGTATCTTTTGACTATGTCCGCGTTTGCAGGGTGTGGCAGGTCGTCGTCGTCCATGGTGGTTAAGATCATTGCCCCACCGGAGAAGATGTTCTTGATTACAAATGGTCCTTCATAGGTAGGAGTCCATTTTCCCCTGGGATCACTTTGTGGTAAGATGATGCGCTTGATCACTAGATCTCCAACTTGATATACCTAGGGTCTGACTTTCTTGTTGAAAGCCTTGATCATCCGTTTTTGATACATCTGACCGTGGCAAACAGTAGTAAGTCTCTTTTCTTCAATTAAGTTTAGTTGATCAAGTCGAGTCTGGATCCAATCGTCCTCATTCAAACCCGCACCCTTCATAATTCTCAAAGAGGGGATCTAAACCTCAATAGGCAAGACAACCTCCATGCCATAAACCAAAGAATAGGGTGTTTCCCCAGTTGATGTGCGAGCCGTGGTACGATACCCGTGGAGAGAAAATGGTAGCATCTCATGCCAGTCCTTGTAGGTGGCGGTCATCTTCTGTATGATCTTTTTAATGTTTTTATTTGCAGCTTCGACAACACCATTCATATTTGGCCGATAGGGGGGTGAATTGTGATGCTGAATCTTGAACTGCTCGCACAAGGCTGTGATCATAGTATTGTTAAGGTTGGTACCATTATCAGTGATGATCCTTTCTGGGATACCATACCGGCAAATGAGATTCTGCTTGATGAAGCGGGCAACACCATTCTTAGTAACAGATGCGAAGGAAGTTTCTTCGACCCATTTTGTAAAATAGTCAATGGCCACTATAATGAAGCGGTGTCCATTAGAGGTTGTAGGCTTGATCTCCCTAATCATGTCGATTCCCCACATAGCAAAGGGCCAAGGAGCCGTCAAGACATTCAGAGGAATTGGAGGTACGTGCACCTTGTCAACATAAATTTGACACTTATGACAGGTTTGAGAGTCTTGATAGCAATCAGCTTCCATAGTAGACCAATAATAGCCTGCCCATAGGATTTTGTTCGCCATCGTATGCCCACTGGAGTGAGTGCCAAAAAGTACCTTCATGTAACTCAGCCATGATCTTTTCAGCCTTAATCTTATCCACACATCGAAGCAGAATGGAGTCATGATTTCATTTGTACAGGATGCCATTAATCAGGAAGAACTTAGCAGAGAATCTCCTTAAGAACTTTTTATCATTGATTGAAGCTTCTTTTGGATATTCTTGAGCCTCGAGATACATCTTGACTTCATGAAACCAAGGCTGGTCCACTACCTCCTCAGTATTAATCTCGTGGCAGTGTGCTGGTTCATCCATTCGCTCGATAGTGATCTGGGGAGCCTCGTTATCCCAATTAAGTTTAAACATGGATGACATTGTGGCTAGAGCATCAGCTAGCTAATTTTCTTCTCGCGCGAAATGTTCGAAGGTAATCTGCTCAAAATGTGGTAGCAATGTCAGAACATGTTCTTTGTAAGGGATAAGGTTTGGGTTCTTAGTGTCCCATTCTCCTTTGATCTGAATGATAACCAAAGCTGAATCTCCAAACACATATAAAGATTTGATTCCCAGGTCTATGGCAGCCTTAAGACCAAAGATGCATGCTTCGTATTCCGCCATGTTATTCGTACAATTGAAGCAAAGTCTGGCAGTAAAGGGAGTATGACACCCTTCCAGAGATATGAGTACAGCGCCGATACCATTACCAAGTGCATTGGATGCCCCATCAAAGAACAGGGTCCATCGGGATCCTTGTTCAGGTCCGTCATATGGTCTGATTTCTTCACAGTTGTCTAATGTCATGATATCTTCATCCAGGAATTCAAATTTCATGGGCTGATAATCTTCTACAGCTTGATGAGCAAGATGATCAGCTAGCACACTGCCCTTTATGGATTTCTGGATAGTGTACTGTATGTCGTATTCTGTTAGGATCATCTTCCATCTAGCTATCCTCCTAGACAAAGCAGGCTTTTCGAAGATGTACTTTATCGGATCCATCTTAGATATTAACAAAGTAGTATGAGTCAACATATACTGTCTTAGCAGGCGATCAGCCCATACCAGAGTGCAGCAAGTTTTCTTGAGCAGTGAATATCTGGTTTCATAGTCGGTAAACTTTTTGCTCAGGTAATAAATAGCATGCTCTTTTCGGCCAGACTCGTCGTGCTGCCCCAATACATACCCTATTGAGCTCTCTAAAACGGTCAGATACATGATCAGTGGTCTTCCTTCGACTGGTGGCATCAAAACAGGAGGCTCTTGTAAATACTCTTTGATCTTGTCAAAAGCAATCTGACATTCATCATTCCATCTGACTACTTGATCTTTCTTCAATAGTTTGAAGATTGGTTCACAAGTAGCTGTTACGTGAGAAATGAATCTAGCAATATAGTTCAGGCGTCCCAAGAATCCTCTGACCTCCTTTTCAGTACGAGGAGAAGGCATTTCTTGTATCGCTTTAACCTTGGCAGGATCGACCTCGATGCCTTTGTTGCTGACAACAAATCCTAAGAGTTTACCGGATCGGACTCCGAATGTGTACTTGTTTGGATTTAACCTTAGTTTGTACTCCTTCAACCTCTCAAACAACTTTTGCAAATGGCCAAGGTGCTCCTCTTCAGTTTACGATCGGGCTATCATGTCATCTACATAGACCTCTATCTCATGATGTATCATATCATGAAATAAAGCTACCATGGCGCGTTGATAGGTTGCCCAACATTCTTTAGTCCGAATGGCATCACTTTGTAGCAGAATGTGCCCCACTGTGTGACAAATGTAGTTTTCTCCATGTCTTCAGGTGCCATTTTGATTTGGTTATAACCTGAGAATCCATCCATGAAGGAAAACACTTTGTGCTAGGCTGTATTGTCAACCAGGATATCGATGTGGGGTAGTGGAAAATCATCTTTAGGGCTGGCCCTGTTTAAATCTCTATAATCCACACACATTCGTACTTTTCTGTCCTTTTTAGGCACGGGAACAATGTTGGCAACCCATTGAGGGTAGGAAGTGACAGCCAAGAATCCAACATTGAATTGTTTCATGACTTCCGCTTTGATCTTCTCTGACATGTCAGGTCTCATGCGGCGGACTTTTTGTTTCACTGGTGGACAGTCTTCTCTTGTGGGTAGACGATGTACCACGATGTCTGTATCAAGTCCTGGCATGTCTTCGTATGACCAGGCAAAGATCTCAACATAATCATGCAATAGATGGATTAGACACTCCTTGACACTCGGCTCTAGATTGGAACCCACCTTGATTTCCTTTTTATCTTCCTCGGTACCCAAGTTGATTGTATCCAACAGTTCCTTATGAGGCTGAATAGCTCTTTCCTCTTGTTGTAGTAGTCTGGCCAATTCCCTTGGTACTTCACAATCTTCCTCACCTTCGTCTTCGGCTTGGTAGATTAGATCTTCAGAGTCACTAAAGGCCATAGCAGTATCATTACCCATGGGATCCGAGATGCATTTGTGAGTGTGGGTGTGTGTAAGGGTATAACCATCTTTAAGCAATAAAATTTAAAAGAAAGACAATAAGCAAAAAAGGTTTGTATGTGAAAAAACGTCCATGATTCATTGAATGTCATATGAAGATGAAATAGAAACCCTTACAAATGGACCATTGTGCCTCGGGTAAGACACAAGGTTTTTAATGTGCAAATTGTTTGTGAATATTACAAGTCCAACAGAAATGTAAAAGATAAATTACTGAGAGATGAAAGTTATTGGGACAAAGTCTATGGCTTCCCAATTGCGAAGTCCTCCGTTGACAGTAGGAAATATCCAATCCTCTAAGCTGTCATCTTCTTCACCATCTTCCACTGCGTTTATCTCTCGGTTTCTAATCTTCAGAGGTGGCCCTCCAGCATAGGCACGGCGCATAGCCTTCTGAGCATTTGAAGTAAACCCTAAGCCAAACTTGTCAGATTTATACGGAATGTATGGAAGCTGCCCCCAGATGGTGCATCCACTCTCCTTCACCACTGCCTTGGCGTCCTTTAGAGATGACATCCGAAGCGGAGGTCTTGTGATCTTAGGGATTTGGGATACCTTCTTGGTTACCGCTACCTCTTGAGAGACTTCTTTGAAATGTTGAAAAGGAGTTTCAATGAACTTGCCATCCAACTCCATATACCGGAAAGAATTTAGATGGCTAATCATGTACTCTTCCTCTCCGTGGACAGTGATAATCTTTCCATGGACCGGGTATTTCAGCATCTGGTGCAGTGTGGAGGTGACAGCACCAGCATTATGGATCCAGGGTCGTCCTAGCAGACATGAGTAAGAGGGGCGGATGTCCATTACATAGAAAGTTGAGTTGAAAGTTTGAGTTCCCACCTTTATGGGGATGTCCACCTCCCCGTGGACCATCCTCTTTGAGCCATCAAATGCTCTTACGACTATGTTACTGGGTCTCAAAGTCAGTCCTTCACAATCCAATCTGTCGAGAGCTTTCTTTGGTAAAACGTTTAAAGATGAGCCGGTGTCCACCAAGACATGGGCCAAAGTTGTTCCTCTACACTCCACAGAGACATGTAATGCCTCGTTGTGCTTTATCCCTTTTGGTGTTAAATCAGCATCAGAGAAGCCTAGGTCGTTATCAGCTGTCAAATTGGCCACACAATCTTGGAATTGCTCAGCAAATGTCTCTTGTGGCACATGGGTTGTCTTCAGAAACTGCACCAGAGCTTTCGCATGTGCCTCAGAACACAACAGCAAAGCTAACATAGAGATCTTGGAGGGAGTTTGCCTCAACTGTTCAACCACGTCATAGTCACTCTTCTTTATTATTCTCAGAATCTCCTCCATTTCCTTCTTGGAGGTTTCGGGGATAGTTAACGGTTGAGCCTTCGTCCGGACAGGCTCTTCTTGAATACCTTTTCCTTGAATTTTAGCAGTAGAAGTGTTGGTAGGGATAACAGCAGGGGTTGTGTCATCTTTATCAGTAGGAGCACTTGTAGATATGATTATTGGTATGGAGGTAACCTTCGGAACAGCCACGGGTCCAAAAACTGCCTTTGGAGGGGCAATTTCTGGAGAGAAGATTCTACTACTACGGGTAATCTTACTAGTTCCGGCAATATTTCTAATGTCGGAGTCTTCTTCTTCGGAGCTCACTTCTTAGGTGGCCAACCCATCTTGTTTGATACCATGGTAGTAGATTTCTCCACCGTAATTCCACGGTACTGTTTTGTCTGATTCATACGGGACTGGCCCGGGAATTGTGATTATAAGAGGAGTGGTCTTTCGAACTGATGTAATCCTAACGGGTCTTTTGGGGACCCTGGAAGGATTGGCGTAGATGGTTATGATTGAAATGTCTTCAACAGGAACAGGTGAAACAGGAGCACTTTCAAACAGAATCTCTTGGTTGTCTATTAAGCGTTGAATGCCTGTCTTCAACAGAGGGAAAACAGTTGGTAAGGATAAGCAAAGATGGCAGTCTTTATTACAACCTGGGAATACACCAGCTTTCAATAAGTTTATCTTAATGATTGGGAGCGGAGTCAAGAGTTCATCCACTGTGGTAACAAACAAATATTCTTCGACAACATTGCCGTTGTGACCATGCCTAGGCATAGGAGCAGAAATGACGTTTGGTTTCTCAGGCGCCTCAAACTCAATCTCTTTTGCATCTATAAGGTCTTGAAATTTGTTCTTCAAAGCTCAACAGTTGTTAGTGTCGTGACCCGGACTTTCGGAATGATATGCGCATCTGGCATTTGAGTGATAATGAGGGGACGTCGTGTTGGGATTCTTTGGAGCTTCTTTTAAAGTTACTAGATTAGATCTCAGCAGATGCGGTAAAATCTGGGCTAGATTCATATTAATTCTGGTGAATTGTCAGACTGGCCTTTCCACCCTCGGTTGATTACTCCTTGGTTGATCAGATGTAAGCTTTAGGATCATAATGGCCCCTACCATTGGTCGACGTTCAGCTCTCCCTTAGTTCCTTTACGGATAAACAAAAGATAACTCCTTCTTCCCAGTGAAAGGTTTTCTCACAACCGTAGATGCAGACGAATCCTTCTGAATCTTTCCACTTTTTATACCAGCTTCCACCCTCTCTCTGGTTATTATTAACTTAGTAAACCCAACAGATGAGCTCCCAATCAAATAGTTGAAGAAAGGGCCCGATAGAGTGCCTAAGAACATATCCACCAACTCCCTTTCGGACAGAGGGGGTTGCACTCTTCCATCTAGATCTCTCCATTTCTGCACGTAATCTTTGAAACCACCATTTGAAGCCATAGCCATACTCTAAAGTTGAGTACGGGTAGGCGTCAAATCTGCATTATACTGATATTATTTATAGAAAGCTGCGGCAAGATCTTCCCAGTTGTGGATGTCGGCCCTTTCTAATTGGTAAAACTAATCGAGTTGTGTTTCGGATAAACTATCTTGGAAAAAATGGACCCACAAGTCTTTATCGGCAGAGTGCAGCAGAATCTTTCTCACGTATGATCAGAGATGCATTTTAGGACATGACACTCCATCATATTTTGTAAACAGCGGCACTTTAAACTTTGGTGGGATCACAATTCTCGACACTAGCCCCAATTCTTCAAAGTCTAGACCTGGTACCCTTTGTATTTCCATAGCGCTCAAACGCTCTTCAAGGTGTCTGTACTTATCATCAGCCAGAGGGTACTGTTCCTCAGAGTAGTCTTCCTCTTCTTCAGATTCTGACGGAACAGTTGTTTCTTTTCCTTTCCCTTCCCCTTCATCAGATGTTGCGGCAAAATTCAAGGTTCTCCTAGTTTCACCTTGAAACCTTCTCCCCATGATTACAACACCAGTTGGTTTCTTCTCTTTCTTCTTTTTCTCTTTTTCCAACAGAGTCTTCAGCTCCTCTTGTCCTTTGGCCAGGGTTGTGAGTAACTATTGAAACTGCATGTTTTGAGTTTGGAGATCTTTGACAGTCTGTTCGAGATCCATCTTACTGAAATAAATAGTAGAGAGATGAGGAAACTTGTTGCAAAAGACCTGTTTATGTTATGATGAATGATATGTGCATATGCAATATTTTCTAGGATTTTAAAAGATTTAAGTTCGTTTTAAACAAAAAGAAACACACGTTATATTAATAAGATAGAGTTTGAGTACATCAATGCCCCTTGGGCAAAATAATACAACACCCTAAGATAAAAAAGTAGTGCGCATCCTCTTTGGTGCTATGTAGGTGTTTAGAGTCTGCTCCTCATGAAGTAGCCTAGTGCGTTCCAAAACCTTCTTCTCGCTTGCATAGAATTGGGCTTCGAAAGTATCTCTCTCTATCCTTTGAGTTGTATCCAATCCCTCTGTAGGTCTTCAAGAGATGTGGGCATGTCAGGATGTAGGATAGTGTATGGAACTTCTCCTTCCTTAACAGGCTCAATGATCATTGGGAGAATGGAAGGATAAGGCATCATAAGACTTTGAGCGCGGGTTCATACCCACTTGAGGTAAGGCTCAAGAGGGATGGAATTCTTGTGTCCCAAAGTCTTGCTATCCACCTTGTTTAGCATCCTCCAAGCTCGGATGAATCTCTGGCGAAGACCTTGATCGTTGTTGTCGTAGTCGAACACCAAGCCTTGAATCAGCATATCATGTGGGCCATCCCTTCGGGCATAACCAAGCTGTCTTAGAGCCAAGCATGGGTTGTAGGTGATGCCTCCCCTAATGCCAAGTATAGGGACATTAGGGAATTCTCCACAACGGTCAATAATGATAAAATTCTCTTTGGATCGAGAGCACCAATGAATATCTGAATGTTTGAGCGCCATTAACCTTTGTGACCACCTTAATCCTTGCTCATTCTTTAAGATTGATTGGGGAAGATGAAAAATAAACCATCTTGCCAGGAGGGGAGTGCAACACATAAGGACACCTCTTTTCCTCATTGTACGAGTGTGAAAAGAGTGCAGGATATCCCCTAGTAATGTAGGCACCGAATTGCGTGACATGAAGATTTTGACGGCACTCACGTCTATGAGTTGGTCAGGATTGGGGAACAAGACCATCCCATAGATAAGAAGAGCCACAATTTCCTCAAATGCTTGCAAGTCTAAGGAATTCCAACAGCTTTGGGCCTTCTCAAACAGAAACTTTGCTAAGAAGCCTTTGACACCACTTCTAGTTTCCCAATAAGTTGTGACATCAGATGAGTGCAAGTGCAGAGCTTGAGCAATCTCTTCTGGCTTTGGATCTCTTTCCGTACCGTTGAAAGGTAGTTGATTGAGAATAGGAATCCTCAAGAGTTGAGAGAATTCTTCCAAAGTAGGTACAAGCTGATAGTCAGGAAATATGAAGCAATGATGCAAAGGATCAAAGATCTGGAAGAGCACTTTCATCATATCCTCTTTTGTGTTGGAGGTGACCATGTTGAGTAGACGACCATGCCTCTCGGTGAATGCAGAATTCTCAGGGATCCTTGAAGCTAGCTCCTTGAGTTGTGGAGGAATTCTTACAAGGTTGATTTGGATAGTTTTCCTGCGAAGTGAATCCATATCCTACAAAACAGGAACAAAGATGAATCTCAAAAATCCTTGAAATGGTTAGTGAATGCATATGATGTTCATGATGTCCATGATGTTATGCACAAGTATGCATATACAAGTAAAACAAACAAGTTCTTAGTTTAGGCTTGCATGGGGTTTTATAGGTAAGTACCCTCTTGAAGTTTAGTTGGCTTAAACTTGTCCTAGTAATAGTAACCGGGTTCTAAGGAGCTCAATATCATCGGATTATTTCCTTGGTCACTGTTTCAGCTCAAGCCTCTTTAATGGCGACCGAAATATCCCAAGAAACCAAACCTCAATGAGTGTAGTATCGAGTATCTACCAACTTCGGACTGCACCAAAGCCAGTCATCTCACTACATCCTAAAGGCCAAGTTGGTCAAGTAAAGGATTCTAGAAGTTCATTAGTGCTTCATGACATTACTCAGCGGCCCCATATTCTCTTTGATTAACTCAAAGGCTACCGCTACCCACAAATATGTCACACTAATATAGCTATTGCTTAGACCATGTCGGTATACCCCGCACAGTTTCCACAATGTATTGCTATTTACCAATAATGTTTCCCAAATTCTGGTGGAGGATTCAAACCCAAACAAAGAACCATAATGTAAAGCAAATAAGTCAAACAATGTAAGCAAATAAATGTGATCTAGCCCTAAGGTAACCCCACTTTCATTTAATTCCCCAGCAGAGTCGCCAGTTCTGTGATACGGTGGGAGAACTGACTTACGGGTTTGCGTTTTATCACAAATGTTACGGTTAGCAAGAGTCGCCACCGACTTTTCTTTTATCCAAAAGGAAAGGTGAAAAAGCACAGGAAAGACCTTTGAGATGTTTTCTTGAGTTCGGGGGGTAGATTATGAAAAGGGAAGGTGTTAGCACCCTTTTCATCCATGGTTTTCCATGGGCTCTTAGTTACTTGCTTAGATCACTTGCTTTTGTTGTTTGAAAATGTGCTTTGTGTGGTTTTAAAAGTATTTTGTAAAAGAGGTCATTCGTTTAGGCAATCTTTGTAATGATTCTCGTTCGTAAGAATGTATACAAAGATGTTTGTCTCTTTGAAAATGTTTTCAATGATTGTAAGATGTTTTGAAATGTGTGTGTTTGTTTTTGAAAATAGCAAGGATAATTGTTTTGAAATAGAGCAAGTAACTAGAAGTAATCTACATACTCAAATGTCTTTCTTGTGCATTTTCTATTCCTTTGACATTGTTGTCTTACCATTGACTTGGTAAGAAACCCTATATTTGGATGTAAACGGGACGGGTGTGGGTCATTGTATAACCATGATTAGCAATGTTTGAAAAGTACCTTAGCATTTTGAGGGACCAAGATCATTTTGTAAGGCAACTTTTGAATAGCGTCATCGAGAGACTATGATCTTTACATTTGTTTGTTTTGCCAAGATACTTCGCATGTGTAATATGGCTATTTTTTGTTTTAGGAAACCAAGTGGAGAAACCCTAAGGATGCTTGTGTACAAGTGTATCATTTTCATGCTTTGATTTTGTCTTGTATTTAGGGTTTTCTATTTTGCTTTGTTTCGATCTTATCATACAAACCCTAATTACTAATCATGGCATATAAAGCGATAAATTGCGTAATGTAAATATTACTAAGCTATTACAAAAAATTTATGGGAGGGGGGAATACAAATTTGAATGGGGATTTGCAAAAATATAAACCTAAATAAATTATTACAACCAAATCGAATTTGTACGAATTAGAATAAATAAAATATAACATTTAAAGATGCAATATAATGTATATGTAAGAAAAGATTTTTTGTTTTTGTTTTTATGTAAAAGAGATTTTAATCTAAATCTAAAAATGTAAGGAAAAGGAATTAATTTTTAAAAGGGAGACTTAACCCTAATTATTATTTAAAAAGAAAATAAAGTTCTTATATATTATTTTTTATGTATTTTTTGTATTAAAAATAATAAATAATATTGTATAAAAAGATAAAGTTTTTATATATGCAAAAATAAATATTTATAAGTATGAAATGAGAAATAAATAAGTAAATTAAACTAAATATACTTTGATTATATTTTACAAGTTATTAAGAAAATACATGATATATATATATATATATATATATATATATATATATATATATATATATATATATATATATATATATATATATATATATATATATATATATATATATATATATATATATATATATATATATATATATATATATATATATATATATATATATATTAAGAATAAAATATATTTCTATGTGAAAAATAAACTAAAATAAAATAAAATGCAATATTATGAAATTTACATTTTTTAGGATTTTTATGCATCAAAGAAAATATTTAATATATTAAAAATGAAAATAAAACAAATAAAATAAAAAATATAAAAAGTTGGCAGGGGGTGATATAGCAAAACTGGCAGCAATGTTAGTAAAAAATGCCAAGCTCAAGGAACTAAGCCCAATCCTGCAAAAATCAGAAAAATGGAGAGAAGGAAAAATGTGAAAAAAATAAAAGTAGCGCCCAGGTTCGAACCCAGGACATGGGTCTTACCAGCGCGCTACTTTGCCACTGGGGTGACTATACATCCATTGTCTTAAGGAAAGCAAAAATAATATAACACAAAACAAGTCCTTGCCCTGTACTTCATCTTCTTCCTCAAGCTTGGCCAGACATCCTGTAACTCTCTCATACTTCCATGAAAATGAAAACTCATAACACGAAAGTTGTAGTATTTGAACTCACGATTTCAACCATATAAATTATGTGAACTAACAATCAAGGGTTAGAAAGAATTTTAACATCCCTAAATTTTAACCTAATATTTTCAGAAACTTCAAGTTCCAAATTCTCTCAACTCAAGTAAAATCAATGCAAAATAAAGATATGTACAATTTCGTTGCAATGAGGACTACATTATTTGTTCACAAATCGTGGCCAATGGTTGTCTGTACAAGGAGATAGAGTTTGAGATTTTACCTCCTTCAGTTGGAATCGTGGATGGAACTGGAGTGAGTTTAATGGAGGCCTGATGCTTGCTTGAGCTTCCTTGAACTTCCCTGAATGTATCCCAACCTTTACCTTGCCCTGAAAGTGCCTGAAACTCCTTGGCCAAGTCAACCTGCAAGCTTTGAAAACAAAAATGGAAGATGATGGAGAAGAGGTTATAGTACAGGGATGAAGGTCTGGATTAGTTTGATATCAAGTAGGTAAGATGTTTTGATGATAAAAAATGGAAACGCACTGGCCAAATATGAGATTGGTATGCTTATGCCAAAACTGCAAGTTTGGACAATTTTCTGGTATTTTTGAGCTTGGGAGTGTTTCAGGCCTTAACTAATCGTGTGCGAAGTTGTATTATGTTTGTATATTAGTATGGAATTGGTTTCATGTCAACCCTCTAACAGTTGTGCCAGTTCTAGCCTTTTTGCCACTTTTCTTGCATTTGAAGTGAAGTGAAGGGACAATGCTTGCCATGCTTGTACTTGCTCTATTAGGGTTGGTATCAGCTTGTACAATTTTCTTTAGACCTGTGAGACTTGTATGAGAATGGAGACAGGTGCAATGCTCAAGAATTGGAAAGTGGCAAAGTTGTGCTTTTCCAAAATGGCAATGGTGACTTTATGCCATTTATGGAATTGCAACTTGGGTAATAGCTCTATGGAATGGATCAAAGCTTTGTCAACTGAGTAAGCATTAAATTAAGGAGTGAGGAACAAGTTTGGAACCTGTAAAGCATGGATTAGGCAGCATAGGTACTGGTTGCAACTTTGTTCTTCATGAAATGGCTTGGACAAAAAGTGAGAAATTGCCAACTTCATCTCTTCGATTCTCACTACTCAAAAATGATCTTGAGGAGTTTTTGGACATTTTGGAAAGCTTGTAATATGCTATATAACTCATATTTGAAATTAATTTTGATATACCTCTTGGAACTAGGTGAAAAATTTCCATGAAGTTGGGTCCAAAACCTGCCTAAACTAGGGCAAAATTTCACTAAGTTATTTAGTTCATGACCATGTATTCATAAATTTATATCTTGAGATCCAAGCATCTTTATGGAAAAGTGTGTGAATCAAAGTTGTAGATTTTATGGAGGTCTAAAACTTTCATGTTGGGAACTTTCTTTGAATCATTATGCATCATGGTGAAAAAGTGGCCTAAAGTTGAGAAAAAAATAAGAAATTTTCTATACTTAGAAAATTTCTAAGTTAAGAAAATTTTCAAATTCAAACCCTAATCTTCAAACTTGAATTTATTGATGAAAAAGTTTCACATTTTGACATGCTTTGATGAATTATGACCCTTGGCACTTGATTTTGACCAAAAAGTCAAAGTTTGACTTTTCAGTGTACAGTTGACTTTTAATCAGTTAACTACAAATTTCATTTGTCAATCCAATGAAATTGAGATGTTTTGAGCCATGTAATTAGGTCAATATGATTCAATTGAACCCTTGAAATCATGCCTTAACTCAATTGGTCATTTGCTAGGTTAAAAATCAGAAATTTCCCTTCCTCGGTCAAAACCCTAATTTTGACCATTTTGCCCTTTTGATGATTTGATCAAATTTCTTGAGCAATTGTGATCCAAACTTGACAAATGACACATGTGGGTCTAAAATGTTGATGTTGATAAAAAATTATGAAGTTTGACTGTAAATTGGCCATGGTTGACTTTTTCCCCTAATACAGCTGATTTTTAGGTCAACTGTCCAATTGACTGATCAAAAATGTGGTTTAAGGCTTGAAACTTGTCATGAGTGATCTTAGGGATCCATAATGATGTTTGAAAGTCACATGAAGAATTGATAGTCCAAAAATGCTTGTGAAAACTCAAACCCTAATTTTGGGCTATCAGTGCAAGATGAGATGTCTTGAGCTGACCAAACCCTAATCCAGTCTTGAGTCAAAGAGATCTTGTGAGAAAAGTTTTGATAAATGAGAGGAAAAATGTTGGGGTACAACACTCACCTTTATTCTCATACCAATGTCCCTCCTTATGAAGTCCAACCATACCATTACCCTTTTATCCAACCTCAAGATGAAGGTCAAGCTGGAAATGATTTCGCCAATGATGAAGGTCAAGCTGATAATGTTTTTGCAGATGACATGAATGATGACTAGGATTTTCGAAAATTCAGTTTGTTTTTACTATGTGTTTCTAGTCTTTATGTTTCTCGTTTCATGTTTCTAAGCTTTATGTTTCTAAGTTTAATGTTTCTACGTATTATGTTTCAAGATATTATGTGTCTACTTTTATTTTTTTTCCCATCTTTTATTCTTTTTGATAATGTCAAAAAGGGGAGAAAATGCTTGTATGCTTGTGTATATTTCCTTGTTTTCAAATTTTAAGGTACAAACAAATACTCCTTCAAGAAATCAAGTTTCAAATAATCAAGTCATGAACTTCTCACATTAAAAGAGAGTTATGCAACTTAGGGGGAGAATTCTTTTGGAAATTACAAAGCATCTAATGAAGAATGTTTTGTCATCATCAAAAAGGGGGAGAATGTGAAGTCAAGCTCTTCAAATAATCTACATATGTTTTGATGACGACAAAATTCTCAATAGCTTGAAGACAAAGATATTTCAAAGCAAAAGATCTAAGTCAAGCTCATGATTTCAACTTTTACATAGGTATATGAAAATCCAAACTTGTATAATCTTAGTGCTCAAAAATATTTTAGTCATGCATATAAATATTCTGGTGAAAAAATGAGAAAAATTAAAGTGTTATATTTTTAAAATAATATTGTTTAAATTTTTGATCTAGTGCAATCGATTGCACCTTTTCCTCAATCAATTGTACACTTAGAAAAACATGAAGAAAATGATTTTGTAGTTAATGTAATCGATTGCATCATATGACGATCGATTGTCATAGTTAAAATTTTCAAATTTTGACAATGTTAAAATGATACAATCGATTGTATCATTACTGCAATCGATTGTATGCTCCCAGATTTTGAAAATTCAGTATTTTCCTGCACCTTTTGAGAAACATCTCTTCATGGCAACACTTGTATCTTTTCACTTTCAATTATTCAGAATCTCTCCAACCTTTGCCATGATTTTTGAAAAGGTATTACTTCACTATAAATTGTTTCTGTTTTTTCAAAATCAAATAACCTCTTTCAAATTAAGAAAAACTCTCTATAAAACTTTAACAAGAATCTTTCTATATTCAGATTTGTGAACATAATTTTAATTGCATATTGAAAGTTTTCTTGAGCATAAAAGAGTGTAATTGTTTCTGATTTTCATATTTGATAGAGAAGATCAATCAAGTGATTGATTCATTATTCACCTTCATCCAAACTCTTGTAAAAATCAAATACACTTATTATATATTTTCTATCCAGGATTGTTGGAAGCAAGTTGTGCATTAAAGAGGATTGTTCTTCTTGCACTTAGTGGTTTAGATCTTAAAGGTTTTAAGAGCCTTTGATTTCCCTATAGATTAGATAGTAAGCATCGCCATTGGTGTGAATAGGCTGTACAATCATTCTAACTATAGTGAAATCTCTTAATTGTGTAAGGGGACTGGAGGACTCTCGGTCTGTGAGGGGAACCAGTATATATCGCTGTGTCTTTTTTACTTTCTGCACTTTACCATTTCCTAACACCATCATAACCAGAAAAATACTTTACATGTTTAACAAAAACCGGTAAAACTTTTAAAGAACCTTATTCACCCCCCCCCCCCCTCTTAGGCGTTCTCTGAACTTACAATCTTGTCTTGAGAAGTTTAATTGTCTTCAATAGTTGATGATATTTTTGTCGAAATGCTTCAATCCACTCTTCTTGAGATATTTATTATATCTTCTAACAAACAATTCCATTTTTTCATCATCCAAACAATCATCATCACTAGTTTCACTATCATATTTCTATTTAGTTGAGTACTTAGAGCTAGAAGTCATAAGAGCAATTGACCTCTTGTCTATCTCTTTTTCCTTGTTATTATCTTTCTTAATCTTCTTTTCATGCTTCTCTAAGAAAATGAGATATTTCTCATGTTTCTAAAGCTTGCCAAATAATGTAGCAATATCTAATGTCAATAGATTATTAGCTTTTGTGATTGTGGTAACCTTCGGCCTCCACTCCCTATTAAGACATCTAAAAACTTTGTCAGTAGAAATTTTATTAGAAATAGATTTACCAAGTGTATTCAAACGATTAACAAGATGAGTGAACCTTTTTTGCATGTCGGAAATGGTTTCACCATGCTTCATATGAAACAATTCAAACTCTTGGTTCTAGCTTGTTTGACCTCATTTGTGCCTTTATGGGCAACTTACAATGAATCCCACATAGCTTTGGATGTTGTGCAATGGGAAACACAATAATATTCATCAACTCCGAAAGAGGATATAAGAATATTCCTTACTTTCCAATCATACGACCATAATTTCTTATCATTCGTATTCCATTGTGCTTCCAGTTTAGGTACAACAACACATTCCACATTGGTCATGGTAATTGCAAATGGACAATTTTGAATGGTGCTCCATACCTTCCTATCAAAGAAATTAAGATGGATACACATAAAATATTTCCAATAACCATAGTTTTCGCCATTGAAAATGGATGCTCTATTGTATGCCCATTTAGGTTTAGAATCCATTATATAATAAGCAATTTCGAAGCACAAGATAAACAAGTGCTCGTGATACCACTTATTAGACAATAGGCTACAATCTAGAGGAGAGGGAGAATATATTGTTAATGAAATTTTCTTATTTAAAATATATTTTTAAAAGTTTTAACTATGGCACGCAGAAACAATCTCTGATCGACAATCGTCTATCCCAAACTGTTATCAAAAATACCAGATATACTTTAAACCATATAGAACATAATCATTTGATGAGAAAATTAATCAAAATAATTTATACAACAACGTTTGAATAAAACCACTCAGTAGTAATCAATTTCCAATAAAATATCAAACAAAACTTGACATAAGCAATTTGTCAAGCACTTGATGTGAACCCCATAAGGGAGGACACATTGATGTGACATTCACAATAGTTCACAAATAAAAACCATATTTCAGAGAAAATTACGCAAATAACCATGTTTCAGAAAACCCCATAAGGGAGGAGCCAACCCAGTTGGCGCATGCACCTTATTTTAAAGGGGAGGCGCCATCTCACTTGGCGCCTATGTGTAAAAGGCTTTCCTTAAGCCAAGTGAGATGGCGCCTTAGTGCAAAAGGTAGGCAATTTTTCGAGTTTTTCATTTTAAATGCGGTACGTTACGTAAACGATATAGGATCAAGAAAATTGAATTTTTATTTAAACAATATGATTACACACATAACAATTACATAAAAAATACAGATTAATCACTGGTCCCCTGGAACCCGGTAATGACCCCCGGTTTCGCATCCCCGTCCCCGTCTTTCCCGTGCTAGGTTTCGTCGCTTCCGGTTGTGGCAGGGTCGATGGCCCATCGAAGTCAATGCGTTCCAGATACATGAAATGTGTCAGATCTCCATATCTAGAAGATCCACTTTGGTAGAGTCGGTTGCCTATACCCTCAAAGTTTGGTCGTGTTGGTGGTGGGTGGGGTTCCATGGTTGGTCTGTATCACTGGTTATCTGAGTACGGGGGTAGAAAGGAAATGGATCTTGGGGTGTTTGGTATTGGGAATGTTGGGTGCTTTGGTGATGTGGTGGTTGATGGTAAGTTGGGTTGGTTGGTTCATAATCTTCGGACAATCCCAGATCAGGGCTAAGGTTAGATGTTGAGGGGCTCATATTTGGATATGTAGAAGAATGGAATTGTGTGTGGGGTATGCGGGTGTATTGGTATTGTGATTGAAATTATGGTTGGGTGTGAGGCATATGGGGCTATTGGTACTAAGGTGGTGATTGTGGTTGGTTGTGGGGCATGTGGGTGTAATCGTATTGTGGTGGTGATTATGGTTGGGTGTTTGTGGTTCTGTTTCATCGGGGAGGTTGGTGGGAGGTTGATGTGTGTTGGGTTTGTTGTTGGGAAAATGAGGGTTGTGCCCATTGTGTTAGTGGGTCAACCAAATACCTTGGATGAGACACGTGCATTTCTAGGGTACTAATCGATTTGTACCAAGCTAAATACTGATCCGCGTGTCGCATATTACCATGGTTGAGGAAAATTGGGAATTGCAAGACATGTCGATATCTTACACCATTCTGGAGCAAAATTTTTCCAGTTTGTACGACCCCATTGGGCG